>JAJEJH010000038.1:189317-890663 GCA_026122585.1 Anacardium occidentale | reverse complement strand
AAAAATTTTTAATATTTTTTCTTATTTAAAAATTATTTTATATTTTTATTATAAATTTTTAATTTTTAAAGGGTAATTTAGTAATTTTAATAAAATAATAATAAAAAAATAAGTGATGGGTGGGACTTCGGGCTTTTAAACTTAAGCGGGTGGGAATTTGTCCCAGCCTCAAACTATGGGTGGGAAAATGTCCTTTGGCCAAATAAATATAACAAACCTGTCTGAGAAAGAGCCCAATCGTCATCCGCTGCAACATGCCAAGCAAAGTAACCAAGAAGTCCATTCTCTTTAGCATACGAAACCTTAGCAGAAATACTCTCCGTATCATCGAAACCGATCCAAGTTGTTCCAGAATAACAATAGTTCGAAACCACAGTTGAATTATACACGGTTGTGGCACTATTTTCGGATATAAAATCCTCTATCTGGCTGTAACTAGCTGACCCATCTGAAGACAAAGCCGCCCCAACTGCTGGGGCAAAAAATCCATGGTTATTAACATCAGCAAGCTGCCAAGCGTAGCCATAAAATGGAAGGCCTAGCACAATTTGATCAGCAGGCACTCCAGCTTGAATCCAGCTTGTGACTCCATAATTTCCGCTAACTTGATCGTTTCCAGGATTGTATAAAGCCGCCGGAGGCCCTGTAACATTCGACCAAAGTGGACCGTAGAAGTCATACGCCATAACATTGATCCAGTCCAGGCTGTTTGCTATAGCTTGAACCGGGTAATCGAGGGTGTAATAATCGGATGAGCGAAAAACTGCGGCGGATAGAAGCAATGATGCATTGCCGGTGCTTGTGGATTCGTTGTCAATGGCGGCTCTCCACTCATTGAGGAGTAGTCCTAAGTTGGTCATGTCAGCAGCTGAGGAGGGGAACTCCCAGTCGAGGTCTAGGCCATAGAAATTGTATTGCCTGGCGAGACTTATGGAGGAATCGATAAATGATTTCCGGGAGGTTGATTCGGCTGCCATTGAAGAAAAGTCCGACGCGTTTGCACTGCCTCCGCCGATCGACAATAGAGTTTGAACTGAAGGGTTCGTCTGTTGAACAATTTGGGTGAAGGTCGAGAATTGAGCCTGGTTAGATGAAGCAATGACAACTTGGTTTGTTTCATTATCGAGATCGGCGAAAGCACAGAAAAGGTGAGTGAAGAGACTGGAATTTATATCAGAAACTGGAAATTCACTGCCTGGAAACCAGTAGCCCGCTCTCACAGCATCTTGTCCGGCAGAGAAATGGAATTGAAGAAGCGACATGAGGGTAAAAATGAAATACAGAAAAGTTTTGGGAGCCATTTAAAAGTCGAAAAAACTTATTGATTTTCTTTGAAGGACAAACTGTTTCCGATATCGCCAATTTATAGCTGCATTATAATTGAGTTACATTCATTTTCCCACCCAATGTTTGTCCTAAGAGAATGTAGACCCTTAGATGGAATAAATAACATTTTCCACCCGAATCTATGGGTGGGAAAATGTAATTTACTCTTTATAATTTAATACATTAATATCTCAACATCAAATCCACTTGGTTTCTTGAGAGATCTTCTAAGATAGATGTAGACTTTGGATTACAAGAAGACGTATGATATTATTCCCTAGGACTTTTCAAAGATTAATTGCGTGTGATTCCTTCAAATTGAAGAAGAACCAGGGTGGAACTTTTCCGAGCTGGTTTTGCTCCAATATATCACTCAATTCGAATAAATCAATAATAAATTAAAGTTTTAATTAAATAGATCATATTAAGATTAATTTACTTATTTATTTAATAATGTTATTTATACATCAAGTCAAATTCGATATAAATTTTGCTGGGATATATTGGACTTTTAGTATTATTAGGAGGCCAAAGGACATTTTCCCACCCATAGTTTGAGGCGGGGACAAAGTCCAGCTAGGATTTAAAGCAGAGATTTTTATTGGTACGTTACGAAATCTATACGGTTGATGAATCAATGGGCAGTGGAAATTTGTGTCATTTCTGTTGATTAAAATTTATAAAAATATAAAATAATGTTTATATATATAAAAAAATATATTAAAATTTAAAAAAAAATTTAAAAAATTTTATAAAATTATAAAAAAACTTAAATTTTAAAAAATAAAAGTCAGCCACCGCCGCCGCGCCGACGGCGGTGGCCGCGTCAAATGGCACCAGGTGGCCGTTCCGACCACCTGGATCCAAGAGAGGCCAGATCTGGCCTCCGGAATCGACGGAGGCAGCCAGATCTGGCCTCCTCCGACAAAAAAAGGGTCGGAAACGGCTGGAGATGGTCGGCTTTGGCCCCAACTGCCGTTTTCGGCCAAGGTTTCAGGCGGAGGTGGCCAGATCTGGTCGCCTCCTGCAAAAGAGGAGGCGGCCAGATTTGGCCTCCTCCGTCGACTCGGGAGGCCAGATCTGGCCTCCCTTGGAACCAGGTGATCGGAACGGCCATCTGGTGCCATTTGCTGCGGCCACAGCCGCCAGCGCGGCGGCGGTGGCTGGCTTTTTTTTTTTTAAATTTAAATATTTTTTATAATTTTATAAAATTTTTTAAATTTTTTTATAATTTTTAATATATTTAAATATTATTTTATATTTTTATTATAAATTTTTATTAATAAGGGTATTTTTGTCATTTCATCAAATGGGTTAATGAATTTGGATGGAAATTGGATGAAGGGTGGGAGTTTGGGCTTTTAAAAGTGAGCGGGTGGGACTTTGTCCCCGCCTCAAACTATGGGTGGGAAAATGTCCTTTGGCCTTATTAGGATGATGAAATCCATTCATTGGCTGATTCCGTGTCAAAAGAATATACAAATATAATAATATAACAGGAATTTCAATTCAGTACATTAAATATTCCATTGACAAATGAAAGATGAGTTTAATAAGTTTAGCCATAGCTTGTGTTAAAATACCATTTTAGATGACCAAGAAATCGAGTAAGCTTTGTTTGTGAAGAATTAGTGGTGAATCCGATTTGGGCAATTTGATTTAAAATTTTAAATGGTGGGTTTTAATTATTCTTTCTTGTATATTTATTTTTTAAATAAAATGTTGGAGGAAATTAAATTCACTATTATTGTTTAGAGAATAAATAGGTTTGAATGGCCAGATTTCTGGTTTTGTAATTAATATTAGGATGCTTAGATAACAATTTTCATCTCAGTCTAGCTAGTGTAATTTTCTGACTTTCATAAAAGGTTTCATTAAATCTATAAGGTTCTTTTCTCACAACGATTCCTAGGACAGCCCGGCCTAATTTTATAAGCAGAGTTATGGGCTTGTAAAATTCTGCAAGGGGTCACATTACCTTTTACCAATTAGGGGCATAAAATCATGGATCCAACCCAAGTTGCTTTCTTTTTAATAACCTAAAAACCCTTATCGATACCAACTAATCAACCATAATTAATTAGATAGATTAAATTTAAGGGTCTATGGTCATCTAGACCCGTAATTATAAACCAAATAGATCAAGATTATTGGTTTCATTGTATTTTAAAACCAGACTACTACCTTAGATGACATTTATCCTTATCACGAGACGAAACCTTTAGGGTTAACCCAAGTTGTTTCTCTTGATTTTTCTTTGAATTTAAAACTTGTTTTAGAAATTTTTGTTGGAAGCCAGAGTTGAGAATCCCCGCGTCTAAACATAGAAAACTTCTCAGGGAAGAGGCACAAGACTTTTCTTTCCGAAAATATTATAATATCAAATGTAAGATATTAGATTTGAATTCACATCAAAACCTACAAAATTTTAATATAAAGTTTATATCATTGCAGTCTGGAGACACTCAGATCTCAACAACTAATTTATATGATATGATTGTCCTAAGATTTGTATCATGAAACTATTAAGTCAAGTCAACTTTGAGTAAAAACCAACTTAACCAGAATAACTGGATCTATCCCATAAAAGAAAAAAAAAAAATTATTGACCAGGCATCAATTTCAAGCTCATGTTACTGGAATGAATCAGCTCAGAAACATGTTTTTTTTTTTTTTTTTTTTTTGCACACATTTTTCTGCACTTTGCACACATTTCATTAGCCCTATCCTGTTACACCCACCCTGCAATTTCCTTGAAATTAGCTTCCCCTAAGCTGGTCTAACTAATTTCTTACATCTTATCTCTGATTTTTTATGAATAAATTATAGATTAATTTTAATACTCCTCAAGTGAAGGAACCAACATTAAATATGTGTATTCGTACCAAATAAGAAAATCAGTTTAAATTGATGATATTTCATTCAAACTTAAAATAATATATAGTATTATAAAAAATTAAATTAAATTAAATTCTGAGTTTTTAAACTTTTTAAATTATAACTTGGGAATGGATTTGAGACGAGCCTTCCTTACTAAACTCAAATATATATGGGATTTCCTTTCTTTTATTCATCTTGGCATGTAACTCAACAAAAAATTTATTTTATTCACACATATTTTGTGTATTTAAAATATATATCATTATATAATTAAATATTAATTTATTCTTAATTTTAAATCATATGATGATACATCATTTGAGTTTATAAAATAATTACAAAAGTTTTACGTATGTATATATATCACAGAATAATACTATATACACAAAATTTTTAGTATCTTATATACATTTAGGTAATATCAACATTCGACGATTTTGAGTTGTATCTTGTCAAAAGTAAGATTGGATTTGTTTTAGATTAAGTTTGAATAAAGTTTAATTTGAAATTAACTTAAGTTTAAAAAATCAATTTTAGATTTAATTTAAACAAATTTTATTTAAAATAATCTGAATTTAAATATTCAGATTATTTTAAAGTGAATTTATTTAATAAAAATAAATTTAATTTATCACTAAAATTTGACTCTTTGAATTCAAGTTTAAATAATTTGATTGGAATTCAAATATAATCAATAACAAAAGGAATTAAATGCAAGCTCTTAAAGTGCTATTTTTTTTTTCAACTATACATATTATATATAATATTTAATATGTGGTCAATATATATAAAACATATATATATATATATATATATATTGAATTTTGCCTAGTTGACCATCTTGAGAGATGAGCTTCAGTGAATGAACCACTGGGTTTTGCATGTGAATGGCTGCTGTTTCCACTCCAAGTTGGGCCCAGAATCACAAACTTCCACAGAAAAAGCTGCCAGAGTTTTATAAACTAGCATGGTAGGATCGGGTGCTGCCAATCCCAAACCCAAACTGGACTTCGCTCAGAGTTTATTTTAAGTTAAAAAAATTAATTTAAGATTAAGTTTGATTTAATTAATAAATAATTATATCAATCAATAAAATAAATTTTAATAATTCGATTTAAGTTTTAAGATGTTGGTTTTAACAATAAACTCTTTTTCAATCATTTACTTGCATTTAGAAATGAAAGGAAAAAAAGAAAGAAAGAAAGAGTAAACTTTTCCTTTATGGAGGGTCTTTTGAATGCTTATATAAACTATCTAAAATTGTAAGCTGCAACTAACCTTGTAATCATGCTTATGTTGTTTTTTCTTTGTAATTTTAATTTCCACTTAATGTTGATTAATTAGGTTAATCATTTTGAGCATTTGGTATTCAAATTATTTAATGAAGCAACCTTCTGAAATGGGTAAAGCATTGACATCATATCCAAAGCCTCCCTATTATGAAGCAACCATCACCTATTATCTAATACTAAATTATCTTTCATAGTTACAAATTCATTGTTAACTTCATAAAAAGGTTTGTCAATAGTTTGATCCATTGATCAAATTAATAATATTAATATATTAACATTAATTTTGAATCTAATTGATTAGTCTGATTTAAGTTTCAAAATAATGGATATAGACACCAATTCATACCAATAATGCAAAAGACAAAACAAACTGAGAGAAAGAATTTGGGCAACTAAAGTTGATAACCACAAGAATGATGAAAAAAGCAATGACTTGGATTTGAAGATAAGTCCTGGTTAAGTTATCAAGAAGCTCAAGCAATAATAATAATAAATAATAAAATTGAATACTTTTGAGTAATCTTAGCTAGAACCTTCTAATATTATATGTTGTCTCCATGTTAATCATAATCCACCTAACCCAACCACCAATAATTTTTATAATGTTATGTGAAACACCTTGTGATATACAATATTTATGAACAATCCCATTAGATTTTATACGGAAAACTCAAAACAGGAAAAATCACAGACAATATATGAAGAACTTTTCTTATAGTAGAAGAAGATTACAAGGTGAATGAGAAATTATATTCTCTCTAATTGAGCTCTTTTTTTATCCCTTTTCCCTTACTCTTTAGGATAATTTTTGTATGTAAACCGTGTTTTATCTCTTACTTGATTTGTTTTATTATGATAATGATCAACTTACTTCTCCGCAAGCATTTCCACAACCAGTCGCACTTACTCCATTGCAAATTGTATTTATTTTGTTCGACTAAGTGAGCACACGAACAAGATCATAATTGGTGTAGTTACTTAAATATATTTTAAAATATTTACGTTTATTATTGATCTTCTTAAAAATTCACATTTCAAACTATCATTTTCTGAATTCGAATAACCCATGAGTCACCGCTGTACATCAATTTATAGAAATCAAAGTATTAATTGAAAACAAAGGGAAAGATAGCCATAAATTGAAGAGACGGAGAGAGTAGCTTTAAAGCATGGATAAATAAATAAAATGGCAGTAAAATTATGAAACCCACATGCGAATGTTACTTCAATTTATAACTTTCACAAAGCAACCTCTTCTCTTATTACTTGCCCTCCATAGCCTGCCATCACTTTGTGAGATGCAGGATCCATTAGTATTACAGGATCTGCCATGGAGGTTTTATGGAAGTTCTGGTGATCTTGAGAGATGCTACAATGCGAGTACAAAGTATTTATTTGTCATTGATTATATGTTTTAAATAACTTTGAGTTTTTTAATTTTAATAAATACTTTTTTAAGATTTGATTCTTTTAGGATTTATATCATTTGATATATAACAATATTGTAATGTTTGCTTTCCTCTTAGAGCCAGCAAGGTGCTAGCAAGCAATCAATTCACATGAGCATTAAGAATGCAAAGCATGGTGATATGTGTGTAAAGTATAAAACTTGGATATGATGTTGAATTAATATGGTTTTGGACTTTTCATCAATAAGGGAATATGATCATATTCTTTTATATGCTTTGAGTTTGATTCATTCAATTTTAATATATATTTAAAATCGAATTGATTCAATTCAAATCTAGCTTTGATTGATATATCCCATTTGTTTTATGGAAATCCCAATATGAGGTTCAAAATTAAATAAAGATTCATAGAGACAACCCCAAGACAAGCTGTCTCTTCAGGCCAAAAGCTTGACTTCTTATAGCTAGTCATGGACAACCACTTAAGAGCCTCAACTATACCCTAGCCAGCCAAATATATCTTGGGACACTTTCTAAAGCTATCTCAAGAGTACCTCCACCATCAAATCTTCACCATTGGATCAACTTTGACTTCAAATTGTACAACCATTAAAGGGTGGAAGACATCATTAGGTATTAAGTCAACTTGGTGCTTACAAAAAATAACTTAAAACTATATATATTTAGCACGAATACTAATTTTAGTATTATCAATAATATGTTATCATATTATTGAATTATTTTAAATTAAAAATAAAAAAATATTGAATCATATAGATACAAAATATTATTATTATATAAATTGATACTCAACAAACAAATTGACGTATAAAATATTTTAAATTAGATATAAAATGAATAATTAGATTACTCAATCAAATTATGATATATTGGTTTGTTTATATATATTATTAGAGTATGATTCAAACTAAATCAAACTCAAATATTGATTGGTTCAAATTTGATTTGAATCTTAAAATAATCAGTGTAAATTTAAATTTAAACTTATTTAAACTGATTAAAAATTTTATCATTGATATCAATGTAATAAATAGTATTAATAATTAATAAATTATATTATTAACAAAAGAATGATTCGAGATAAACTTGAGCTAAATTATCGAATTAAATTTCAACTTAGATTTGATTCGACTCAAATTAAGCATTAATTCAAAGTGAGTTTGCTCAATTGTTCATTTTGGCAAGTTATTCCGCGTGTACTTGTGCATTTAGTATTTCTAATGAATTCAAGGGGCTAATCTGATATTGTTATCACCAAATGCTGAAATCTACACCGTCCGATCAATCAGGATGTGGAAAAAAAATTTGCGATGGGCCCCACCAAAGAGGACTTGATATGTATGAAGTTTTTCCTCAGCAACGTTCGGTCTAAAAGAAGACCAAAGGAGGGCAAAGACAAGAAAGAGAAGAACATGGAGAAAGCAAAGTGAAAAAAAAGGAGAGAGAAGAAGAATCGAGCCAACTGGTTTGAAATCAAAACCCTCCAAATTTCCCCAATCAAAACGAAAAAAAATCTCAAACCCAGCTATAAAATCTTTCTCTCTGCAATACCCAGATCTTATTTTCTCATAATCTCATCAATTTTTGCTTCCTTTTGATTCATTTCACTTCCTCTGTTTCCTCTGTATTTCAAGTTAGTTCTGGTTTTGTTCGTGGTCTTGCAGTAGTCTTCATTTTTTCTTTTTGTACTCTCTCTGTCTTAATCCTTTTATTGATAATATATGGAATTTTCTTCAACTGTCCTCGAAGATCAAAAAAAATCCTTTGCTTTTTGTTAAATAATCTGTCAAATTTGTTTCAAAATCCAGTCTTCTGGTTTGTTATTTGTGTTGGTTTATCAAATTTGGCTGAAAAGGCCAAGAATCCAATATGGGAATTCAGAAAGATCGAGTGAAGTTCAATGTTAGCGGTAGAATTTTTGAAACGACTGCTACAACTCTTGCAAATGCAGGGCGAGACTCATTCTTTGGAGCATTATTTGATGAAAACTGGGACTTAACCTCACAATTCAACATCAATTCTAATGAAGCTCTCTTCATTGATCGAAACCCCGAGTGTTTTTCAATTCTTCTTGATCTTCTTCGCACAGGTGATCTCAACATTCCCCCAAATATCAATGAAAGACTCCTCTTTAGAGAGGCCTCATTTTATGGTCTTCTAGACCATGTCCGGACGGCCAAATGGGGTCCTTTTGATGGCAACAGGTTAAGGCTATCCCGGTCCGTAACAGGACAGGCTCCTGGCGACGGAACCGCCATCCGGGCAGGGCCCGATGGCGGCTGCTGTGTGGCTCATGGCAGCATGGTTCATGTTTATGATTGGATGTTGGAAGAACACCCACCAATCAATCTTGACTATCAAAGAGTCAATGATATTGGGTGGGTTAATTCTGAGAATGTTGTGATTAGTGTGTGTGAAAGATTAGGTAGCAAAGATGGAGGGATGGGATTGTTTAGTGCCTCAAGCGGAGAGTTGAGGTATAAGTTTCAGGTCAGCCATGACAATCAGGTGAAGAGCTACACAGCTGGGGCATTGAGTTTTAGCAATGATTATAAAATATTTTCAAGTTGCAAAGGGAGGAGTAATGAGTATGGGATTGGAGTTTGGGACCAGGTGACAGGAAAGCAGATAGATTTCTTTTATGAGAGTCCAGGTTGGTCTCTTGGTGATGCTGATAAGCTACAATGGCTAAATGGGAGCAACTGTTTGTTGGTTGCAACTTTCTTTCCAAGAAAAGACAACTGCTACATTAGTTTGTTGGATTTTAGGGACAAGAACATGGTGTGGTCTTGGTCTGATATTGGAGCTACTTTAACTGTGGATGAGAAGAGGGTTAGGGATGCCATTGCAATGGAGGAGAGTAACTCCATTTGTGTGGTGAATGAGTATGAGGATTTGGGGTTCATTGACCTGAGGATTAATGGAGGAAGTGTAAGGTGGAGCTCCAGAAGCCGTTTAATGAAAGGCAACATGCCAGATGAGCCTTGTTATCCGAAACTGGCATTGCACGAGGGGCAGTTGTTTTCATCAATGAACGATTCAGTTTCCGTGTTTTGTGGTCCAGATTGGGTGTTAACATCTAGGCTTCGACGAAGTTATGGAGGTTCCATATGTGATTTTTCGATTGGTGGTGATCGACTTTTCACTCTCCACAGTGAGGAGAATGTGTTTGATATATGGGAATGTCCTCATCCAATTATATGATTCATAATGTTATCGTTTTCTTGCCCTTAGAGTTTTATTTTTAACATTTGGATAGATGCTTGTCATTGTAGAAACTTAGAGATATAATCTAGAGACGTTTGTGATTTGTATAGAGATTTGCTATTTGTTACAAAAAAGAAACGAGATTGATTGCCAAGTTACCATTTACTATACCTAAAAGAAATGAATTCAATTGTCCCAACCACCAGATTGTTTGGTTTCTTCTTTTAAGTAACGATAAACATTTCCTTGAAGTGAATTACCTCCTGACCATACCAAACAAGAGAAATCTCTAATTATATAGATAAATTAAAATTTTAATCTTAATATTTTAAGAATGGGCTTCAAAATCAAGTTAGCCTTGAGGGCAATCTTGTGGTGATTTTGATGATCTCAAAGACCTTGGTAAAGATTCTAGATTCCCTTTGTGTTTCTGAGATGCTTTCGGCATAGCAGCATGTGAGCAGTTGCAACTGCTACTCCAGCTGACAGGTTTATATGCTTGTTTTAACTTTGCGTAAAGAAAGTTGTTTTAAGTCTTGCTTTAGTTTCAGTTGCGCCTTTTTATCTGTTAGCATATCTGGTACAGGGTCATATACCCACATCAACAAATCTTATCATCATTCTTTTTAAATCTATGGCATTCTTAAAAACCCTCAGTCTAAACCCTAATCTTATCAAAATTTGTTCAATAATATTATCACTAATTCAACAAGATTTAATGCAGTCATCCCCACAAATTGTTGGGAGAACCACAATTTAAAAGCTAGCCATTGAGATTGAATAGTCCAAAGCTACATAAACTTCATATCAAAAACTTATACTTTCTAGTATAAAATCTAAGTCGCATACTTTGCACTTAGAATCATAACCATTAGCAACAAATTAATTTATCCGAAAAGGTACTCACTGAAGGAAAATCATCGTCAAGCAGTTGTAAAATCTAATCCTGGATTATTTATTCATTATGTTACTTGTTTAGCAGCAGTGGTATTATATTAAAATTCATGAACTGAGATCTGAGCACAATGCAACATGTATAATGAAACAGAGGAATAGCATCATGGAGGATTTGAAAATTGAAAGAGAATCAATCATGAGCAATAGTGAGTTTCCGGGAAGTTTCATTTCAATGACTTTCCACTGTTCAATGTGAAATAGTAGAAAATACATGAGATAAGGTGAGTAAACACATGTAAGGAATGAGCAAAGAATACCCAACTTGACCCACAAAATGTGAATGCTAATAGATAAGAAAGCACCGAGAGGTAAAAAAGGGGGCAAAATTTTAAGAGTAATTGGGCATCATACTTTTAAGGAACTTAATTGGTTGAGAATCTTCAGGGGCAAGATGATCGAAAGCAATATAGTTTTGCTCCTTATCATAGACATGGCATACTGTCATTATCGTCTTCATTAAACGCCAGTTCCACGATGCCTCGTTCAAATACTGTTAACAGCATAAAAATAACAATTCTTGAAAGTCTGAAATTCAACATATATCATTTCATATTTTCACATAGCACTGTACCAAAACTGCAATATCAGTAGAGAAATGCATATATTTATTTAACACATAATGAATGAAAGAAAATCCTACCTTTCCCCAATTCTCTTGAAGAGATTTATGAGCTGCCCTTAAATTGTAGCTTGGTATCCTTGCAGCAATATGGTGCGGTATGTGGACATTAATATCATGGCAGAGTATCTCAACCCTGTTAAACGTTACAAAACTTCAGATGTTAGGCTCCATTAAAAGTATAACATCCTAGACCAAGAGTCCGGACCACTGTCAACATTTTGCTTTTGGACTTTACAGCTTAAAACGTATTTTAATAGTTTAAAAGCTTATAAACTATTTAATTAACCTTCTATTAGCATTCCCAAACAATGTAGGATGCACATACATACTCAATATCTCTCGTGTTTTATTGACGAGAAATATGTTTAGAAGTATTATAATATAATATACGACAATGGCTCATAAAGCCTAAAGTTGATCTATAGCAATATAAAACGAGTTTGAAGGTAACCATGTGGGGAGGATAAAATATTTACTTTTAGGAAAGAAAACCAAAAAAGAAGCCTCCAGCAACCTAAGGCTATCCAACGAAGCTAATTTTATTATCTACTTGTGTTGACTTTTGGAGTATTTTTCGACTTATATATTAAATCATAATGTAAGAAACAACAGAACAGAAGGGCATTTCGAGAAGAAATAATTATTACCAACTAGGGTAATCACAATGAATCGTTCCATTAAGTTGGGCTTGAGCTGCATTCCACTCGTCAGAAGATTTGAAAGGTATGTGGGGAGCCGAATGATGCACCATTGTAAAAGTACTCATCTATGAAGTTCAAAACAGACCAACTTTCAAATGGAAATACAGAAAAATGATAAATTTAGAGAAAACATGGGCAACTAAACGGATTAAATTATTTATAGAATGTATAAGATCATCATATACAAATATCATATTAAGCAAGAGCTTCCAGAAAGGTGGAAGCATTTAGTTGCAGTTTAAACTTGAATGCTGTAAAGAGAGAAAAAATTTTAATGTATAACCACAGCTAAACTGTTTAAGATCCACCATGTCATGAACTGAAACATGACCATAAGACATGAGGAAGTAGCAATACCCAGAAGTGATAGCCCAACCATGGCATTAACCAGTACTTAATCCACCCCATGATGCCAGTCTTAAATATAATCAGCGGCCATCCAATTGCCATAAATGCGAAAACACAGGCTAAACTGATCTTCACCCTTTTACCCTCGTTCGGTCTGAACTTCTTTACATCAAAGTGCCAGGTCAACCTACAATGAAGCTTACAAAAGTTGAGACACATGTCCAATAGAAACCAAAGGCTAGCTATAACACCATTTAGTGAAATGAAATATGGTGAGCTCAAGTTATAAAACTGTGCAACCATCAGTTACATACCAGTGTGCTATGGACATCCAAGGCCGGAATGGGCCATATCCATATATTATTGCTGTCCGCAAAAGAGGAGATGACTCGAACTCCTCTTTCCAAACAGGATGCCAAGCTGTATCTTCAACCAGCCTATATACACACACACACACACATAAATATATAAGATGAACAGTACAAAATGAAATTAATGAGTTGGGATGACAAGAGGAATCAGAGTAATATAGCACAAGTAGAAAGAAAACCTAATTACCAAGCAAATAACAGTAAAATCTTTCATTGTAGAAGTATACACATAAGCATATACACAGACACAATTCTATGCAACAGATGACAATATTCTGACATAACCAAGTCGAATTCTTCCTACCACAGTAAAGTAGTGTGCATACAGCATAAAAATTGTGTATAAATATGTACTATAGTAAGTTTATAAGTGTAAGTTTTTTGAATTGGATATGCTAGTATTTGACAATAGAATGTTATATTAAACCAATTAATAAAGCACATGTCCTCCACTCATTTCATTCAACTAATTATTAAAGCTCACTGGATGCTAGGGAGGCAAGAGATCAAATATAGATGCACTGCAATAAGCATATTTTCCAATTAAAAATAAATTGATTGTAAAGAAGTATATTAAAAAAAGGAATCCATACAGACATGTTTGTTTTTGCATGATGTATGTCATGCTTAAACCGCCAAGGCTCATATGGGTATATCAATGGCAGAAAGGCCAGAGTTCCGACAATGTCTTCCACTAACTTGTTCTTTGAAAATGCTCTGTGAGCACAGTCATGGCCTATAACAAATAACTAAAAAATGGGAAGACAAAAGAAAATAAAAGAAGTTGGCAAAGATGTACTTAATAAATTAGAAACTAGCATAGCAAAACGAGTGAAAATAAAATAAACAAAAGATGTATATAAAACTAACCCCTGTAACCGCAGTCCCTGTCCATGCCCAAGCCAAAGGAAGTAAATACCATGGGGCCTTCGAGATCATTAAGAGCCCCAATGCATAGGAAGTGACGGATATTAAAACTGTCTTCCATGCTTTCACATTATCGATCTCAAAGACCTTATAACACAAGCAAGGAAAAGAAGCAGAATAGCATCAATATTCAATTAAATATTTTTAGAGCAACCAAGACAAAGTTTTCTTAGAATTAACTTCGATCTTTGTCCCAAAAACCAAGGTATGAAAGATTGAAGCATCATTAATGCCTCAGCAACCTTTTCCTTTACATCCAAAAGCATCTATTCATACTCAATATTTTATCCCCATATATACGTCTCCAACACCGGAATAAGGAACAATAAGATGATCTTCCCTAGCTGAATTAACCCAAGTTTGGCCAGAAATTCCCCCAATAATAGGTGCAAATTATTAGATGCTATACAAGAGAACTAGATTCAGAAAGAACAAGATAAAATAATGAGTTTGCAAGATGCAGCTCTCAGAGAATATACCTTTTTCGGGAGAGTATCAATGATATTCCTCAATGTAACGTTATCAGGGAGTGGTTCTCCAATTTGCCTGAAGCCATAGCTTTCTGCTAACTGCTTTCTGTACTCAGCACTATCACTCTCTGCTGAAGATGGTGCAACCGGAACAGCCACAGCCTGTATAATGTTATTACTTCTCATATGAATTAAACGTTTTTTATGTTGAATTCCCTTTATGACAATGTTCTCCAACTTCAGCTGAGAAATACCTGTACATCCAAAAAGGGGTATTATACGGCACCCATTATGGTGAATGATGTTAAAATAACACTAATCGTGCACAAGGATGCAAGGTACATCCTTACAGTAACTGTAGCAAACAAAGATATAACTCGAAGACGCATTTTGGGCTGCTAACTTAAGTGTGTGAAGTGATAATTAGCAGCAGCAAATAATTTTCGATAAAGGCATAAAAGGGTCATCATAACCATGTTATTCAAGAAAGCAAAATTTAGCTTAATTCTTTTCATTTGCATTTTATCAAGAAAAAATTAAATTAGATATCAACTTCACCATCAAAAGATTTTAAGCTCTGATTCACTATCAGTTTTAAGGCTAAATAACTATATTCAGCGAAATTCAACCATTATGCCATATGAATCCTCCAGATTGTAACTAATCAAGCTAAAAACAACAAAAATCAAAATTTTAGAAGGCAAAATAATTACACCTTAAAAGGAGCCAACTTTGAAGAAAAAACATCAAAAAAAATAAGAAATTAGATTTCACATACATGGAGAATGGAGGCAAGCAAGATTCTGACTCCCAGCAGGCCTTTGATGGGGTGCCTAAAACGAAAATTGAAAAAAAAAAAAACGTAACGACCAAATTAAAAATACAACCTTTATAACAAAATTCCAAAAAGCAAAAAAAGCCCAGATGAGAAAAGATTTTTGAGCCACTCACCATTGAAATAAACATAGAATCTGCAAGTATGCAAGCCATTTTCCAGCAGAAACTCCAATACAAAAGGCCCCCACTTGGAGTTTCAATGAGTAAGAGGAGAGGAAGAAGGCTAGAGGGATAGGCCTGAGCAGCTATGTGTATTTTAGACAGACCAGAAGCCAAACGGTTGTTGCTTTATAGGGTCGTAATCCGTTGTGGACAATTAATGCAATTGCAGCCATTTGTCCTTATTTCTAGTATTTTTTTTAATATTTACAATAATGTTTGGTAATTTTTTTTCTTAAATTCATGTAGGATATGCTAATTAACAAGGTTGGAGCTGATTATTTTATATTTTTAATTTTTGAAATTATATTAAACTATTATATTTAATTTTAATACAAATTAAAGATTAAAATTTTGGATTTTTTTTCCTTCTTCAATCTTCTTGATTGGTTAGGAAATTTGTTTTTAACAAAAAAATATATTATATATATAAATTTTTAAATTAAATTGGGATAAATATTTATATTTATAAAATATCAATTTAGATAACAAATAATATATATATATATATTTACAAAAAAAATGATAATATATATATATGTGTGTATTAGCACCTTTAATCAATTTTATTAGTAAAAATTTGTTTTAAAATTTTAACTATATTGTTATTAATATTATTCGTTAAATCAACCCTTTTTCTGAGCCAAGATTTGATTTGAATTTAAAAAATTTTTATACACAAATTTTATATTTCATAAAATCCTAAATAAATATTTAAAAAGTAATTTTTTGGGTTTTAGAAAGATGTAAAAAAAAAGACACAAGTGTGGAGTCTAATTCCTTCAAATTCTAATCAACCTTTGTCTTTGGTCGGTGTTCAAGTTCAACAATTAAAACGGTGCGCATCACGTGCCATGACCAAAAATAGACATGTGAATTTACTCTAATTTTAGTCAAAATTTCAAATCCATTGCATTTAATAAATTAATTACGCATGTGAAAAACATTGCTCCATGGCAGGAATCATATCATAAATATATAATTTCACATTTTATGGTCGGTAGAGTTGAGTTTAAATAAAAATATTTTGAGTTAACTCAATCTTAAAAGCTAATTTAATTTGATTCAACTCAAAATCATCTAATTTGAATTTAAATTAAGTTTGAGTTGAGAGAATTGACTCGTTTTTAAAACTAAACTGAATTCAAACCAGAAAAAATTTGGTTTTTAGTTTGATTCACGAGTTGAGGAATGGTTTGATTCATGGCTCAATTTGAGTTATATAATCATGAAAATAATATTATTTTGTCTATCATGAGATAAAACAACATCATTTTATCAATGAGTTTCAAACTTAAATTATGAATCTGGAACATAAAAATTGAATTATTTTCATTTGAATTAAATTTGAACTACCTTTCATTTTGATTGAACAAATTCAAGTTAAACCATGTTTCATTTAAGTTAAAGAATGTTCTAAATTGTTCGATTTAGATTCATCCTTAGGATTAAGGATTAGACTTGTTTCAATAAAAATAATTTAATTTTTAAATTACTGATTTTATATCCATATTAATTTTTTTTTAATATATTTGAGTTGATTTTAAATGGTAATAACGAGACAACGAAAGGGGCGTGATGGCATAAGTTTTTTTCTTGTAGGAGATTATGTTTAACCAATTATCGCAAAGATTTCATTTCCAAACAGATTTGACGTGCCTGCCAATCTTTCGACAAGGTCGAGATGGCATGCAAAATAAGAAAGAAATCTGTATGCTCGGGTTTTCAATTGGTATGAAGCAAAACCCGTCATGTCGCCCACGGAATTTGAAAGTATCCGGCACGCGTCATAACATGGTAAGTCCTGGTCTTACGTATTTGAATTAATTCAAGGCCAAATGAGTTTTTCCCACCCAAGTTTTTTCTAAATATTTATTTATTATTCAAAATTAATTATTATATTTAATGATTAATTATTAAATATTAATAATTAAAGAAAATTTTTATTTTTTTAAACAAAAGAAATTTAAAAATAGAAAATATTTTTATTATTTTACAAAAATAATTAAAATATAAAATAATTATAATAATTAATAAAATTAATATAAAATTTAAAAATCAAGTAGTTAGAATAATTATCTGATTTGATTGATAATTGGATCTAGCTGTCAATCAAATTAAGTAATCATTTTCAGTCATTTAATTAGGTTTTTAGTAATTATTTTTTTATTTTTTATTTTTATTAAATATTTTTAATATTATTTTATATAAAAAAATTTATAATATTAATATTATTTATTTTTTTAGTGGAAGGTTTTTTAATTATTTCATAAAAAATGTTAATATAATTAAAAAAAATTGGTTAAGAATTAAATATTTAACATTTTAAAAAATTTTTAATAGGATTTTATCATTCAAAAAAACCCTTGAGTGAAAATAAGTTTTTTAGTCTTGATTTAAATATTTACATTTAAATTAAATATAAAAATTAAATTAATTTTTAATTTATTATTTTGTATTAAATTAATTTTAAATTAAATTTGATTCAAATTTAATTTAAATTAAATCTAATTCATTAAATTTATACAGTGGTGTGTAAGAACGGTACTAAAATTAACCCACTAAATTTATATATTAAAATATAACTCTGAAAAAAACAAATAATATTTTTGGCCTGCTTTGACCTCACTCGTACTTGTTGGTGCTTTTCAGTTGGCCGGCAACTTGAATTAAAAATAAACGGACATAAATAAAAATTAATAAAAATAAACAAAATAAACACTGGTTATAGACAGACCCCTTACTCTCTCTCCTCTGTACGAATGTATTATGTCATTTCGGATTTTAGATTAGAGGTCGAGTGATTCAAATTCAAATTAAATTTAACTCATATTAAAAATATTTAATCTAAACACAATTGAATTATGACCAGATTGATCGATCCAAATTAACTTGACATGCTTGTTCTAATACTGGAACACTTGTTCTTCGACCTCGAGTCACTAAGTCCACTATTCAAATTGAAATGGCATGGCTGACCTAGTCAGCCATGAAAAATATTGACAGTTTGTCTTCAAGCAAAATGGCAAACACTGAAAGTCATATGGCATTCTCCTAGGCAGTTCAATTACCCCCAAGAAGAAACCAATCAAGCTTCAAACAAGAATCATCAATGGCTTCCACTCATCTCTTCTCTTCCATCTTCATCATATTCTTATTCAACTCAATCAAGATCAGTTTAAGTATAAACAAGAAGAAAAATTTCACTAGACCCAGTTCTCAATCTTTGTTCATTCTTCTAACATTAATTCCTTTTTCTTTTTCCAGGCAATTGCTCTCTGAATTTCGCACAATTCCCATATGAATCACACAGTGAGTGTTTCGGCATGGGGAAAGCTCTAATAACTCAATCCTGTTGCGACTCAGCCCTTCAATATATCTTCCGTGCAATGGCTATCAGGACAAATCAATCCAGCTCGATCTTCCTGGAACCATCCGAAGCTCGGGATTGTATCATCGCATTTCAGAATCTTCACCAGAGAACCAACCTCTCCAGGTGCCAATTCCAGGACAGTCTCTCCTCGTCAGCCCCAAATCCGTGCTCGGAAAACGTTCACTCAATCATAAATGTTGTTGGAACAGAAAATTATACTTCATTTCGATCGGCTTGCCAGGATTTATCGGGGAAAAATTACAGCGATGATGCTTGTTTCAATTGCACGGGGTCGTTCAGAGAGACCCTGAAAATCCTGAAAGATAACACTGGAGATAATCCTGAAGGAAATCAGTGTGGAGCAGCTCTCCTTCTCGGCCTGGCAAGCTCAGATGTAAACTCTCCCAATTGGGTCCCTGGAACTTTCTCCTGTTTATGGAATGAAATTAGTAAGAATAATTTTCTTCCATTTGTCTCCGGAATGATTTCATCTTTCAATTTTTCAGAGTTTTAAGGTTTTTGATTTTGAGTTTCAGGTTCTCCGTTGCGTATACAAAATCCTGGAAAAAATTCCGGTAAAGTAAAAACCGATGTCGTTTTATTGTTGAAGATTATAGATAGAGAGGGCTTCATTGTAAGCTCTAATTGACGTAGGCTTTAAAAAAATTTGCAGAAGGTTTTCCTATGGGTTCCAAGATACTCCTTGCTATAATAATTTTGGCAGCAGCTTTCGTCCTTGTAGCTCCAATTCTTTACAAGTTAACAAAGGAGCAACTAGAAAATTCAAGTCAAAATGATATTGACAATTTATCAGGTAAGTGTTATACATATTCTACAAATTTCTGATTAGGGATGGATTTGATGGAGTTGAGTCAAGCCTAAGACCAGTTTAAGCTTAGATTGAATCCATAAAGTCCAGTTTCAACTTCAGTTCGTTATATTAACAGAAGATTATAAACAGGATAAACAAGATCGTGAGAGGGTGAATGAAGTCACTATCAAGATAAATAATATTATTATATAAATAAATGATTTGATCTTGAACTGAACTAATTTGAATTAAATCCACATTTACTTCGAATCCTCTACTAACCAAAACTTCGTGCTAAACTGATCATATTTATAATTGACAACTGACATAAAAACACAAACACACACACACACCCATATTGTTGTATTGCGATTATATGAATCCTTTAATTCAAGGGATTAGGGTTAACCGATTATAGTGTGATAGGAAAACAATCGGTTATTCATAATTTTTGTAACTCCGTTTTGTTTTTCTTTTTCGGTTTAATAGATTTTCTTTTTTTTTATCTCTGTTTTCTCTTCGATTTGGGATTTTTTGGATAAAATATTTTGCAGGTTTTTATTCGTACAGTTTTTTTTTTTTTTTTTGCTACTCTCATTAGTTTCAAATATATATATATATATATTATTTATTTATTTATTTATTTATTTATTTATGTATGGATGCAGTTACAGCACTAAAAAAGAAACTGGAGGATGAATCAAGAAGTTCCTTCACCTGTTGTGATCTCTACATTTTCTCACCAGAAGAAATGGAAAAAGCTACCAATAATTTTAATCCCGAGAATATCATTGGAGAGGGCTCTCTTGGTATGCCACTTTATCTAACTTTAGGATTTATAATAATAAAATTGTGTAATTATACAGCATCTAAATATATAAAATATATATATAAAGTATGTATATATAACATTGTTTTTTTGTTTAATCTAATTAAAATGAAAATTATTTATGTAGGGAAGGTTTATATGGGAGTTTTGCCTAATGGAAGGAGATTGGCAATCAAGAGACTTGATGAAGGAAATTATAAGCTTCACAATATGAAAGATGAAGTTTATAGAAAGGCAAAAGTGAGACATCCAAATTTGGTGAGCACTTTGGGATATTGTGAGAAAGGAGAGAGATACATATGTCTTGTTTATGAGTTTTGCTTCGGCCATGACTTGTCATGTTCGCTTTTCGGTAAGTTAATTTTTTTTGACAATGTTAAAAATTGGTTTACAAATCGATCTGTCTGATTAAGTAGGTAAACTTGTAATAATAAATGATATCATCATATGATATAATTAATATTTTAAAATGAGTTTAGCCATATTATTATTAGTATAATGATCGAATCAATCTGATTCAACAGTTGAATAATAACCCAATATAATTCTTTAAAAGGGGAGCAGAGCATTTAAATAGGGTCTATTTTTCAGGTGATCTAAGAACACCAATTTTATCATGGCAGCAAAGGATCCAAATATTAATTGGAATGGCAAGAGGGTTATGTTTTCTACATACCAATCCCATTGAGAAGATAGTTCATGGAGACATCAAGGTAAGATCAATTTAGGTTACTTCATTAAATAGTTTAATCCAACGATCCAATTGTTTACTTTGGACGCATTGTTTACAAAGTTCTGCTTTTCGGTTTTGTAAAATAAGACGTGTTTTTATAGCTTAAAAACTCTTTGACTATTTTTTTGACTAATTTTTTTTTTTATCATTTCTAAACGATGAGGAATGTTTATACATACTCAACATTTTTCTCGCGCTTTATTAGTATAAGATTTAAATGTGCTTTTGAAGATATTAACACTTTGATGAATGAATGATGGCTCAGTTAAGCAACATATTACTAAATGAAAAATTGGAAGCCAAGATTTCAGACTTCATTACAGCAAGTTTCAAGCCAAAGGATGGTAGAAGAAGCTTGGGAAAAACCAGAGAAAATGATGTCTTTCAATTTGGGGTGGTGCTCCTTCAGATTTTAACAGGAGGAAACTCAAAATCTCTTGTTCAGGAGGTTTGTTGATTGCATTCCCACATATTTTTCATAAATATAATTAAAAAATACTTAAAATCTTTTTTCTTTTTTTTTATTTAAAGTTACGAATTCGATCTAAAACATCGATCTAGTTAGTTTTTTTTTTTTTTTTGAATAATATAACCGTGATAAAAATATTCAAAATATTTAACATGCATGTTTAATATGATAATAAAATATTAATTTATTTATTAATAATGATGTATAACACCACTTAATCATATCATATCATGCTTAGCAAACAAATCAGTATTAATTGATAATACATATAATTTTACTGGAGAACAAAATACAAAAAAACAAAAAGAACTAATATAATTTTGTGTTTGACATTTTGGTGACAGGCAAGAGATGCAAAATTGAAAGAAGGAAGCATAAGTGCCATGGCAGATTCAAGATTAAATGGGACATATGCTTCAAATCAATTCAAGAATATATTTTCAATAGGTATTCTTTGTACAAACCCTAAAGAAAATGAAAGACCAAGCATGGATGAAGTTGTAAGGATGCTTGAGAAAACTCAAATTCTATAGTGATTTAAGAAGGTACGGGAAGTACGCAAAGCCAATGGTATTTGGAAGTCTACGTTCATTGTTATTTTATTGAGTTTTCTGGTTAGAGTTTGGTAGAATAATTGTATGTTTTACAAATAAGCTCTCAAAAGAGTTTTTCGAAAGTGTGTTTGGATCTCCTCTTCCTTTGTAGAATCTTTTATTTTTATAAGATGAATAAGTAGGATTTAATAAGAAAATTCAATAAGAGTATTTCATCAATCCTACTATATCGAATATAGTTATTCGAAAAGAATTGATTGATTATATTCTTCTCATGAAATGAGAGATAATAATATTATAAACGATATCTCGTGTTTAGCCAAGTTAAAGATGAAAAGTGAATAAATATATCAGGAAATTGCTAAGATTTGTTTTTTCATTGCTATTAGGTGAAAGAACTTCTATTTGCACTTTAAATTAATCAACGGATAGGTAATATAACTAATCGTTATCTGTTATTTACTTTTTGAGTTTACAAGTCAAAACTCTATTTGAGGGTTAACATAATTTGAGTCATCGTGAATTCAAATCATTGTTATGCTCAAATGAGTTAAACTCGAACTAAAATTTTAATTCGTTGATCTTGGTTCAATATCAAAACTCTACTGGTATCATCGTATCAGATATTGTCTCGTTAACAATTATTTTTTTTCTTCAATGACCTTTTTTTTTCAAGAGACGATTCTTTTTATTTGCCGATTACAATTCTTCTTCTTTGGTGTTGTTAAATAGTCAATTTGAGCAAATCAAATTCAAATTTACATTAATTATTTTGGGTTTAAATTGAGTTCAAATTGATCCTTATTTGAGCTTAATTCGATTTGAATCTTTTTTCTAATTTCATCACAGTTTGACTTTCAAACTTTGCTATAAAAAATGCATTATGACCAAAACTCATATGCTTTTTAATTTATTTTCAACATGTCTAATGATACTAGTAGGGTTTGACTCAATTTGAGTTTACTCAAGCTCAAACCCACCATTTTAATTTTATCAAATTTGAGCTTTAAAGGCTTAGTTGGTTAAGTTTGCAAGTTTGAAAAATTTAATTTAAATTAATTAAAAAGTTATAATTTTATTAATATATGCATCAAAATAACATAATTTTAATAATTGATTTTAAAAGTTAATTAAAAAATTCTTTAAAAGACTCGTGAATAAATTTAACTCAACTTATTAAATTTTAAACTTTAACTAGTATTTATCAAACTCATTAAACCTAAATTCAAATTCAAATTTGAACTTGATTTTTATTCACTAAACTGAGTTTAAATTGTCAAAACTAAAGCTTAATTCGATTTAAATCCAAACTAACTATGATACTGGTGTCAAAAATATATGAAAGATCAGACTCCTACAATTTATATCGTGCCCAACGAATTAATAATTATAAGATCTATAAAGAGTATCAAAAAAATTCATCCCCGAGATTATTTTCTTTATAAATTATTTAATTAAATTTCTTATTATTTCAAATAATTCAATTAATTTCCAAATTATGTGTAACGCTTTACTGCATCCACGTCAGCAACAACTCCACGAAGAGTCGGTAGCTAATAATTTCAATAAACATTATTAAACAGCAAAAGTTTGATTAATCGCTTTCGAAAAAAGCAACCAGTTTTTTTCTCACCAAACGAACAAGTCCTTGTTGGATCAACGAGTAAAATTTCTTATTTTTTCAAAATTTGCTTCTGCTTCTGCTTCTGCTGCAGCTTCTCCGTTTTCCTTTTCTTTTACAGCAAGTCAAGCTCAGGTTGCTCTCGTTTAAAACTGAAAGCGCTTCCTCTCCAGGTGCCAAGCGCGTACTTATTTCAAAATTTTTGGAGCTCTATCTGAGAGGTTACGACCGTTGAAATGGCGTTGCTTCGAAGGCTTTTCCATCGGAAGCCTCCTGATGGACTGCTAGAGATCTCTGACCGAATTTACGGTTTGGTCTTACTTCGTTTATTTTTTCAATTTATTTGATTATTTGTGCTGTGTTTGCTGAATTTGTGATTTTTTTCTTCTTTCTTTTCTATTGAAACCAAGCTGAGTTGAAGATATTAGATTTTAGTTTTTTATTATTATTTTATTAGCTGAACTTTTTGCCGCCAAATTCTGCTTTCTGGACTTTATTGACTCAATGCTAAGTAACTTAAGTTTCATCACATTACGTTTTAGTTGAATCGAAAGACGAATTGGAGGTTAGAGTTGTTGAATCGGATATTTTGTGTTATGTCCTGGCATGTGAAGACTTGGGGAGAATTTGAAATGAGTGGGAAGTTCTTTCGTTATTTATTTTGCTATGAATTGAACAAAGTCTGACTTCTATTTCAAATTTCTGTTTTCGAAATCAGTGGACAACGGAGATTACGAAACTCCAGTTAGTTGATTCCAATGTTTTCAAACTTGAACCCTACATTGCCCCAGTGAACCTTTTGCCGCCAAATTCTGCTTTTTGGACTTTGTTGATTCAATGCTAAATAACTCAAGTTTCATCGCATTACATTTTACTTGAATCGAACGGTGAATTTGATGTTAGAGTTGTTAAATCTGATATTGTGTATTATGTGCTGGCATATGAAGACTTGGGGATAATTCGAAGTGGGTGGGAAGTTACTCCGTTTTATTTTGCTATTAAATGAACAAAGTCTGACTTGCATTTCAAATTTCTCTTTTTGAAATCAGTTGAAAACGGAGGTTTCGGAACTCCAGTTAGTTGATTCCAATGTTATCAAACCTGAAACCTATATTGCCCCAGTGAAGTGTTGGTCCAAATCAACCACCATCGTACTGCTATACTATTTACATATATATTAAAAATAAATTAAAAACAATTTTTACCTATTTAATTATTACATATTAAATGTGGATTAAATTTAAATAAAATTAAAATATCCATCTCAAGTTGCCAAAATGCTAGTTCAACTCCAAATAAAGCAAAAATAAATGACGCCTAGAATGAGATTTCCAGTGATTAGATTGATACAGTTCAAGATATGCAGTATAAAAGTCAATACGAGTTGGTGATTGTTGAAAGAAATGACATGGGTGACTGAAATGTTGTGCTGCTTGTTCATGCAAAATGAGGTAGTGTAGTTTATGAACTTTCAGTTTTGAGGGAGAGAAATAAAGGAGTTTCTATTGGCAGTGGAAGTTGTGATTTTTTCTGAAGCTGATCAGATAAGGCTTTTGATAATTTGTGTGAGAGTTCAATTTCACCCCGCCTACATTTTGTTGGCAGACTAAAAGGTTTACATGTTTCCCTCTCATGTTTTAGCTTTGCATGTTTCACTCATGTTTTGTAATTATTTATGGGAACTGCCATAAAATTCTTCATTCTGTTACTTTCTTATTTTATGCATCTTATTTAGGAAGTAGTTCTGAGCTAATTTTGTATAATTTCTTTTCTATTGGTCTAAGGAGGAGAACATTATCATTGGTACTATCTATCATTCTATTAATTTTTATTCCTTTATGAATTTTTGTCTACTTATGTATCCCACTAATTAATTTTCTTTAATGTTGTATAAGTGTCTCTTATAAAAGAAAAAGAATAAAAATAT
Organism: Anacardium occidentale; assembly: GCA_026122585.1. Classification (NCBI taxonomy): domain Eukaryota; kingdom Viridiplantae; phylum Streptophyta; class Magnoliopsida; order Sapindales; family Anacardiaceae; genus Anacardium; species Anacardium occidentale. Next base: position 864,819 of record JAJEJH010000038.1, on the reverse strand, counting down.
GAAAATATGCTTGCTTAGAAAAAATATGAAGACATAATTGCAGACGTGATTTCTTTCATTTGGCACTTGAAAATTAAACTTACATAACATTTTGTGCATATTTAGTTTTCAACTGCTGCTTTACTACTGATGCTTTGGAAGAAGAGAATTACAAAGGGTACGTAGGAGGAATAGTTGATCAACTCCGACAAAACTTTCCAGATGCCCAGTTCTTGGTGTTCAATTTCCGTGAAGAAATGACCAAGAGTGTTATGGCCGATGTCTTGGCTGAGCATGACATAACCATAATGGACTACCCTCGACATTATGAGGGTTGCCCATTGCTCCCAATGGAGATCATCCACCACTTTCTGAGATCTACCGAAAGTTGGCTCTCACTTGGGCTGCAAAATGTGCTGATTATGCATTGTGAGCAGGGTGGTTGGCCAGTTTTGGCTTTCATGCTGGCGGCACTCTTGATTTACAGGAAACAGTACAGTGGAGAACAGAAGACTTTGGACATGATTTATAAGCAGGCTCCTCGTGAGCTTTTGCAGTGTCTCTCAGCATTGAATCCAATTCCTTCTCAACTGAGATATCTGCAGTATATCTCAAGGAGGAATGTAGTCTCAGAATGGCCTCCTTTGGATAGAGCTCTCAACTTGGATTGTGTCATTCTCCAATATATTCCTAACTTTGATGGAGAGGGTGGTTGCTGTCCAATATTTCAAATTTATGGCCAGGATCCTTTTCTTATTAATGATCGAAATAGCAAAGTCTTATATGCAACAATGAAAGAAAGTAAAACTCTCCGGACTTTTAAGCAGGTAACTTTATACACCCTTCTATATATTTACTCAAGTTTTGTTTTATTTTAACGGTTCTCATCTCACTAGTCTGTGAAGATTTTGTCTTCACCCATGTAACTCATTCTTTGTTTAAGGTGGTATGTATAAGAGCATTATAAACATACACAAATTAGAAAAGGTATAGATGAATAATTAGATGCCAGACATTACATGACCTTTATAGCACCTTTAAACTGCCTCAGGGAGGTGAATTTAAATATGAGAATTCAGGAGAATCTAAAGATATATGAATTGAGCCTGTTTTAGGACATCTCTTAGGGTTTTGAATTTGTGGTTGTTTCTAGTTATTCTTACTCATATTGGTCTTCTGATGAACAAATTGTAGGATTGCATATCATAATTGTCCTTTATAGTTTGATCTGTATGCACTACTAGAATATAACAGGTGGAGTTTTAAGGCTTGTTACAATGGAGAGACCTTCATGTCTCAATGGGAAGATGGGTGCATCTTTTATGCAGCCTATACATCTCATAAAACATGCGGACCGGCCTTTAAAAAATTCCATAATTCTAATAATATGTTAGTCTTTCAACATTTTATTCTTGCCTTTGTTTTCATTTTCTCCAACAAAATAATTAAAGCCTTCAGATTCTTTTTAGGTTTAATGGGGACCAGAGGTTTTAAAATTGACAAAAGAGAAGATAAAGGTACTTCATATTGCCCTATTATTCAAGTCAAAACTGTATGTAGCAGCAGGCAAATGTTCTACAGGCTATTTCAATGGAACTATTCTTCTAATAGGGCTACTGAAAGGATTCAACCTTTACTTTTCCATTCAACTGTGAAATTAGTTTAGTCTTAAAAATCTTTTTTCTTGTGATCTAGATTCATTTTGATGGTTTATGTGAGCTTGTGTTGTTTATGCTTGGTGACCAAAGAGTCAGTTGGTAGGTTTGTGAGGGTCAGTTGTGCACAAGGTTAGGACTCTAAAATTTTCTAGGAGGTTTTACTTTTGTGATTTTATGCAATCATATATTTTAATTCTTAGTGAAATTTTTTTTTCTTTTTTTCTCTTTTTTATATTATTATTATGATTATTATCTATTATTATTATTATTATTATTATTATTATAATTTATTTGTCTAAAATTATACCTGCTGTTTGATTCAAAACTAAAATATATGATTGGTGGGAACCCCTTAACATTGCTGCAGGGAGAATGTGAACTAGTTAAAATTGACATCAACTGCCATGTACAAGGTGATGTTATGCTTGAGTGTATCAACTGGAATGATGACATGAAACGAGAAGAAATGATGTTCCGTGTTGTCTTTAATACAGCTTTTATCAGATCAAATATATTGATGCTAAACCTTGATGAAGTTGACATATTGTGGGATGCTAAAGCGTTATTCCCGAAGGGATTTAGAGTAGAGGTACATATCTTAGCTACATTTGTTTGGCATAGCTATTGGCTAGTGCTTTTGTTCTAATGTAAGTGTACTTTTTCAATGAAGATTCTTTTCTCAGACATGGATGTTGCTGCTTCTGTTGTCAATCTTGATGTTTCTTGCTTTGAGGAGGAGGGCCTTCCAGTTGAGGCATTTGCCAAAGTCCATGAATTCTTTAGCCATGCGGATTGTTTAGATCACAAGACAGATTTTGCATTTAATATGCTCCAACACTTAACTGCATCAAATATTATCCAAAAGAAGTCAGACACTGATTCAAGCCCATGTTTGGGGGATAGCCCAGCACTTCAAGAAACTTGCCCAACAAATCTTCAAGATAAAAGGAAGCTCACAATTGTGAGGGATAGCATTGAGAGCACAGTGTCCTTGGCTCCAATTTCTCAGTCTGTGCCCTCGTCACTAGTATCTCCAGATATCCATGAGAGTAAAGAAGAAGAACCGCAAGATTTTGGGAATACCCTTCAACTGCCTAGTCAATTTGATGTCATGTCCAAACAGGCACTTGAATCTTGCTTGCAAGATTCACCTTTTTGGGTGTTAGGACGTCACAATGGATCCGAAGCTTCCGGCAATCCATTGATGCATGATGATAAATCATTTGTAAAAGAAGAGGTCTTTGATTGGATGATAGGATCTGTTACTATCCCAAATACCACTCTGGCTCAAGATCTAACAGTCCCATTTATACCTCAATCTCTAGGTGTCAACAGTGTTTCAATTTCACCCCCAACTCCTCCACCTTCTATCCCACCTCGACCTTCTTTAACTTCAAGTGCCTTGGAAGCTTCTCTTCCTGCACCACCACCACGACCACCACCATCTCTAAAGAAACCTTCTCATTGTCTTTCAGATTCAAATTCGACACATCCTCCACCTCCGCCACCTTTGAAGGAGAAATCAGACATTGGACTAAGAACTCCTCCACCTCCACCCCCTCCTGCTCCTCCCATACTCTCTTTGAAGGAGAAATTAGACATTGGAATAGGAACTCCTCCACCTTCACCCCCTCCTTCTTCTCCTATACTCTCTTTGCAGGAGAAATCAGACATTGGAGTAGGAACTCCTCCACCTCCATCCCCTCCTCCCATACTCTCTTTGAAGGAGAAATCAAACATTGGAGCTGGTACTCTTCCACCTCCACCCCCTCCTCCCATACTCTCTTTGAAGGAGAAATCAAACATTGGAGCTGGTACTCTTCCACCTCCACCCCCTCCTCCCATGCCCCCTTTGAAGGAGAAATCAGCTATCAAAGCTGGACCTCTTCCATCCCCACCCCCTCCAATATGCTCTAGAAAGCCTGTCAATTCCACTGTTTCATCTTCAATTCCTCCACCACCCCCACCTGCACCCCCTTTGTCCTCAAATTCCCCTCCAGTCCGTTCTGTCCCCCCTCCACCTGTTCCTTTGGGTAAAGGTATATCAAAAACTCTTGCTACTTCCCCCTCTAGCAGTTCTCTAGTTTCTCCAGCGCCACTGATTTCTCCCTGCAGTTCAAGGGGTCGATTGTCACATACTATCAGTTCAAGGAGTCAGCAAACCAAGAAATTGAAGCCCTTGCATTGGTTGAAGTTAACAAAAGCTGTTTCTGGAAGTTTATGGGCTGAAGCAATAAAATCTGCTTCCAAGTGTGTTCTATTTTCTGAAGAAAACTCATGTTATTCAATGAACTAAGCTTTCAGTGCCCCTGAAATCTTATGAAATTGGTGTACTTGTAATCTTATGAAATTTTATTAGCTTACCTCTTGATATAGGACTCCAGAGATTGACATGTCAGAGCTCGAGAGTCTTTTCTCAGCTGCAGTTGCAAACTCAGATGGTGGAAATACAAATCTCCGAAGGGCATGTGCTCCTAAATCTGATAAAGTGCAACTGGTAATATTATTTTTAATTGTCAGCTTATATAATACATAACTGAGTTTGTTCCTTCTATTTTAAGTTGCCTGTTTTATATTCAGTTTTTGCCTTGGACCGTTTGCTGTCGAAATATTTTATTGGAGATCTCCTGAAACAAACTTATTTGAACATCATGTACAAGGCATCTTATTTTATGAATTCTCTTTTATATGTCTTTTTAAAAGGTTTCAACCAAAGAATATCATAAAATCAAATGGCCTAACTTCTCCAGTTGTTTAAAAAAAAATCATAGTATTATAGATTTCATTATTTGGGCAGTCATGTGGTGATCAAGGAAAGCAATTCATCATTAGATTTTAGGACATGAATTTCTATGTTACTGGCTTATCTTTTATCTTGTTCTGTGAATATTTTATTCTGAATGAGTCTGAACTTGTGGTTAAATTTCTTCTTCTTGTATAATGTTGTCATTTCTTGCAGATTGACCATCGGCGAGCATATAATTGTGAAATCATGCTCTCAAAGGTCAAAGTGCCATTGCATGACTTGATGGTAAGATGAATCATAGTGCTTATCACCTCTGACCATGTGTTTCAGTGAAAATAGTATTATAAAATTTCACTATTTTTAATTAATTGTAACCCAACTTTACAAGGCCTTATTCCAGACCATGACACTGATGTATAAGCACTACAATTGGACCTTTATGTATAAGTTTGACATTTTACAGCCTTCATAATTCTTAGACTCTTTGCCTATCAACTTAACCATTTTAGGTAACTTATTTCTTACACTAAATGTGAAGTATCTATTGCTTCACATCATACTAGTAAAAACATGTTCACCTTTTCCTTTTCAGCTCTTTCAGATAGAGTTGTTTTACTAGGGTGTTCTAGATCCCGTTGGATTGGACAATTAAATTATGTTCCATGCAAATTGCTTTGACGTAGAAAAATTGGAAAGTGAGGTCTTGTCGCTATAGTTGTGTGGTGGTTATAATCTTATCAAAATATCTATGTCATCATCCTTGACCCACAAAAGGCATGGGAAAGTACAAAAAACTCATTCTAGCATGTTATCTTCTGAATATTAACACATAATCTCAGTGCACACTACTTTTCAGTCTATTCTTGTGAATTTCCTCAGTTAGTGACATGAAATGTTAGAAAATATTTTCTCATCTGTTATTTTATGTAACTGTCTGTAATAATGACAGAGTTCAGTTCTTGATCTAGAAGAATCAGCATTAGATATTGACCGGGTTGAAAACCTTATTAAGTTTTGTCCAACGAAGGAGGAGATTGACCTACTTAAGGTAGAATGAATTATTTTCAATTTATTGTTGTATTAACTACTTGTTGATTTTTCATATTTCATCTAGTAATCTTATTGCCTAAAACCAGGCACCTCAAGATATCATTGCGGTGCTGTTGTCTGTCTTCTTTCAATTTTGACTTGCAATGGTTTTTATGATTTGTTTAGGGCTACACTGGAGAAAAGGAAACGTTGGGAAGATGTGAGCAGGTCTGTCATTTTATCTTTAATTTGTTATATGTTGTTTATTCTCTTGTCAAAATGGCAATCATGTATTTGACTGATACTTAACTACTACATGCATATCCTTTTTCCTTTATTTTTTTCCTCAAATGCTTCTTATTTGTGTTCACTACAAGACAGGTATGTCAGATAGGGATGTAAATTGGAACTTAATGCATACTCTGCCCTACCTGGGTTTTCTATGAATACAGATATTTTTGTTGGGCTTTGATGCAAAACTATTTGTATGTTAAATTCTATATTTAATTTAAATTTGAATTTTTATAATTTGGGTTTCTTCTAGAGTAAGCTATCAAATTATATAATAAAATTCATCTCGATAGATATTGAGTGCAGGCTTTGCATCAGATTTCAAAGACAGTCAAAGATACTATATATTCAATTCGCTGCAATAGGTCAGGTGAACCAAAACCCCATTAGTAGATAAGAATACATCCTAATCAATACCCAAAAGGATATAAATGTATCAAACTAGAAATAGTTACTAATCTTCAGTTTGAAGTATTGAAGAAAGCCAATATATAAGGAAAGAGTTCTCAGCTACCCTAGAATATGAGACACAATTTTCAATAATTTGTTGTTTTTAATACATATGTAAAGTGGACTAAATGTCCATAAAGACTGCAAAAAAATAAATAAATAAAGGCCAGTAAAAGCTATATAGCAACCCTTAGCATACAATATCTGCTTACAAGCACAAAGCCTCTTTCTCTGTACAACCACTACTCAAGCTAAACACTTGCACCTTCAAAACACCTTTTTAATTAAAATGAATGAAGAAGGAGCAATCTTGGAATCCTAGACATGGAAGCTGAATAGAAGCAAGAAAATTAGTTACTGTATCACATAATTTTGCTCTTTCTTGCGTATGGAAATTTCAAAAAGTTCTTTTTTTTCAGTGTTTCTTTAGTAAATGTGTTTCTATGTTGTTAACATGCTTCTTTGTTCATACCATGCCCTTGAAAACATTTTCATCAGCTTAACCACCAGGATTATCCTTTGATAATGTTTGAATTTATGGCCTTTTCATTAATTCATACCATTAGAGAAACTTAGGAATAATGGGCTGATTCATGTCAAGTCCTGTGGTTCCACGTATTTTTATCTGCTGTGTACACAGTAAGAAAATTGGTTCCTTTTTTTTGGCAGGTACAACAAAATCAGCTAATGTGCTCTAATGTTCTCTGAAAACTATTGGAAACATGCTTGGTTGACTTCTGCTTTCTGAATCTTAACAACAGTTTTTCTTAGAGTTGATGCAAGTTCCACGAGTAGAATGCAAGCTCAGAGTTTTCTCATTCAAGATACAGTTTCATTCCCAGGTTAAATGAAGTGTTTATCTACTACTTGCTAGGCATCCTGGTTTTATGCTAGTTAAAAAAAAAATTTACTTTTTAGGTTTCTGACCTTCAAAGTAGCCTGGATGTTGTCAACTCTGCATCAGAGCAGGTAAGATATATTATTTCCCTCTGGTTCTTATTTGTGGAACTGATCAAAATATTTAGGGATGACTATCATTAATTTCATTACTGATGTTCCTTTCAGATAAGGAACTCTACGAAATTGAGAAGAATCATGCAGACAATTCTTTCATTAGGAAATGCTTTAAACCAGGGAACTGCTAGGGGTGAGTTAAAACTTTTGATTGCTGTTCTCTTGGAATGTAATTAACTATTACTATAATGGTTGAGCATTTTATCAACATTTGTACATCTATTTTTTAGCATTTCAATACTTGTAGCCTTTTCTTTTATGCTGAAATATGCACATTATTCATAATTTTCTAACCACTTGTTTTATATTTTTGGCTTCAGGGTCTGCCGTTGGATTTCGGTTGGATAGTCTTCTTAAACTCACTGATACACGGGCACGGAACAACAAGATGACTCTCATGCATTACCTTTGTAAGGTAACAAGGCAACTGATCCTTATGAACATTATTGTAAGGCTTGCAGTTCTATATATATCATGTTAACAAACAACTTGATCAAGAGCTTAAACTATCAGCAGCCAAACCCTAGTATTAATCTCACGCACACTATTTATTTGTTAGCAATGAACATATTATGTGGCATATTTTGGTCATCACAGCAAGAACTTTCTGGATCAGGAGATTTTCGTACAGCCTTAGTAGTATTTTCATGCTTAATTCTGCCTTATAACTTGTAGGTGCTTGCTGATAAATTACCAGAACTTCTAGACTTTTCAGGAGATCTTACCAATTTGGAACCAGCAGCAAGGGTAAACCTTTTTAATGTTGTATTGTTTGTTTTTAATAGGAAACAACTGAAATCTTATTTTCTTAATGGAATCAAATTGATAAAAACTTTCATTTCTGACTGATGTGTGATTTCCATCTAGATACAATTAAAAATTTTGGCTGAGGAAATGCAAGCCTTAAGCAAAGGATTGGAGATAGTGGTTCAGGAATTGGCCTTATCTGAAAATGATGGTCATATATCAGTAAATTTTCATAAGGTAATGTAAGAATGTTAATCAACATCATCATTTTATTTTGTTGTTTCCACTGCAGACAGCGGTTGATTAGTTTGTGTGGGAATTACTGCACTTGCTTAACATTTATGTTTTTCTAGAATTGTATATCATTAGTGGCAGTTAAGGCTTCTGTCTTTGTGTTAAACTCGCTGACATGCTACCACAGGTGGAAAGACTAAGACTTTCAAAAATACTCGTTTAACTTTTCAAAATTTGAAAGCTAGTGCTCCAGATTGCGAATTATTTGAGCTATAATAAATTAGTTCTTAGCCATTTTCTCATTGGCTGTGCTAATTTCTTCTGGAAGTAGTATTTTCAAGTCAATTAGATTGTGCCTTGGCAGTCAATGTCAAGGAATATAACATTATGAAGTTTGTGCTGATGTCAATCTAACAATATTGAAATGCTTTCATGCAATGATTTAAAACCTGAATAGGACCTGGACAAACCCGGTTTGGGCTTGCCCCAAAATTGGGATTAGCCTTTGGAGTGGTTTGACTGAGGGTACATCAGCATAAAAATGTAAATTTTCTTTTGCAGTGGGTAAGTCAAACCTGAGTCTCAGCCTTTGCTTAAGTTAGGAAGAACCACCAAGCCAAACTGTGTTTGGCATTTCTTTTTTTATTTAAGCTATATTTGTATTTTATAAGGAAAAATTAAAATTTTGCAATTGCTGTAACTTAAATCTAGCACATTATCTGTTGATATAGTGTGTGTATGTTATCAAGCCAAGTTTATTTTTATGTTAATACCATTCAAAATTTCTATTTATTGATTAATCTTAGAAAAATTGTTTTAATTATTATGTTTTATATTTATATAATAGTTTACTGGTTCAACTGTCAAACCAGACGAGTCCTTCCAGTGGGTCAACATCCAATCTGGCTCTGGAAACATTACTTTCATGCGAATAATCATCAGTGATACTTTTATTTTTCTTGGTTATAGTTTTCATAAACCCTAATAGTTCAGTTTTGTCGTTTAGAAATTGAAAGAGTTTGTCAGGTGTGCTGAAGCTGAAATAAGGACTTTGGCTTCTCTATATTCTGGAGTGGTAGGCTGCAAACTTTTACTGTGAAGAATAGCATGCATGATTTCATAATGTTTTCTGCATAAGCCAGTTCTTTTCTCTGAGTTCAATGTTTTACAGGGTAGAAATGCGGATGCGTTGATTCGTTACTTTGGAGAAGATCCATCTCGCTGTCCCTTCGAGCAAGGTATGCTGATTATGATCCATTTGTTCCATCAATATTTTTGGCTCTTTCTATGCAGAGATCAACCGTATAACTTGATGCAATGAACCAGGTTGAAACTCAATGAGTTTTTTATATGACTTCCTTTACTCACAGAGAATATAGATAATAGTAGGAGTGTAATTGAGTCGAACCAAGTCGAGTAATGCTTAGTTCAAGCTCAGCTCGATAACTTAAGGATGAGCTAGACAAGTTGGGAAATTCTCTAGTTGAAGCTCGAGCTCACTAGAGGAATGACTGACTTAAGCATAACTCAAAAAGTTCTTTATAACCTATTAATTGTCAGAAATTACATTGTACACTATAACTTAAATATTTATCAATTAACCACCCCCAAATTTAAACTTAAAAACTAAGATTTTAAAACTGCAAGTAAGATTTAAAAGTTTTAAGAATTTATTGAAATTTTATTCAAGTTGAGCCATGAATTTGTGAGCTTATTGAGCCAGCCAACATAAAATTTGAGTTGAAGCTTGACTCGACATTAATTGAGTTCAGCTCAAGACAATTCAAGCCATGAGTAGTTTCAAAAGGCTAGGCTTGGTTACACTCCTAGAGCATACTTGTTTATTAATGAGTTTAACTTTGGATTTACTGATATTTTTATTTTGGAATCGCAAAAATCTGTAAAGCTTTAATTTCTGAAGTGACACAATTAATTTTTTTGTGGGAAGTTATCTAACTTTATAACACTCTTTTCAAACGTTGCTGCAGTGATTTCAACTCTAAACAACTTTGTGAAAATGTTTAACAAAGCTCATCAGGAAAACTGCAAACAACATGAGCTTGAAATGAAGAAATTGGCAGCAGAAAGTCAGACGTCAACAATGAATGTTGCACATAAGGAGTCTGAACGCATGTTGCACACCCCAACCTAGAACATGAATCACAGTTAATTTTTCTGTCTTTGTAAATTATCCTATTTCTTGTCATTGTCAGCAGTGGAAACATCTTGTTGATGCTGGAGAAAAATGTGTATTCAGCCAGTCATAAATTAGGTTTGAAATGTAAATACAAAATGTTGAAATATGGTGTAAACATTTAGGTTGAGCTTTGTTTTTCTGTGAGGTTAGTTTCTCTATCCTGTTGCCCTTTCTGTTCAGTAGATTATGTCGTTTTCTTTGATTTAATACACAAATCATTAATAACACCATTGTTTTCTTTTCTTATGAAGCAGAGACGGAATCAGCGAAATCCGGATCTTCAGTTGGCAACTTGTACATTATTGATGTAAGTGAACTTCAAAGAATATCGTTTGGCTAATATATAATCTTTTTCCCCTTCAACCTGATAGTACTAATAATTATTTGTTTCATTGTGTTAGATTTAATTCTCTAAGGCAAGACATGACGGAACCAAAAATAAAACATAAAGGATAATAAAAGTAAAATATAGGATAGGGAGGTAGCTAACCCTCCTTGACCCCTTAGGTCTCTCTGATTAGGCGAGGACGAAACATACTACAACCATTTGCAATGCAATGGTATTGTTGTTGCATATTCAAAACATCTAGGATGATGTTCGTACAGTTAATAGAGAACACTATAGTTTACAACTAATTTGATGTCTTTTTGACTTGCAAGAATACTTTATGTAGAGCCATGTGGGTTAATGAGTGCAAATAATTGATGTGTCATCGAACGGAAACTAGACCCTTTTTTTAAGAATTTAATTATAAATTTCCATCCAACCAAGAAGTAAAGATTGTTAGTTGGAGTGATATTTCTATAGGCCACTATTTCTTCATCAGTCTAGGAATAAGTGAAGAAAAAGATGATAATATAAAGCTTATTCAATTAGTGTTGAATAAATAAATATTTTTATGTTTGAACAATTGTTTATTGCTTAGGATGCCAAAATGTGGGTAGAGCTTGATTGATTCTCTTTATATATTATTCTCAACCAAACTACCTAACATAGCCCACCTGTTCTTGTTTATATTCAACATTGACCTTCAACCATATGGTGTCAAGTATATATATAATATTCTTTGTGCATGTGTTTTCGACTAATAATTAGTGTTTTAAAACCTGGATCGACTAGTTTGATTGGTTTGATTGAAAACTGATAACAATCCAATTTAGGTCATTCTTAAATTTGTTTGTCCATGGATCGAATTGATCACCTTGGAAAAATTTTATATGTGCCCTTTCATTAGGTGTTGGAAGATTATTATCCGGTTATTTTGTTTACTAAAGTAGCTTGAAATTCGAACCTTATCACTGTCCATTATATTTTGTATTTTATCAAATCTCAAATAATTTTTTTACATGTAATTTTGTTTTTCTTTTTTACCTTAAACAAAATCCTAACTCCGTCCCTGCTTTCACTATAGATAGTAAAAATGTAATATTTATGACTGAATTTAGGAAAATTTTTATTGTTATATTAATTAAATTTGTTTTTTTTTTCCTGTAAAAAAAGTATATTGTGACGAGATAAATAATATGGAAATGTGGAATTTGGTAATTTACCAATCATGTATAGACTATTGTGCAAGTCACGTGACGTCAACGGGTACTCATATTTTATGCCGCTGGGTTTATGATTCTCTTTTGCAATCCCAACTGCCCATGCAAATCCCAACAAATGCCCCATTTTAGGGTTTTGATTTCAGTGTTTTTTTTTCTTTTTTTCTTTCATTTTCTACATTGATTTCAATGATATTCGATCTATATAGATTTTGTAAATTTTGACTGATGCTTCATACTTAAAACTAGGTTCGTTTCAAAGAGAGCGTGGGTTTGAAATGTACATATGACATCAAAGTTCATCTATTTGGTATGATCGATTCGACTTTGAAAGGTCAGTCTGCTTTAAGGGTTATAAGTTAAAGAAAACTTAGTTGGATTCTATGTAGCCTTGGTTATTTAAAATTGGTTCAAATCTAAAAGAATTTGTTTGAATTTTGAGAGTTAAGATTCAAATTCAATTCTAAAATAATTTTATTTTAGATTTGATTTTGAATTGGTTTGAATTTGATTCATCAAGCCTTTGGATCCAATTCAATCAAAAACTCAATGTTCAACGTAGTTGGAGAGAGAGAGAGATAAGAGACAAATACTTCAAAAATCCAGCTTAATTCAGAATGAAATCTAAGTAGTAAATATATTTTGTGTCGGTGAGAGCTGTAGAAATTAACTCAAATTTGTCTTCGAGTGACGGCAGCTCAGCGTGTGATTTGGTTTCCACTCGCTGAAAGGCAGTAAAAGAAAAAAAGAAAGAAAGTGGTAGGGTCAATTGCCCCCTGCCCCAAAAAAAATTTGTACTATATTTGGATTCTTCTATGCCCAAAGAACTGTGCCCACTCCAAGGTTTCTCAAATGATTTTTTTACCCCAAAATTTTAAAAAAATTAAATATTTATTCTTAATTAATTATTTTATAATTTTATTCATATTTTTAATAAAATAATTAAAATTTATTTTATTAAAAATATAAATAATATTAATAGTAAAATAAATTTTAATATAAAATAATATTATTAATATAATAATAATAATTTTAAAAAATTAAAAAAATAAAATTTTAAACTCAAAAGTTTAATTAGATGGTCGAAAATAACCATTTAGTGTGATTAACAGATGGATATGGCTATATCCTTCATTGAGGAAGGCTAAAAACTATGATTTCAAACACGTTAATCATTTCTAGTTATCTTTGATGGTGAAGGTGGTTAGATTTGGTTGTTAATTGAATTTAACGGTAATTTTCGACCACTTAATTAAGTTTATGGTAGTTTAAATTTTTTTTATTTTTATAAAATATTACTTTTTTTATAAAATATTTTTATAAATTTATTTTATTAAACTTTTTATTATTATTATATTATATTATATTTTAATTATTTTTATAAAATTAATTTTATTATTTTTATGTTTTAAATTTTTATTCAAAAAATAAAAATATTTTTTGATCAGTTAAATTTAACAATCAATTTTGATCAACAAATAAGTATTTGGTTTTCTAAAGTTTTTGGATATGAGTTATTGAGGAAACTTTAGGTGGGAATAAGTTGTTTGGCCTTCTTCTATTGCCTACTCTTCAATGCCCGCCATGCCCCCACCTTTCTCATACATGTATTTCAGAAGAAAGATTGTTGTTTCGTCATCTTCTAGTACACTTGTTCATAAGAATGTAGATGTGTTCGGTTCATGTTCAATTTCTTGATTCTATGTCAGCCAAGAGTGTAGTAGATTTAATCTAAGTTAATCAAGTTTAAATTCAAACTTAAATTGAACAAGTTGTATTCGAATCAAGAGTATTTGAGTTTAAATCAATTCAAATCAAATTTAAAATTTAAAATTATTTTTTAATTGAGATCGAGTTTCAATTTGTGAAAATCAAGTTGGTCTTTAGTTGAGTTTTGCTTGGGTTTAGTTTGAATTGAATTCTAATCAAGATTTGGTTTGTTGTTTGAAATTGATTTTATGAAGAAGTTAAAAACGTTCGAGTGCAAATTGAGATTAAAAAGGTTACGGGAAGCTTCTCAATAAATAGATAACAAAAGTAGGGTGAACAATGAATGAAATTGGTAAAATAATTGACCACATATAATAAGGCCAAAAAACAAATTCCCCTCCAAAGTTTCATTTAAAGACAAATTTTTATCTTTTAAGTTTTAAAAATTTAAATACCTATTTTATATTAGAATCAATGGTTAAATTTAATGATCAATAATTAAATTTTAATAGTAAAAAAAGTATTTTGGTCATTTAAATGTTAAAAATTTAAAAATTTAAAAAATTTAAAAAAATTTTAAAATTTAAAAGCAGTCATCATCGTCATGAAATCAGGTAATAAAAAACGACTATTTAATTCTAAATATGGCTAAATCTGGTTAACTCATTTGGTGGAGGCGTTATTTTATTTTGAAGGAAACAGTCAAATCTGGCTGCCTCTAAACTTAGGTGTCTGATTTCTACCATTTGATTTAATTATCGACAATCATTATTACCTACAATGCTATTAATAACAATAGTAGTCTTTTTTATTTTAAATATATTTTTAAAATTTTTAAAAATATTTATATTTAAATATTATTTTATAATTTTATCATAAATTTTTATTTTTTAATAAAGGTATTTTAGTAATTTTATAAAAAGTGTTAGAAATATTGGATGAAAAATGGTCAAAGGGTTGGTGCTTGGATTTTTAAAAGTTAAAGGGTAGGAACTACATTAGAGAAACCTTGGGTGGGACTATGTCGTTTGACCCATATAATAAACAACAACAATAATTTAATGAATATAATAATGTGCCTTAAATATTTTAACCGAATAGATTCCTACTTCTATTTATGTACACAACAAAAACAAGTATTATTAACTTTTAATTCCCTGCAAATACCAACTTTCTTCAATTGTATATATGCCAAATTAATGCATTTAACTATAAAAATTCCTTAATGTTTGAACTAATCTAAAGTTTAACTTGTTTTATGAGAAAAAAAATTTAATACTTGTTTCAAACTCAGTTCACTCAATCCAAATTCAATTTCAAGTTTAAACAGTTTAAATTGAATCCAACTTTAGGCTTGAATCTATTCGAATAAAATAATTTTTTTTTCAAAAAAAAATCTTAATATTGTATATATTTATAACGAATATCAATTTAAATATTAATAATATTATATTATTATATAATTAAATATTATTTTATTTTTAATTTAAAATTAATAAATCATATAATAATAAATAATTATTATAAATATATATAGTTATATGAAAAGGTGATTTGATCATATGATTAACTTTAACATTAAAGTGATTTAAGCTTCTGTTTTCTTTTAATCTTCTTCAAGAAAACTTTTTGACGGGCAAATTTGTCTTTGCAAGGGGAGCTTTGGTTATTAATAATTATTTAAACATTGATTTAGATCAAACTGATTATCAGATTTAGGTAGTTGTATAAATTAAAACAAATATAAATTTATTTTATATAAAAATTCTGGAAGTCGAACAATCTGATTTGTAGTTTACTTTGACGGTGTGCATGGGATCGTATACTTCAGACTTTAAATAATTTGATTTTTAAATGCAAATTTCTGACTTTGGTTTCTGACGAATTGGCCCGGAAACACAAGATAGATCTATCTGTCCAGTCTTATATGTAACAAAAGAAGAAAGAGAGGTGCCTTGGGAACAGTGCCAATCTCATCTCAGTTTCAGGATTTTTCTCTTGCATTTCTCTCTAGTAGTTTTTTCACAGGTTAAAAAGCTGAGAAAGAGATGGAATATATACCCAAAGAAGAATAAATTAAAAAGAAAATTGTTCATTGATTCTTAACATAACCAAATCAATATCCGGAACTTACCAATCTAACGTGATTAATGTTCTAAAAATTGAATAACCATCTCTCAAATAGATGCAAAAACTGGGAGGATTATAAAGGAATATAAAAGAATAATGTATTTTAGTAATTTTTTATTTTCTAATAAATTATATTAAGTAATAATAATAATAAACTATATATTATCATAATAATATCTTATTAATTTTAACTAAATGTATTTTTATTATATAAATCATCGCATCAATATTATAAACACAATTTACTAGTATGATATATGAATTAAAAGTAAATTTAAGTTGAAATAACTTCAAACAAATCAAACTTGACCTAAAGTGGGGTCAACACATCAAGCTCAAGATCAATATTTTATTAATTAGCTTGCATTGCAAACCAAAATGGTTTAGTCTCAAGAGTCTGCACTACTCAACTAAATATATTTTGATTAAATTCAAGATAAGTTTGAATTAAAGAGTTCTCTTGTTTCTAAAATTGAGCTAACTTTGGGCTAAAAAAAGTTTGGTTCTATCCAGTTCACGAGTAAAGTGATGTTATCGAACTGCATGCTAGACTTGATCACCTACGCCCATGCTAACATCCGTTGCCCACACAAAGCATTTACCATGCTCCCCGTTCATGCTCCCAATGTCAAGGTTAATGGGTGTGACAAACCTTCCCTATTAGAGGAGTTTGATGCCTTTGTTGAATAGTTTTTCAGACATCCTAAACTCAAAACCTTGTAAAGTTGGAGTAAATCATCCTCATTGAGCCTCTCGTTCTTATAGATAATGGAAAGACCTCTTGAGCCACTACTCTCATTCTGATTTGATTTTAATTCGGTTTAAATTTAATTTATACTTCGATTCAAATCATACCCACTAATTGTCAAAATGAAATCATTTAATACATTATTAAATAAAACAATGATATTTTGTAATTTATTCATAAACTTAAGCTATAAATTTAAGTTATAAATTAAGATCATAAACTTGAGTTAAACTTGAAACTTTAAATTTAATAATCGAGTAACTCGAGTTAAATATAAAGATGATTGATTTTACCCTCGGCCTTTTGTTATTCCTACGACTTATTGTTGACTTTAAATACAAGGATAATTACCTTAGGAAAAACAATCTCCCTTTGTCTCTTTCGCCCTGTTCTTCCTTTAATCTCTTCTCTTTTTCTCTCAATCTCTTTGCAAAGAGAAAGAGATCCCAATGTCCTACACCATCACACCAGCTTCCACTGCTTCAACGTAAAGATTCTTTACCCAATTGTTATCATCATCATCTCATGTCCCATCATTATTCTTCACTGACTAAAGCCACAAAGTGAACAGACAGGATTGTAATCCAAGCTACCCTCCAAGATTTTCATATAAAGAAACGGCCATGGATTTCACTAGAAGAAGAGCAAAGAGTGGAGGAGGAGTAGTTGTAGCCGCGGGGTCTGTGTGGGAAACCAGAATGAAGAGTGATGAAGTTAAAGGAGGAATCAAAGTCTTCAATGGAGAAGAAAGTGATGAAAATCAAAATGTTGATGATAAAAAAGTGATCGTGAAGAGAGGGCAAACCAAGAGAAAGACATGGAAATCTGGAAGCTTTGAGGGTCCAATTCAGATTGCTAAAGGGAAGAGTCTTGATGGAGAATGTAAAAGTCCTGTTTTGGGGAAGAAAAGTAGCCCAATTCAGAATAAGAAGACAAGATCTGAGCTTGTTAAATCGAAATCTGAACCCATCAATGTAGTCGAGAAGAGTTCTTCGCCATCACCGCTTCAGTTAAGGAAGGTCAAATCTCAGCCTGAGCCTGAGCCTGAGCCTGAGCCTGAGACTCAGCCAAACAAAAATTCTGATGAAGAAAAAGAAGCAGCCAAAAATGAAAAAATCCCAGTTGAGAGATCTGAAGAAGAGCAAGAAGAAGTTGAAGTTGGAGAAGTGTGTCAGGATAAGGCCATTTCAGGAGAGGTAAAGAATGTGACTGTCTCCAAATCTCCCCCTCAAACTTTCCCAGATGTTGAAATGGAAGAAGGTGATGAAGAAGATGAAGCAGAAGAGATTAATGAAGAAGATGAAGAAGATGAAGAGGAATTTGAGGAAGTCATTGAAGGTGAAGACGAGATTCAGAAGAAGAGTATTGACATTAAAGAGATTAATGTGGAAGAATCGAAGCCCCAAATTGCTTATCTGGTCAATCAATTCACAGCTTACACAGATTTCACAAAGCCAAGTCCAAGTAAAATTTCTGCAACATTTTCTCAGTATTTCAACTCATTTTTATGCAATTTTAGTCAATTTTTATTCTTTCTTGCCCGGATTCACTTCAGGTTCAGTTGCAGAAGAGTGCCGAAACTTCCCACAAACTCATAACAAACTGCAGAATTTAGGTCAGATTTATCACAGATAAAAGAAAATTCATATATAATTTCTCATATTTATTTATGTTTGTTTTTATTATTTTTCAGTGGATTTAGTAATGTGGAGAGATGTATCAAAATCAGCACTGATTTTTGGGATTGGCTCATTCATTATAATCTCATCTTCCTACACAACTGATCTCAAAATCAGGTAACAATTTTATTTTCTTCTAATCTGGGATTCACCTTTCTCTGTTTCCAAACACTACCTTTGATAAAAATCTATTTTTTATTGTTTTTTCAGCTTTATTCCGGTGGTTTCCTATCTGGGCTTGGCTTATCTTGCTGTAATTTTCCTCTACAGATCCATTATTTGCAGGTAAATATTTTTAAAAGAATATAAATTAAATTTATATTTGATTAATATTTGTTTTTTTTTTTTTAGAGGGTATATAGATATAGAAGATGATTCAAGTTATGTGCTCGGAGAAGAAGAAGCAATTTGGCTAGTAAAGCTGTTTCTTCCTTACTTGAATGAGTTCCTTCTCAAGCTAAAAGCACTTTTTTCTGGTGATCCTGCTACCACCATGAAGGTATATGCAATTTCACTTTTGAGTTTTCATTTTCGTCTTTCAGTTGGGAAAAAAAATTAAAACCGTATATACAAACCAATTCTGCTATCTTATTTATACTAATAGGTTAGTAAGATCTATTTGTACTTATAATTTTGTTCGAAGGAAAAAAAAAAACCTCCAAAAATCGATACTTAAATTGTGGGAGAATGAATTGCAGCTGGCAGTGCTTCTCTTTGTTTTGGCTAGGGGTGGCAACTCCATTACCATCTGGAAAATGGCCAAATTAGGTCAGTTTTCATTTCTTCTCATTTTTATTTATTCATTTATATATTTAATGGCTTTTTAATAATACATATAAAAAAAAAACTCCAACAAAAAGTTTATATAATATTATTTTTGATAACTAATATTGTTTATACTAGTTATTAATATACGTATTGTCACACTTTTTGTTTTCAAATATTGAAGATCATCGTTTACCTCTCTCACGACCATATTAGTTTTGATCATCCGATTCAAAGATCGAAGGGAGATAAATGATGTTTTTTTGTCAAATGTGAGCAGATTAATGGTTTGTCATACTTCCAGGGTCTTGCTGATAATATGTTAAACTATTGAAAGAAAATTTTGTTCTAGCGTCAGGTTTTCCATATGCATTATAGAAGCTCATGATTTTACATATACACCCATTTTTTCCAAACCCAGAAGCTAAAATGTCAGAGACTGATAGAAGGCAGAAGCAGGCACCGTTAAATTCTCTGAAAGTGCTTCTCTGCAAAGTGCTTTTTAACCTCATGATTTGGCTTCTGACTGCTTGGTTGTGCTAAATTTCGCAGGCTTTTTTGGAGTTTTCATAGTGCCTAAAGTCTGCTCTTCTTACTCCACACAGTTAACTGCATACGGTAAGTGCAATTTCTTTCTTTGTCTCATTAATGCCAATCACCACCATCCATTTGTGGGTCTTCCACGTGTCGTTTGTTTGCCTCATCTTATCTTTTAACGGCTCTTTGACTTTATAGGCCCAATTAGGGCCCATTAATAGTTACATTTATTATATTCACGTGAATGTCTTAATTTTATGATGTTTTTTAGAGATCTAACTTAACAGTTTGACTTTTTTTTTTTAATTTGTCAAGATTATTTATCCTATCAGTAATAATTTAATAATATTATAAATTAATTTGAATATTATAAATTTGATCTGAACTCATATTGACTTTAAGCTCAACGAAGATTAAATTAGATCTATCCTAAATACTTTTTGAAGGATCCAAAATTATAATTTATTTATTATAGTATTTCTTTTTAGTATTGAATTATTAATTTGTTTACTATCGGGCCCTATTGGGGCCCATCTTAGCATTTGCTAGTTGGCCCAATAGTATTGTTCAGGGCCCACAAGTCCAAGATGATCATGATTTGACCATTAGGTTTGGTTTGATTAGGTGTGATTAGTTGTTCTAAATCATGATAATGAGCAAATGGTAATTGTTCCCAACTCCACTTATATGCTAATTAGTGACCATAAATTAAATGAATAAGGGTAAAATTGTAATTTCAAAATTTTTTGAAGCTCTTAAGAAAGTCCAAATCTTTCATTTATACGTTGATTTTACTATAAACTATACATGAAGGCAAATTTTGGATTCAACGCTTTCGTGATGCTTGGGATTCGTGCTCTCACAAGAAGGCAGTTGCCGGTGCCATTTTTACTCTTGTATGGAACCTATCTTCAATGGTTGCTCGCATTTGGGCAGGTAAGGACACTTTAATCATTTTCAATAATTGACATCATAAAAATTATATAATACCACAAGTTCACGAATTTTTTTCTCTCATCTATCATGTAGTGTTCGTGCTATTCGTCGCCTTTCGATATTATCAACAATCGACGATGAGAGATGATTGGGTGGAAGATGATGCGAAATTAGGAGAAGAAAAGTGTAATGGGCCACAAATTGGACAACAAAAAGAAGAGCCTAAGCCCAATAACAACGGGCAAAAGCCCAATAAACCCATCAATGAAAGGAATAGACCCAATAACGAAGCAAATCGACCCCTTCGAGAATGGCGTAGGCCCACAATAGGGCAAGCAAATAAAGCAAAGAAAGCATCATAAAAAGAAAAAAGCCCTTAGTTTCATTTTTAATTTTGTTTTTCTTCATATATAGAATATTTTTTCTTGTTGTAAATATACTTTGTTTGGAGACATCATATTCTCTTACTGACAAGCCCAATAAATTTATTTTACTTATCAAATTTGAATATTTGTTTAATTATATTTAACATGATGAAAATTTTATTTTAAAACAATAAAAATGAAATCAAAAAGTAATTGAAGAAAAATTATAAAATTTCATGTGATTTTGAAAATTGACATAAAATTCATAAAATATGTGAAAAATCTTTGATGTTAATATTTTATATTCATGTTTATTGCATGATAAATAAAAATAAATCTGAAATATAAAAGATATAAAAAAATAAGGGTATTATTGTCTTTTCACAAGGTTAATAAACCGTGGGGATGACGTTGTTAGTTTTCAAAACCAGTGGGTCTATAACTAATAACAGAATTGAAACCATTATCAAGGTCAACCGTATTAACGGAACTGTCAGATGCAATCTCGTATGTCCGTCAAAGCTTCATCTTTGCACGCCACGTGCCCACTCACAATCGCAGAGTACGAAATTACCTCAATAGCCCTCCTTGTTTTTGTTTCAATTTCGTACCAAAAAATTAAAAATCTCTACGTTCTTCTATTTTTCAAAACCCTAACACATGTTGGCTCTCTGAACTCCTTGATTTAAGCTTGACGGTAAATTTCTTTATCGACTCTGAACTTTCTATTTTTTTCATTTTGGTCCTCACCTTCGTTACTTGGGATTTCATTTTTACTGTTTCTTGTGCTTACGAATTCGAAACTGCTATTGTTATAGTTTTCTCAGTACGTAATGCTAAAATTTGTACATGAAAATATGTGAAAAAGTTGAAAGTGGAAGTTATTTTGATGATATTGACGGGGGGTTGTTAAGGTTGCTTAATAGGTGCATTGTTAAAGAGACTGGCCTGGAAACTGCTAACTGTAGCGTGTAAATCCTGCAAATTGTTTACTGAAATTGCTTGTTTCTTTGTTGCTGGATTTGTTGATTTTGTATGTCTGAATGTTTGGACTGGTGCAAAGAGTTGATGGGAATCGTATTTGTTTTAGAAAACTACAAAAGTATATTGTAGAAGATGATTTGTTAATGATTGAGATTGATTGAGCCGACATGATGAATGCATAATGGTTGGATGGTTTCAATTTCCGAAGTATCAGTTTCATTATCTCAACATCTACATCTATGGGGCTGTTGTCGTTATGTGTTTTTTTTAAGGTTTACTTATGTTTGGGTTATTATTTTGGTCGAGGTAAAAAATTGGAATGGTGACTTGAAATACTGGGCAAGTTTTTGTTTCCTCATGTATGACATAGGCCAATTGTTTTTGTTTATGATAAGTGAAAGGAATATTTGGTAATCAAGTGTTGTGCTTAATGGAGATCTTTTATAAGAGTGAAAAAACTAGCATCTTGAAAGTGCTTTTTACTTTTATGTTTTAAAGTATTTGATTCCACATTTTTAGGTTTGGACCTTACTATTTTTTGCTATTAATTGCAAAACTACTGAATAGTAATTTGAAATTGCTACCTTGTGTCATGGTATTATGATGGTCTCTCTAGCAAGTTTCCTTGATGTCGACTTTAGTGCTTATCATTTGTTTTATTTTTTGAATGTTATTTTATCAAAGTTCTCTTTTTCATTTTTTGATGTGGTCAATCAAGCTGCTCTTTCATGTTTTGTCCATCTTACTTCAGTTCATCTTCAACTCATATCTGGACATTTAAACTGAAGGTGTTTAATTTCAATGATTATCAGATGAGTCTTGTCGCTGATTCACCGGTGAATTCATCCAGCAGTGATGACTTTGCTGCTTTTCTTGATGCAGAGCTGGGAGCTAATTCAGCTGAGTCATCACAGGATGAAGATGCTGAAGATGACGAATTTAAAGATGTGGAAGCTAAGGATGAAGAACCTGAGGATGAGGAAGCCAGGGAAGAAGAACCTGAGGATGAGGAGGCTGGGGATGATAACGACCTCAATAACAAGAGGTATTTGTATGTATATGTCTTTTTTTTCTGATTCTTTTTGGGATGTGAATGAGGCACATTTGAAATGTTGTGAGCTTTTGGAAGTTCAATCTTTTAAAATTTAGATAAAACAAGATTTAGGTGTTTCTATGATTTAACCTGCTCTTTATGAGTAAAAATTTTCATGCTTTTAGTAGGTCCACTCAACATTTAGATTTTAATCAATAAGTGATGGTGTCTTCTTTGGTTTTCATATCATTGAAATTGTCCAGTTGTTTTAAGGTATGTTAACATGATACAGGTCTGATATGATAGCTGTTATGTGTATTATTTAAGATGATATACCTATTGGTATGAGTTTGATATTATTGGTGTGCATATAAATTACTGTGCAATTCATGTGACAGAAGTACTCTTTTAATTTTCATGGCAAAATTTTGGTGCTATATGTTATTGTGTAGTATTAACTTCATTGAACATTGATGGTTTGATTCGCTGAGAAAGTAGAGTTTATTTTTGCCTTGTGTATTATTTTGTTTTATGACAAGTTGTCCTAATTTTTGTGGCGTGTGATGTTCCTGTCCAAATTTTTATCTTCTTTCAGTCGTTCGCTTATGTTTTAGTTTATATCATGTGCTTCGTTCGTTTTGGCATTGGGGGAGATTTGAAGATCGACTTTAATGATGTAGAATTAACAGATTATTTTAATGGCCAAAGTATCTAGTTGTTGGGAATGTTATTGGAGGAAGTGAATATGCATTTGGTGTCAAATCACCTTGGCATTTTATGATGCAGTCTTTGATTGACTTTATGCATATACCTATACTACATATGTCTTTTAAGTTTATAAGCTTCAGAGGTCAAAAGATGCACATTTTTTAAATAAATATTCTTCTCTATGAATTCATTTTATGGTTAATTGCAGGATAAAAAAGTGTAAAGTGGAAGTGTTGGAAAGCGTCCAAGAACAGGGGTCAACTTCTTGTGCTACTATAGCATGGCAAACAGGTATAGTTTTTTAATAGAATTTAGTATGTCTTCAGCTTCATTGGTCCTAACACTCCACTATTCCTACCTGAGAACTGCTGGAGACTTCATTTGGGGGGGAAAAAAAAAAAAGATCCAGCTTGTGCTTGTGTTAGCGTAAATTATATTTTTCTTTCTTTTGAGGTTTACTTTGATTTAGACTTACACTAATCTGGCTGGATTCAATTTATTCGAATATGTTATGATATGCAGAAGCAACTACAAATGTGGACATATGCACACATCCTGGATCTTTTGGAGAAATGTGTATTCTTTGTGGGCAAAGGTTGGATGGGGAATCTGGTGTAACATTTGGATACATACATAAGGTATATATTATTTGAAATAATTAACTGGTTTTGGAATTCTAAATTCTGATTGGAGTTTGTATCTTCAATTTTAGGCTTTAAGCACCTGCAGTAAGACTAAGCATTTAAAACTAATCTTTTATCAACAAAATGTCACTTGACTTATATGAAAAGTTCTTTTTTTAAATTTTAGGGCTCTTATCCAGACATAGAACATGATTTTGCTAGTTAAATAAAATGTTATGTATTGCTTTGAGTGAATTATAAGGTGTGGAAAACAATTGTATTTGCAGGGTCTAAGGCTAGGAAATGATGAGATTGTTCGTCTGCGCAACACAGACATGAAGAGTTTGTTACGTCACAGAAAGCTTTACTTAGTTCTTGACCTTGATCACACACTACTTAATTCAACCCTTCTTGCACACTTGACCCCAGCAGAGGATTATTTAAAAAGCCAAGCTGACTCTCTTCAAGGTGGGTGCTGTTATCCTCTTCATGTGATTCGGCTTTAGTGATTCTAATGGTTCTAGATATTTTAATTATGCTGGTCTAATATTGCTATTTTGTATTTTTACTTTCATGTTTTGACATAAAACTATAACCTTTAAGGTTTTGTTGCAAAGAAAAAAACTTAAAGGGCACAACTACGACTAATGAGAAAAAAAACTTATTTCCTGAAAGAGTAAAACTCATTGGTCACAATTATTGTCGGGATGCTACAATTTTGGAAAATAATTAAAATACTCATGATAATTAAACCAGAACAGTAGTTTAATAATACTAATTATCAATTGTGGAACATCATTAGGTGGATATTGTTGCAATTTGATGAAGACTTATTTAAACCTTGGATTTTAGATTGATACATCGCTGTTGTTTCTAGTTAAGACAACTAGTGCAGTTGATTACTGCTTGGGAAAATCTGTGGGAGGGAAATCTAGGACTAGTTTTAGTTGCTGGAAAGAGCAGACTAAATGAAGATTATGGCACTTTTTTTTAACTTATGATGATTTGAAGAGTATGAATGGAACTTTATTCCACTAGCTACAGCAAGAGTAATAGACTCTGTCATCATGCTCTATCTTAGTAGAATCCATAACAGAGGCTCTCGTTGAAATTGTCATCTATTAAATTTGCTTTTGACAGTGACTTCACATGGTCTGTTGTTGCTATGGATTTATGTAATGTGGTTGGTCATCTAATTATTTTTTTAATTGATATTCTTCTCTACAATCTTCTTACAAATGTTGGAGTTAAGTGACTTTCTCATTTGTTCCTTGGTTTCAAATATTATGAAATATGTAGATGTTTCAAAAGGCAGCCTCTTCATGTTAACCTATATGCATATGATGACTAAATTGAGGCCCTTTGTTCGCACATTTTTGAAAGAAGCAAGTCAAATGTTTGAAATGTACATATACACAATGGGTGACAGGCCATATGCGTTAGAAATGGCTAAGCTACTTGATCCTACCAAAGAGTACTTCAGCGCTAGGGTGATTTCTCGAGATGATGGCACTCAAAGACATCAAAAGGGTCTTGATGTGGTTCTAGGGCAAGAGAGTGCTGTATTGATCCTTGATGACACAGAAAATGTAAGTGCATTTTCAACCAGCTAAATTTCACTTCAATCAGTAATAACCATCATAATAACACAGTTTGAATTGTATTATGTGCAAATCAGTCTTCAGATAAACCTAATTAATTATATTCCTCTGCATTTCAAGAACTATGTGTCACAACTGGGAGTACATTATCTTAAATGTTGTTTCCTTGCAAAATGGATTCCTCTCTTAATATAAATATGAAAAATGAACACATGTTGAGGGATATTTGATTTCCTTTCCAACGTGGAAAATGCAATTTGTTTAAAGTAATTTATTTAACATTTAATTTCTTTTTTGTTGGAACCACTGTTTTAGGCATGGACAAAGCATAAGGACAATCTGGTACTGATGGAAAGATATCATTTCTTTGCTTCAAGTTGTCACCAATTTGGCTACAACTGCAAATCTCTTTCTGAATTGAAGAGTGATGAGAGTGAGCCTGATGGGGCACTTGCATCTGTTCTCAAAGTTCTCAAGAGAGTCCACAATATGTTCTTCGATGTATTTCTCTTTAGCTCATATTATATTGGTAAAATTAATAGCTTCTGCCATGTTGCTTGACTTTATTACTCGAAAACTTTTTGTAGGAACTCGGGGACGATGTCACTGGCAAAGATGTGAGGCAGGTAAGATGGTTTGTTCATTTTTTAACATTATTTTAACTTTCAACGTCCGTACTTCATTTGATTCAAATTTATGTGTTCATTTTTGTGTGCATTAGTTCCGTTGATGTATGATGATTTTTCAATCATAGTGATTACGGTTTGCTGCAGGTTTTGAAAACTGTCAGAGAGCAAGTATTGAAGGACTGTAAAATTGTGTTCAGTCGTGTTTTCCCTATCAGATTCCCAGCTGAAAATCATCATCTCTGGAAGATGGCCGAACAATTAGGAGCTACATGCTTGACAGAACAGGATTCAACAGTGACACATGTGGTCTCAACAGATGCTGGAACTGAGAAGTCTCGTTGGGCGGTGAAGGAGAACAAGTTTTTAGTCGATCCACGGTGGATAGAGGCTGCCAACTTTTTGTGGCAAAAACAACCTGAAGAGAACTACCCTGTTAAATCGCCAAAACAACCCGAAGAGAGTGTCCCTGCTAAACTGCCAAAAGACGAGAGCTCGTTTTGACAATGTTCCTTCACGGTATTACCAATTCATTAGCCGTTGATGCATCAAGTACAACAAGAATCAAAGATTCGAAAAGGGGAGATCATTTGAAACTCAGGTGACAAGACAAAATTGTTTGTACAGTAGAAATTAGAGCTATAAATTTACATCTTCCAAGTTTACAACACCACAAGATGCCTTTTTTTCAGCTTTCATAATTTTACTGGGTTTTCTGTTGTTCATAGCTAATCTCTTGACTCTTAGAAATGTAAAATCTTTTTTTTTTTTTTTGGTTAAATGGAAGTTGTTTTGAACGAGCAGTTGCTAAGAATAATATGTTCATATAAATATATTGTCTCATGATCGATTAGGTATTCTAGATAGACCTGGCTGTTCAGCTCTTTGGATTGTGTTCGTAATGTCATTTTGGGTTTTGGGTTTTGGGTTAGAAGATTCTTGATATGAACATAATCCGACAACATAACCTGAATTAACCCTATCAAGAACAGTTCACAAGGGTTGTGTCATTTTAAAACACAACTCACTTAACTCTTTCGACTTGTTTGACTCGAAAACTATATGTTTTGCATTTATGCATCACTTAATCTGATTTGTCTGACGTTTATATATGGCTCATGTTTGAGTTATAAAGATTCAATTCAAACACGGTTGACGTGAATATAATCTAAATTAAAATTTGTGTGAAAATTATTTCATAAGAACAATTTTTTTTTTTCTTTTTTGTTTATCTGTCACATCATACCAGATTAATGCATCATAGCTAATCTTGCTAATGCCCTGCCTAAATCTTTTCCACAAAGCAGAGACAAAGACCTAAATAAAAGATTGAAAGACCCATTTGGATAAGGAATGAATAATCTCTCTTATGAGTGACAATAATTCTGCTAGTACAGCTCAATTTTCTGACCAACATTTAATTTTGGAAAATTCATCAAAGGCCAATTCAAAAACAGGGAATTGAAACCTTAATGGTTCAGAGTATGATGTTTCATATACAAGATTGTGACTTGTAAAATGATGCATTGAATTGGTGGCGGCCTCATGCACGCTTCATGGTTCCCATTAAATCTAGTATTTCAATCAATTTTTGCCACAAAGTTTGGCTCAACATTTGACAAAGTTTTGTTTGGTTTCATTGTAGCTCAACCAACAGTCCCCAAAGCCTACTTAGACTGGTAGTTCTAATGGCTAAGTTAGAAGAGAAGCCTAATCTTGATGTTGATTCATGAATGAAGGATTCATCTCTTCATTATAAACAACATCAACATTATTGTTTGTATCATTCAACAAATAATAAATCATTTACTTTATCGTTATTATTGTTGTTGATGATGATAATTTAGTAAAATGTATGCTAATACTGTTATTATGATTTTAAAGTTTTATTCATTATTAATATAATATTTGCTTTAAACATAATTTGTCATGATTTTTATTTTTATTTTCATAACTTAAAATATGTTTTAATCATTTAGGAGTTCCTGATTATTTAACTAATTTTATCTTATCATCATTAAACGATACAAAATACTTATACAAACCAAATATTTCTCATATAATTTATTAACATGAGATTTGTTTAAAATTTTAAATATTATTATTATATTAATCATGTATAATACAATGGATGTAGACATGTGGTATCATAAACCATGTAAGTTTAGATTGAAGAGAGTGGGCATCGCTTGGCTCCATGAATTTAGAAGAAAATGTAGCTTCATGTGTCTTCTCCATGTGCATAGGTATATATTAATAATGGAAGACAAACAAAAACAATTCATTAAATAATGTATTCATTATAACAAGAAATGTAAAAAGATATTGAAATAATATTAACTTTGTTATACGTAATCCTATTTTAGATGAATCAGCATAAATCAAATACATACTTTCTCTCTACTAGCCATTTTATATATATCAATATGATGGTTATATAAAATAAGCTCTTAAAGTTGCTTGTGATTTTGGTTAATTACAATCATTTGGTCTCTATCCTTCTTAACAAGCTTTTACAATTAAACTCTAAATGAAGTGATTTATGAGCTATCCATTACACAGAGAATAATTGGTTCTTATATAAAATCTCAAACATAAAGTTAGAAGACTCGTATTAAATTCTATTCTTGTAAATATATTTAAGCATATTTATTAGTATTTTCTAATATATTCACCAGTTTAATGGTCAGATTCACTCAAGTAAATCTTTAGTAAAATAAAAATTTGATGTTCAAAAATAAAAATTAAAAAAATATGATAATGAAGAGGTTTGGACATTATTAAACCCTAATTAATCACAACTTAGAATTAACAATTATCTTTCTTTGATTACTAGTATCATACAAAATATAAAACATATCATATGATATAATACAAATGAAAAATAATATTTATCTTAAGGCATATAAAAAATTGATATAATTTAATAGATATATCATATGATACAATATATATTTCTACTTATTTTAATTTATTGATTGTTGGGTTCTAATACTTGTAATTTGTCAATCTTTTCTAATTTTTTTGTTTAATTTCTCCTTTTTTATTTATTAATTTTTTTTGTTATAATATGAATGGTTACGATTTAAAGTGCAATCATCGTAACATATATCAAATATATATTAAAAAAAAAAACATACGAAATTGTTAGTTTCATATTAAGATCAAGGTGGAGAGGTGTGTGAAACCATATGCAACATTGAAAAGGAGATTAAGATATTGAATGGCGTCATAAACAAAAGAAAGTTATTTATAAATGGATTTCTACCTGTGTTAGACTGATTAAAAATATATATAATTAATATTGGAAATTATTAATTTTATTTTCTTCAATTTTATATTTTAATTTTTGGGTCTAAAGCTTTGAAGTAACTTTAATGTCCATTACAAACAATGCACCAAAAATCTGGATTTATTTTATTTATTTGTTTATTTATAATATCTTCAATACATGTGGGTACTCACAAAAAGATAATTTCATCTTTTAATAATAATAATAATAATAATAATAATGTGTATTTAATTATTAATAATTATGAAAATAATATTATCTCTTTATCTGGAGATTCTTTCTGCCGGGGTAGGATGTTTTTCTGATCTGATCTTTTTATTTTCTAAAAAAAAAATAAATTAAATTAAATCATAGATATAATAAATCTTATAAAAATTGATATGATAATTATTAAATTCTTTTTTTTTTTTATAACCTGATAACCTCTATCCATACCAATCGGTCAACCTTAATTGATCAAGTAGTTTAAATCAGGAAGTCTGTGACCATCTAAACCCGTAATCACAGATCGGATAGATGACTAAGACCCCCACCGTTAGACCAAATCCTAAAGGTCGTAATTATTAAATTCCTAATCTAGAAAAGAAAAAAAAAAAGGATTAAATGCAAAGTTGACAAATAATGTCTCGTCCTGAATTGTCCTTCCAATTTCCACGCCATGCAGACGTAAGAAAGAGGCAGGGGCCACACATTCGAGCCGCAGTGATTCAAGAAAAGAGAAAGGTCAGAATTTTTTGTCGTAGAACCTGAAAATTCTGGACAATTTCAAGATTCAGATAGACAGGATTCGACCAAAAGCGTCGCATTACATCAAGAAATTAAATGCTGATTACACACCCATGTGAGGCCTGCCTCAATAAGTAACCATATTTTTGAAGTGGCTTATCTTGCTAATCGAGAGTTTAATATTATATTATTAAATATTTTAATTGAATATTGGTAAATTTCTATAATTGATGATACAAAAGAGTTCTTGTTTTTATGTTTGTATATATATATATTTATATTTATTGAGTATATTACATGAGAGAGGAGTTTCATTGCAGAACGCAATCAAATGTATATAGGCCAAACGACCTAGTCCCACCCATGTTTCCTTAGCTGTCAAATTCTCACTCAAAATTTTTTTTAAATATTAAATATTTATCTATTAATTAAAATTAATTATTAAATTTAATTAATTAAAAAATATTTTTATCTATTTAAATAAAAATTAAAAAAATTAAATTAATTCATAAAATATTTAAAGTATAAAATAATATTAATATAATAATAAAAATTTTAAAAATTAATATAAATTTTAAAAAAATAATCACCATCGTCGATAATATTATCGACAACGATAATTGCAATTAACTTAATTAAATAATAAAAAACGATCACGTGATTTTATTGATAACTAAATTTCACAGTTTTGATAGAGAAGACGCTAGATTCGGTTGTTTTTATTATCGAAAATAGTAAAAAATGATTGGTGTTAAATGTGTTAACCGTTTTTTTCTATTTTTATTTTTTAAAATTTTAAAAGTTTTTAAATTTATTACATTATTATTCATGTTATTATTTTATATTATAATTTATTTTAATATTAATATTATTTATTTTTATATTAAAATATATTTTAATTATTTTAATAAAAATATTAATAAAATTTGAAGAACAAGTGGATGTTTAACTGTTTAAAAGTCGATGGATAAGAATTCTATCATCTAGGAGAAACTTAACTGGGAATATACCGGTTGGCCGATGTATACAGTAAAGAGATAAGCAAGCAAGCAAGGAGAGGAAAGAAATAAATGTGAAAGGGTCGTCAAGTCCACCCATAATCTCTTATCTTTACACCTCCATTTCACCATGTGTTGTCGGCTGTCTAATTCAAGATTATCTTATCTTAAACAACCATTAACCCACCACCACTTATCTTTAATTAATCTTCTTCTTCTTCTTCCAGATTAAACATCACGAGCAGCACACCGTTTTGCCTCAAGCTGGCCATCCATCAAATTCATGTGGAAAACAATTTTGACTTGGTCTTTCATTCCCATAAGTTACTGCTTATCAATCAAAAAGCGATTTGGCCAACTTGGTCCTTTTTGGCTTTTGTATTGACAGCAAGTCCTCTCATGAGCAACGTGAGCTTATCAACTTACATTGAACCTCATCTCCTTCCACAAAAATCAACACAAGT
This sequence comes from Anacardium occidentale, assembly GCA_026122585.1. Lineage (NCBI taxonomy): Eukaryota > Viridiplantae > Streptophyta > Magnoliopsida > Sapindales > Anacardiaceae > Anacardium > Anacardium occidentale. The sequence continues at coordinate 833,001 of JAJEJH010000038.1, read as the reverse complement.
CTCACCATTTAACCAATAATATCAATAGAAACATTTAAAAAACAAAAAAAAAAAAAAAACTATACTTTATCTTCTGACTAGATATTAATCTTAAAAATTTTGTCAACGAAAAGCATGCATATTGCAATTTTATATGAGTAATTAAGAATGAAAAAAATAAATGAAATAAATTATTGGATATAAATATTATATCATCGATAATATTCATATTTAATAAGATTAAAAAATATAAAAAATGATAATAAAAGATAGTATATTATAATAATAAATTATTAGATGATATATTGAAGAGATGACGAGAATGATTGAAATAAATAAAAATCATTTTATTTGGTGATATATGGAAGAAAATGTTTTTATTATATTTAAATTAATATATGTATGGATAATACATCTAATCTAATCATTTTAGATTTACGATTTAATTTAAAGTTTTGGTTAATCTGTGTGGATAAGAGATGTGTCTAATCACTTAATTGGTTAATTTTTGGTAAAACTTTCGTGGCTTCGATTAATTAAATGTTTGATTGAAGCTTTTTATGTGGTTAAAGTTTGGAATTTTTCACAAAAACTCAAATAAATATAATTTCAAGAAACTTGTTGCCCTACTTGTGGGGGCACAGGAGGGTCAATAAAATAAAATAAATAAATAAATAAGGTGAAGCATGTGGCGAGGGACCCAATTTAGAAGCCAACTGAACCAGAACAGCCTGCCTGCATACTTTCTGACACTGTTTTAGAATTTTTTTTATTAATAAAAGTTTATTTGAAGTAAAAAAAAAAAAAATATTAATCATGTCTAATGATAGATATGAAATATCTAGTCTGAATGTTTTAAATATAAATTTTGTCAAGGTTATGCTTAAAATAGTGATAAAATTAATTGATACATATCGAACCAACTTAAGTTTAATTAAATGTTTAATTTTAATAAAACAAAATTTGAATTAAAATTAAGTTAAAGTTATTTTAATTTGAGTTCAAATAAATGAATCATTATAAAATCATTGAAAAATCCATTTTTTGGAGTGATTTTTATTAACAATATCAATAAAATTATTTTTTTCGGTTTTTTTTTTCAATAATTTTTTGAAAATTCATCTAGCAATTCATCAGTAGTTGGAATTGAAATTTTTCGATTCAATCTAAAGTTTAATCAGCCTTTGAATAAATTCGATTCAATTCAATTTAAATATATTCGAATCTTAACATTGCATCCAATAGTAGTGGCTAAGCAATGAGATTAGAGAAGACCAATTACTCAATTAATTAGCGAGTAATTCAGTTTTTGTCGGGTGGTGGTGGCGGGCGCCGTCAATTAAGGTGGACCACCTCATGCATGCCTTCTTCCACTGGCCGCCGCCGCTGCTCCCTCCATTTTTTCTGCAATTCCTAGCAATTTCCGATTTTTCATCACATGTTTAGATTTTTTTTTTCTTTTTAAAATGCCATAATAATCTTCATGAAGCACGCACGAATTTTCCTTTTAATTATAAACGGATTTCTTGCTTCCAGAAATATTATTGAATTTTTTAATAAAAATTTCAACTGCTTTGAAAATAAATAAACCTCAAGTGGGTCGATGAATTTCTTTGTTTCAAAAAATATTTTGACTGTTTTTTATAAAAAAAAAAATAATTTATATTTACTTAACAACTACTTACTACCCTCGCACCTAACCTTAAGCATGTTTAGGTTTTTCCTATAAATATTTTTATTTATAAAATAATTCAATAATTTTGATTAGCAGTAATGCATAGAATGATTATTTTTATTTAATAATTATTATGTTTGAAAATCTTAATAAATGAATTAATCTTCAGACATCACATGCCATGTCAGCGTTAGCATGGGACAGGCATTTCTGGCAATTGGCATTTTTAGTTATTTAAATTGGCCAAACGACCTATTCCCACCCAAGGTTTCTTTAAAAGAAAAGTGCAACCTAAAAACTTTTTAAAAATTAAAAATTCATTCACCACTAAAATCAATAATTAAATTTAATGATTAATTGTTAAATTTAATTGATTAAAATTTTATATCTTTTTGAATAAAAATTAAAAATAATATTATTAATATAATAATAAAATTTATAAAAATTTTAAAAATAAAATAAAAACTGTTAACCTAACTAAATGACTAAAAATGATTATTTGATTTCACTGATAATCAGATCTAGCAGTCTCTGTCATCAAAGTAATTAGATTAGATTATCAGTAGAATTAGATGGTTATTTTCAGTTATCGGTTAGGTTAATGACGACGATGTTGATTTGTTTAATTTATATTTTATTTTTAAAATTTTTATTAAATTTTAAAATGTATTATTAATATTATTTTATATTAAAATTTATTTTAATATTAATATTATTTATTTTTATATTAAATGGTATTTTAGTCAATTGAGTAAAAATGTTAATAAAAATTAAAAGAATTTGGTTAAGGGGTATTTAGTTTTTTTTTTAAGTTTAAGGAGGAGAATTGTCATTTAGAGAAACCTTGGGTGGCAAAAAGTGGTTTGGCCATTTAAATTATTATTTTCCATAAATGATTGAATTATTATTGGGCTTGAAGGGGGGACATGAGGACAGTGAATATTTCAGGTATGGCCAGATTCACATGGAACAGTATTTATCATCAGATCAGGAGATTCCTTTGTTATCCCTTTTCCCTCTTAACCATCCAATCTTTTCAATCCTTATCTCCTTCCACCTAATGACTTCTCACAATTTCTTCCTTTTGTTTTCGTATTTTAATTTAAAATTTTTTATTAAAATAAATATAAATATATATATTTTATTAATATATTACTATATAATTAAATGATTTATTACCAATTAAACTTTGATATTGTGAATAATTTAAACTTTATAAGGCATTATCAAAAAAGGAAAAAAATTTGTTGAATTCTTACTCATAATACCAAATTAAACACCCAAATAAAATATAAAGACTTTAAAACGTGTCGTATATTACGTCAATGATCCCGAGTTTTCTATCTCAACCGTCTGATCTGCCGCGTGGCTGTTAGTAACTGGAATCAGAACCGTCGCTCTAATGCTGAACAAAATAGTAATTTCAAGATTGCCCCACAACTCCTGCTATAAAGCAGCCACTCTGTGTATTGAACCAAAAGGAAAGAGAGGGCCCCCTAGGGAATGCAGAGAGATGAGAAGACCTTCGTTGGCAAAGCCTGAGCTGTCTGGGCGTGCCAAGCGGTGCATTGGCGGCCGGAATTGCCACCGGAAACACGTTGAAGACGGGTGATTCATTACAATATAAGCCCACGTCCTCCGTGCTCTCCATTTGTTATCTTTCTGTCGTTATCAGTTCAGCACTGCATTGTACTATTTTATATTCAGTCGTTTTAAATCTGTATGTTAAAATGGGATCCGCCGACAACTCCTGCCCGGCTTTGCTCCACGGAAAATACGAGCTCGGTCGGTTGTTGGGCCACGGAACTTTTGCCAAAGTCTTTCACGCCCGCCATGTGAAGACCGGCAACAACGTAGCCATGAAAGTCGTGGGCAAGGAAAAGGTGATTAAAGTCGGCATGATGGAGCAAGTCAAGAGAGAGATCTCAGTAATGAAGATGGTGAAACACGAGAACATCGTTGAGCTTCACGAGGTTATGGCGAGCAAATCCAAGATTTATATCGCCATGGAGCTGGTTCGAGGCGGCGAACTCTTCAACAAAGTCGCCAAAGGTCGGTTAAGGGAAGATTTGGCTAGAGTCTATTTCCAACAGCTGATCTCAGCCATCGATTTTTGCCATAGCCGCGGGGTTTATCACCGAGATTTGAAGCCCGAAAATCTTTTGCTAGACGAAGATGGGAAGCTGAAAGTCACAGATTTCGGGCTCAGTGCTTTCTCGGAACATCTGAAACAGGATGGATTATTGCACACAACTTGCGGCACGCCAGCCTATGTGGCGCCGGAAGTCATCGGAAAAAAAGGGTACGACGGAGCTAAGGCCGATATTTGGTCTTGTGGAGTTATTTTATATGTTCTTCTTGCAGGTTTTTTGCCATTCCAGGATGATAATATTGTGGCCATGTATCGGAAAATTTACAGAGGAGACTTCAAATGTCCGCCCTGGTTTTCTTCTGAAGCCAGAAGATTGATCACAAAGCTTCTTGATCCAAATCCGAATACAAGAATTTCCATCTCAAAAATCATGGAATCATCCTGGTTCAAGAAGTCTGTGCCGAAGAACATCAAATCCAGCAACAAACCGGAGAACGATTTTGAAGCTGATGAGATAAACTACAGCGACAAATCAAAGCAGCCCGAAACTTTAAACGCTTTTCATATAATTTCTCTGTCAGAAGGGTTCGATTTGTCGCCCTTGTTTGAGGAGAAAAAGAGGGAGGAAAAAGAAGAGTTGAGATTTGCCACAACAAGGCCAGCAAGTAGTGTGATTTCTAGGCTTGAAGAAGTGGCAAAAAATGTGAAATTCAATGTGAAAAAGAGCGAGTCAAGCGTGAGATTACAAGGCCAAGAGTGTGGACGAAAAGGGAAACTGGCCATAAATGCTGACATCTTCGCCGTGACGCCGTCGTTTCTGATGGTGGAAGTGAAGAAAGGCAATGGTGACACCTGGGAATATAACCAGTTCTGCAGCACAGAACTCCGACCGGCACTCAAAGACATTGTTTGGATGTCAACTTAGAAAAACTCCATATCCCTTGAAGAAGAAGAAGAAGAAGAAGAAGAGATTAGAGATTGTTAATAATTATGTGTCTAATCGGATTTCTATTATTAGTGTTATCAATTTGATGAGATTGGAAGAAAGAGGCAAAGGCCATCAAAAAGGGGTGTTATTGCTTTGATCTTTTTGTTGCGTGTTTTGTGAAAGTGTGATGTTTGTTGTGGGTGGGATGGGGCATAAAAATCATTGTTCCTGTTTGAATCATTCATCTCATGATGTTTCTCCTGTGAATCTATGCTTTTGTCTTCAATTTTGTTTTGCACCTCCCATTTACTCATTTTTTGTATTTAAAAATTTAAATTCAAGATAAAAGATTTGGATCAACTTTTAGGGTTTCTGATATAAGATTTATATGACTTTGGATTCATCAATAATTTTATAAATGCCCAAATACAATTATATGTTTTTGTATGTTCTAAAGCGAAAATACCATTGGTTAACATGTGATATTGGATTGGTTAAGTATAATTTTTATTTTTTAATCAATCAAAATTTATTTTCAAAATTCAGTCAAAAATTTCATTTTTAATTGTTGATATAGGTTAGATCCAAACGATATAAACATGGACATTACAAGTTACTTAGAATAAACATTCAATCTTGAAACTTGAAATTTACTTTAATCTTGAGTTGAATAAATAATTGAGGGCTTGAGTTGAAGTTGTACTTGAATAAATAATTCTAGCCACCAATGAAATAATTACACTCATGTTTAGGTGGACTGGTGGTACCTGTTTCTTTTCATTTTTTATGGCCAAACCACAAATTCTCACCCAAGGTTTCCTTAAATGACACCTTCCACCCCTGAAAGTTTAAAAAACCAAATGCCCACCTTGCTATTTGAAAAGGCCAAAATACCGCCCATCAAGTTCAATAATATTAATATAAAAATAAATTTTAATATAAATAATAATAAAATAATAATATTAATAGATTATAATAAATAAGATAAGTATTTAAAAATCAGTCACCATTGTCAACAGTGATAAGCGATGTTAATCTCATCAGGTGATCGAAAATGGTCACCTGATTTCATTGGCAGCTAGATCTGACAGAGGTAATTACATCTGACTACCTCAATCATTAGAAAAAATTGAAAACAATCGAAATGTCTGACACTGACTGTTTTTGACTATTTTAGATGAGGGATATAGTCAGATCTATCCATATCCCCCATCTAAAATAGTGGCTGCTTTTGCCATCAAAACAACCAGATCTGATCGCTAATAGAATTAGATGACTATTTTCAGCCATTTAGTGAGATTAACATAGGCCACCACAGTCGATAATGTTATCAGTGATGACGATTGTTTTTTAAATATTTATTAATTAATTAATTTTTATTATTATTTTATTTTAAATTTATATTTTAATTATTTTTATAAAATTTATTTTTAATTTTTATTCAAAAAGATAAAAACACCCTTTGCAAGTGGGATGAGATATGAGATATTTATAAACACCCTTACGCCTTCCTTAAATATTGTTAATGTGTATTTATTTCAAAGTGTTACATTTAACAATATAATAAACTAATGTATCAATATATGATTAAATAATTTAATTAAAGATAAAATAAATAATTAAATTATTTAATAATATAATAGCATATCAAACGTTAATACCCATTAATATTATCTCTTTATAAATGTGATTCGATGATTTATAATACTTTTTAAAATATACACACAAGATATAGTTACACAGACTTTAAATATATCAGTTAGTCATAATATATAAAGCTTTAATCTTTGGATCATTTATTGAGAGTTTGAATTGATCATATCAAATATGAAAAAATCTCGAATTTAATGATGGATCTCACAACTATTATATCAAATAAATTAAAAAATTTGACTTCGATATCTCTAAAGGGGATATTGACCCTATATCCTTTTACTTCAACGCCCTTGCCACTAAAGCTACTATTTCTGAGGGCCACAGGAAAACCAAAGGCTATGCTTGCAGGAGCAGTCTCTGGAGCTGTTTCAGAATCCATTAAAATTGCCATAAAGTTGTGTGTCGTTTATCATCTTCAGATATCCAAGTGGGTACACAGTTGGCCTAGCGCCAGAATTGCTTTAAACTGGCAGTGATACATCTCTATCTCTCTCTCTCTCTCTCTCTCAATAATTGTCCCAAATTTTGCATCATCACTGCCTCTGTTTGTCTTCACTTAACTATGCTCTGCACTTTTTCCTGTTCATAGGATAAAATTTCCATGGCTCTGATTTCATTATCCTCATGGACTGCAGAGAGTTTAAAGATTCAAATGTAGACCCTTTTGGCCAAGTGAATTCACTAATTATAACAGTAAATTTATGAGTAAAAGTAGGTGCTTCAAGATATAGTGGAGTATGAATTAGGGTTAACTTGAACTAGATTTGTTTGATATACCAGTGAATTTATTGAAAAAATTATTAAAAAATGATTAAAAAAGGAAAAAGGGTTGTTAAAGATGACAAAAAAAGAGAATCATAGAAGAAAAACGCAGAAAAGAAAAAAAAAAGTCAGGAAGAAAGATTAGAAGTCATTAGAGAAGACAAAAATTGCTTGAACAAATTAAATTATTCACAGAAGATGAAAGTCTCAAAAAATGAAAATTTTAAAACTTGAAGAAAAAGAAATTTTAGTAATAATGATAACTGGTGATAATATTATTACCCAATTGCATGGTGTCATTGAGAAAAGTCTTGATGCAACGGGACAAAAGTTATTGACCAGAATTAATTGTGGTCCTTATGAAACTGGTTTGGTGTCTCAGATTGGAGGGCTTGGGAGCACATGCTTTAAGCCCTTGCTAGCAGGAATGGGTTTTCAGGAATTGTCTTTTGTGTTGCCGAGTTTTCAAAATAAAGAAACACCTCATAATCAAGTGGACAAATTAAAAAAAAAAACAAAGGAATTCTTATGAAGTTTCGAATATGACATTTCATAGACACCCGTCTCAAGCCATTACTTCTCTTAAAAATTGTATCAAATGATATATTCATTGGATCATATTAATTTTTAATATATATATTAAAATATGTATTATTTTTTATTTATATTATATTAGTAGTAGGCTCTTTAATTTTATGTAAAAATCTCCTTTCCTATTGCATACATAATGTTGTCATGTGGGTCTATTGAATCAGGGTCTAATTTTTTAAGTTTAAGCTTCTAAAAACATTTTTGATTCGGGTTTGGGTCTGCCTGACTTTTGGTTTAGGTCTAGTTCATAAATTTTTTTAGGGCTTGAGGCATGTTTCAAGTTTATTTCAAATCTGTTTTATAATTTTAAAAACTTAAAAAAAAACACTTTTATAATCTTTGAATAAGTTTAAAAACTTGACAAATACATTCTTACCCATAACGAATTTTGGGCCTATCAAACCTTAGACTTAAAAAAAAAAGACAAAATATATCAATGTTCCGATGTTTCAAAAATCTTTATTCAAATTATTTTTCTTGATTTAAAACTTAAACGAAAGGAGGCAATCATTCAAATTATTTTTCTTGTCTCACAAAATCACAATTAATCTATATATAAATTTACCCGTTTTACATTAATCCAATTTTACTTTGGTTATTTAGTATTTTATGAAATAAAATTGCTTTATAAGTTTATTAAAAAGTTATAATTGCATAATAAATTTCTTTTTCTATAATTTTTTAATAAGTTTGAAAATTTAATAAATAAACATGTACCCATAATAAAATTTTGAACCTATCAAACATCGGGCTTGTACAATTTTTGGCTGCTTCAATTTTTTAAATTTAAAATTTTTTAAAAATATTTAAAATTTTTTGAAAATATTTAAAATATAAAATTTATTTTATATTTTTATTATAAATTTTTAATTTTTAAAAGGATAGTTTAGCCATTTCAATAAAAAAATTATAAAAAATTGAGTTAAGATGGGAGACTAAACTTTTAAACTTAAGCGGGTGGGACTTTGTCCCCGCCTCAAACTATGGGTGGGAAATAGTCCTTTGGCCTAAATAAACATTTGATTTTTTAAAAATGTTTAGATGAAACTTTTGATGGTTGTTCGGCCTAACATATTTGTAAAAAGAGTACTCGTCGGTTAGAGCTACATTTAGCCCTAGGTGAACAATGGCCACCCAGCCCGGAGTAATTATTTTCAAAGTTATATTTTGCAAAATTTAGTTCTATAAATTCATTTTTCTATTCTGGTCCCTTCGGTTTTCGAATTTACTTTGGCCCACCTTACAATAACTATGCATTACAGTTTGACCCCCACAAAAACACATCCAAGCAAGCTTAACATTTCATGTGACCTGCAGTAGTCTTTGGACTGGTTTAAACTTTAAATTATATTATAAAATGAATAAACAAAGTTACAAATAAGATAAATAATATTACATAATATTGGATCTAATTATTAAATTAAAATTTTAATTTAAAATCCAATCATTTGAATCAAAGTCATTAAAATTGGACTCAGTCCTGATTATGAGTCTGAAAATTCAGCAAAAGATTTAAAAAAAAAAAAAAAAAAAAACTTGTCATGAACTAGCTCAACCAATTAAGAAATTGCATGTCATCTCTCTATAAATAGCTCAAATCTGAGCTCAATGTGCACTATGTATAGCATTTTTTGGCCTAGAAACAAAAAGAAAAAGAGAATTCCATAAATTTAGCACAAGTGAAAATATAGGGCCATTTCCAGATGATGCGTGCATGTCTTCCTCAAAAGATTTGTACACCAAAAAGTTTAATGGCCTTCTGCTCACTACTGTGTATTTCCAACACGTCATCTTCTTTTTCAACCTCATTGTCATCCTCCTCAACAGCGTTACAGCTTGATTGAAGCCTTGAATCTACTTGCATGTCACCGGGTTCCACCTTGTTTACGTCGATCATGCAGAATGTCTTAGTTGCCTGCTCCTTCTCTACGCATTGGCACAAGTAGAAAGCAACAATGTCATTAGTCTTTAATTGATGTTCCTTCACGAATCGATTCCAGCCTCTTGTGAAGACGAAGCTCTGGCTACTTTTCCAATAGCAGTAACGAAATTTCCACAGCCTCATCAGCCTGTCATGGAAAAGAAGCTGCACATCATCCGCCTTGTCAGTCTTGGCATGTTCTTCTCCGTTTTCAGATATGCATGGGAAGTACTTAATGGCGTACTTTTTTGGAATGACAAGCCTGTTGAGCTTACCCACATCACTTGGCGTCAGCTCTTTCCGAAATAGTTCCCGACACATAAGCCAGCCATTCCCATATGCCTTCATTGGACTGAGACTGACATCTCTGGGCACGAATTTGGAATGGTTTCTCAAGAAGTCCGCAAATTTCGATTCATAAGAACCATCCCTGATCATGTTGAGCAATGCTTCGGTACTAAAATGGCTTTGAAAGTTTGGTTCTTGAGCAGTGATACTTGTCCAAGGAAAATTTCTGTGCGAGTCTGAGCTACGAAGCCTGATTGAAGCACTATCATAAGCCATAGCTGCTTCCTTCTCGGTCTTGAAGGTACCAAGCCATATACGTTGGTGGTTGGCGTATATTTGGGCACCCCAATGTCCATTTTGCTGCGGGACCAGACCTTTGAACTTTGTAGGGGAGACCATAATCACAGGCCTTGCCACCTTGCTTCCAGGGACTTGACTACTGCTTGTTGAATCTGATAATTCTGCAATCATATTCGTTACACCATTGGAAATCACACTCAATATTTCTTCTTCCATTGTTATTCTGAGGGACAAACATGTTGCAGAAGGTTAACAATATGCTATGACTTCAAATGCAAAATGACTAAACACGTTCTAAATCCAATAAATAAGATTGTGGAAAAAGAAAAAGAGTAGTTAAAAAGAGAAGAAAATCGCCGAACAAGAAAAAAAAATTGTTCAAATGCAGAAGAAACACCAGAAAAGAAGAAAAATTATCACCAAGATAACACTGTTACGTTGATAAAGCGAGAGGGTTTGAACTTAACCAAGTTTGAATTGAAACATGTTCGAACCAAACAAGGACATGAGCTAGAGCAAATCGGATTGGATCCACCCCTAAAACCTGTCATCTATTTTGATCATTCATCCTAATCTTGTGCCTTAATGAATGCCTTGACATAAAATATAAATGAAATTGTTCAAACACATATTACAAGACTCAAAAAGTAAAAAGAACTTACATGAAAATCAAACTTTTCAATCTCAGAAACACTGAGAAATGAAATAGAAAAGCCAAAAATCATTTAAAAATCGTCTATCACAGTGGTGGAGATACATGATTAGTCTCTTATGTTCACTGTGTATGCTTATAATCTTGACAAGACCTCTCATTTGTAGACAAATCCTAACTATATAAACTTTTACAGAGAAGAGAGTGGGCCGGAAGGAAAAAAGAAAACACATTTTTCTTTTAAATCCAAATTTTCTTTTCTTTGTCATGTTTTCAACTCCACTAAAGAAACTCATCTCTCATACATTAATCATGCCAAAAATATGTTGCACCAGCTCAAGCACTATCAATTCCCGTTTTAACAATCTTAATAAGACAATATTATGAGAAATTTTCATTCATTTTCAACCTGTCATACTTTGTGCAAAGTGAAGTAACAAAAAATTTCTTCATACAATTGTCACACATCTATGTATGTCCAAACACATTGAAAGACAGTCTATCAATAGGGGTGGATTTAACCCAAACCAAACAAAGATTAGTTTAAGTTCAGCTTGTTTGAGCTGGTAAAGAATAACACTAGAGAAAATATACAGTAACACTGGAGAAGACCAGTAACACCAAAGAAGGAAAAGAATTTTTGGATAAAAAGAAAAAGAATCATCCACAAGTTGTCAATAAAGCGTAGACAATTAATGACCATTGAAAAAATTTGTTATTAATCCATAGATAGTCAAAATTTGATGAAGTTACTAAAATGTGATCAATCGAGGAAAACAACCCTTGAAGACACGATAAAATTATAAATAACATGTTATTAATCCTTAGATAGTCAAAAGATATGAACAAATGATTGGCATAGAATGCTTTCTGGTTGAGCAAGTTGTTTTCACAAAAAGCATAATAAAACATAAGAGTGATGTCTTGGAATCTAAAAGAAAAAGACTGGGCACAATTCCTCCATGATAAAACTATATCTAAGGACTCCATATTGACAAGGTGAAACAATAGCACCACAGCGAAACAAAAGCCATTTCAGGATGTGACATGAAGAGGTTTTAACAGGCCTTTAAATAAAAACCGAAAGGATCATTCCAAGTACGACAATAAACCAACATAAAAGACTATAGGACAAGCTTAGAAAAAAGGGTTAGGTCTTAATTCATTCTTTAAAGGGTCAGAATACTAGCTGAAAGGGTTAGGTCTTGGTTCAACACTAATCCATGGCATGTTCACAACCAAGGAGAGTTCAAGCAAATAAATCTTGATTGATGTGCAAATATAAGGCCAATTTTATTCAATTATGTTTTTTGCTACACTAAAAGTTTTAACATGTAGATTTAGCATTGAGTTAGTGCATTCCACATCTCACAGCTAATTCTTGACTTTCAAACCCTAGTTTAATGTTGTTAAGCCCCGAATTATAATAGTGTATTATCAGAACGATAAAACAATGAAAGTTTAAAAGAATAGGATAAAAGATAAGTAAGAGAAGAAAAACAGGATAGGACAAGAAAGTGAGTTACCTAATAAAAAAGTGGTTTTCAAATTCGTAGTTTGGGATTGAATAACAGACAAGATTTTCTATTTAAACTTGAATTTATGATTAATAGGATTTCAGATTACGAATTACCTATTAACCTAAGATTTACGAATGAATAATCAAAAAGAGACTTACCATACTAGTTTTTTAACAATATTAACAGAGTATATCTGTTATGGTATGATTTTATTATTTTACCTTTTCGCTGTATTTACTATTTATTCAATAACAATTCTTCCAATTATTTGCTTCTTGCAATTAAGGTCCTATAAAATGTCTTCAATAATATGACCACATGTAATTAAAAACCCCAAACTAATATATGATTAAAGCATAACAGTGAAACTTTTTAGAACCTGAACTACAAAACTGGTCAAGAGATGCAGCAACCTTCCAAATATGTCAAAGAAACTATTACTGTTCTATCAATGGATAGAAAGAAGCAAATTGAATATTGATGGTGACAAGAACAAATGCTTTAACAAATCAGTTAAAGGGAACATTATATAAGTAAGAACTCATAGCTAGTACCAGCTTATATGCCTATCCCCAAAAAAAAAAAAAAAACAAACAAACATTGGATATTGGAACCTTAAATAAATTATACTGCACCTTCTTGATCTCAGTCAAATTCTACACCAACTTCAAAAAACATTCCCACTCAACCTTCAGAACAATATCCATTTTGGCCTTGAGCTTGGATCGAAAAGTGTACAGTATTATAGGATAGCCAAATGAATCAATTGCAAATCGAGTTACCATACAAATATTACAGCTCAAAATCTACTCATTTGAGCCAAGTTGCGGAATCGATTCAAGCCAACTCCACTTGGATCCACCCCTACCTTCACTTAGGTTAATACTCAACCTGAAAACTTTGGCTGATACTATGTTAAGGTGCCACTTGATATAAAGTTTAAGCTAGCAGATAGAGACTCAATGTTAATCTTTAATTCTCTACTTTCAATGTGATTATACTTGTCTATGTTGTCTAATGAAACCATTTAGGTTTCAAACCTTTCTTATAGTGTGCAATGATTTCCCTTTAATTCTGCATTGATGGATAATTCTTTTAGTGAAACTTGTTATTTTCTGATTAGCAATTAGCCACAAACACCAATGCCCAACTTTTTTGTCTTAGGATGCAACTTTGAAAGAGAGAAAACAACCTTATACAAGTCAATGTAAATAATTAATACTAAAATCTTCAAAGATAAACTCAGTTCAAATTGAAACTTCTAACTAGACCACATGACAAACAAGACAACTTTGGCATGATTATCGACATACTGACTCTCTCAAAGAAAAACTATATATACTAATAATGGATACTAATTTGTATATTAATGATAACGTATCACTACATAATTGAATGTTTATTTATAATTCTAAATTACCAATCACATTATAATACATTAATTATTATTAGTCTATAAATTAGTTGACGGAATCAGTTGTGACTTTATATATTCATGCCATCAAAGATGCCTACCAATAGGTGCATGACCTTCTTCTCAAAGCAAAAATCACCAAAATTAATCACCGCAAAGGGGCATAATTATATCTGCTAGAATCTAATTTGCACTTTCCTCGATCTGGAATTAGTTGAATCATTAGTTCATTACACAAGCAACTCATATTGTAGAAATGACCTACTGTGCTTGACATATAAGCATCTGAATCCTAAGTATGGCTGTAGTTAAATCAAGGAAACTTCATCACTGGATGACTGTTCGTTTCATCATTTTCTCATCCTTTTCTACGAGTACATGCAACTATTTCAACCATAAGATGAATAATACAACTGAATTCTAGAGAAATATAGACTTTAAATACATACGCATCATGCAAAACAAGTTTTAGTTTAAAAATCTATGATTGATTTGATATCCCTTTTGAATTCAATCTACAAAGCTATGCAAATACTTAATTATTTCTTTCGCCAAACGAAGAAATTTATGTAGTAACTTGTTATGATCCTAAGTAGAAAGTATAAAACTTGGATCGCATGTAAGTACAGCAATGATAAAATAAGAAAGTCAGTACCAGATTCAGGTCCACAGTTAAATCCTTCAATTTAAAGTTCCATTGTCCTCCACTTAAGTTGACAATGAAATATATTCCAACAACTATATATAAGCCCAAAGTCAGAATTCCAACAAACTCGCATACGTGGTTCGATTTCAATGAATAGAAATGTCAGTACAAGCACATCTTTCTTAAAAGAAATCAACTATCCAAACTTCTATGATCAACGTCCAACAAACTCGCAATATCAAAACTATTACTTAAGTTCCCTCCACTATTCCCACCCAGAGGGGTCAAGCAAGATTAGTTGACTCCCCTTGACTATATAACATATCAATATAAAACTTAAAATTTTACATTGACCAATGTTAGATTTTATTATCTCTTCTTGAACCTGCTATATTTTACTTTTATTTAACTTTGATACTCTTTAAGCTTTATTTCTGTGTTCGCCGCTGCTCCAACACCACAAGTTGTGTTGCCGCAGCTGACATAACCTTCCCACCACTGTTTGCCACAAAGTGGCATCACTATCCTAAATAATCAACCACCACTATCCATCACCATGATTGTCCAACGACTATCTGTCCACTACAATCACCACTAATACCATGGCCAAACTGCTATAAACATAAACACCTCAGCATTACAAGTTCTTTAGCACCAAGTAAATTTAACAAATCAAGGGATTACATAGACGAGAAAAGGACCCTATTAACAAAGAATTGCGGCGGAAGAGACAACACATACAATCTTTAAACATTATTTAAGTTATTATGATGATATGTATATATATTAAGCATTGTTGTATCTCCTTGCAATAAAAGCTAAAACACTTGTGATATAAGTTAAATCTGCCCCAGTCCAGAAAAGAAATATCAGAAAGGAAAGGCATTTAGGCCTTCTAGCATAATTAAATAAACTATTTATGGCATTAGACATGAGAAATATCTCACCCACCTACCAAACAACTCAAACTTATCAACTGAATTACTCAAAATTTTAGTTTAGAAAGATCACAAGTATGAGTCAACCATTATCCAATCTACAAACACTATTATTGCTGGCGAAAAACAAAATATTAGCCAGAAAGTCATTTCTAAGTGGCCCATTACATGTATGTTGCTTAAGGTCATTATCTTCACGAAGAAAATGTCTAAATCAATCTCATGCTATTAATTATTAGTGAGGACGTGAGTAAAAAAGCACTTAATTAATGTGGGAAAAAGAACCCAAAACCATAAAACAAATGTCTAAAATCTAGCCTGCAGAAATACAATGTGTCTCCATTAAATATTTTATCCTCAATCAGCTTCTTAAATCCTTCCTCAATGGCTGATCTTATACTTATTTGAACGATTGAATCCTACTATTGAAAGAACCCCAAATTATTTAAACAACCCATCAAGTGGAAGCAGATTAATTGTGTCTAAATTTATAACAAATCCACCAAATAAACCACATAAAATCAGAAGAATATTAGACTAAATACATGAGAAAATAAAGCTAACATGAAAAGATATTGACAAGTGAAGTTACCTGAGTAATTGCGCTGCAACAAATAGAAGGTGTTTGTTGTTGCCCCCCAGAACCAAACAATATGTGCTGCTGAAAACTGTAATAACACTTATATAATTAGCAACAGAAACATACCTAGTTCGCAGAGAAGAGAAGATCTTCAACTTCCCCAGAAAGGAAACAAAATAAGAATCGAGAAAAATCAGCAGGCTCAGAGAGGAGATTACCAACCTGTACAAGGAGATTGCCTTGTAGGGAAACCTTATTCATGGCTACAAACTCTAGCATATTTTCACAGAAATGGAAATAAACCATTTTCCCCATATTTAGAGCAAAAATTGTCGAGTCAATGACACAAAAAGTCATGTAACAAATCCAAATCGAAAAGAGGAAGCAAAAGCATGTGATAACAAAGCTGCAACACCTAAATAGGAAAAAATCAGAGATAAATATCAGCATGATTCACCAAAAAGAAAAACGAAAAATTACAAACGTTAGAGAGAGAGAAAAAAACCCACCTGGGATATGCTTTAAAAAAAAGACAAAAAACCCAAAATCGGAGGTGAAAATACAGAAAAATGATGAAAGCAAGGAGATAGAAGAGGGTTTTGACAGGCAAAGAAGGTGAAACCGAGAAAGAACATAAAAATTCCAAAAGAAATATACGGTTTTCCGTTAAATTATGAACAGTAACCAGTGTACCTTCAAGTAGTTCAAGAAGTTCGTCCTCCTCAAAGAGGAAGGGAGAACCATGAAAAGTCGCGCTTTCAAGTTTCAAGCTCCATCTCATATTATTCTTACCATAATAATAACATTAACATATATGCAGAGCGCATTCATCAAAAACAAAAATAAAAAACTTTATCCAAACTGAGCAAATTAAATGAAATCTTATCTTATCCATATGGAATAAACCAAACAAATTAATGAACATAAATTAAATACTTCATGCGTCACTTCTTTTCATTTTCTTTTTAATATCCAAAAGTTACAGAAAAATGGAGAAAGAAGTGTATGTGGAGGGATACAGAAAGAAAAAAAGTCACTAAGTTAGTAGCGAACACGAAATAAGTGAAGAGTCTGAGCTGACAGAAAGAGAAGTGAGCACGCACCCGCAAAGGTATTTTCTCATACAATTGCCTGCGTGTGCTCACTCTCTTCTGTCAGTCTGTCTTCCCCTTTATTATTTTTATCGCTCTACACCTATATTTACATATACAAAGTTAAACCTTTATCTATATATTGCAAACATAGAAAGACTAAGATTTCAGAGAAGGGATCTAACTAAACTTGTGATTAGAACAAGAAAACTCTGACTCAATCAGATCTAAACCCCATTTCTGGAAAGAAACTTTTTATAAACACAACTGAAAATTAGGGTTTTTTTACACCCCAAAAACCCTTATCTCCATTCACTCATTTTCTTCTAAAGTCTCTCTTTTTTTCTTCTCTCGTCACTTTTTTTCCCTGCAAAACTCAAACTCTCTCTGATTCAGCTCTCTTGCGGCTATTTTTTAGGTAATCACTGACCTTAATGAACCGTTTGACACCTAATATATAGCGAGAGGGGGGCGAAATGAAAAGGACTTTTCGGTGCAAATGCTTGTGGTTTACCATTACCACACAACTTTGATTACTTTATTATATTTTGCTAGGGAGTTGGAAGAATTGAGGCGCAAAACGAACAAAGACTTGAACATCGAACAGCCAACTAAGACAGAGAAGGGCTGAAAGAGTTTCGCGATAGGATGAGGTGTCGACTTGTGATTGGCTGACAGAGAGTGTGAGATTTTGATTGCTTGACACGTAAGGGGGGATATTGGCCGTCAGATGGTTATCATGGAGGGTCCCATTGTCGGTGTTGTATGGGCTGATTGGAAGCTGTGACTGATGGATAAGTCCGCGTCAAAGGGAGACAGAAAATGACCTATATATAAAAAAACGAATATCTATCGCATTTTTTTTAATAGTAATTAAATATCTATCTCATTAGCTAGGGTTCCATCTTGATTAAAGTTGAGTTAATTAAATCAATTAAAATGACAAAATTACCCTTAAACATTCAGATTATTCTTCCTCTCTAGATATAACAATTTAAATTTGTACTTATTATAATGAGTTACATCAGTAAAATTAAGAGAGATTCATATGTATATGAAGAGTAATACTAAGGTTAGAGTCTAGATGAATTGTTTACTGTTTAATTTGAATTTGATTCAATTGTAATTAGGTAATGTTCGAGCTCAGGTTTGTCAAATTGAAAAGTTTTTAGAGTAAGGTTGGGATAAGAATCCTTATGTTCGGTTTAAGTTTGGCTCATAGATTTAGTTCGCTTGACTTAATTATTTATCAATTACTCTTGTTCAAAGTTATTGAGTAAAATTTTGACATTTTAATGCTAGATTTTATTCTTTTAAAGTTTTACTAATATTATACTTGAGTTGAATCGTGAACTCACTAACTCATCAAATTGAACGATAACAAACTTGAGTTTAATTTGTCGATAATTGAGTTGAGTTTAACTCAATTTGTTTTTTTAAATAGTATTATATGCACAAATAATGGTTACAAATACAAGTCTAATTCAATATCTTAACTTGAAAAAAAAAAAAAACCCTTATTTATATAAGGTTAAAGGACTTATTCCCACACCCAAGGATCCGCTTAATAACAAATTTCTACTTATCAATTTTTTAATATCGAAACACCCACCTATTGACAGTTTAACATCTAGTTTTGTTAATATTCTTGATCAAATAATTAAATTAACTTTATTAACAAATCAAAATTTATAATAGAAATAGAAATATTAATATTAAAAATTGAAAAAAATTTCAAAATAAAAAATAGCTATCACTATCGATACTGATGACAGTAACTATTGAACAGTCAAATTTAACCGTTCCTACCAACAACTATGATCGAAAACAGATGGATATATAATTATTTTTATCAAATAGAGTAGTCAATTTTGATTGTCCAAAACTTTGATAATAATAATTATTATTAATCTTTTATATTTTTTTTAATTTTTAATATTTAAATAAAATTTTATATTTTTATAAAATTATTTTATATTTGTATTTTTTTGTTAAAATAATAAAAATATTTTTTTAATCATTAAAGTTTATTTTATTATTACATTTTTAAAAAAGTAACAAATTATAATTTTATATTTAAATAAAACTTTAGATGAAAAATAGTCCATTGACCCTTACATAATCAAAAAATTTTCTCAATCATTATTATCGACTTGAAGTACAGGTGGAAGGATGTCATGGAATATTAAAGGCACTCGTACTAATGATGCCAAAACCACGCCGATAATTGTGCCACAAAATCTTGGATAAATCCAATAAAACACCGATTTCAATTTTCTATGAAGGTGCATAAACGGTAGAATTCATGCGTGCACCAAAATAATTAAGGCCAAAGGACTTATTCCCACCCAAGGTTTCGCTTAATTACATATGCCCAGCCTTTACCTTTTAAAAACCCAAACACCCACCCTTTACCTATTTTTTTATCTAATTTTACTAACATATTTATATAAAATTACTAAAATATCTTTATTAAATAAATAAAAATTTATAATTAAATTAAAAATAATATTTAAATATAAATTCATTACAAATTTTAAAAAATTTAAATTTTTTTTTTTAATTTAAAAAAATAAGATAGTCATTACTACTAGAGGTGGTGACTATTATTAATTAAACCATATGGTTAAAAAGGGTCATTTGGTTGCAAAGACGATTAAATCTGGTCATCTTACTTAACAACTATGATATGAAAGGATTGGTATGGTTAAGATCGATCGTTTTTGTTGACGAAGACTATTAAATTTGACCGTTTCCTTCAAAATAAGACATAACAGATCTAATTGTCTCCACCAAACGGGCTAGCCAAAAACAAGTGGCCATTTCTGACCACTTGGTTCCATTATTAGCGGCTATCGTTACTTGCATCGATAGCGATGACTGCTTTTAAAATTTTTTAATTTTTTAAAAATATTTAATATTTACATAATATTTAATATTTTAAAATATTATTTTATTATTATATATATTTTATTAATAAAAAAACTAAAATATTGTTTTTTAAAATGTTATTGTTGACATTTAAATTTAACCGTTGATTTTGATTAAAATGTTGATATTTGAATTTTTAAAACTTAAGAGATGAAAAATCTTGAAATAAAACTTTGGATGGGAATATATCCTTTGGTCAATAATTAAATAACAATCTTATATTATATCAATAATCTATGAATAAAAGGTTACTTCGTCCAAACATCCCACTCCAAATGCAATGGTGGGTGTGCATGTGAAAGTATTTTTAATTTTCAAATTTTGTCTTTTCTCCAAGTCGAGTGGAGATGGCATGTAGGTTTAAATATAATTGATGGGTCAAAGAAGAACACCGGAGAATCATTATTCATCGAATTGACAAGAATTTTTGTCATCAATAGATGTTATATAATTTAAAATTTTATGAAAAATAAATAATAATAATAATAATAATAATAATAATAATAATAATAATTGATTAATCAATTATATATCATAGTAATAAAAGATAAAATATAATATAAAAAAACGCAGCTAATAGAGTAGTCAAAATTTTATCAAAGTGTTTTTTCTTTGAAGTGTCTAATTTTAATCATGTAGAGGCATATATTCGATTTACAGTACTTAGATATTTTATCCATTATATTATGCTTAATTTATATTTATAAAATGAGAGGAAAAATGGTTATTTTAGGTTACTGTTGTATTAAATAAAATAAATATTTACCAATAAATCATATAATTAATCATTTCTTCAAAAATTTCCCCTTAGGCTAAGAGTTTACTGTACAAATATTAGGAGGTGTCTACCATGTGATTGCAAATTGAAGGTGCCATTGTAACGTAAAATTATAAGCTTTTAATGGGTTGTTGTCAAAGAAAGAAAAAAACAAGATGAACATGGTTATCACAGTGAAGAAACTAGAAGATACATGCATTCATGGAGATAATTTGAACCAGCCCCGGCCAAAATGGCCCCCAGCCATTCAATAATCAACAAAACTTTTTCTTGATAGAAATGACTGATGATTAGACATCCGGACCTCAATTATCATTTCATCATTTAATGGAAAATTCTAATACACTTTAACTGGATAATCATATCAAAGACAATTAGATTAAGCAAAAACATAAAAAGGGTATGATAATCACAAATATGGATAAAGATTCTTAAAAATAACTTATTATTATAATTAATAAAATATATATATATATAGATAAATGATTATTATTGTTAAGTTACAACAATAAAAAAAAATACAAAATATAAATTATCAGAATAATTATCCAAATCAAAAACCCCAAATTACTTGAAGGAGAATATATGCATCTTTTGCATAAATAGTTTTACAATCTTAATAAGGCTTTGATTTAATTGAAATAATCAATCTGCAACATTCTTTGAATAGGTCAAGCCAAGTGGAACAAATGAAAAGATTGATTTAGTTGAAATTCTCCATCTCCGATGTTCTTTTATTTGATTGAATGGAAAAAGGAGGAGTTCATGCTCATTTGATTGGATAAACAAAATATCAACCACCCATTGGAATATATAGATTTTATAATTTCTTAAAACTGCTATATATTAATGATATTTTAATAATTATACAAGATTAAAAATAATACTTATTTGCAAGTAATCCACAAATGAGCTAAATTCGAAATAAGATAGTCTCAATTTGAGTTTGAATCATAGAGTTATCAAAAAATCGTTAATAGATTCATCCATTTCAATAATTTTTTTATATTATTTAATGATTTTTCTTATTTTATGGTATATTTAATGATCTATCTTATTTTTTCACACTTTTTTATCGTCTTTTCAACAAATTTATTGTTAACTCAGATGAGTTCAAGTCTGAGCTAGATTTTTTGGGTTTGAATCACTTTCAAAAATTTTTTGTTTCAGATATAAGAATACTATTAAAGCTTTTCTTAAGAATATGAATCTTAATAGGATTTATCTTCCAAATAAAAATCTTAATATATATATTCATCTTACTCTTTTGAAAGAGTAATATAACAATTTATTAATAAATGCATTTATTATAACGAAAGATGTGAAGTTAATTTTAGAATAATATTAATTTTGCTAAACAATTTTATATATATATATATATATATTTGCTGTTTATATTGATACATAAGAATTGTCGAAGATTTTAAAAATAGAAATAATAAAGTTAAGTTATGAATTTATACCTATTACAATTTATTAATAAATATATTTATTGTAAGAAAGATGTGAAGTTAATTTTAGAATAATATTAATTTTGCTAAACAATTGTATACATTTTTTTTTTTGGCCTTTATATTGATACATAAAAATTGTCAAAGATTTTAAAAATAGAAATAACAAAATTAAACTATGAATTTATACCCACTATAAATTTGAGTCAAGTCATAAGACAATCAAGTTTAACTCTTGAATCAAATTTGAGCTTGATGTTGGCTAATTTGGTGAGCTTCCAAGTTTATGGCTTGGCTCAAGTACAATCTTAATGAGTCCTAAAAGTTTCAAATTTTCTAATTGCATGCTTTTTTTTTTTTTTAAATATAGAGAGCACTTACTAAATATATATAAGTTGTGAGGGTTTAAATATAACTTTTTAAAATTATACGATTATAATATAGTTTTTAGTTGCGCTCAAACCAATTATTTTTATTCGAACTCTACCCCTCTCTCTCTCTCTCTCTCTCTCTCTCTCTCTATATATATATATATATATATATATATATATGCAATGGAATGAAATTTGAGTCAACATCAAATTGTTTATACCATTAATAAGATAGTCGAATCGTATATTATATCCTATAGTAAGATATATCCTTATTAATTTTTACATCAGTCTAAGACACATCATTTTTTATATAATATAAATAATACAATGTGTATCTATTTGTAGTTAAAACATTTGTATATTAAGCATTATTGATATTATTAGAATCTGTATTATTATTTGTGGTAGTTTGAGAAATGATATTAAATGAGATGATTAGTCAATTCAACAAAAACTTCATCTTGAGTTTAACATGACATTCTCATTTTATAGAAGAAAAAATAGCAGGAGAAAATAAATATATCACTAACTCAATTGATTCAAACTGACTTAACTTGATATTAAGTTTGGGCTGCCCCTACTTGAACTCAGATTATGGGTTGGCTCGAGTAAAATCTTATTAAGAGTCTTAAAATTTTCAAATCTTGTAACTACACCTTCAAAATCTTAATTTTAGATTTTTGAATATAGAAAACAATTGATAAATATATATAAGTTGTGAGGGTTTAAATATAATTTTTGAAAATTATAAGATTATAATTCAGTTTTTAATCCCATTATAACTTATCAATGTTTACAGTACCTTAAGATACACATCATTTTTTATATGTATTTACCATATATAGTATATTATAGGATACTAGTAGCTTTGTCAACTAATATTCAAATATGACATTGTCATTTTATATAAGAATAGTCGAAGAAGAATAAAAGTTGATGAAGAAGTTAATATGCCAATGAGACAATTGATTCAACTGACTTAGCTTGATATTGAGTTTAGGCTATCTCTGTTTGAACTTTAGATTGCTCACGATCCAAGCCCGAGATGGCTCAGGTCTTGTCCAACCCTATATATTCTTGTGGATTTTATTCATTTAAAGAAGTTCAATAAGAGGCCCAGCTCAAAGCAAACACAACCTGGCCCAGCACAGACTATCTCAGGTCAGCCCAATATTTTATTACCAGTCTGAATGGGTACATAACCGAAAACTCTGGTTCTTTGAACCAGCCATCCATCCATCCATCCATCCATCCATCCATGGCGGCCCTAAAAGCTTATGCACCAAGCAACCCGGATGAAGTTCACACTGACGTCCTCTTTAAAGCCAGGCAAGCTTGTTACAATACTCGTGACACTTTCTATTCTTGCTTAGAGAAAGAAGCTGATAAGAAACCGACTGAAATTGCCTCCGTGGGCCTCTTGTACCCGGTTGAATGCAAGAAATCGAGGGAGGAGTTTGCTGAGAATTGCCGAGCTTCTTGGGTAATCCATTTTTCAATTTTGCATCTGAATAAAGCTGCTTATAAGGCCTTTTGTATCAAATGTTTTAATACTTTTCTTGTATGCATTACTGTTGTATATGATCATATTTGTATACAAAGGAATTAATATAATAGGCAACACAATGAATTGAATCTTGAATAAAAAAAAAGCATGATTCCTGTGATTGAATCGTGCTTAAACGGTGATTGACTCGTGATTGATTTGTGTAATAGCAAGCAGATTTGTTTCCAACAGAATTGTCATTTATGAATATCCCAATGACAAAATTTTTAAGCTTGAGAATGTTTTTGTGCCTGAAAGTTCTAAGCCTGGTAAAAAATTTGAGCTTAAGGTTTTACAACTTCATAATATGAGGATTTTCATTGTTTTGTGCTGTGTTATATTATTATAAAATGGATTTTCCAGTGTTATTCGAATTTAATCAAAATCTAAATGTTTGTGCTTCTTTGTTTATCAAATTGTTGTTTATATGATCAAAAAGTTTTGAGCTTTAGAAAAATGTTTAGTCTTATGATATGATTTTGGTTACTGGGCTTACAGTTTACTAATTATATGTTTTTCATATGTTTTGTTTACAGAAATTTATGCATTTTTGAATTCGGAGTAGAATGTTACTAAGTGATATGATATTAATGTTCCAAAGTGTCAAATACTTTTGTTTTTAGTGATGTTACTACAACAAATTGTTCTGGTAGTGTAGAAATTTGTTGTGAAAAAGTTTTAAGTCATATAAGTAATATTGAATATAAAAGAATATATATGTCATGTTATTGTACATATAATATACAGATTTGTATAAGTTGACAACATATTGACGACACTTGTCCTTTAATGTTATCAGACCAGTATAATAGTAAGTAATTTTCTTTAAGTTTTGATTGGTAAGATTGTGTACATTGTTGATCAGGTGAAGCATTTCGATAGATTATATTACAAGAACAAAAGGGTACAGAGGCTACTGGATGATGGTGGTCAGACAAGGAGAGGTCAGATGTTGCTTCCACAGCCTTACACATTCAAGCCTCCTTCTGAATCTAGTTAGATATTTTGTTTTTTCAAATTAAGTTTTGGCTTTTTAGCCATCCAAGTAGTCAGATTTTTCCTTATTTTTTGAATTATAGTCTAAAAGATTGTATAGTTACAATAATGGGTATATGATACTAGTACATTACTAGCATCTGTATTACAATTTCGTACAATATGTAGTGGAAAAAACTCTTCAGATCGATGAAAAACTCCTAACTTTCAATGATGAGTTATTACTGTTACGATGAAACACTTGTGTTGGGACTGTTTGAAAGTCGATAGTGTCTTCATGTTTAGTTTACCCATTTTGGCAGTAGTATAAAGCCGGATTGGGGATGCCAGGAGGTCTAAAATGGTTTGAGATTTGCTGCAACTTTAGGGGTTCGTTTTTTATTCCGAATGTTGCTTGTGGTTTCTATTTGAAAATGAATTAAAAACTGCATTTGAACCTCTATTCTTGTGCTCATAATGAATTTAAATTCAAGCATGATGATTCTGCTCTTAACTGTCTTCAGACAGATGAAATAATGAACATGTACAACACGCTAGTTCTTGTAAACTGCAAGAATGTTCCCTTAGTTTTGCACATGTTGTTCTAAATTTCTTTGAGCTGTATCATTTTCTGTTTGCTTGTTGAGGTTGTAGCCAAGTTTCTAAGAACATATTCTTCATTGATACGAGAAGGCTGACCCAGTACTAAATTTCATTAAGCAGCTTTTCAATGAAATTCCGCCATGTGGATAATGGAAAGTGAAAATAATTACTACGTGGCATGCATTTAGTGGCTTAGCATATAGATGACATGGTGCTGCCAATGTATGTAAAATTCTTCCTCAATACTAAAGTTGTTATCAGGTGTCATTAGTTTGTTGATTTGGTAATGCACTGGAACTTGCAACATTATAATAGAATTATAACATTTTAAAATAAATTTTACGTCGATAAAAAAATTAGTTAAATAGTTTATAAGATTTTTAGTTCTCAGTATGAGTTTTAATAATTTCGAATTCAAAAGCAAAACTGTTATAATCATTATGTGAACTTTTGCAGCTAACGAACTTCAGACTCTGGAGACTCTAGTCCCTGCACAGCCTCCTAAGCAATGCAAGACCATATGGGCACCACAGAAATTCATTTTGCTCCCTACTTCAATCCTAGTTTTTTGAGCGGCGGTGTACATTATCTTGAAAAATAAAAAAAGTTTCAACTTTTACCAAGAATTTAAAATAAAGGCTGGATTTAAATCGAATTAACCCTTATATAAAGTTTGTATTCATTTAAATTGGTTAAAAATATTTTTTGAGATTGTCAACAAAATAAATAGTATCACATAGTATTGTTAATGAAATAAATAATATCATTAAAGAGAAATTCAAATTCAAATCCAAATCAAATCGAATTATTAAATTAAAAATTTATCTTAAATTTGGTTTAACCTAAAATATCATATAGTGATTGTAAGTATTTTTATAATGAACAAAATTTCAACGTATCTCCTTCTCTTATCATTTATAGATACTAATTTTTTTTTCAAAGCATACAACTAATGTTGATTTTATTCGAGTTGGCTCAAACCTGACTAGATTCGACTCAAATGAATAGCTTCAGATTGAGTTGTTGGAAATTCGTGACAAATTTATTTTTTCAACGTTTTTTTATCTTCTCAAACGATTTTTATTTTTTTATTTGACCTTTTTTTCTCTTCTTCTCCAGTGGCTTATACAACAAACTCATCAAATGAGTCAAATTTAATTTCAAATTGATCATTTTTAATTTTAATCGAATTAAAGTCAACCTTTATTCAAGTTTGGTTTGGTTCGGATTCATCTCTAATGTAAAGACAACTATTAAATATTAAACTAAGGAATATACCCAATTTATCTCTGCACAGTTTCTCAAATCTGAACTAATTCCAAAATCTGAATTATTGTTTGATAAGTATGGGCAAAGACTATATTTAAGTCGGTCATAGAATTTGTCTGCCTTGACAATTAGTAGTGGACTACATGTCTTTCAAGTTGTGAACATATTTTTATTATATTTGATATCACCTGCAAGATCTGGGAAGATTAAGTATCTCAAAGTTTACTATGCTTAGTGCACCTGTTGTGCCGTTTCTGGACAGTTTGATATAGCGAATTCAATATGAGCTGCTTAAACTTGTATTTTTATTCGATTTGACTTGAATTAATACTTGTATTATTGATAATTTTTTTTCTTTTTTTTTTTTCAATAATTCTTCTAGATATTTTAATATACCCATATGCGCATATGTCAAATGGCTTGTCATCTCATTCCACATGTGCAAGATATACATGCTGATGTGGCCTAAATTGATTGGACAAACATATGTATGCAGCCAGATTGCATTATGTATATTGTCTATACATATGCAGCCAGATTGCATTATGTGTATTGTCTATCCAATCATATTGTACATGCAAGACATGGATGTGAACATCAACATAACATGATTTGATAAACAAAGTAACATAGTTCGAATTAAATTAGTGTGACTTTGAACTAATTAGACGGACATATATATGCACATTGTCCATCCAATGAGATTAAACGTGTGAGAAATGCATACGAACCAATATATTTTAATATAATTAGATGATTTTGAATTTTAAAAAATCAATTTATATACATAAAGTTAATAAGTTTAGTATTATTTATAAAAATAAGGTTAGATTCAAACTGATTTAATTTAATATTTAGTTCGAAACAAACATAATTTGAATTAAGTAGTCCCAATTTGAGTTCAAATCAAGCTGGTTTGAATCTAACAAGTTGATAAAAATATTTTAATAAATTCATCTTTTAGATGATTTTTCTTTTTTGTAGTTCTTTATTATCTTTGGTGACTATTTTTCTTTTCATTATCTCCGATAACTATTTTTCTTCCTCTTTGATAACTTCATCATCAATTCAAGCAAGCTCAAATAGTTGGTCTCTATTTAAATTAGATTTAATTCGAATTCATCTCTACATTAATTATACTATTTAATATACGAAAACATGAAGAAACTCATCTATTTGTCAGAAGTCTTTGTTGGCTACCACTTAGACATCCAATTTTGTAAAGTCAAAGAAATCTCTTGTAATCAATTGTTATTATAGTCTTACTGTTAATTGACCTAATCACCTAACTTGATTAACATAATTAAACCATAACAATTGCCAATAAAATATTATCAACACAAAAACATATTATGCTTTTTTTCCCTCTACTTACAACATCCAACCAAGACTTAGAATACTTACAAAAATGTCACCCACAAGCCCTATTTATTTATAAGATAATGCTTTTGATTTATATTTTTAATAAGATAAGGTTTTTATCTATTGAGTTTATAATATAATAAAATATATGGTTTAGAAATTATTTTAGGGGTATGATGGAAGTGTGGTCAAATTAGTGTTCAATATGAAAAAGATAGATTGATTTAACTCTCAACTAGCAAAAGTTGTATTTCACATGCTTACACAGGGTTAGATTTGAACCAAATCAATTCTATTTAAATCAGAGTTTTAATTCGATTTGAATTTTTCTAATAATATTATTTATCTCATTAATGATACTAGTTATCTTATCAATGACAATATCAATCTTATTAATGACTTTCTTATAATATTTTTAAATATTCAAAGTGATTATTATAAATTCAAATTAAACGGTAACAAATTCATGTTTAGACTGAATTAAGTTTAAATCTAATTCTAAATATTCATTCAAGTCATTCATCCAAAATATAATGTAATACTACAAAGAGGACAACGAGAAAATTGATTCACAAAGCACTAACTTAGACTATAAAATAACTTTTTCAAAGCTTGGCTCCATTGTTATCTAGAAGAAATTTAATTTCATAATCCTTTAGTCAATAAATTAAATTATTAAAAAAAATAATAAAACGACATGTCATTGACTTAATGTTTAATCCACATGATTTCGTATGAAAAAGTTAGCAAACCTAAGGATAATCAATATTATTTTAAATTTTGAAGGGATTGATTCAATCAAAACTCGATGATCAAACATAAGAGCAAAACTTGTTTTAGATTTGGATTGCATTGATATCAATTGAAACACCATCATTTATTTAAAATTGATTGTGTAAAGAAAAATATGTGCCACTAGTCTGAACATATTTAATATTGAATATTTATGTTAAAATTATATTAGTGTCATCAGTCTAACTGGTTAGTCTGGTCGACTTCCATTTGAATATGAAAACATTAATACTCAAACCAACCCACTACTTTTCATAACTATTAATTATCTCTAATAATAATTAATTATCAAATATCATGACAGTAGAATATAAATAAATAAATAAGGTCCCAATATTAGAAATTAAAAATTAATTATTAAAATTAAAAAAAAAAAAAACAAAGAAGAAAGGGAAAGCAACACTAGGTCTTAACATTTATTTGTTAGCTTTTAACCACAAAGTCTACACAAATACGACGTCATGTTGACATTAATTCATTAAAGAACATCTTATTTTAGTAGACTTTGGGATAGCCCCAAGGCTCAAACTGACGTCGATCGATGAGATTTTCACTGTTATCATGGCTTGGAAACGGAGGTGGCATCTTTGATAGAGGTGTCAACTGCACCGTTAGCCACGGTGGCAGATTGAACGGTTAAAACAGACATGCTAGGTGAGGAGGGTCCTTCACCGTTGGATTGGAGTAAAGAATTATTGTTTGGGCCGAGATTGTTGATAATGGGACTCCTGTTGTGACAAGTGGTGGTTGATATGGCAGTGGCGAGTGAGATGGGCATAAGGCAGAGGCCTTTACCTTGCAAGTACTGCATGGCGGAGCCCATGTCCTCCTCCATCAGCTTGGCCACCTGGTGTTCCGTCACCGTTAGACTGTCGTTAGATGTCACCGTTGGGTTACCATTAGGATTACGTGTATTGTGGGAGCCATTCGCTTGGATACAATCACCACCACCTCCTGCTCCTCCTCCCTTCAAGTAAAAGAGCAAAAATGTAAAATATCACTTGAATCCCGGGGATAACGTTGGGAGAAACAGATACTAGCTACAATAAAATGGATTTAAGAAAGGCTAGAGATGTGGCTGTGAATTAACTAAAAATCAATAAAAACAAAAAGTAAGTTACAGGAGAAAAAAGGGTGAGAGAGAATGAAAGGAATCCAAGAAAGTAAGCACGCGTGCTACTTTTAGGAAGTTGTCGTTTTGTGTTGATTGTGTTTGAGTTTTGATTTGATTAGGGTTTGGTGGATGAGTGGGAGTGGGTAAGGCTGATTGGGTTTGGTTTAGTCCTTTTGACCCTTTGTTTGTTTTTTTTTTTTAAATTTTAATAAGGAGCCCTTCGGATTATCCCTTTCGCATCTAATTAGGTTTAACTCAACTATCCTAAATAAGAAAAAATATTGTATTCAATAATCGCTTCCATAATCATTATACTAAGTAATTCAATAATCCGATCATATTCTGCCTCCAAAAATTCATTTCCTTTGATTCTTCTCAATCCCATTTACTTAGAGAATAAAACCTACCAGTCTCACATTCAATTCAATATCAACCTATATATATATTAATAATGGAACGATGATGTGTTTTTAGGTTATAAATCTCAAAAACAAAATCCTAAAGGGGGGTATGTTGAAAGCATTTTTGGGAATAATTTAGCAAATGGGTTATCATGGGAAGTGAATTTGAGTACTTACCTCGGAGGACATATCAGCGACGAGGGGAGCAACAGCGGCGGCACCACCCAACCGGCTCATGCTCAGAACCTGTTACAGCACCAAAAAGCAAAAGGAATTTTAGTTGCAGAAAGCCCCATCACCAAATGGATTAATAATAAATAAGTTAAAAAAAAAAAATCTAGATAACAGTGTCAACAAAAATGGAATCCTTTTTAACAAGTCTGCCACAGAATATGAAGATACCCTAAAAAGATCAGAACATAAAATAAATAATAGACATTAAAAATGAAAGAAAGAAAGAAAGAACCTTCACTTGCAGCTGCAGGAACTTCACATAGTCAATGATCTCATCTAGCATTGAAGCCTTATCTGTCTGTTAATCACAATTATTAACCAATTAAACACAGAATTTATTAATATTTAATTATGGATTAAGATTAATTAATTAATTAATTACCTTGTTGGCATTAGGTACGAGTTCTTGTAGAGCCCTCATTCTTTCTGCAATTCTTTCTCTGCGTAACTGCAACAGTGAATATTGATAAACACCCAGAGGAGTGAAAAAAGACTCAAGGGACTAGAGTGTAAAGAACTAAAAGTTGTATACCCTTTCAGCTATGCTGTGGGGATCAGTAGCTTGACCTCTCCGAGCTCTGACCCTTTGTCTCGGCTGAGCGGGTGTGTTCCCTCCGGTTGACCCACTTGCCTGAACCTGAGTCTGAGTTTGAGTCTGAGTCTGAGCCTGGCTCATGATCGGCGCTGGGGCTCCAAAACTCTGAGCCTGCATCGTCATCTCCAGTTTCTGAGGATGGTGAAAATGTTGAGCCTGTTGGTGTGAACCATGACCCACTCCATGCAAAGATCCGGCGAACCCGTTAAACAGTGCCTGCACCGAACCAACAACTTTAATTCTAAGCCTTAAAATTAAACGAACAGTTGACAATTAACGTAAGCTAGACTGTGAACCTGATGACTGGCAGGAGACTTAAACGACGACGCATCAACGATGTCCGCTCTTGCACCCATCATCATCTGTTGCTGCAGCATCAACTTCGCAGCCGCGGCAGCAGCCGGTGAGAGGTTAACAGAAGCGCCACCATCGCCACTGCTGATCTGATGCTGCTTCAACTTAGAGGCTAAGAGCATGGAATCATCGAACTGAAACCCAACATTATCGTGACTGGACGGCAGCGTTTCATCGGTTGTAGAATTGGAGTTCATGTTAGACTTCGGGTTGAGGTCAACCCAGGGAGACTTGAGCTCAGAGCTCCACGAACAGGAAGAATTGTTAATAGACGATAACATTTGCTCGAGAAAATCGTCTTGAGAGGAAGGATCAAACGCTGCGTTTTGATCGAACTGTGAATTCATTCCTTGCATTTCTCCACTACAAGGCGGCTGCTGCTGCTGCATCCTCATAAGAGGAAGGTTTTACTTTTACATACAAAGAGAAAGAGAAAAGCTTTTTTCTGTGTTCCCTTCCGTTTTTTGTGCTTTCAGTTTTGAGTTTGAACGGGACGGGGTTTGTTTGTGGATGTTAAATAGGAAATGCTTTTGGCTCGGGGGGAGAGAGGATTAGGATTTGTTTTTGTTTTTTATTCTGGTTCTGTTGTTTTGTATTAGGGTTAAAATTTTTAATTTAATTTTAGATAAATGAGAAAGCTTTATTAGGGTTTCTAAGATAATAAATAAGCTTATCTTTTTGTACAATAAAGTGAGAATAAAAATATTATGACCAAGGGTTAATTAATATAATTAAAATTTTAATGGCTTTTAATTATAATATTCGTTTTATACACACAAACTATTATAATTTTCATCTTTGCAACTCAAAGTATCTTTCAAAGCTGATATTATTTAATCAAAATTTTGCTATCATCTTTAAGCAATGCAGATGTTCATACATACACCCAACATATGTTTTATCAATTTTGACTCATTATTTTTAAATGTTTGCTTTAGACTAATGTTAACAAAATTGAATCGAATCGATCAATTTGATTAGTTTAACCGCTAACCAGTCTATAATTGGTTAAGTTTATCATAAATATTAACTTTCTAAATAACCAATTAAATTTGATTAAAAAGAAAAAAAGAAAAACTAGGTAAAACCAACTAAATCAGATTTACATAATTAAATATTTTTTTTTAAATTAAAACTCTAATGTTAAAATATATTGATCTTAATTGAATTATTATTATTATTATTATTATTATTTTGCTTTTTTGAGGTTCTTTTAATTTGACTCAATTGAAATTTATATTTCAAAGAAATAAATGAGTTTGGTTGTTATCGACAATTGTACGAAATTTTTTGGTTTATGTTTAAAAAATATAATGGATGTTAGATAATAGTCAAGAAATAAATTATAATTTAGAAAACATTATTTAGACATACAGTTTATCATAATTTTGTTTTTAAATTTTATGACTAAATGCATTTGATAATTTAGTAGTTTATACGTTTTTTATATAATAGGTTTATATACTATATGATATTGAATGTAATAGATAGTTCAATATGAAAATTAATTCGATCAAAAATCAAAACCAAATCCAATCCGAATCATAATTAAAACCCTGTTTTAAAATAGATTGAAGATATGCATAACATATATATGGAATCAATAAATCATAAAATATGGGACACAATCTTCCAATCTCTATGTATTTTTATTCTATTAGAAATTCTATTGCATGATGGCTAGCTCAAACAAAGACCAAGATAATAAAAATTAATTATAATTAATTACAATAATCCTTAGGGTTCCAATTATTGAACATAAGTATATAATTTTCAATGTAAATGAGATCTTGTAACTAAAACTTTAGCTACCAAAATATATATTTTAATTTTGTATCACAATTCTCACCAAATCTTATAGCCCATGTTCATTGTACCACACATAAGCTGGAGAGAATATTATACATTAAATAAATAAACATTCAAAGGCAAATATATATATATATATATACACACACACACATTAGAATAATGCTACATGTACGAACAATTAGATACAAACAAATTAATATATTATAATATAATTAGGTAGTTCAATTGTTTACTTTATCTCTAATTCAAAATTATATAATCATATGATGATACGATAATTTATTTGTACCAAACCGTCTGTAAATAAAAAATTGTTGATAAAATTATGTTGAATTGGAAATTTTTTTAATAATTGAGTAATATTAAGTGTATTTATAATGATAATCAAATTGAGTTTTAATGATGATGTATCATCAAGTAATTGAGTGTTATTTTATCATTATTTATAAAGGTCGAAGGACATATTTTCACTCAAGGTTTGCTGAAAAGACAAAATTTCACCCTTTAACTTCTGAAAACCCAAACATGCATCAGTTGACCAAAATCATCGATTAAAAATTAATAATAAAAAATGTATTTTAATAAAAAATAAAAAAAGTAGTCACTATCACTACTGGTGGTGGCTGCTTATAAAAGGACTAGAAGGCTAGAAACGACTTCCTGATTTTGGGCGCTTCATTTGACAGAGGAGGTCACATCAGCCTTTTCTATTTTTGGAAGAGACGACCAATCGAGAATGATCGAAAATAGCTAACCTTGGTCCTAATAGTTGTTTTCAACCATGGTTGATAGTGGAGACGATTTGGGTGCCTTCATAAAAAATGGAGAAAATTAATCTAGTCTCCCTATGAACCAAGAGACCACATTCAATCCCCTAGTTTGTTTACTAATGACCACATCCACGGTGATGTTACCAGCGACAGTGATTACTTTTTTATTTTTATTTTATTTTTAAAATTTTTATATTTTATTTAAATATTAAATTATGTTTTTATTATATTTATTTTTTGTAATGAGAGCAGTTTAGTTAATTTATCAAGAAAAGTCAGAAAAAATAAATGAAAAATGATCAATATGTGAGTATTTAGGTTTTTCAAAGTTAGAAGATGAAATTTTATCTTTTCAGCAAATCTTTTTAACAAATCTTGGGTGAGAATAAGTCCTTTGGCCAAATATAAATTAATCAGTTATATACTAGTACATATTATAATTAGTATCAAAATTTATATTTATTTTAAGTACACATAATTTTAAATCAAACAAACTTTTAACACTTGTAACTAATTTGTGAACCTAGTATCTCCACTCTAAAAATCTAATTTGTTCAAATAAAATTGTACATAATAATATATCTTATTAACTTTTTTAAATAAATTGATATGACATAAAACAATTGAGTGCAACCCTAAAGAAGTCAATATAACTTTATTATGCCAAGACATGATTTGAGACCATATGTGACAATGTATTGAATATGGCCTACATGAATAATAATAATAAATGATCATAATATTCCTCATTGAAATTAAAATGCTTTTATGAAAATAAAAAAACAAAAATAGTAAAGAAGATTTGACAAGCCTACAAAGTGGAGACAGACCAATTCAAGCAAATTAGAAATGTTTCAATTCCATTGGAAATATTAAGTTTTAGTCAGACAGGAATTCTTAGATTACACATTCAATAACAGTAATTTATTTTATTTTTAATTTAAAATTATTTAATTTTATACTAACATATCAATTTATTCATATATTAATAATTAGCATATAATTATTTATATATAAATTATTATTTGATCAACAAACAATTTCTAGTGAAGTAAAATTACTTGTTGGTTTTTATTTTATTTTATTTTCTTACCAGTAATTCTTCTTTGTATTGGAGAAATATTATATGCATAAGTTCAAAGGTCCATAATGTTACCAATTATGTTGTATCTGCTTATATATAAGAATGGATTTAAATTGAATTGACTTAGATTTGAATTCATATTTTACTCATGTACCTATTTGATGATACTGTTTATTTTTCAGTAATATTATATATCTTTTTTATAATACTATTTTTTTATTAATAATAATATTTATTTATTTATACTCACTTTGTGAAACCTATTTATTGGATTTTTGTTCACATATTAAAATTTTCAATATATCGTATAAAAAAATAACTTTATATATTAATGTGAGAAATATTAAGGATTGATAACGTTACCAATTTTTTGCCCAATAATAATAATAATAATAATAATTATTATTATTATTATTAGTAATTAGTAATTAAAAGCTTCTAGGTATATGTATTTGT
The DNA here is from genome assembly GCA_026122585.1 of Anacardium occidentale. Lineage (NCBI taxonomy): Eukaryota > Viridiplantae > Streptophyta > Magnoliopsida > Sapindales > Anacardiaceae > Anacardium > Anacardium occidentale. The sequence goes on along the minus strand of JAJEJH010000038.1, from coordinate 797,067 downwards.
CTTGTACCAATCTTAAATTTATTATCTACTTCTAATTATATAACTTATCATGTATCTCAAATTTTGATTTCTTCATATTATATTTCTTTAATAAAAAATTGGAAAAAATCATTTTACATATTCAAATTTTAAAATAAATTAATAAATATTCCAAGATAACTTGATTAATAAATAATGCGTATGTTTAAAGTAAGCAAATCCCAAATTAAAGTGAACAAAACTATTGAATTGCTTCCCTGCCCTCAAATCAATTTATATGCGAACTCTTTATATTTCAATATTCATTTGGGTAATGACATTTCAATTCTAATGACGTATTCATTTTCATTTCTTTAACTATTCCTTCTGGGGTTCATATTCATTTTTGTTTCTTTAAATAAAAAATTTCATTTAGGCCTGTTTCAAAACCCCAACATGATCCTAAATACACTATAAAATAATAATATTTTGAGTAAACGTAGGAATTATTGTTATTTAAACTTTAAAGTAGGACCTTTAGACATCTCACAACAATAAAATATTCCTAACTAATTAATTTTAATAATCAAGCTTAATTTGTAGCCTAATCACATAACTTATATAAGAGAACTTTAATTATTTTTTTGCTTGCAAGAAAAGAAAACTTAGAACTCATTATTAAAAAGAAAAAGCAAGGTGGCATTCATCATCCCACTGCAAAGAAAATAAGATAAAGGCCCTTTTGAAAGATGGGGTTTCGTTTTTTGAGTTATATCTTAATTTTTTTCAAAAAGAAAGTTTTATTGTTTCAAATATATTTTTTTAATTTATGAAATTTTGTTAGATATAATATGTAAAACTGTTTTCAAATGAAAAACTATAGAAAACAACTTTTAATTGTCTTTAGATTTATCTTAGATTTTAGGATTGTTTATTTTTATAGTTGAGTGATCTAATAGTTTATAATTTAAAATAATTAAATCACATAATGACAAGTTAATTTGTCATTATTCATATTCTTTTTTTCATATAGATGGTATTGAAACGAGATAACAATACTTATAAAACTATTATTTTTTTTTTCTATTAACAATTCTAAATTTTGTTTTTTTATTGAATGAATTGAATTTTCAAACTATCATATGGAAAAGACCATCCTTTCAATTTTTTCTATTGAAAAAATTGAATTTATTATGTAACTATAATCAAGTTAGCCATTGAAGGCTATTAAAGTTTCCAAGGATGCTTTCACTAGCCAATTGGGCTAGCTCCCTCGATTTTTGTTTGTTTTTACCTAATTTGACATGCAGTAATTGTAGAAAAGATAGAGAACACTAATAAATAGACACAAAACAAACTACCATTCAAAAATCATATTTTATTCTATTGGAAACATTGAACTTTGTTTTTTTATTAAATGAATTGAATTTTCAAACTATCGTATCAAAGAGATCAAACTTTTAGATTTTTTTATTAAAATGATTAAACTTTGTTATGTGACTGTAATCAGGTTAGCCCTTGGAGGCTCAAGTTTCCAAGGATGCTTCCACTAGCCAATTAAGTTATCTCCCTTGATTTTTGTTCGTTTTTACCTATTTTAAAATAAGATAATTACATATTAAAAAAAAGGACCATTAACAAATAGACACGTAACCAATTACTATTCATATAAAGAAACCATTATCTTTTGAACTGTCTTTTGATTATAACTTCCCTTATGATTAGGATTATATGATAAATAGAAACTAGTATTTAGCAACTACTATGCACAAATAAGACCCACCTACAGAACGAATAAGACCCACTAACATAAATAAAAATCTTTAAGGCCAAAGCATCCCTTTAAAATCCATCATTGACCTCAAAGATAAATTCTGGAAGACTAGCCTTCAATTGATCAACATATTCACAAGTTGCATATGATGATAAGTACCTTTGCCAATGAACTTTTATCTCTCTTTGTCTCTTCCAAATTCCTTCATTAAGGATTGCTTGTGGCCAGGTATTAACAACGTCTTCATCCTTTTGGAATCTTAGTTACAAATCTTGCACTTAACATTTCCAACTTTTTTCTTTAAGCATGCAACATGGAAAATAGGATGAATTACTGATTTAAAAGGCAACTTTAGTCTGTAACCAACTGGTTCAATCTTTTAAATGATCTTAAAAGGCCCATAATACCTTGGAGATGACTTAAGGTTTTTGAAACTTGCTTATATGGTTGGAGACATAATTACATGAAGTCCCCTATTTTTAAAATTTTGTGAGTTCCTCCTACATCATAAAATCTATTCACGCAATTTTGGGCAACTATTAATTGATCTTTTAGTTCCTTAAGTACTTGATCACAATCATGTAACTCACTTGAGTTATACTAGTCATAGAAGATAAGAGAGTTGGTGGAGGATGTCCATAAATCATCTCAAATGAAGTCTTCTTTGCTGACTTGTGTACACTTTTGTTATACTAATATGCTACCTATGTGATCCAATGAACCCATTACTTTGGCTTTTCCTCAATAAAATAATGCAAGTACATTTTCACTATATGGTTTACCATTTTGGTTTGGCTATTGATTTATGGATGATAAAACGATGAGCAATTAAAATTTTTATTCTCATATGTACCAAAAAATGATGAATCTTGTGTCTTTCCCAACCTTTGTATTGAGATTTTAAATTTCTATTGCATGATCACCCCTTTCAACAAACCAAGGAAAACCAACACATTCTTCTTCAACATGTTTGTTAACAGGGCTGCAATTTTGTAATAATTTTGAATGAATTTATGATAATATCTTGTTAATCTTAAAAACCCGCAAAGTACCTTCATAGTTATGGGTTTTGGTCATTTGATCATTATATCAACTTTTTTTGGATCCATAGCTACTCCTTTGTTAATATGTATGAAATATCTCACTTGCCACTGTTCGAAGTTACTTTTTCCCTTCTTGACATATAATTGATGACTTCTCAATATGACATAAGTAACCTTAGGTTGTTGTAAATGTTCTTTCAAACTTTTTCTATATATTAAAATGGCTTAAAAAATACCAAATTGAACTTACAAAGGTAAGCTTTAAAGACCAAATTCATTTATGATTGGAAAGTGGAAGATGCATTTGTTAATTTGAATGACATCATTAAGAACTCGTAATGCCTTTATTGAGTATGAAATGTCATCTTTGGTTCATCTTCAAGTCGCATGCAAATTTAGTGGTACCTCGATCTCAAGTCCAACTTGGTGAAAAGTTTTCCACTATGTAATTCATCTAAAAGCACATTAATCATAGGAATTAAAAACTTGTTCTTCATTCTTTGCTTATTTAAGGTCTTGATAGCCAACACATATTTGTTATGACCCATCATGCTTTTTAACCAACAATACCAGTGAAAAATATGGGTTGTTACAAGGTTGAATGAGTCTTGACTTCAATAAGTCTACCATAATTTTCTCAATTTCAGGATTTTGATAATAGAGATACATGTATAGTCTTGTTAACATAGGATTTGGTACTCCTTTACCATGCTTGTTTGTTGCAACTTTGTCAATTCACCAAAGAAATCTTGATAACAAGGTTGGACCATATATTTTGATAAGCTCATCCATTAGTTGTTGCTAAGTGATGAGTTCGTCTCTAAGCTCTTTGTTAGAACCTAGAACCATAATTAGGCATCGTTTTCTAAATTCCATGATGCTATCAAAATTTGCTCTTCTGGTGCTTGGTGATATAAGAAAATTTGATTGGCTTGACATACCCAACTAGTTGGGTTTTCTTGGCCATCATACTTTAAAAAATCCATCTTTACTATTTTAGGACAAATAGTTCCAGTCAAATTAACATGATATCTACTCGAAATGTCTAATAGTTTTGTTTCCATTACACGATTGTTGGTTTGCAGAAGTATCACTCTTTTCTTGGATACTTTTTGTCAATTCCAACTTGAAATTAGCGAATTATTTTGCATGTTTTTGAATGATACATTGAAATTTTGGTCCTGCATAATGAAAGTTTTTTCACCTCCGCCTCCAAATGATTATAACGTAAATTAGTCATGTTTATCTCTAATATTAAACTGTTATCGTGATTGTAATCAGTTAGTCATTGGTGACTTTCAAAGTTTCCAAAGATGCTTCCACTAGCCAATTGGGCTAGATTTCGTGATGTTTTTTTCCTATTTTGACAAAATGTAATCACAAAAAAAAAAAAAAAAAAATTGTAATAGAGAGATTTAAGAGGATAAAGATTAATGTGAGAGAAAAGAAAAACTCCTAACTTAACTTAAACCACTAATAAATAAATAGATAAGAAACTATTATTCTTAAAACGAAGTCATTATCTTTTGAAGTGTCTTTATATCAAGACTTCCCTTTTGAATAAGACTACATGATAAATAAGAACTAATCTTTAGTAACTCTTATGGCGGATAAGACCCACTAACATAAATAAAAGATTTTGGGATCAAAACAAACTTTTTTTTATTTCTTATTTAAAATAGCAAACCAATTATAAATAAATCAAACAATTCTAATTGCATTTGATTAACATCTTTAAAACTTAAAAGGTTTAGTCTCTTCAATTAAAAAAAACAAACAAAATTTGTTCTCTTCAATAAAAGGAATATATAGTTTGATACTTTATATGTTGTTATCTTTATTGAAAATATGACTTAAAGTTCTTGATCAACAACAAAGAAAAAAAAAAAAAAGCAAAATGTTGACAAGTTTTTAATCACTAAGACTATGTGTATTATTTTGAATTAAGAATAAAACAATATCCAATTATATAGTAACATGTTAATGATAATATACAAATTAATATATATTATTAGCATATATAATTTTATTTGTTTTTAAAAGGGCAATTAATCTTTGACTAATTAAAGATTAATCCCATATTAAATTAAGGGCCAACCATTGTTGAGCTTAGTGGTTTATGAACTTAATCAAACTTTATTGAAGGTAAGACAAGAGAACTCATCCACGACTCCTTTGTTTTTATAGGATAGATGCTGGCTTTAATTTCAAAAAGAAAAGCATATAAAATTAAGATAAAAAAAATATTATGTGGGCTCTTGTATGAAGGTGAAATTATAATTTATATATAACATATGCGCTGTCAAAATACATGTGTCCTCTGTTGAAAGTGTTCTTAGGGCTAGACCCGAATATAGTGGTTTGAAGATTGGACTGAACCATATAGTTATACTGATTTGATTGAGATTTAATGATCAATTCAATTTCGGTAAATGATCTAATGGCTTTAATTATTGGACTGCATCAATGGTTGAACCGCTAACTCAGATTCAAAGTTCAACATGTTTTTTTCAAGTATGGTGCGATTCAACTATCAGTTCAGCCGATCAGAGAAAACAAAAAAAAAAAACGAAAAAACTCTTGGTTTGAGCCATTTATCAAATTAAGGCTCAGTCCAGTTATTAAAACACTGGCTGAATCGAATTCAGTTCTAGATGACATTAGCCTTTTGAAATAATTGAAGGTTAAAAGGCTTAACCCTTAAACCCAAGCTAAAAGTAGACTGAAATAAATGACCTTAATTCTCAATTTGCTAGCTAACTTCTAAGCAGGTAGGCCCAATATAAAAGCCCAAGCTATGTAGACCTTTTGTAGATATCTTAGATCACTATTTAGAGGTGGATTAGAGCCATGCAATAAGGGTCAGTTCAAATACAGAAAAAGGAAAAAAAAAAAAAAAAAAAGAAGAAGAATTGCCAACTCCTACTTGTCCCTTAATAGAGCGGTCTGTGATTATAATTCAACATATTAACTATCATTTGTTTCTAATCGGATTGAAATGTTAAAGCAACATGAGAACATTGTTTCTTTCCTAACATCAAATGCATACTTTCATTCATTCTGGACTACTTACTTGCACACAATGTGGCTTTCTTGTTCCACTTATTATGCCATCCCCATTATTTAACATTCTCTAATAAGGTGAAATACATGACAAAAGTCTTGAGCAAAATTATTTTCTAATTCTAGCCCATGGTATAAGAAGGGCTTGGCAAATTGATCACTGTGGACTTCACCTTAACCATCATGTTAATGCTGTTGGTGACACCCTGTGATCCAATTCCACTGTCCTTGAAACCCTGTCAAATTAACCATTTTGTTAGACATTTGCCGTGTTTGAGGTTCATGATTGTGTGTGCTGTTTATGGCAGTTTTGATTCACCTGGAAAGGAAAATGATCCGGTCCACGTGCTGGTGCAGAGTTGATTTGAACTGTTCCTGTCTCCATTGCATCACTTATCAGAATTGCCTTGTTGATGTCCTTTGTGAACACACAGCCCTGCATTTTTTTCAGGACCAATTATGTTAAAAAAACAACCAACTTAACATATGTAGGTGAAGCCAGAATTTCTGGATGTGTATACCTGGAGGCCGAAATTGCTAGCATTGCAATGGTTGATTCCTTCTTCAACAGAACCAATTCTGATAACCGGTAGGACTGGACCAAAAGGTTCCTCCCAAGCAATTCGCATATCCGGCCTGACATTGTCCAGCAACAAGGGCCAGATGAGGTTGCCTTCCCTCTTGTATTCCTGGCAAAATGTTGCTCCCTTTTGTTTGGCATCCAGAACAAGGCCTTCGATGTAATTCGCAGACGATTCTGACACGACCGGAGTGATATCACAGTTGTTTTCGGGAGGTCCAACTGTCAATTTAGCCACTTTAGCCTTCACCTTCTCAACCAGAGAATCAGCTACAGATTCCATCACCAAGACTACCTTAACTGCAGTGCATCTTTGGCCACTGCTCATGGTGTACACAGCAAAGAATTAAGACCTCCAACATTAAAAGTGTAAACATATATGAGAAAATATCTACTTCACCTGTAGGAAAATCCTCCTTTTATTATGTTTGCCGCGACCAAATCAAGATCAGCATCCTCAAGCACAATGCAAGCATCTTTTCCTCCTAACTCCATCTGAAGGGGGATCATTCCTGCCTTTTTTGAGATTGAAATTCCAGTGTCTCCACCGGTGAAACTGTACAGCAATTGAACACAAATCAGGTCTATAAGTATCAACATAGATGAAATGAGGCAGTCAACAAATGATGATTAACTGGGGATTACCTTATGCAGTTGACTGCAGGATGCATAGTAAGGAAGTCACCAATTTCGGAACCTTTCCCAGTGACACAGCTAATAAGGCCTCTGGGAAAGCCAGCCAAGTGAAAGCAATGCACCATGTGAAGAGCAGCAACAGCACCCTGAAACGAGTTTATGGTTGAGATCAGAGCTATTCAATTCACTGACTATAATCATAAACACAAAATTTACCTGAGTAGGAGGCTTCAGCACAAGGGAATTTCCGGCTATCAATGCAGGAGCAATTTTCGAGACGGCGAGGTTGACAGGATAGTTGAATGGTGGGATGGCTAAAATGACCCCAAGTGGAATCTTCAACAAATCACATTATTAGACAAATTATGAATTTAGCAAAGAATTATAAAAACAGTTGTAACAAGCTTTCAAGGATAATGAACTCAACTCTTAAAAATGGCAAATTCTTGAGGAGATTCAGGATTTACCTTGGAAGTGAGGCAGTACTTAGTCCTGTCATTCCCCGGAAAACTATCAGAAACCAGGAACTTCCCTTCTCCCAAAATCCTGACTCCCTCTTCAGCACAGTAAGAAACCAAATCTCCAGACCTCACAACCTGCACAGGATCAATAAATTTACATCAAAATTTTAGTACATGATCAATAAAAATCACAAACAGTTGGATATATATGTACCTCAGTGATTGCATCCTTGGCTGGTTTTGCAATTTCTTTCACCAGGCACTCAGCAATTGGAGCTTTGTGCTCCTTGAGAATAGCAGCAGCCTTGTGAAGAAGCTCAGCTCTCTTCCAAAGTGGCGTTTTAGCCCAAGCTTTCTGCGCTGTTTTTGCAGCTTCCATTACTTTGTTCACCTCCTCCTGTGTACAAGCTGTTGCAAAGCCATAACAAAACACATAATATCATCAACATGACACTCCATTTAAACCACTGAAAGAAAAGAAAAACTAGAAAATTTTCAGACCTTGAACTTTGTACTGAGTTTTTTTAGTTGTTGGATTGATAATGGCAACACTTTTCCCAGAAGAAGACTTCTTCCATTCTCCATCAGCATAGTATTTGAACACTTCTCCATCAATAATGTCACCAAAAACCCCACTTCCAGCCATTGATCCTTACACAAAAACCTAACCAACACACAATACTCAAAACACCCTTTTGATCTTCTTCTTCTTGATGTTGCTCTTGTGGTGAAGTGAAGTGAAGGAAGTGTATGGCCTGAGTTAGGTGTTGAAATGGGGATTAATATAGAAAGAACTTGAGCCATATACTTGAGTATGATCCAGCTTCAGCTTCTTGGGACTAGGTAGTTGTTAGGTGGCTCAAAGCATGCCAACGTAGCAACCATTTTTTCTTTTTCATTTTTTACATTTTCTAATTATATAGATTAATTAAAATTTAATTTAAAATTTTTAACAATCACCCCATTTAAACAAATTTCATGAGTTAGGTATTTCTTTAATCCTTTAACTTTAATTTAATATATTTTATAATCTTTATGATAATACATGATTGAATTTATTTTATTTGTATTCAAATTTTTTATACTTGTGAAACATAAACATATAAAAAACAAGAATTTTAAATATGTTTTTTTGTTTGGTAGAAGTTAAAAAACAACCTTTTTAGTTGGATTTGAAAAATGTTAATCAAATTTTCATTATGGGTTTGGTGCTTCTGAATTACAAAAAGGAAAATGAATAACATGATTTGAGAAAAAACATATAAAAAAATCTAACTTGTACTTAGAGTTGGCAATTTGTGAGCTCTGACTAAATATTTATGCAAATTCTAATCTAAGTTATATTTGCTTAATATATTTACAAATTGGGTCATATTTGGGTTAACTTATTACCTAAACAAGACCCATATATAAATATTGTGTTATTTTGAATCAAAACAAGTCAAACAAATGAAAGAGGTTGAAACAAATTATATTTTGACATAACATATTTTATTTTTTGATTGAATCAAATCAGATTATGTTTAAATTGAATATTATAATAATTCTAATTTAAGTTGTGTTTGAGATTAAAGATTGAAAGGCAGGGACTGCCATGGTCTAGAGTCACATATTAATAAGCTATGTGTGTCTATGTGGAGTAAACCACAAACAAAATCAATGAAGATAAACAAATTGCAGGAGGCTCCATGAGCTTCCTTTGAACTCTATCCATTGTTTAGAACTATGCTCCAAAATTTCTTATCCTTTCACATAACAAATTGTGCCAAATTCTGATATTGCAAGTTCTTGTTCAAGAAGTTTAAGCATTTGGTCATTCAAATTCCTTTCCAAGTTTCCCAGTTTCTACCAAATTTCTCCCAAGTATTTGTGCATTAGTTTTATTTTTTTATTTTTTATTTTTGCAAACTCTAAAATTACTTTACTTACCAAAAAACTCTAAAATTCAATTACTTACCAAAAACAAAACTCTAAACTTCAATCTTTTAATGTTTGACCATAAAGAGAAACTTGAAAATTAATATTAACAAATATGATACAAATTTGGGTGACCAATTTGTAAGAATTTTCTCTTGGATAAGTTTGATATTTGAATTTATAGGGCAACTGAATACATATTTAAAATCATGAAAAAATTTCGATTCGAGATTAAGTAGTGGCGGAGCCACTATAATGGTTAAATTATAATGCTTACAATAATTTGAAAGTCCTTTTAATTATTTATTAAATTTATTAATTTTAACTAAGTTAAAAGTGCAGCAAAATGCACTTTAATTTCTATTATTAACAATTTCTTTTATTATATTATTTCATGAAAATATTTTATGAAACTTTTTGGGGCAAAATTAGAGACACTTTTGCACAATGATTATTTATTACGAAATGGTCCATGTTATTAGCATGTGTTACAAAGTGGTCCCTTGAAATCATCCATAGATGAATTATTGTTTTTTTTTTTTTTATATCCATCTGATAATAGTATTGAATTAATCTAATTTTTTGAAATTTAAATTCAATGATTGAGATATTTCTTTAAATTTTACATATTGATATCATTATATTATTGTAGGTTATGTTAAGAAAGTGAATCGCCAATTTGAACAAATTTAGTTATTGTTTGGATTTGAATGTATATTAGTTTGAAAATACTATCAAACTACTATAATAGTTTGATATAACTTGAGCGGTCAAGAATATTTATTAAAAAGTTTGTATATCAAAATATTACATTATATTATCAACGTAAATTGATTAATTATATTTTAAATGTATATCGATCTGTAAATATTATTTAAATCCTCATGTTTTGAAAAGGATTGTGATTTCCCAATGAAAAAAAATGAGAAATTGAGATTTCTTAAAGAGTTTGATAAAGGATCATGTTTATGTATACATAATGAGTAATATTTCATGCACTAAAAGATCTATTAACAAGTACAAATATTTTAACGTAAAATGTGATTAGATGATTTTGAATAATTTATACCTGCTATTGGTGGATTTAACACCTGGATTTAAAATATGATGAAAATGTTATATTTTCTCAAATCAACAAGGCCAAACTCACGCACACAGGAGCTCCGTAACGACAAAAGGTTTTATGGGTGTTAATGGTATAAAAACATTTTTTCTGTCAAATCAATAAGGTTCTACTCGTCTAGACAAAGGCTCTATGATAACAAAATATCTCATGGGTGTTAACGGTGAGTATGTGGTAGTGGAAAAATTTTGAGAAATTTTTTTTATTTTGTTTATTCATTTTTCAAAATGTGGCTAAGGTACGAGATTTCCTACTTAAACACGTTCTTAAATACAATATCTTACTTAAATATTTCACCCTCAGTGTTTATGGTATTTGCACAGTTTGGTCAAATTTAATTAATTATATTAAACAGGCTAAATAATATTAATTTGGTTAACTAATTATTTGACCTTAGTAATATTAATTAAAATTACATTTTTATTTGAGCCTATTTAATAACTTTTTGAGATTATGTTATAAATATTTAATTCTTAAATATTTCAAACATAATTTTAGAGATCAAAATTTACCAATATTTGGTAATTCACTTTTGATGTCAAACACTTCTATAAATTGAGTTATAGTAATTACTCTCTTATGTGTGTAAGTCATAAAATCCTAATATACTAATAGTGAATAAAATTCATAATTAATCTCTATTAATCATCTCTTTCATTTACAGATTATAAGCATTTTATAGTAAGATTTCATAGTTACCCAATATATTAGGAATCAACGTTAATTGGTGTAACCTTTTAATGGTACGATTTTTATATAATCAAATATTTTCATCATTTTGATATGTCATTAAGGTTGAGGAATAAAAACTATATCTATTTAAATTATCTTAACTTTTGACTTGACCTTCAAGATAACTTTGACATATAAGTTGTCAATGGACAAGTTTCTAATATGTACTCATGTGTTATACTAGGTCATCACCTATAATCTTGACATATAAGTTATGTTAATACCCTTCAATAGGATCATTCAATACTATAATAGTTTTACCACAATTACAAATAATGATTGCCACTAGAACGTTCTAATATAACCTATCAAGGATTTATATCATGAAAAAGATTGACTCTAAAATATCTACTCTAAATCAATTTTTTATATATTCATATAATGATTGTTACTATTATATGATATGATATAATACCACTGGAATTAATATTTATTTCAAGTTGTATCAAAAGTTGTTATGATAAAATAGATGTATCATATGATAAGATACACATTAATTCATATTATTAATTTTATTGATATAGACTAATACATTTTGTTGGAGAAGTAATTACATGATAACGGTATGTTTGAGATATCTCAAAGGCCAAAGAACTTAATCCCACCCAAGGTTTTCCTGAATGACAAAATTTTACTCATCAACTTTTAAAAACCTAAATACCCCATTCTAATGTATTTTCTTTTCGATTCTATCAATATTTTTGATAAAATAATCAAAATAATCAAAATACCCTAAACCAAAAAAAATGATAATATTAAAAATCTAAAATAACATTAAAATATTAAAATAATATAAAATTATAATAAAATTAATTTAAAAAATATAAAATTAAATTAAAAATTTTGAAAAACTATTTATCATCATTAGTGATGGTGCTAAAAAAAGGCCACCTAGTACAACTAGCAACCAAGTTTGGTTTGGCCACTCGATGGTAAAGACAGTTAAATCTTGTTGTCTTAATAATGGTCAGAAACAGTCACCTTGAATATGACTAACAATTTTTAACCATTTTTTATCATCATTGATGGTAGTGACAACCAGATCTAGTCTCTCTATCATCGAAATGACCAAACCTAACCATCAATTTAACTGGGTTTTGAACGGCCACAACCATCGAAGATGCTATTAATAACAGTAATTGGTTTTTCAAATTATTTAATTATATTTTTATATATTTAATTTTTTATTAATTTTTTAAAACTTATTTTATTTTAATTTAATATTTATTTTTTATAAAATTTATTTTATTTATTTAAAAATTTTTTATTCAAAAAGACAAAATTATTTTTTTGTCCACTAATATTTAACAGTTGACTGGTAAATTTAAACATTGAGTTTGGTTAATAGGTGAATATTTAGATTTTTAAAAGTTGATAAGTGAAACTCTATCATTTCGATAGACCTTGGTTGGGATTAAGTCCTTCAGCTTATTTCAAAACTTTGGGGTGTTTCTAATAATTTTCATAATAATGACTAGAGGTGTTTAAAATTATTTGATAATTGAGCCAATTGATATTCAAATCGAAAACCAAACTAAAAATTAACACCACTTTTTGGTTTCCTTATCAACCTGACTATTTTTTAAAATCAATTTATTAAATTGATCCGGTTTTTACAAAAAAAAAAAGTACTAAACTGGTCGAAAGAAACAAAAAAATAATAAAATAGGATAACCCTGTGAAATTTGGTTCAAAATCAATAACAAAAAATTTAACTCGATTCAAAACCAATTAATCTTTAAATCAATTTAGTTTTTGTTTATAATTTTCTCTAAATTAGAATTTTGGTTTAGTTCATAATAATATCAAGTTAATTACTCCCATTTTTCAGGGACAAAAATTAATATTTTGACAATGACTCCCATCTTTCACGGACAAAAATAAAGAGATAGCAAAAATTTCCAACCACCCACAAAAAATGTAGACCAAACTTCAAGTCAAAGTAAAGGAGGAGTAGCTGGGGCCTCAAGAACGAAGAAGTTTGTTGGAACATGAAACATGAGGCTCATAACCAGTTTGGTGGGTTTGATGGAATTGTTATTGGCTTTTTTGTAGATTAAGCTGAACCAAGAATTTCAATCTGCCCATGGATAACCACAAATCTTCTTTGAGACTCTTAAACCACTAGGCATCTCTTTCCTCCTATATGCAACTTGTATTATTTATAGGAATTGAATTCGTAAATGAGTACTATTATATGTATAAATTATAACGGGTATTAATAAATATAAACAAATTAACGTGTCATTATATGATTGAGTGATCTTATTATATTCTTTATCTTTTATTCAAAATCATCCAATCACATTTTATGTTAAATTATTTGTATTTGTTAGTAGATCCGTTAGTGCATGAAATATTACTCTTTGCATATACATAAACATGATCCTTTACCAAACTCTTCAAGAGATCTCAATTTCTCATTTTCTTCATTAGGAAATCTCCATCCTTTTCAAACTTGAGGATTTTAATAATATATACAGAATGATATACATTTAAAATAGAATAGAATTAATCAATTTACGTTGATAATATAATATAATATTCGATAGTATTTTCAAACTGATATATATCCGTATCCAAACAATAACTAGATCTGTTCAAATTGACGATTCACTTTCTTAATATAACCTACAATAATATGATGAGATTAATATGTAAAATTTAAAGAAATATCTTAATCATTGAATTTAAATTTCAAAAAGTTAGATCGATTCAATACTATTACCAGATGGATATAACAAAAAAAAAAAAAAAAAGCAATAATTCATCTATTGATGATTTCAAGGGACCACTTTGTAACACATGCTAATAACATGGACCACTTTGGAATAAATAATCATTGTGTAAAAGTGTCCTAATTTTGCCCCAAAAAGTTTCATAAAATATTTTCATGAAATAATATAATAAAAAAAGGTGTTAATGATAGAAATTAAAGTGCATTTTGTTGCTCTTTTAACTTAGTAAAAATTAATAAATTTTATAAATAATTAACAGGGCTTTCAAATTATTGTAAGCATTTATGTCAATTTTGTAGATTGTAATGTTGAAATGGAATGTTCTCTAGAAAAAATATTTAAAAGGTATTTATTATGTCACGCGGTCAGATTTGAGCATCGCAAACCCAACACCGTATGACATTTGTCTTAGACTTTTCGAAATATGTAAGTCTTATCTTAATTCGTTTATCTATAAAAAATTGGTATACCACAAGTAATTGTTAGACAATTCGAATTATCACAACTCGTACAAATGAAGACAACATCAATTATATACGAAAAATGAGTTACAATATCATTCTCAAGCATAATAAAACTCACACAAAGCATAAATAATGAAATTGGGACAATCAAAAGAAAACGATTTACTTATCTCATTCATATCTCATATTGAAAAGTACATCATTAAATGTGGATAGGGGGACATCCACCAAACAATAAACCCAAGCCACTCTGACAGCAAGCAACATCGTCTACCTTAGTCATCTGCCCTCTAGCCAACATGTGTCCAAGTGAGGTTAGTCATTTCCCTCTAAAAAGGCTTATGAGGTTTTGTCACTGTGGCAACAACACGTATTCATCTCATCTGAGTAATCACGCCCCCCTCCAAAAAATCGTTACATGGAGTTTTTATAATTCTTACATTATAATCATCTATCTCATATTACATTTATATAGTATAAAAAAATTTCTTTATTTTTATCAAATTGAAATCGTATAATAGATATAATTTTCTTATTTTACTCAAAATAGAATAAGAACAAAAGTCTGGGGGAACATTTGGTTAAAGATTAATAAAGATTAACTTGATAATATATTTTTATTACTAATATTATCTTGTTTAATTTGTTAATATCAAAAATTTGTCAATATATTATTAATTTTGTTGACATTTTAATTTTATTAATTTAAGAAAAGAAAAAGAAGAACAAATATTGTCAATGACAAAAAAAAAAAGAAAAAAAATTGTAGCTCTAGTATCAGTGTCAATCGTGAGCAAAATTCGATGAATTAAAATTATTTTAATTTGAATTTAATTTGTTTACAGAGAGGCTGAGCCGACTCGAATCCACATTATAGGACAACTCCTAGTTAAGTAGAACTGTTTAAAAACACTTAATCTCCTATTTCTTCCAAAAAAGACCCCCCCAAAAAACATATATGACAAATTCATCCCCTCTGAACCGTGTGCCGGTCTAAGCTGCCATTTAAACCGGCAAGACATTTTCTGAAGTGGGATTTGTTCGGTTGAAATCCTCTTTGGCCCATAAGAAAGTTTCATCAGTCTCTGAAACCCTAATGTGGTTACCAAATTAACGATCTTTTGTAGCCTTTATACCATTTTCCCCTAATTTTGCAAGCCCTAAGAGAAATCTGCATTCCAAAATGCAAATCTTCATTAAAACTCCAACAAACTCGCACGAAACCCTAACCCTAGATCCCACCCAATCTGCAACCCTAACCCTAGCCCACCTCAAACGCTCTCTCATTTCAAACAATCAATTTCTCTCCTCTTTTTACTTCACTCTGAATGGAAAATCCCTCGACGAATCAATCCCACTTTTTCTAAACCCTCAAATTGCCCCTCTTTCCACTCTTTATCTGCAGCAACGCGTATGTGGTGGCGGTGGCGATGGAGGCGCGACCGGAGCGGAGTCGCGAGACTGTTATCTCAACATGTATGCGGAGAAGAAGCCGGATAAAATCGACCCACATGAACAGAAACTTTCCAAGTGGTTGAATTGCGCGTTATCGAACGAGCCATTGAAGGAGCCTTGTGTGATCGACAAATTGGGTAATATTTTCAATAAAGAAGCTCTTGTTCATGCTTTGTTGAGTAAAAATTTGCCTAAAGAGTTTAGTTATATAAGGGGTTTGAAGGATATTATTAATGTAAAGCTATCGAGGGTTCCTGGAGCAGAGGAGTTTGGTGATAGTGTGAGGTTTCAGTGCCCAATAGCGGGACTTGAATTCAATGGGAAGTATAGATTTTTAGCATTGAGGAGCTGTGGGCATGTGTTAAGTCTTAAAGCACTGAAGGAAGTTAAATCATCGTCGTGTTTGGTATGTCATGAGGACTTTACTGAGATGGATAAGATTGTGCTTAATGGAAACGAAGAGGAAGTTGCCATGTTGCGGGAAAGGATGGAGGTAGAGAAGTCGAAAGTTAAGGAAAAGAAGGTGAAGAAAGTGAAGAATGGTGAAGTGGGTGCAGATAAAGAGGAGGGTTTGGATTCGGTAAAAGTTGGTGGGAAGAAGCGAAGAGTTGTTGAAAGTATGGGTATGGAGAAGGCTACAAGTAAAGTGGAGAGCAATGGCTTGGTTGAGAATGTGAAAGTTGTGAGTGCCAATGCTCCAGTAAAGAGATTTAAGGCAGTTGACATGGCTCCTGCACATGCTAATAAAGAAGTGTATGCATCAATATTTACTTCATCGAGGAAGTCAGAATTTAAGGAGACCTACTCATGCAGATCTCTTCCCCTTGGTAGGAACTGATTGTTGAAGGTTTAAGATCACTAAGGCACCACTGTAAGGTGAAGGTTTGCTTGTTTCTATGGTAATTTCAGTTTATTATGAATAGAGCATACTGGTGCTTTGCGGTTGCAATGTTATCATTTATCAATGTTAAACAGTATAATAATCTGAACAACATAAACTGTGTAATTTGTTCTTAGTTAAAAAGATGTTTTGCAAAGCCACTCTTTGGATCTGGATACCTGAATATCCAGTTTATTTTTTGTGTATGTTTATGTTCATAATAGAGTGGTTAGGATATCTGTTTATGAATTTTATATGATATTCCGTTATGATCTCAAGTCTAAGGTATGAGATTTGCATTTTATATAAGAAAGTATGAGCTTCTAACATGAGGTTTATATAACTTTGATCCTTCCAATCTCAACATTTATCTTTCGAGGTCTGGATCTCTTAAGTTTCATATCATTTGGTAGTTGTTGGAAGTTTCATGTGGCATGGGTGATGATATCATCACCCAAAGTTAGTAAAGAGCTTCACACAGTCGGCCTGCATGGGCGTTAGAGCTGCAGAGCAATTTAAGTTTTTAATATGGGGTTTATATGATTTTCAACTCAAAAATCTCAACCCTAAGATTTAGGGATGTGATTCGTTCCTTTAGCTTGATTGTTCTCTCTTTAATAACCCTGCATGGGACCTGTTTCAAGGATTTGGCAGCCACTATCCTTTATAGTGTCAACTCTTTTTTAGCATTCTCATCAAATTGTTTGAATATCATAATGAAGCTTGGCTACGCAAAGAGGAATTTGTCTTCCGATGCTTGTTCAATCCTCCTTTCCTGTTAAACATCCTAAGATATGTAAATTTGTTACCGTTTCATAGGCAACCACTTTTTCCCAAACCTTTTCTTATGTCTATATGCCACCTTCCCCTTCTACTTGTGATTTACGCAGATTACTAGGGCATCATACTGTTGTCTACTGGAATATGAAGGGTTATAGTTATTGAAATGCAGGATTTGATCAGGAAGGCAACTTTTCCTTTCGTGAGGTGGGTCTAAACTTTGACATCTGACAGTCAAATTACATAGCTATAAATCTAATCCATCTAATCCGAATTGGAGTAGATTTCAAGCTAGGGCTTAAGCTTGGATCAAGATCGGTTTGTTTGTCCATCTAGTAATACTATTCATCCCTTCGACGATATTGGTCACCTCACTGACTGTCTTTTGATAATATTATATATTAATTTGAATAAACTCGAAGTGAATATTATGGATTCAATCTGAAATTTGGTCATCTTCAACTCCATTTGAATCAAATCCTAGGATAATACACTAGATGAATGCCTAGATTTTTTGCTGGTACTTGTATAAATCTCTAGCTTCGGTTAGTACTTTGATGTTGTATTTGTTAGGTCAACATAAACATGGATACATTTCATTCAGCCATTCGCTTCATGTAGATCTCTTTGCACCGTGAAAAGCTTTGCTTTGACTCTCATTCATGTCCTTCCAGCTTAAAGAAAGACAGCGAGACATGCAACTCTCTGCACCAAAAAGGAAACAATCAAATTGCTTTCGTTGAGAGTCGAACTCAAGACCTCCCGCTTACTAAACGGGTGCTCTAACCAACTGAGCTACGAAAGCTTGTTGGCAGCCCTCTTTGTTATTATATTTCATCCAATGCTAAAATATGGGCCCAACAAATATTTTTAAATTATATTATTTATGAAAATTATATTATTGGTTTAAGCCTTTTTTTTTTTGTGAAAATTTTATACGTATTCATCTGATGATTATAGTTGTAAGCAATGTTTTTATATTCAAATAATGTCTCAATCCGACGGATCAAATTGATAAACTAATTAAATAAACATTAAAACAATATTTAATCAAACAATAATATATCCTAATGATATCTGTTACATATTATAAAACAATATGCTAACACCAACATGTGATTTAACCAAATTGATTTGTATGATTCATCTCATTTAACTATAAATAATTATAGTCTAGAAGTTATTTTACATTAAAACATAATCGTAAATCACAATCGATTCTAACGTTTTTTTTTTTCGGTATTAGAAACTAATTAATCCAGTTTATATTATGGATAAAGTAATTAAACGTGATAGAATTTTCATAAAATTATGAGTTGGGTCAAGCTTTACGGCAAAACCTATAGAACAATATGATAAACCATTAAAAATAATTAATAATTAATTAAATATCAAAAATATATAATTTAATACATCAGCCTTTAATATTATGAAGAGTTGTGAAAATATAATTTAGAAGATCTTGAACCATACTCTGAATTTTATAATTTTTATAGATCGATTTGGCTTGCTAAATTTTTTTTATGGCCAAACAACTTACTCCCATCCAAGGTTTTCATAAGTGATAAATTTGTATTTAAAAAGATAAATACCCACTTATTAACTAAATTCATTTTAATTTTATTAATATTTTTAATAAAATAGTTAAATTACTTCTAATATAAAATAATATTAATATAATAATAAATTTAAAATTAATAAAATGTTAAAAATAAAATAAATTTTTAAAAAGCAGCCTTAATTTTATTATTATTATTATTATTTTAACATATTTTATATTTTATTTATTTTATAAAATTAATTTTATTTATTTATTTATTTTTGATTGAAAGTCGTTTGGCCTTTTTCTTAGTTGGGGGATTTAAATATATCTCAATTTTTAAGCACAACGGAAGTAATTATAGAAGCCGAGACTTAAAAGCCATGCTATGGAGATAAGCATGGAATAAAATAAAAGCCATACCACATATTCCCACCCAAGGTTTCCTTAAACGACCCACCCGCCTATAAAAGTTTAACAAATTAAGTGTTTGTTAACCAAAATCAGAGAAATATTTTTGTCTTTTTAAATAAAATTAAAAATAAATTTTACAAAAATAATTAAAATATAAATTTAAAATAAAATAATAATAAAAATTTAAAAAATAAAATATATATTTAAAAATGCAACCATTGCTAGTTGATCTGGCTATTTTGAGCTTCTTCGATGGCTAAGGAGACTAGATTTGGTTACTTCCGTTTGGCCGTCTCCGTTATTGAGGTGGTCAGATCAGACCAACAATAGAATCAGATGGTCGTTTCTAACTACCTAATAAGGTTAATATTGACCACCGTCACCGATGATACTATCGATAGTAGTGGCTGTTTTTTTAAATATTTATTTTATTTTTTAAATATTTATTAATTTATTATTATTAATTTAATATTATTTTAATTTAAATTTATTTATAATATTATTTTAAATTTAAAGCCAAGTTCTCACCCTTGCTCTTTGAAAAGACTAAAATTTATTTAAATATTAATATTATTGATTTTTATGAAGGGTATTTTAGTCTTTTCAAAGAGCAATGGTGGAAACTTGGTTTGTTAAACTTTTATGTGTGGGAGGCAGTTAAGCAAACCTTGGGTGGGAATATGTTGTTTGGCCTAAAATAAACATTCCAGACAATTCTAGGCCTCCACATGGGCCCAACAAAATGTTTTTATTTTTCATTTTCAAACTTTATCATTATTATCTTTATTTACTAATATAGTTTGGGCTTTTTCAGGCTCTTTGGTGTTGGTGGGTCCTGAAAATTATTCAAGCTTGCCATGCATGTATGGGCAAAAGTTCTCCTCAAAGCATCATTCCATTATTATAAAATTATTCTCAATTTTATTATTTTACAATAATAATCATATTTTCATATATTAATAAAATAAAAATGCACAACAATTAAGTTATTTTAAATTAAATATTAAAATGAAAATAATATTATATGATTATAATTATGATTAATATTAATATTTTTATATTTAAATTAATAATAATATTATTATATAAGAATATATTATTATTGGTATGAAAATTAATATTTTGAAAACTTGAAAGGGAAAAAGAATAAAATGTTTATCATTTTAGACTATTTTTTGTTGTTGTTATTATATAAACATTAATCTTAATATTAAATTGGCTCAAATCTAAGGGGTTTTTGGTAATTTCATTTTTGACAATATTTTTTTGTTGATATTTCTTTTATGTAATTAGAAAAATCTTTTTCATTGATAAATAATTTTTTTTAAAAAAATATAAGATTAAAATAAAATAAAATAAGGGAGTAAAATGCAGCCACGCAGATCTTTATAAACACCAATAATCAACTTGCAAGCTCTTTCATCTTTCTCTCTTGAAGGTTACAATGTAAGCACGGGGAGGCTCAAGCCTTTAACAGCTCTTGATTCTTGTCCAATCTTTTCTATCTTTAGAAAAATTTCATCTTTTTAATCTCATTGCTCTTTAAGCTCACTTCTTTCTCTTCTAAATCCCAAAATTCTAAACTTTTATTCAAAAATTTTGTGAGAAACCGCCCTGGAACAGAAATCAAACAACCACTCTCTTCTTCAACCGTTTCCACAGACTGAGGTTAGTGATTGCATTGCCTCTCTTTGTTTTCCTTCATCTTGTTGTCTGTTTGTTAGTTTTTTTCGGTATTTATATATTTTTAATGGGGTTTCCAAGATTTGAGTTTTCGTTATAGTGAATTATTATTGTTGTTCATTTCTATTCTTTATTAGATTCTAGGGTTTTTATGGGGTTTTCATGATATGGGTGTTTCTTTTTCTTTTTTTTTTTTTTAGGGTTTTGTTGATAAAATGCTATTGTTCATTTGCTATATTTGTCTAATCCTTTAGGGGTTTTGCGGCTTGCTTCTGTAGGCTTTTGTCTTTGTTTTTGATTTGGCTTAGTGTACAGTTTATTAATTGGGTTTTTGTTCTGTTTTGTTGTTGCAGATATTGGTATTCATTAGCTTCTTTATGTATTGCTTGTGTTTTGCAAAGAGAGGAGAGTATGTCGATTTTGTCTAAAAGCGAATCAGTTCACATTCGTGAAGTATGGAATGATAATCTTGAGGATGAGTTCGCCTTAATCCGGGATATCATTGATGATTACCCTTACATAGCAATGGATACAGAGTTTCCAGGCATCGTTCTACGTGTAGTAGGGAATTTCAAGAGCAGTTCTGATTACAATTACCATAACTTGAAAGCCAATGTTGATCTCTTGAAGTTAATCCAATTAGGTCTCACTTTCGCTGATGAAAAAGGAAATTTACCAAAATGTGGGACTGATAAGTACTGTGTGTGGCAATTCAATTTTCGGGAGTTCAATCCTGATAAAGATGTGTATGCTAATGATTCAATTCAGTTGTTGTCCCAAAGTGGAATTGATCTTAAGATGAACAATGAAAAGGGTGTTGATGCATATAGATTTAGTGAGCTCTTGATGTCATCAGGGATTGTGTTGAATGATTCCGTGCATTGGGTTACATTTCATAGTGGATATGATTTTGGGTACTTGCTTAAGCTATTGACTTGCAAGGATATGCCGGATACGCAGACGGGGTTTTTTGACTTGATCAAGATGTATTTCCCTACAATTTATGATATCAAGCATCTCATGAAGTTTTGCAATAGCCTTCATGGTGGATTGAACAAGCTTGCTGAGCTGTTGGAAGTGGAGAGAATTGGGATTTGTCACCAAGCTGGTTCAGATAGTTTGCTTACTTGTTGTACATTTATGAAAATGAAAGACAATTTCTTTAAAGGCTCACCCGAGAAATATGCTGGTGTTTTGTATGGTCTTGGAGTTGAGAATGGACAGATCACTCAATGAAAGAAAAAAAACGAAATAAAAATTATAGAAGTGTTTCTAGACTGCATGCTTCTTCCAATTTTCCTATGTCTATGCTTTAATATTATTTTTCTCGTCCACATATTTTTCATTGTATTGGAGAATGACTAGTCATTGTGTGATTGCAGGTGGAGGCTACTGACGTTTAGTTTCTTACATCCCCAATTATCTTGTTAGGCTTTTCTTATAATAGTTATATTTAATGACGTCTTTATTGATGGCCAGTTGGCCACATTCGGTTTACAAAAGGACTCAGGACAGATTTCCATTTAGTTGAAGAACTAAGCTGCTATAGAAAGCTGGCGTCAGTAGTTTCTGACCATCAAGGTATGGGATATATTTCATCCGATTATTGTATGCAAATGTCTTTAGTTTCATTTTAATTTCTTCTTGATTGTTGTCTTGCTTTCTCTGCTTCTTATGCTGAAGCCATTCTCTTCGGAATGGGGAAAGTTGTAGGCATGTTCTGGTCAGTTACTTCATTAGTAGTTCCTTTTTGCTATACTGTTTCTGTCAAGCACCATTGAGCAACCAATTCAGGCCATTTGTAGAGATGCCTAAGATTTTAGTCTTCATTAATTGTTGAGTACATAAAGATTGTTATTGTAACATTTGGCCCAACAACATGATCCACCGTCAAGATATGAGTTATTTAACCTATACACATTAATCATTTCCAAGTGATGTAAGATCCTTTGAACTTAGGTGTTTGGTAGAGATGTCTTAAGATTTTAGACTTGATTAATTGTATAAGTACACAAGAGATTGTAATTGTAACAGCTGGTCTACCTAATCCACTGTCAAGATATGATTTATTTAACAATTTTCTTGTATCATTTTCAAGTAATGTGGGATCCACTGAATTCAAGCTATGGTAGAGATGTTTAAGATTTTTGTCTTGATTAATTGCATAAGTACGGAAGGGATTATTATCATAACAATCTCATCGACTTTCAAGATAAGGGTTATTTAATCAATCCTCTTTTGTATTCTCACTGTTAAGATATGAGTTATTTAACCAGTTATCTCGTCATTTTAAAGTAATTTAGGGTCCATTCTTGAGATACCCTCTCTTGTCATTTTCCAAGTGATGTGAGTCCTATATGCATGGCTTATATGTGGGATCTATTATCAAGGTATTGTCTGCGTAATCTTCTCTTATCATTTTTAAGTGGTATAGTATCCACTATCAAGATACTCTTTCTTATCATTTCCAAATGATGTGCGTATTATATGTGTGGCCTAAATGTGAGACTCATTGTTAAGATATGACCTGCTTTAGACACATAGTTTGTTACAGTTTTATTTTTAGTTTTATAATCCATAAGGTGTGCTTGGAAATTTATGAGTTATATGACCAATCATTTCTTATCATTCTCAAGAGATATGAAATGTTTATATATATCCAACATCCTTTTTGTATTTTGCCAATATGAGATTTATCTAGGGTTTTCTATCATTATTACAATTAATTATCACTGATTTATCTTTAATTGATTGATGGAAGCATTGAGAGGGAATATTACTATATTATTATTCATTCTTTGTTTTATATTGCAATATAAGTAATATATGTTCACTTGATCATTTCCATTTTGTTGAAGCTTAAAAACAGAGAAGAAAGTACATGAGAACTGATCTTTTTTTTTTTTTTTTTTTTTTCTGTATTCCACAATGTTAGATACTTATCTTACCCAAAAAGAAAGAAGTTGGATGTTTATCATAAAAAGATGATAATTGCCCTGTTTCTGCTACTTTCAAGTTCAAATACTGTATTTAAAGAATGATAATAAATGTCAAATTCTTTTTTTGAAAGAAAAAATGTATGCATCACAGCTTTGACTCTTCAAATTGTTCGTTTATCCATTATTTGTTGTGTTTGTTTGCTGTTTTTAGGTGCATGTGCAAATTCATACATCAAAATGGCTCAGATTGAACACCAAAATTAATTGTAATAACCATAACATTTTACTTTACATCAATCCAAGTATTAATTGCCAAGACAATTCAAGTACAGCACAAAATTCAGTTAGTGGGAAGACAGGTTCTTTACATTGCTAGCTACAACTCTCGATTCATAAGAGAACACAGCAAAACACTACTAAGCATTCCCTGACATGTAGCCGGGAAACATAAAAACGAATCACATCGGATAATCTTTGTACTGGTGTCAAGCTAACCTTGCTTCTCTTCGTAGTACCTGATTTAAGGAAGCAAAATACAGGGTTATGTGAACAAATAAACAAGTTTTGCCATAGACAGGGAAAATGTATAACGGCAGCATAATTTATAAGTTAATGCTTTGCAGAACTTCTCATAAAAGATAAAGGTTCTATCTGGATAGAAGAGTCCAACAATAAGACACTGTTGGTGTAACATTTAGTCCAATAATATAGTTTAAATAAGTATGACATCTGATTCAACAATCTGATCTATTGTTAAAATATTGTTTGTCTTGATATCATCAGCTGGAATTAAAGGAAAATAAGATACATAGTTTACGAGCTGAGGCCCAACAGAACAGAACTCGTAAATGAAGATGGATTTATCTGGATTGAGGGGTTCTGTATGGGCTGTTATGAACGTGAAGTTGCAAAACACCTGTCAAGACTCGAGGAAAACCGATGTATAGATTTCAAGTTGCTCACTAAAACCAGTTGAATAAGCATCAACTATTGTAATTTCTTGCACCAACAATTGTTAGATCATTCCAAAGATAGGGTGAAAATTTTGTTCGATTAACTAGGCGAAGTCTCTTCTAGGTTTCACAGGAATTATAAGTTATTAAATCAAGGCTTAGCTAGGCTCCAATTTCCAGACCATGCATCTAAATCTTGATAATTACTTCAATCATCTAGCTCTTGAATCCTAGGGAATGAGTAATTACTTTAGTAGATGGTGATTCTAAGATCAAGGTGCAATTTGCAGTAATAATTTGGTTTAGTGCCAGAAGTACCTCTTCTGCGAACTTTATTAAAATGGTGGTTCGAGGCCGTTGCTGTCCCTCCACTGGTACAAAGTGTGCTGTCACTACAGCAGGGAAGCCAGCACTGTCCAAAACACCCTTCAAGAATATACGAATTTGCCTGTCAGAGCTTTCACGTACCCGCCCATGGGTCAACATAGACAAGATTAATATGCTACTTACCCTCACTATTCCAGCAACAAAGGCCCCACAATTAAATGTACCCATGTCTTTCGGAATTGAAATAAATCTACAACAACAAAACAGGGCAGAACAATAGATCATCAGCTGGAATTGAAGAAAACAAAACATAGCAAGTTGTAATGTTAGCATGATCAATGAAAGCTATAAGCATATCAAAACCTGTTTACAAGAAGCTCCTTCTCACTGATCATGTATTCATCTTCATGTTCGGTACCTTTCTCAAGTGAGTCAGCCACCTATTATGGTAAAAGATAGTAACAAAAATACTAAGATAACTGATTTTATATTACTTATTATAGGATATAAGCTATCCATGTACTAAATGAAATTATTCAATTTTCAGCTATTACATCCTAAAACTAATGATCAGAAGAAGGAAACAGAAAGAATTTCCTGAACTGACAAAGGGTCTCAAGGAAATGATTGAATTTTCAGGTATTATATCCTAAAAACAAAAATGGCTCACAAAACTGCTCACCTTTCCAAATAAGACCTTCCATACAGTACTGTGTACAAAAGACAATATACCCAACAACCGAGTCTCCCTTCTATTTCCCTGTGGCATATAAAATGATAAAAATATATAACTATAACTGTAGCAGTTTTGCTTACTCCATGCATAACAAAATGGAACTTCCATGTGATAATGCCACCAGGCTTATAATTTGAGCAAATATATCATTGCAAGTTTTCAAACGTTCAATGCATTATCAGAACAATTGTGCACAGAAAAATCTCTCAAAACATAGAAAGCTGACAACAAATGCAAGTCACAAGTTACAGCATAACAGACTGTTAGTTCCAGGGAATATATCATCTGTATATCAAAGTTCCTTGCCAATTTCGTGAAAGAAACTCCAATTATGCTACATATTTCAAGTGAAATTCAAGAATGAAACAATATAGTCAGGCACCCAAGATTGGAACTAAAATGTATACAACCAGAATACAAGATAACAAATCAAGGTAACTTTAACCTCAGAAAGATTCATAATTCACAAATTGGCACCATATCACAAATAAAATACATATTAAATACTTTAGCAGCAAAAACCTCTAAGTGTCCAAAACATATATTTCATTAAAAATGTAACAATTATTAGCAACAATAAGCATGTAATTTCGTATAATATCGCTATATCAAAGCTTCACTTGTTAATGAACATTTGTATCATAGTATGTGATGAAGACTAATCCTACATGATCATGAAACTTATTAATTGATTCCATTACAACCTTACAGTCAATGAGGAAATAAAGAAGCCCACTGTCGGCAAACTTTGTCATTGCCACTTATGTAGCTCATTTAGGCAAATCAATAACATAGCCCTGGTAACATGCAATGAAGCATGGAAAAATATTCAACAAACTTTTTATGATCCTAGGAATTACGTGGATTTTCCAAAAGAAATGTAATGTTACATCATATTCACACCTTTTCCCTATGGCAAAGAAGTTCTAGAACTCGAGCTCCAACAGCATAACCTGCATCCTCCAGCCTGCAACAGTGGACAACTTTGATAACTAAAACAGTAAAAACACAAATTACTACTAATGACTCAACTTGGCATTGCTCATACTGACTCGAACCAAAGAATCCAAATTTTTGCAGTTCACTTAAAACTTACCTTCGCTCTAATTCTGCAATATTGTCAACTTGAGTTTGATTGTACTGAACAAGCTCCGAGAACAAAAATGCAAATGCGCTTAAACTTACCTGACAATCATCACAAAATTAAACAAAATTTCCAAATATATCCACACTTCATCCCCGAAATTCAAACTTTCTTTTCGAAAATATTACCCTTCGGTACCCTAAATATCAATTCAAATATAATAAAATCAAAGATCACAGTACAAGAAGATCAGAAACAATGAACAATACGTGAAGATCTAAATATCAAATTTCGCTCGCAAAAGAAACCTCGGAATCAAAATCCTGAGCTAAAAAACCAACTTGTTAGAACATTTTCTCGGCAGCCAAACAGAGTTTAAAGTGAAAAAGAAACTCAAATTCGACGAGAGAGAGAGAGAGAGAGAGAAAGTACCTCTTGCTTGCCTTTGCTGAGAGGTTTATCGAGAACGTTAGAGTACTGCTTGATCTTACCTACTCCGATCATGTTTTCCTCTGTGATTTTCTTTCCTTTTCTCCCCCTTTCTCGCTCGTTTTCGCACACTTTCTCCCTCACTTCTGCCGGGAATGCGAATCCAATTGCGTCAAGGAAATTTTGTAGAAATGGGTCGGGTCGGGTCGGTTCTACTTAAATTTAGTTTGCGGACTCTACAAGAACCGGGTCCATCACATCCCCCTTAACCCCCAAAATTTTTACCTTGTTTGAATAAACCCAAGTTTTTGTAGTGATTAAATCTTAACTCTCAACCACATTTGTGTTTGAAAGGGTGTTATTGTCTTTTTAGTAATTCATGAATTCAAAACAAATCAAAATTTTGAAACCCAAATCAAGTGCAAGACTAAAATCTCAAAAATTAAGATATTTAGAGTCTAATTAAACGTAATTAATTGTCAAAATGATATCGTGATCTATGCCATTAAATATAAAATTTTTAATTAATATTTATATAACCAAATTTTAATACATTAAACGTTATTAATATTTTTTTTTTATACAAATATTATAGATTATATGTATTTTATTAATAAATAAGAAAATAAGATAAAACGATAGGTAGATGTTGCATTTTATATTTAAAGCATAATTTAACTCATTTAAATCAAGTATAGTTTGAATTTAAGTGGATTCGACTTTAATCTACCCTCACCCATAGTTAACTCTAAAATCTTAACCAAAAAAAAAAAGTTTTATTTGTATTTAAAAAAAAACAGAAACAAAAATATAAATACAAGACATTGTACAATGAAGGCTCTTCTCCTAGACGAAGACACGAATACAAAATAAACCAAACCTCAAAACCCTTCTTCCCTTTCTCCTTCAGCTCTACTTTCTCTTTCTCATCTTCAATGGAAGAAGATGACGACTTCGGAGATCTCTATACCGACGTTCTCCAGAAGTTCTCCATTCCGCAGCCCCATGGTAGCTCTCCGGCGCCCTTGCCCACCTCTCTGCCCCGTCAAATGGATCTCAACCTCATATCCGATCCTAACCCAGTCGCTTCTTACCCTAATTCCACTCCAAATGATTCATCTACATCACGGCCGCCGGTTCATGAAGATCACGCGCCGACACGCGCGGGGGATGTGAATGGTGTTGGTAAAGCCGGTGAATTGGCGGAGTACGATGTGAAATTTGATATCGAGGACGGGAATAATGGGGTTTTGAACGATGACGTGGCGGTGATCCCGGGGATTGGGAAGGAGTTTGTTGTGAAGGCGGAGAAGAACGATAGCGGAGGCGGGACCGGGAGCGGAAACGGTGAAGTAGCGGTGGGACAGGAAGAAGAAGGTTGGGATAGTGACAGTGATGACGATTTGCAGATAGTTTTGAATGATGAGAAGCACCGGCCTATGGTGATTGACGAAGGTGGTGGCGATGATGATGATGACGACGACGAGGAGGATGGGGACCCACTGGTGATAGTTGATGACGTGGACGCGAATAATCAGGGTTTGTTGATGGAGGAAGAAAATTGGGGAGGAGCAGAAGCAGGTGGAGATGAAGTGGCTGCAGCTGGTGGCATTGCGGAGGGAGGAGTGGAGAAGGAGGCTGGAGATAGAGTGAACGTTGCTGGGGCTGGGAGTGTGACGGCAGCAGCGGCAAAGACTGGGTATAGCAATCATTATGGGTATCATAATCCTTATCATTCGCAGTTTAAGGTTAGTTTGTTAGTTAGTTAGTGTTATTTTGTGTGTATATGTATATGTATATGTGGATGCGTTTGTGTTTATTGTTAAACCGGGTTGTGTGATATAGCCGTTTGTTTGATTGTAATGATGAGAGTGGACTGGATTGTAGATTATAAGGTTGTAAATCCTCTTTATACGCAAATGAAGTGAATATGTTATTCTCTCATCTATATTTGTTGTTGAGAGTTGATTTTTTTTTATTTTTTTTGTTTTTTATTTATGACAGATGTAGAATGAGATAGGCTATGTTTAATTTGTGGCAGATGGTAAAAGGAAAACGTGGATATATTTTCTTCTCTTTGGAGGATCTCAAATCTAACTAGTCTCGCCTGTCAGGCAAGTGTTAACATCACACTTATAATTAACTGTTTCAGCTGATGTATTTACTATCATCAGCATTTAAAATGCTTAAGTGGGGGCTGTACATCCAAATGAAGGAAATTGGTTTTAAGCGTGTGATAAGTGTTAAGCAAGTTTGTAAACTTGTACTTAAGTAGCACTTTTGTGAAGCCATTCATATCATTGGTGCTAAAAAACTTGCAATAGTTGAGTGAAAGTTTGAGTGGAAGTTGGATGGTTGTTATATCACATCAAATTTGTTCGGCAATAACAAACTTTATAATGTTTACTTCATGACCGCCATCCTAAGCTATTTGTTTAATTTTAAATGTGAACCATTTTTGTGGTGTGTTGGTCAATAATCTTGCCTTCTAGGCACATTATTGCATTTTAGTAGACAAACTTTGAGAGATGCAGGTGGTCATAGGGATGATAATGAGAATAATATAGTTGATGAGTTGCAGAGCTGCTGCTTAAAGCATCATTTGTATACCTTTGATATTGCATGACAAGCTCTTAGTGTTTGTTCTTTTTATTGTAAAATTCATATGATTTAGTCATTAAGCCTAGTCTACTGTGTATATCTTTACGGTGGTGTTTTTTGATAGTCTTTGAGAAGGGATAACTGAAGTTAGAGATGTTATTTCTGGTTATTTGCTTCATTAGTTTTTGACCTACGACAAATTCAGATTTTACTTTTGATGTTAAAGCTTTCTCGGCCTATTGTATTCCCAACACTCACATGAGACTGTGTAGATGAACCTTTAGTGCGAGGCTATAGTGCACTATTTAAGATAAAAGTATATTGTATGCTTTATACAAGCATAAATCAGAGTCTGTTACTAATGTTGTCTTTTGCTTTATCTGTTAATAGTAAAGTTCCAGTCAACTCTACCTTATCTTCAGTGTTTGAGAAATAATAAAACTGTCCACATATATTTGCAGTGAGCCACATCTTTGACATTAATCTCTGTTGTAGATGTATAATAACTTTGGCAGTCAGGCATAATTTTCACTGACATTTTTTTTTGAGTTCGTTAATTATTCCTTAACTTTGTCTGCTTAACTATGTGTCATAATATGACTAGATTAGTATGACTATGTATTCTACTGTATGCCTTTTTGTGCCTATCACCTTAAGTGATTGAACCTTGGAGCTTTCAACTGTGAGCACCTCGTTACAGAATCATAATCACGTGTAGATAATTCTGAGCTTCTTGTTAGTTTGCAGCAACCTTTAGCAGTTTGTCATCACAGTTTTCAATATATGTTGGCATACTTATCTTTGGTGTTTTTATGTTCTTTGTGGTGTTATTTGATATCATGTAATATTCTGAATTTTTATTTTTCTTGAGAGCAAATTCTTTCTTCCCTTCAATCTTTTGGTTTATGAGTGTTTTCATCCTAAGTTTTTACCAGTGAAGATTATCAAATTACTATTTTTTATGGTTTATATGACTTTATGCAACTTGTTCTCATGGTTTTCTTGCTTAACCATATGGTTGATTTCTGCTGCATGCAGTATGTTAGACCAGGTGCAGCCCCAATACCTGGACCAACTACTGTTGGTTCTAGTGTAGCCCCAGATCAAGTTCGTCCTCTTGTCAACGTGGGTCTAGTTGCTGGTCGTGGTAGGGGGGATTGGCGACCAGCTGGATTGAAAAATGCTCCTCCCATGCAGAGAGGTTTTCCTGGAATGCCTGGCCCTTGTAACAATATGGCTGGACGTGGTTTTGGAGTTGGGCTGGAATTCACACTTCCTTCTCACAAGTAATTTTAAAGAAGCTACAAATTGTTGTTGAATCCTTAATTTTGATGTTATATTATATATAGCTTTTTCTTGTTTCATCAAGCATATCGTTCAAGTCTAGTGGATTTATTGGCCATTTTATTGATATAACTCACATGGTTGCTTGTTTCATGAAGAAGTTGATTTTTGCTCTGCTGCAACTAAGCAGGGAACACTTTTTTTTTTTTTGCTTGTGCTTAGTTGCTATCCTAGGCCTTCTTTTCTCAGTTTTATGTCTGATCATAGTTATACTTTTTCCTCTAAGTATCCATGAAGTGTGTTGTTGATAGTGGTGTCACTTTATTGAGTTATGTAAATTCAATCTTATTTTAGTGCTGCGGTCTTGAAACAGGAGCAATTTTCTTCTTTTAGTATCCCTGTTATTTTGAGTGCTTATGCTAAACTTATTATCTGTTCAGTATACCAGTAAAATTATCAGGACTGCAGCACTCATGATAATTGACAATTCAATTTATATGGTGTCTCAGTAAAGGTATTTTGTCTTTTTGTTATTCTCAGGACTATATTTGATGTTGACATTGATGGTTTTGAAGAGAAACCATGGAAATACCCTGGTGTTGATGTATCAGACTTCTTCAATTTTGGTTTGACTGAGGAGAGCTGGAAGGATTATTGCAAACAGCTGGTAACTACTGATCTTTAATGATATCTTCTACTTTGTAAAACAATACTAAGAAGGTCGATATTCTGCAGGAACAACACCGTCTGGAGACTACCATGCAAAGCAAAATTCGTGTTTATGAAAGTGGACGAACAGATCAGGTAATGAGGTGCATAGCTATGTGTCTCCAGCAAATTTGTAGTTGTTATCTGTGTCTCTCTCTCCCCTGCGAGTTTATGATAAATATAGAAATAGTCAGATAGATGATATGGCTTCTGAGTTTTCACTTAGAGGAAAGAGATATTATTAACTCTATTCTGGTTTCATTTTAGGAGTATGATCCAGATTTGCCCCCAGAATTAGCAGCAGCAACTGGCATTTTAGATGTTTCTGGTGCAAATATTGGAAAATCAGATGTTGGCCAAAGTGATTTAGCAAAAGCACCTGCTCGCATTCGACCTCCAATAGTATGCCTCAGCTTGTAGTTCTATTCTTTTACATTTTTAATAAAAGAAAACGCAAGTTTTATGTGATATATCTGCTTATTGAATATATATTTTGTTTATGAATGGATTTCTTGATTTGCTTTTTTTCTTAAAAAAATTAAAATATATTTGTTAAGGGAGTGTCTTACATGTTTATTATTGTTGAGAGTTACAAACATGTTTTATGCCCTAGATGTTAATACTTGTATCTGTATCAGTAACGAGGCTTAATGGTTTTGTTTATTTTCTTCCAGCCAACTGGGAGAGCAATACAGGTGGAAGGCGGTTATGGTGAACGTCTCCCCTCGATTGACACTCGTCCACCTCGTATCCGTGATTCAGATGCAATCATTGAGGTTAGTGATTTATTTTCCGTTAAATTGCACTAATCTTGATCACTTCGAGTGAATGTAATTTAACTTGGAGTGCCTGGATAAACAGATTGTCTGCCAGGACTCGGTAGATGATGAGTCATCTGTAGGTAATGGTGACCAAGAAAATGATCTTGCAAGAGAGGATCTTATAGGAGGAAGCCATGCAGCTGAAGATGAGATTGCGCCAGTGGACAGCGGATACTTTGATGGTTTTTCAGGGGCTTTTGATGGTCAAAAGAGGGAGCTGATTGGACGTAGGGCACCATTGATAAATTCTCATCAAAATAATATGCCTGAAGGAGAGGAGATATTGCCCTTGCCTCCTGAATCATCAAATCAGTATCATCCTGGTTCCAGGGGTCAGACTTCTAAGTATCCTGGAGAAAATGTTGGAACATCTTACGAGGAGAGGTATATAACAATCTTTGATGGATGTAATATTGCAGTTATATCTATTATTTTGATTAGTTGCTACATTCATTCAAGCAAAAAGTAGTAGCGGTCTGCAGTATTGATTGTGGCAACGTCCTCTAAATGCACCTTTCTATTTCAGTGGCATCATTTGGTGTCTTTGTTGCTTTATTAATTTATTTACTTGATTATTTATTTATGTTGTTGACACCTGTAAGCTTGCTCTGAACTGAATTAACACATTCAATTTTCTTTTGTTGAGTATAGCCGGATACAGGGAAGAACACGGGACGGATCTCCTTGTCTGACTCCTAGTCAAAGCCCACGGAGTAAGAATTTCCTTGATAATCAAGGTGAAGAATCAGTTGAAAGCATGCAGGGTAAGCATAATCCATCATCTTCTCCTGTTGTGGCTAGGGGTGCCAGGGAATTGAGTGTTGAGAATAACGATATGCATGATGAGCTTGTGCCTGGAGATGGAAGATCTGCAATGGACAAAGAGGAAACAAATACAATAACCACAGGTGATACCCATAAAGATGGGAATTCACTTCTTTCTACGAAGAAACAAAAAATGGACTCTCAAGTTGAACAACCAGATCTAGAATGTGATGATGATGAGGACTCTAGGGCTGCAAGGAGTAGTGAAGACAGTAAAGCAAGATCTGGCAGCAGCCGAGATTATAAGAAGTGGCGTGATGCTGCTGAGGAGGAAGTTATGCAAGGTAGTCATTCTACACGCATGGGGAATGTAAAAAAGCATGTTCAGGAAAATGAACAGAGTTTCCGAAGAAAAGATAGGGAAGGGAGACAAGACATTGAAAGATATCGTATGGCTGCAAAGGAGAGGGAGGGTTCTTATCCAAATAGAGATTTGGATCCCAGCATGGTTCATCATGTGCATATGAAAACTGAGGGCTTTGATCGGCGAAAGGAGCGGGAAAATCCTGATGCAGCTTGGCAAAGGAGAGATGATGATCCTTATAGTAGAAAAAATAGAACCGAAGACTCAAGGAAGAGGGAGCGTGAGCATGGTGATGACATGGGACCAAAGCATAGGAGTAAGGCTCGGCAAAGCGAGAGGAGTGACAAAGATGAACATCATTATTCAAGAAAACAATTGGATAATGGCAGCTATAGGGTTCATTACGACAAGGATCCTAGCTCATGGCACAGGGAAAGAGACGATAATTTGAAGGGTAGGTATGAAATGCTAGAAGATTACATAAGCAAGAGAAGAAAAAATGAAGAATATTTAAGGAGGGACTACACTAACAAAGATGAAAGTTTGCATGGCCCCCGAGATTCCACTAGTCGTCGAAAACGAGAAAGGGATGATGTTCTGGAGCTGCGGAAGAGAGATGACCAACAACGAATCAGGGAGAATTTTGATGACCACCATTCTGTTAGACACAAAGATGAGGTCTGGCTGCAGAGAGAAAGAGGGGAGGGGCACAGGGACAGGGACAGGGAAGAATGGCATAGGCTAAAACCTCCCCATGAGGAACTTCGTCCAAAGAGTAAAAGAGAAGATGGACGGGGTGCTGTAAGAACTGGGCATAGTTCAGAAGATAAAGCATGGCCTGCTCATGCTAGGATGAAGGATGACTATAAGGGTTCTGATAAAGAGTACCAACTCAAAGACTCTGCACGTCAGAGTGAACTGAAGAGAAGGGAGCGAATTGAGGATGAAAATTTTTCAAACCATCAAGGACGTGAGGATGTTTATGCACAAGGAAATCAATTTAATAATGAGGAGAGAAAATTGAGGCAGGAAAGATCAGCTCCTCAAAATGATCGTGCTGTTAATGCTTCTGATAACTCAAGGGTGACTGAGAAAAAAAATAAAGAAAGCACAAGGAAAAATAAGGAATCTGAAGGTGGGGGTCACAACAGTTCGGTTGCTTCTAGGAGAAATCAAGATGACCGAAGTGGTCATAGTAGTGAGATGGTATGTTCCATAGACACCAGAGTATAAAGTTTCATAGAGATTGGAAATCTACTCATAGAAGTTGAATTAGAAAATGAGCTAATATATATAAATAAATAAAAAAGAAATATTTTTCAAACTGAAAATTTTGATACTATTGAAACCTTGTGGAAACCAAGTAATGTTGTACATATTCCTTGTCCATCAATGTTTTGTTGGGATGCACTCATTTTCAGTGAATTCAGAGATCAAAAGATCGGGATAAATATGAAAAACTAACATGTGGCTTTGTGTCTCCATAATATTATGTTAGATATTGAGCACTTCTTGAAGTCAATTTTTATGGTTCTTTAAGCCTAAGTTGACAGGTCTGGTTTTAGTAGGTTCGTGCCTTTACATTTTTTACATGGTAACTGCATAAGCAATATAGAATATGAATCTTTCATTACTCTACTACTGAGCGATACTATGTTATAGTTGCCACGCCCATAAGGCTGGTTATATGGCTTGTCAAATAGGTTAGATTAAGCTAAACTTCTGTTTATCACTTAGCACATGGCTTAGCACTTGTTCATTAGGAGAGAATTAAAAAAAAGGAGGATGAGTAGCTGTATTGATGTAATATGTTAGATAAATAGGAAAGAAATGAATACTATAATTGGTATTTTAAAATCTTTATAAAGATGAAAGACAAGAAGTGATACGCAGAGAAAGTTATTTTAAGGAGTTCTTGGCAAGGAGTTTGCTGATTTTTCTGTTAATTCAAATGTGGCTATTTTTTTAAAATTATTATTATTGTGGCAGCATACCATGGTTATTATGATTTATATCATATCTGATATTAGCTATAATCTCTGATGTAGACATCATAGGTATCACATTGATAGGTGTAGATATGGGGGCTATTTATGATATTTGCTTTATTTTGTTTATTTTAAAACCTAATGTGGGTTCTATTAGGTTTTCTTTGTGGTATTAGCCAATTCCATTAGTTAGTAGTCTTTTTTGTGGATATCTCGAAGCTCTATCGTGCAGATCAAAGTTGTTGGCTTCACAAAATGCCAAACTTAAAGCTGACAACTAGTTGCTAGCATTTTGGTAAACACATTACAAAATTCATTTTGATCTCCCTCTATCATATGCACATTTTGTTTGGTGTGAAATAATTATTTATCTCTTTAAAAGCAGATTTGTTAGCGTAAAGTGGTTGATCATCTCATGTAGTCTATTTCTGATGCTTCTAATGATGATAACAGAGAATCTCTTTGGTGCCCGCTCGCTTGGAAGGCAATTTTAGGTTATGTTTGGATAAATGGATTGTCATTCAATCAACTAAGATAATGTTGGTCCTTATTTTATACTTGAATAAAGATATGCCTCTTGCATCATGTAAACCTGGTTGATCCCTGATTACATGTTTTTTGTCCAATCTCAATCTATCATCAATATAAGAACCGTTATTTTGTGGTGATGGAATTTGCCTTCCAAAGGCCATTTTTCCTTGGCTTTTGATTTTACATGTAGCCAAAGAATAGGTTTCCTGCTTTTCCTTTAGGAAAAATATTTTTCTATAATCTTCTTTTGACAGTTTCAGCAAACCACTGGTAAGCTGCTTCTTTGTGACTTGCTGCTTAGTGTAGGTTTTGATTGAACCTTTATCAATTAATGCTGGAAATTTCACCCTCAGTCTTATTGTCTGTTCATGATTGGTTGCAATCTGTCTAGGGTTTGAAGGGTGCCTTTGAGCAAGGAAACGGTGAGAATGAGAAACCAGTGCAGCGCAACTCCTCCAGAAAACAGAATGAAGAAGTTTCCTCGGATAATGAGCGGCAAGATTCAAGGAGAGGACGCTCGAAATTGGAACGATGGACTAGCCATAAGGAGAGGGATTTCAGTATCAACAGCAAGTCATCTGCTTCTTTGAAGTGTAGTGATATTGACAGGAATAAAAATGGTTTTTCTTTAGAAACAATCAAATGCAACGAGGAATCTGCTACAGTGCTTGAACCTGTAAAGAAGCAGCATTCCTTGGCTGATGAAAAAGATTTTGCTGATCCAGAGACCAAGGGTGTCGACACAAAACTGTTGGATGATCGACACCTTGATACTGTTGAGAAGCTGAAGAAGCGAAGTGAGAGATTCAAACTCCCAATGCCAGGTGAGAAGGATACTGTGATACAAAAGGAGGGTGAGGCACTACCTTCTGCAAAACCTGAGACTCAGATTCCTGCTGATTCAGAAATTAAACCAGAGCGGCCAGCTCGAAAACGAAGGTGGATTAGCAACTAAATGTGTAAGCAAGAAATGCATGTCATCTGCTTTTGAAGGAATCCCGTCTTGATCGCCTTAATGCCATAAAATGGCATCTCCAGGGTTCTTGGGATCACCATGTACCTCAGCTATCGATTCGTATTCTTGTAATGCTGCCAGCGACCGTGTTACTCTTTTCTATTATGTGTGTATACACTTGTGAATTATCAGTGAACTGGTCACTAATGGTGGCACCGAAATGCATTTAGAGTCAATTTGAATTGTATTGCTCAGATTCAATCTGGGTTTCTGGAGGCTCAGTCATGAGCTGAACCTGCGAAGTTCTTCTAACAGGATGAGCTGAGGTACTCAAATGAGTTCAAAGCAGTGCGCGGCAACTTCTAGTTGAGAGATTTGAGGCAGAAGAGGAAACTGTTCCAGGCAATGCATAGAGGTGAAACATCATCAAAATAGATCTAGATGAATGAATGGTTCTTCCTCTATCTGTATTCTGTAGCTTGAAATGAAATTACAATACCACCCTTTTCAAATTTTTGTCTTCTGTTGTTGAGGAGGAAGAGAAACACAAGAATGGTAATGTTAGTAGTTGATTTTGTATCATGACATCATAGCTAATTTGAGTTGCAGTACATGATCAATTGAATAGAAATAAATACAATTACATAATTTTTTAAAAAATTGAGAAATATTTTATGCACTGTTTTGATAATGTTATCAAAGATCAAATAGGTATATTATTATATCATCACTAATAATTTTTTTTAACTCTTCTAACAATTAGAGTCACACATTTTTTAGGTAATTTGACCTAAATTTTGCTTTTGATTTATGTCATTCCAAAATAAGAGTTGCACCTAAAGAGGTGTAATCTTATCAAATTACGTTAGATTTGGTAAGATTTCAATCAGATTGCACTTGAAAAGATGTAATGTGATACCAACAATTTTTATTTCGCCAAAATTTGGGATGTAAAATCACTTTTATACCTTTTTTTACCTTTGGGTTCCTTTGAAAGGAGTCAAGGTTTGACTCAAAATTTGGCTGGAAAACAGTAATTTTACTCTAAAATAAGGTGTTAAATGAGTCAAATTAGCCCTTGATAGTTTGACACAAAAATTTTAATATCAAATTGAAGCTGCAGGTCAATAGAATTAGACTCGATTTGAATTAAATTGAGTTTGAATTTGACGCAATTTAAGTTTAATTCGGTTTTATAGAAGTTGAGTTTAAGCTCGACTCTTATAATCTTGAAATTAATTAGTTTAAGATAAGTTGAATTCGAATTCAGCTTAGTTTGAATGAACAAATGTTAAAATATTCAAAATGACGTAGTTTTGATGTATACTAGTTAAAACGATATTGTTTTAGTCAATTTGAATAATTTTTGTTAATACATAAACTTCACAAATCAAGCATATAAAAAGCTTGAACTCGATTTTAGCTTGCGAAAGATAAACTCGTTTTGAACTCATTCAAGTCAAACTTAAATTTGGTCTCAAATTGATTCAATTTGAATCTAACTTTTTCCTCGGCTTAACTGCTACAACAACTCTTTATAATTTTATTAATTTAAAAATATATAGGTTATAATATATATTTTATTTAAAAATATAAAATAATATATAAAATTAATATTTATGGGCGGGCCCATTAATGTTTACAGATTGGTTTCTTATTATTGTTCATCATCAGCTCATAAATCGGCCCATTAAAGACCCTCAAGGACACAATCCAAAGGGTCTGGGTCGTACCCTAGATTTTAAAAAAATTTTGGATCAACCCGAACCAAGACCCGCACATCCGGGTCAACCCATTGACAGCTCCACCTTAATGTAGCATATAGTTTATCGACAGTACACACATGGAAGAAACAGATCGAAGGGTTTGCCTGCAACAGAAGAGTTGCCAAGACAACTGAAGGCTTCAAAGTAAGACTCCCTTCTATTCAAACCCCATTTGGCTTGCTGAATGTCCTTTTTTTTTTTAAATTTTAATTCCATCACTTTGTTTTATAAGTCGGTGATGGGGCATT
This sequence comes from Anacardium occidentale, assembly GCA_026122585.1. NCBI lineage: Eukaryota > Viridiplantae > Streptophyta > Magnoliopsida > Sapindales > Anacardiaceae > Anacardium > Anacardium occidentale. The sequence goes on along the minus strand of JAJEJH010000038.1, from coordinate 757,327 downwards.
CTGTTTTTTCATCGTCTATATAACTGAACTCTAGGTGTTTGATGAAATGTCTGAAAGAATGATATCAATATGCCTTTTTTTTTATCTTGAAGAATTCTTTTCTAGGTATCATTAGGATTGTTGGATTTCTTTTTTTTTTTTAATCTGTATGTGAGAATATGTTGCTTCTGTAAAATTTATCCATAAGATCAGTGTACTGATTTTGAGTTTAAACATTGTAGTTCTCTTGTTTGTCTTCGGTGGGGTTTTTAATTTCAACTGCAGAATCTAAATGCCAGATGTTCTTGAATAGGGCTGGATTGAACCGAACCAGCTTCAATCCCCCTCTGGCTACACTGTTCATTCCACCATGCTCGTGATCCTATTCATTCCGTCGAGCTGCATTGATGAATTCGAACCAGCCCATGTTTGGGTTTAGCTTGGGTTGAATCCAGCCCTATATTTTATGGCTTCTGTCCTACGTAATTGAGATTTAATTTAAAATTGAGTTGTCATGCATGTTTTGTTCTGATCAACCTTAACAACAAATACGTTTGCGGGTTTTTCAAATATGTATTTATGTATCATTGATGCTTTGATTTGTTGTGTCACTGATGTTGTATCCCATTGTACCAAAAATTCTTGCTGCATTCACGCATAAAAGTTTTCTATTTGTTCAATTTCTTACTTTTTGTTTCTATGCCAGGAATTATATGGGTGACTTTTTCTCATAATCTTCTTCAAATTGTTATCAAGTGAGACCTGGGTTTGTGGACTGGTCAGGATATTTGCCTATAGATTCTGAACTATCAAAGTTGTCTGTGAAATTCTGAAATACTTTAGATTAAGTACCAGTTTCAAAGCCTTCAATGTCTCTAAGGAAACCCCCACTTCCTCGGCTGCTTCTCAACAATGTTTCTTGTATGCGAAGTGGTCAACAAATTCTGCGGCATGTGAACGTTTCTATTCATGATGGCGGGGCTCTTCTGCTGACAGGTGCCAATGGATCAGGAAAGACTACATTCCTTCGGATGTTGGCCGGATTCTCTAAACCTTCAGCAGGTGAGATTCTTTGGAATGGTCATGATATCACAAAACCAGGAATCTTCCAGCAGTATAAGCTTCAGCTCAACTGGATGTCACTCAAAGATGCTGTGAGGGACAAGGATTCAGTCATTAGTAATATTGAGTGGTTCGAATATCTCGAAGGCAAACAAGGGAACTCTCTGCCTGCTTTGGAGCTGGTGGGGCTTGGAAGATTGGCAAATGAGAAATCAAGAATGCTTTCAATGGGGCAAAGAAAGAGGGTGCAGCTTGCAAGGTTGCTTGCAATTGATCGCCCAATTTGGTTGCTTGATGAGCCTTCCGTTGCTTTGGATGACGAAGGGGTGAGGCTGCTTGAGTATATCATTGCTGAGCACAGAAAGAATGGTGGCATTGTGATTGTTGCAACCCATTTACCAATTCGGATTGAGGATGCCATGAATCTGAGGCTTCCGCCCAGGTTCCCTCGGCGGATGACTTTTATTGAGATGCTTGATCGTATAGACATACGCTAAACCTGAAGAAGAATCAATGCCTCCATTGCAGACAGGAAGAGTATCACTCATTATCCTGATTTGCCTGTACGAAGTTCTGGGGTCGCTAAATCCCGCATCATAATTGAACTGGTTTGTCCCATATCTTATTCACAACCTAGAATAATTGAAGAGGCTCTTCAAGCTGTACATTTGAAATTGACTGTGTCCTGAAATAGATTATTCAATTGTTTTGTTTGAGTGGGAAGATTGGAACTTGATAAAAAATGAAGGTGAACAATATGCAGCCTTTTTGCTTCTCTTACAAAGGCACTGGCATCATTAAAACATTGTTTTTGTTTGATAATACATTATGGATCAATTGAATTGTATCTGAACCAATGTCTTTAAACCTGGATCAAGCGTAGCTGGTCAGGGTCTTGAATGATCTGGCTAGTCGGCCAAGCTGATGACATTAGCGTGGTGTATAAAATAATCTTACTAGAAACAAATTTCTGTCCTAAGGTAGATTTCTCATCATAGAAACAAACTCCAATTTTTGAACATCCAATTCTGTTAAAACTGGTGATATGAAAACAATATTTTACTGTTATGTTGACCTCTGTATGATCCCATTTGAGTTTTAGAACATTTTTCATTACGTAATATGAATTGACAATTTGTGAAGGTTTCATTCACTATGAAAAGAACACAAAAGGGGACTTCGAGGAATATTCCTTATCTCTTTTGTCATTATGCAATCAAATTTGCTCTTTGCCAAAATGGTTTGTCGTCCAAGTGATAATAATGAAGAAGATTCCGGCTTAACACCACAATTTCAGCTGGCCTGCCTCCAATAAATGAAACTGTATGAGAATGACATATTGAATGATATTTTACTATTTAACAACTCATAATTGCTGTTGTCCTTTTCAATCTTAAACATTGCACTAAACCAAATAATATGACTAAAATGAACATTATTTTTACCGAATGACATCATCTTAATCATCAATTTTTTATTTTTTCTCTTAGTCTAATTATTTGAGTCTAAACATGAAATTGAGGTTTCTCTGTCAAATCCAGTCATATAAATATATATATATATATATATATATATATAGAGTTCTCTTTCCTAGTTTACGTGTAATACTTTGCATATATATATTATTAAATGTTAATAAATATAAATAAATTAATCCATTGTCACATGATTGATGTACTTTTATTTTAAAATCATTTCATTGCATTAATATTAATAAACTCTTAAGAAATTAAGGTACTGATAAATATATACATTTTAAAAATAAATTATAATTTTTTAATCAAACTTGAATAGGTAATTCTTACCTAAAGCATGGTCTTGTGATCGTCAAACTCAATCTTCATGTAACCCTTTATCAAACCAAATTTAAATTCAATAATTGATTCAGCTGGATTCTGCCCCAGTTGTATTTATAAAGATAATATAATCATCTTTTAAACCATATGCCATGCGTGGACCTGCCAAAGAACTTATTCCCACCAAAGGTTTTTCTAAATGACAAGATCTCACTCATTAATTTTTTAAAAATTAAATAGTAATTAAAATTAATAATTAAATTTAACAATTTATCATTAAATTTAATTAGTTAAAAAATATTTTTATCTTTTTAAATAAAAATAATTTTAAAAATAATAAACAATAAAATTAATTTTATAAAAATAATTAAAATATAAAATAATATTAATATCATATCAAAATAATAATAAAAAATAAAAAAAATTTAAAAAATAATCACTGTCACTAGCTATGATTATAGACAATAACCTAATTAGATAATCGAAAATAACCATTTGATTGAATTAACAGTAAAGTCTAGCTGCTTCAATAATTAAAATGCTTAAAGCCAATTGGTTCATGCTATTGAAATGATTAGATCCAGTCATCAATTCAATTAGATGACTATTTTTGAATATTTAGTTAAGTCTTCGACCACTGATAACAATGACCTATTTTTTTATTTTTATTATTATATTAAATTTTATTTTAATATAAATATTACTTTTTTGGGAGAGGGCATTTTACTAAAATGTTGATAAATTTGAAAGAGAATTAGTCAAAGGTGGGTATTTGGCTTTTAAAAGTTTTTGGTGGGAATTCGTCAATTAGGGAAACCTTGCGTAGGAATAATTCCTTTCACGCCAAAAAAAGGTAATTATTCCTGACAAGTGTCCCTCAATCTGTTTCACACGGAATGACGGAATATGATCGTCAGGGGCTAGTTTACATATCAAGCGACTTCATAATTCCAGATCTAGCAGTTGCACAGTGGAACTGGAACTTCAGCTGCCAACCATCAACCAAAACTCCAGTAAGAAAGAGAAAGCCCTATAGCGATGGAGAGAAAACCAATTTGGCTTTGCACTTTGGCCACACAACTCTGTCTCTTCTTTGCTCTCTACGTTGCTCTCAACTTGGGCCACCCTCAAGCCTCCATTTACAGAGCGAATAAATTTTCCTTTATCAGTGTTTCTGGCGGCTTTAGACCACTTCTACAACAAACCCTTTTGCTGAAAACGGTTTCTTTTTTCAGCTTCTCTATTGGCTTCTGCTTTCAGCTTTTGTTGTTGCTTCGGTTTCTGTTTTTGGTATTTGTGCTTTGGTCTGGTTTTGGTAAAAGCTTTTATCTTTTTCAAGTTTCAATCGAGTATAGGCTTTGTAAAGCGTTTAATTTAGAAGGGCAGTTAATCTCTTTGATTATAATTGGAGGGTAAGGCTTCTTTGATAGCGGTGTTTGAATGTGCCAAGAAATTCCCTAATTTTCGGTTTATGGACTTGTTATTCGATACACACACGCACACACACACTTTATTTTCTTGTGATTACTATAGTTGTATTATGATTGTGCTTTGTTTGTTGTATTGGATGGATAAATTTGGTTTTTGGTTCATTTTTCAATTTGCCATGTGTAAAAGGTTTCTTATGGAATAGCATTATTGAGACGATTATTCCTAAGTTTGTGTTCTTATTATAAATGACTTCAAATTGCCATAAGTTTGCATACTGATGCTCTGGAACAAATTTTCTTACGGTTTGATTGGTGATCTTTCTGTTGATGAAGATGGAATGTGTGGCAAAATCTTACAAAGCCAAATTCGTAATCAACACTAGTGAGTTTGGGGAAGATGATCCTCTCAAACAAAATGTAAGATCCCCTTTTTAACGCTTTCAGGACCCCAAGTTATGAATAAAAAAGAAAATAGAAGTTCGTACTGATTCATGTGCTACTTTTTGTGAACATAAAGTATATGAATATATGTGTACTGGAAGTTATGCCTCACCTAACTGAGGGGTGAAATCATGGCGGCTGTTTGTTCCCTGCTTAATTTTGTTTCTTTTGTTTCAACAGCTAGCAACAACTCTACATGTATCTTTTGCAGGCTACTCGGTTCTTCCCATCTTTGAGAGTTCCATGGTATACTATTCTCTCTGAAGTCTGTTCTCTGACTTGGGTACATTCACAAATATAAATGTTATTATCTGTCCTTACAATGTATGACACTGTAATGCTTTTCCATGGCTAAGATTATTTTTCCTCTAATTGCTAATGCTTGTAGGTATACTACAAGAGTTTCAGAAGAGAAGGAAGTTCATTGCTTCCAGAAGAAGATCAAACTACCTCATGGTGAAACGTTAGAAATTGTTGGCTTGGATACTGGTTCATTACAGGTAGTTATTTGTTTATTTGATTTACACATTATAAATTTGTTGAAGTACATAGTCAATGGATGATTCTTTGTTTTGCTTTTCTGGGTCAAACTTTCAGGAGATGATGCTAGCAAGCTTATCAAATGGCACTTGTGACAATCTTTTAAGTTCTCTGACAAAGACACTGGAAGCAACCAATGGTCACTGGTAATTGCAGTCTGTATTTCATAGGCAGTTCATGTATATATTCTAATGTGGGCCTCCTTATCTTGTTAACATTAAGAGGATATTGAAATGCTTTCTGCAGAGCCATTTTAAGGTTGATGTCTATATATAATGCAGTTGTGTATCCCTGCTTTGTGTTATCAAATGCAGCAGATTACGGACCCTAATTATTGGCTGACTGTTAGGACCTAGGGTTTTGGGACACATTTCCCAGTTCTAGAGGGTAGGACTTGTTATATACAAGGTAGTTGGGGTTGTAAAAGGGTGGCAAGCTTTGGTTGTGGGCAGCCTTGGGATTGATTTATAGGTTTGCAGCGTCTTGAATGGTTGGAATTGGGAGGATCCGACTCCTCAAATTACCAGTTGATCCTTATAATTACCCTTTATCAATAGATCAGACTTAATTTACTCATTTTTTTCCATTTCTTGCTTTCTTTGAGTGAAAGTGGCTGGGTTCCTAACACTGACTTTCCATCATCTTTGTGAATGCAGGTGCATAGTAGTTGGATTCCATCCACTGGTTGTTTGTGAAGCTAATGAGGAAATGAAAGCAAAGAAAATTTATGAGCCCCTACAGCATATCTTCATGAAACTTGGAGTGGTAAGAAGTAAAAAAGCTTCTTTCTATTCATGTGTAAAACTATCTTGTTGAGACCATGCTAAAGCCTTTATGAACTGGTGTTTAAACTTTGTTGAATGGGTGTTATCCTTCTTCCATTTCTTTGCATGCAAAATTCTATTCTTGCACCAGACTGATGGATATTACTCCTAACTATTGTTTTTGATCATTAGAATGTGTATCTAAGCAAGCATGGCTGTGCTAAATTTGCTCATCAGGATGCTGTAGCTTATATTGAGAATCCGGACCTTGTTAAATCTGAAAATGGAAGGTCAGTTTTCTGTAAACTGAATTCTCCTTTCTATGATACTTATTTAACTCGAAATTTGTTCCGTGGTTCCTCAGAGAAATGGTTGATGGGTTTCTTCTCCATGCAGTCAGCCCCTTTGAGATTGTAAGAATTCAGTTACAATTTTTTGTGCAGTCGATTAGGTTTTGATGTCTATTAAACGCAGACTGATGCATGTTTCCATGGCAGGTGACATATTCTGTTACCTCGGCAGGGGAAGTTGTGCACAGAAGGGTAATCCATCAGAGGGGTAAGGCAGACATGTAAATTACTATGGGAAAGAATCAAACTATCACGGATCTTCAAAACCTTGCCGCAGTTGCATTCAACATTGTTTAACCATTTGCTGATTCATTCTATTCAGCCTTTGCCTCTTCGTGATATAGACATTGTTCAACATTCTTATGCCTTATATCCCATTGTGGCATGCCAAATCAATGTATGTGTAGGGACAAATTCAAATCAAGCTTGCTCAAGCTTGAGCCATAGGGTTGCTCTGCTCAATAGGTTGGTGAGCGGCTCATATATGCAAATAAATCAACTTGTCGTTTTATATCAATGTTATATAAACAATGCAAAAGGATTTTATTTTTGTTATAAAATTAAGAGTTAAAATGACGTTTTGCTCTAGGTTTTTTGAGCTCAAATTCGATTTACTTTTGTCTTTGAATAGGTGATTAAGATATTTAACTATAGACATAAGGGTAAATTGGTATTAACAAAAATAAAACCGACCCAAGGGTAAATAGGAAATAAAAAACCAGAACTAGGTTCCAGTATAAATATATCAAACCTTTCAATAAGAAGGGCGTCTGGGTTTCTTCCAAACTCGTTAGTTTAAGAATGAGGCTTTGCTCTCGAGGGGTCATTGCCCTTTCCCTTTGATTGTAAGTGAAGCCAGTGATTTTTACCAGTACAATTACCATTCTCAGCTTCCCAAATCCCAATACAACACAAGAACAGAACCATAGAATGCTTCTGATCTCTCTGTCTCTCTCTCTCTTTCTGTATCTTTGTGACGGGGCTGTGATGATGATGGTTTGATCCAAGTCAAATGATCAGACGGTGAGGGATTTTTCTCATCGTGGCGAGGCGGCTTCTGGGTATTTCTGAGAAGTGCTCGTTGCTGCAGCCATGGTGGTAAGGTTTCAATCTTTGTCTGATGAAAGGCGAATCTGAGCCTCGTTTTTCGCTGGGTTTTCTGGCTATTGAAAAATGGCCGCAAGTGCTCTGTCTTTCTCTGTATGTGTGTGTTCACGTATGTATATATATATGTACCAAAATGACCCAACTCTCTCTCTTTCTTAAAGGTGAATGCAATGAGGCTGTGATGAAGTTTTCTGGCTTTCAGTTGGACTGAGGATTTGTTATGAAGTCCCACTGAAACCTGATTCTGAGTCTCGATTCTGCTCCCAGTACCTTTCATTTGTTTTTGTTTTTCTGTTTGTGTGTTCTTTTCCAAATTGACTTCAAAGCAGGCTCAGCTTGGAAAGGGATTAAATTTCTCAAGTTCTCCAAATCAAAATCCAAACGTTCCAACAAACGGATGGAATTTTAACAGGACTTGAGGCTGAGTCAAGAGGATCTGTCTTCATTTGAAGATTTTGAGGCCTCACATAAAGAAAGCAGATCCAAGCTCCAAGTTTCCATTTGAATTTAAGAGGGCTTCATTTTGTTGTCCCCATCGCAGCATTCATGGGAAACGCTACACTGGAATCATTGGATCTTTAATAACAAACTTTCAGGACAGATTTCTGAGCAGCTACAAGATCTCACTTTCCTTTCACACTTCAGTGTCTCAAATAACAATCTCACAGGACTGATATTGTGTAGAAAGCACATATTAAAAAAGATAAAACTTTTAACCCTCAAAGAAAGAAAAAGATCCTGCAGGCTCCAAGTTTCCATTTGAATTTGGGTGGAAAATAGTTCTGATAGGTTGTGCAAGGTGGCTAATTATTGGAGTGGCTATTGAGCTGCTTATTCTGCAAGAGAAAAGTTATGGTTATGAAGATTTTCTGGAGAGACCAAGAAAACAATCAGGAGAAACAGTGATCACAGAAACAGACTGGAATAAACTTTGTTTCTTTTTCGCTGAGTTAATTAATGTAAATGCAGCTTTAAGCATCATGTAATTTGCTCAAGCATTTTGGTTCTGAAAATATATTGATTTTGAATTCATGCAGGTATAAACTTGATGTTGTATAGCGGTGACCTGAATTCTTAAAGGGCTTAGTGTAGGAATAAACTTCTTATTACACTTGCAATTAAGCAGGTAAGACATACAAGTATCTGCTGGTAAGTGTTTTCATGTCAAAGTTTTATCAAAATGAATGTAAAGAGAGAGTGAGTGATAGAAACACTTCCATTAGTTCATAAAATAAAAACAGACGAAAACAAATAATAAATGATAAAATTCTAATCCAAATAAGCATGTTGTTAAAATCCTCTATTTGATCAGTCTGACACAATCCTTGAACAGGTTGTGCCACAAATATTCAGATCAACAAGTCACTCAAGTCAGCCTCAAAATGCCAGTGTTTTTGCAACAGTACTTATACAATAAGCTAATAAAACAACTAAACAGTCTATGTTTTGGTAAGTACTAGGCAGCAAAGAAGGGGTGGAAGGAATACAGGTTGCAGCAAGATAAATGAGACAATTGGTACACAAACAGCAATTCAGGAGGACCACAAGCAAATAGAGCTAAATCGTGGCAGCACATGAGAGAGAAGGCAGTCAGGGAAAGGAGATATTATGCTGGCTGGAAAAAGAAAAGAGGAGGAAGAGATCAGCAAAATGAGTGAAGAATAGGGAAGGAGAGAGCTGGCCTCTTGAATGCCATGGATAGAATATTCATTGTGATGCTGTTTCATTGTATAGACTGTCTGATTGAGTGGAATTGATTGTAAGAACAATTGAATGTCATTTCTGTGAATTATTGAATATCAATACAGTGATGATATTACATAAATCTGCTGTTTATGTTGTTCATACTAATCTGCTGTATACATTGCTGCTATTGTGTTTGTTGGTTTGCTGGAAGTTGAGTTGAAGCAGGAGACTGAGTGAGATTGTTGCAGTAGCGGATTCAGATCAGTAGCAGCTAAAGAAGGGAGGAGCAAGGTACTTATCAGCAACCAATATTTTTAACATCAAATGGGGAGCAAACACAGCAGCATTGTTGCCACTAGAGAAAGTCCAATGTTGGCAACATTGGTTTTGTCACTTGAACTTGGTGCATGAGCGGTAGGAGCACTAAGAGGACTAGTCCTGACGTCAGTATCATCTGGAGTGGAACCAGAAGGTAACGGTGGATCATCAATATCTGCGATATTCAGGGATGGGCTCGGGGCACTTGCTGGTGACTGTAGTTCTTCAGGTATCATATTAAGCAGATCCCCAGGTGTAACGGGTAAAATTGTATATGGCAGCTCAGCATTGAGGTCAGAACATGGGCTTCCTGCAAAGCAAAAGTATAGTGAAGTAAACATTAGCTTCTTGGTTGCAAGTAATCATGATTCTGTTCAAATGGTTAAAACTTACTCAAATATTTGGAGGCAGTAGCAGGAAATTCTGTTACAATCCCGTCTACACCCATTCCTGTTACATAAGTTGCGAGTTCTATGATAGGATCTGCCAAGAAATCGAATGGAAGTGAAACGAATTCATTTCTCAAAACTGAGACATATACCGAGACATTTGCACTATGCATTTCCTTTAAAACATTTGTAAAAGCTACAGTGAAACCGTCTTTGGCTGAAATGAGACTACGTCTCGGGACAATAACTGCATCAGCATACTTCTTGATTTCCTCCACCGAATCCTTTGGTGCATCGCTTATTATGTTCTTCAGATTCAAGACTCTCTTATAAGCATGGACACGGGAAAACTTGGACAATACGGAACTGTCATCAGATGAGATCAATACTAGCTGAGTGGATTGCTTGTCAAATGTAGCATTACTTAAGGCTTTGGCAACGACATCTACTATGCTAAGACCCTTCTTTGATGCTAGATAAGCAGCATTCTGAGGAAGGAGTTCATGAATCAGAGAAGTGCTAATTTATAAGTGAGAATCTGTTTGGAATATCAATGGTTACCTCTATATTGATCTGAATTCCAGTAACTGCCCTGGTCTTTGCCAGCTTTAGGAATTCATCAATGGCCACAAATTTTCCTTGGTTCTTAGCTTGAGGGTTTCTGTTGAAGGCCCCAGAATCAGTTGCAAAAGGGCTTACCATTTCAGCTGAAGCAGTAAAAATTTGACGAGTGAGGATGCTAGCTGAAGATCAGTAAGCAAACAAAAATGGGAAGATATTCAAGAAATTTACGCTTCAAGGATTGAATCTCGCTCCACGATAGATCAAACGAAAAGATTCCCTTGTTTTGTTGAATTGCAGGAATACTGGTGGCTCTAGACATGAAAGAGGTCATCACAGTTGTTTTTCCCATGAGGTCTGGTGAACCCAAGCAGAAGGCAACTCCATCTTTTGACATTTGAACTGTACAGTCAATTATGTCAGTTCCATCATCGATCGCTTTCTCATAAGCAAGATCAGTATTTCCAGGATAAATCCCACTTGCCCCGTTGTGAGATATGATCAAAGGTTTCCCTGGAAAAGCATATAATTTTACATTAACATTACAGTGCAACTTATCATCTTCTGCTTCTAAAATTTGTGTATAAGATTACTAATTTACCTCTGACAGGTTTGGAAACATTGTTCATTGCAAAGCATGCTGCATCCCAGAAAACAGTTGGTGTTAGATTGCTGAAGATTCTCAAAGGCAAACATGTTAGCAAACTGTCAAAAGACAAAAATTTAACCAACTTTTGTGCGAAAATTGCAAACCTATTGATTCTGATGCTGTAGGAGGAAAATCTGTGATAAATCCATCAACGGCAAACTGCGAGTTATCAATAAATTTCAAGTACTCATTTGATGGATCATAGCTGTAATTATAGCTTAGTTGAGCATCGTTTGCAAAGCCAGAAGCATATACTTCTAGTCCTTCTTTATGAGCATCACTCACAAGAGTATTTGCAGGGTCCAAATATCCAGTCTCAGAATTAACAGGAAATATGTAATTTTTCGGGACAACAATGCCGGAAGCAAAAGATTTGATCGCACTGAGATTCTTCAAGATTTCACTGTAGGCTTGATTGGTTGTTGGTTCAACTTCATTCGGGTTGAGGATCACGAAAATTAGCTTTGTCCTTGCCATGTTCACCACCGCACTAATGTTCTTCAGAAAACCAATCTCAGGAGATGAATAGTAATTTATGGCCCCAAGTCTGGGAGACTTCTGAAGAGAGCCTAACACACTGAGGTTGTGTTGAGAATAGAATGTGTCATACTGCAAAATGGAGCAATCAGCAAAAGAGGAAAAAAACTTCATCTGAAACAAGAGGCTAAAGAGGAAAGGATAGGGGAAAAGTGCCTGAACATTTAGCCAAAACTGAGCGGGTCTAGTTCCCATTACATCTGAAACAGTAGTTATTGGAAATTCTCCATCGAACAGATCTGATCTGGAGAACACATTCTGAGTCACTGCAACATAAACAGGTAGTAAAGCAAAGGAAACCTGTCAGAACCAAATGTATGAATAAAACTATCAGTACAAATAATATTTACTAACTCATTCATATAAACTGACGCGACAACATGTGAGTGGTTAATGAAATTGTTTACTTTTACTATTTCTTCAAACTCACTCTTGTTATGGTAGTTTGTATAAATAAATTTATAAGATTTCTTTGTATAATGTAGTATTGATCTCAAATCAATATATCCACATGGCATCGGTGTTTTGAAGTTTTGGTCAAATATAGAAATGTGTTTCGGAACACCCATCTCTACGAAGTATCTTGCTTACTGCATCAATTAATTCTAAAAGAAAATATGTCAATATCTTGTTTTCAAGAACCAGAGGTGTCTTTTCTTTTAGAAAGCCGACATCAGCAAATGAAAATTGTTGTAAAACTGCATATATATATATATATATATAGAGAGAGAGAGAGAGAGAGAGAGAGAGACTTACATGATACATTTTTCAAAAGCTGATTAGCTCTATAATCCAGAGAAAACCATCCTTTGAGATCCTGCCCATTCATATTATAGGTTGACTGTCCATTGGGGTATATCGTTGCAATGTTTGTTGAATTATCGAGCCTGATATCTGTCGCGCAAATCCCAACACCATCCTTTGTCAATTGCAGATTGCACAACACAGCCATACTTGACAGACTCATCGGAGGCTTCAGAAAGGTATTTGCAGCATTACTTGATTCCGGAAAAAGCCCCGAGAACCCTCCTCGAGCTACAACCAGAGGCTCAGATCCTGCAACACAGATTCAAGAGCCAGCATTTTGTTCATATTCAATTAGCGTTTTTCAGAACATAATTGTATTGATTTTTATTTCCAAAACTTTGTACCATCTAATGTCAGCCACTTTTTGCTTCCAGCCTCATCAGCTTTCCCTTCCCCAGGATTTCCCTCCCTAGATTGTCCTTTCACACCTTTTGTATTGATCAACAAGAAAACTAAAAACAAACACCTTATCATCGTCTTCAAAGCCTGTTTCAAATTACAGTAAAAGAGCCAGAGAATAAGGTCAAGAAAAGACGAACATAGTTATTGAAAGAAAGATACGATAAAAATGAGTTGAACCCCAGATGGACTTACATGATCCTTGACAGCATTGGAGAAGAAAAGTGGCATAGAGTTGAGATTTCAGCCAGGAATTTTCTCGGCAAAGTGAAGGAAATTGGCAGAGGATGGAGAGAGAGAATATAGATTAATGAAGATTAATTAACACTAAAAGCTCTCCCTAATAACCCATCAAATGTTTCACTAATTTAACAGCATTGATTGAGAGACGGAGGCGGTTTCTTGGTTGAAGATCTCGTTGCCTTGTTCGCTATTTTGGCTCCATTTCTGTGGAGGCGGGAAAGACAGCTCTGAACTTAACGGCTTTTAACCGACTTTCGATTGAAACTGAAATCCAATTTACTATAATTACTGTCGGACGGTTTGCTTTGACGTAGAATTTAATTATAATTGGGTTAAATGCACTCATGGTCACTAAACTATGCACTAAATTCATTCGCGGTCACTTTTATTTAAATCGTTGCATAAAAGTCACTGAACTTTAGATTTTATTTGTCGTTAAGTCACTCTACTGTTCATCCGTCAAAATATTTAACGGCTGCTGACGTGGACACTGATATGGATGATGACGTTGACATTTTACTGACGTGGATGATGATGTGGATATTTTGTTGACATGACATCTAGTCATCGTCCATGTCAGCAGTCACGTCAGCATTGAAACAGTGGATGCTGACATGACATCCTGTTAGCATCCATATCAGTATTCATGTCAGTTTTGTGTTAGTTTCTGTTGCAGTGACCTCACAGCAAATAAACTCAAAATTCAGTGACCACGGTTGTAATTAGTAAAAACTTCAATGACCTTGAGTGTATTAACTTCTCTTATAACTTTTTTTTTTCTTTTCCAGTTTGTTAAAGTGCTAGACTGTCAATTCTCTCACTCTACTTTCTTTCTTTTTTCTTTTATTTTTTTATCTAATCACATTTAGATTGATTAGTCTATGAATTGAGAAGTCAAATAATAACAGTCATAAAAACATACTAATTTTTTTGATCAAACAAACAATAAATATTTTTCACTTTCTCTCTCTATTTTTTTTATGACTGATGAGTGATAATGATTATAAATTGATTGTGATTTTAAATTGATAATGATTTAGTTTTTTTGTTAGACATTGAAACTTTGTTTTTCTTATATTTATATATTTGTGTTTTTATTTGAAATAGAATTGGATTTGAGCTAAATTGAACATAAACAGATATATGTTCGTTTTTGGACTCGTTCGTACTATTTAGGTTCATGTTCGTTGAATAGTTTTATAACAAAATTTGTATTCATGTTCGGTTCGTATACTTCAATTCGTATTCAGCTCGTATTTGGTTCGTATAATTCGTATTTATATTTATTAAAAATTATAATTAATATAAATAATTAAAAAAATATAATTAAAAAAATTTTAATTTAAGTTCGGGTTCGTGTTTGTGTTCGGTTGGTATGGTTCAGGTTCAGATTCATGTTCACTAATTTTTAACATTACTGTTCTGGTTCGTGTTCGTGTTCATGTTCGGATTCGTACAGTTTGTTTCGGGCTCGAATCTAATCCTAATTTGAAACTTTATTTTACAGTTTTGCCTTGTAGCTGCTTTCAAAAGTTGTTAATTTATTTGTAAAAATACTTTTTTTTAGTGTTCTCATTTGTTTTTTATTTTAAAAATTTTTAGCTTGCATCTTTTTTAATTCTATTTAATAACTAATAAAGTAGATGAGAAGAAAAATGAGGTATCTTTTGTAGAGTGAGAGAATTAACAGTCCAACACTTTAACAAACTGGAAGAGAAAAAAAAAGTTATAAGAGAAGTCAATGCATTTAAGGTCATTGAAGTTTTCACTAATTGCAACCGTGGTCACTGAATTTTGAGTTTATTTGCTGTAAGGTCACTGCAACAGAAACTAACACAAAACTGACTGGATGCTAACATGGACGCTAACAGGATGTCATGTCAACATCCACTGTTTCAATGCTGACGTGGCTGCTGACATGGACGATGACTAGATGTCACGTCAGCAAAATATCCACATCATCATCCACATCAACAAAATATCCATGTCATCATTCACGTCAGCAACCGTTAAATATTTTGACGGATGAACAGTAGAGTGACTTAACGGCAAACAAAATCCAAAGTTTAGTGACTTTTGTGCAATGATTTAAATAAAAGTGACCGTTAATGAATTTAGTAAATAGTTCAGTGACCATGAGTGCATTTAACCCATTATAATTCGATGTACATAAAGGTAATTTTCTTACCTTATTTTTAATTCTTTAAATTTATTTTCGAATTGAAACTCCGCCATCATTCGCGTTAATGATAGATACTCTATTTGAACAATGACATAAATACGAATCGAGTTAAAAATATTAAATTCGAATCCAACCTATTTTTTTATCAGATCAATATGATAAAATCTGTTTAATTCATTTTAAAACGAGTTTTTTCATACCAAAATTATTCAATTTAAATCTTTTTATTTTCTTTTTAGTATCATATCGAGAATGAATAGATATAACATAATTTATTTAACTTTTTTTAAATCGGGATATGTTATATCAAAATTACTTAATTCAAACCCTTTTTTTTATACTGTATTGTATTGAATTAATAAATCGTTTTTGTGTCCAATTTTTTTTATAAGTAAAAAACAAAAAACACTCAATTTAAATTAAATTTAAACACGAGATGTCTTGTAAATAAATTAACATGACACAATTCATTTAACTCGTGTTAGAAACAGGTTGTATTATGTCAAAATTACTTAATTTAAATTTCTTTATTTTTTTTATAATATCGTACTGAATTAGTAAGTCATTTTTCGTATTATGAGTTAGAAAACACTCAATTTAAATATAATATAAATAAAAATTATGTCGAAAACATGAAATCCAAACACAATCTGTTTTATGAACGGATTGATATGACACAATTCATTTAACTTGTTTTATAAACATGTTATATCATGTCAAAGTTTCTTAATTCAAACATATTTATTTATATTTTTTTGTATCGTATCATATCAAGTTAACAAGTCATTTTTATATTAAGTGTTTTTGTGTACTATAAGTTAGAAAACATTTTATTTGAATACGTTCTGAATAAAAATCATGTAAAAATATTAAATTCAAACAAAACTTATTTTGTAAACAGATTAACATACCTAATCCATATTATATTCTTTGTTTTGACAAAAAATTTAGCTCAAACCAAAGATAATTAATCAGTCTCTAACTCTTAGATAAACACCAATCCCTCGATGATATAACTTCTTGGTAGATTGAAGTCTTGCCTTTGAGGTAGGAAGCCAACCAAATTGCCGTCCATATTACTCCCTTGAAGCTCAAACTATTTTTTTATAGATATAGCTAGTTTTGGGTTTGTTTCAATAAATTTTAGGGGGGGTTTTGATAATTTTGAAAATGTTTAGGCGTTTCCCTATTAAGGAATTTCGCAAGGACTTATGAAGAATTAACCTTCTCAAGTTAATGAACTGTACAGATCCCACATCGGAAACGGACAAGCATTTCAAATACTATAAATTAACCTAGGAAAGCGTGCACCGTCGCCGAGCTTGGTTGCGTGAGCTTGTAACCCAAGTGGGGGCTTTAAGATGCTAGAACAGTTGGGTCAACCAATTGAGTTGGGCTTGGGCTGGCTTTAAACTGGCTAGCCCGTTCCAAGCTAGGAGATGAGCCATGGGTCTCTGGCGAAGGCTGGAGTTTCATGGCTACTAGAGTGGAGGACACCGCGTGAGGCTGGCTTCACAGAGCAGCGTCTACCTCCCGCTCTTGGCAGTGGAAGGATAACTGGCCGGTGCCACCTGAGCTCGCCATGGCTCAATGGATTGACTCCGACTGAACCATCATCTTTTTTAAATTTTTTACATTTTTCATATATTCTAGAATTATCACAATCAAAATATCATTTATTTTATTGTTATTATTACAAAATATATTTGTTAATTATATTTGGTTTTATTTAAACTTAAAATGATTTAACTTGGCTTAAAATTATTTCAAATTTTTTTTTTAATTTGATTCAAAAATATTATTAAACTTCGGTAAAATGGATTATACATACACCTATTTTTAATAAAAAAAATTTGAAAATTAAATATTTTTACCCATGCATGAATGAAAGCATGGCCCACTGCAGGCCAGGTAAGCCGATTGCAAAAGCTTACCATATACTCAACAACATGGAACTGGTCTCTCCACATAAAAAGCGAATCTGCTTTGTCTTCGTTACTAGTCCCGAATCCCATTTAATCAGTAACAGCAAAAAGAATTTCAAAGCGAAGGCACCGTACGGAACTGTTTAATTCGCCACCGGAGACGGGCAAAAATGAAGATCACGGCGTTGCTGGTGCTTAAATGTGTCCCCGAGGGAGTCGATCCAGTCATCTTAGCGAATGCATCTGACGTCAGCCATTTCGGCTACTTTCAACGCTCCAGCGTCAAGGAGTTCGTCGTCTTCGTCGGTCGTACCGTCGCCAAACGCACTCAGCCGTCGCAGCGTCAGTCGGTTCAACACGAAGGTCCGATTTCATCTTTTATTCTATTATAATTGATAATTGTATCGTTTTTTGTCGGTTGACGTTTCAGCTTGAACTGCGTCGTTTTGAGTTTTTTTGGGTTATTATGATGCGTCTATTATCTGCATAATTAAAGAAAAATTATAGTTTGTGATTTCTTGAATTACGCGTTATTAGGACGCCATTTTAGAATGAGAATATGTGATTGTTTTGGGTTTAAAGTTACATGAAATCCTTTCGTGATCTATTGCATTGAGTACGCACTTGAAGATGTATCAAAAAAAGTATAATTTTGATCCTTCAGAATTATGCTCTGCAATTGAACGCCGTTTTAGAACAAGTAATTATGTAATTGGCTTGAGTTTCAAGGTATCTGGAATTGTTTTGAAAGTTACACTTCATAAAATTTGGTTATTCGATGAAGTTGCAAATGAGTTTAACGTTTTCTTTGTTTTCAAATGTGTAAATTTGTAATTGTTGTGAGCTCAAATGGTTCAAGGTTTATGATTTCTTAACCGTCTCAATATATTTTGTGATTCATAGAAACAAGTATATTTTTTTATCATTTTGAGCTTGAGTCATTTAGGGTTTATGATTTGTCAATTATAACGAATTTGTGTTTTGTGTGTAAAGCTAATAGTGTGAGAAGAAGAAAATGAATAATTTGACTGTGTGTGTTTGGTTTTGTGTTTTAATTTGTTGGATGTTGATTGCATGCGTAGAGTACAAGGTGCA
Organism: Anacardium occidentale; assembly: GCA_026122585.1. Taxonomy (NCBI): domain Eukaryota; kingdom Viridiplantae; phylum Streptophyta; class Magnoliopsida; order Sapindales; family Anacardiaceae; genus Anacardium; species Anacardium occidentale. The sequence goes on along the minus strand of JAJEJH010000038.1, from coordinate 739,067 downwards.
TGCTTATAATAGAAATGGGCTATGCGCGGTCGGATTTATGGATGACCACTATCCAGTTCGGAGTTCGTTTTCACTTCTGAACCAGGTATAGTATATTGAACCTGTACCAAATTTATATTATTTGGGTTATGGTGAATGATTCTTTTGAAGTGTTTTCTATAAAAGTGCTTCTTGCAAATTATCCTGACGGATTAGATGCTCGCCATATATTTAACTGTTTCTTTAAACATTTTAATCTTTGTCTGTCAAACAGTAAAGTATATTATTTGTGATAGAATTTCTGGTGTTAAAATTTATTATTTGTTATAAAGCATGAAGGAAATGGAATTATCAATGTTTGTTGATGAGTGACGAAGGAAGAATATTTAGGTGGAATCTTTTTTTATGAGGTTTATTTATTTATCTATTGTATTTATTGATTTGGAGAGTTCCAACTACTGTGTTTCACGGGTTAGATTTTAGAGTCTTTTATCTTCAGTTAGCTAACTGGCGAAAAAATCGCACTTGAAGTTTGAAGTCTGAGAATAGAAAGTTGCTTGGTGAATATGCTTTTATACGGTTTAAATTTGTTTGTGTGGGATTTTATGGTCATGAAACCATATGCGGATACTTGTTGTCTTGGTTTTCTGGATGGTTGACAAATCAAGGGTGTCTGGTAGGTGCTAGATGAGTATCAGAAAAATTTTGGTGATTCATGGAAGACTGTACAGGCAGACAGCTCTCAACCATGGCCTTATCTGAATGAAGCTTTGACTAAATTCCAGGTATCTCTGATTCTTTGTTGCTCTTTACCAAATTCGATATCTATTATATAGATTTCATCATCTTGTACTTATATTTACTCTGATTTACAACATTTCAGGACCCTGCAGAGGCTGATAAGTTATTGAAAATTCAAAGGGAATTGGATGAAACCAAGATTATACTGGTGGGTTTTTTGCTATCACTGCAGTGATTTATGTGTTGGACCTAATAAGTTTAGTTTTCTTCTGTTTCTAGAATTACTTCATTTGTTTGTATTAGAGATCTAAGTCTTTCTTTTGCATATACTTTCATTCCTCAATTGACTCAATTATTGCAACGCAACCTTCATTTTGCATTTTTTCATTTGATAGACAATTCATATTCAAGGTGTTTCCACATGAGCTACATGAGAATTGGCTCTTCAATTAACTTGTAACTTGGCTCTATTGATAATTAGGCTGGGTTGGTAATCATTTTGGTTGACTTGTGTGAATTAAGTGCACATGGTTATTGAAGTGCTCCAACTGAACCAAAGTCTTGCTTTCCTGATATAGCCTCAACCTGAAAGCTATGTGATATAAAATGATTTAGAAAGTTTTGTTTCTACTTTACCCAGGAGACAAGGCATGGGAAATGACAACTGGGATACTAGATATATTATCTATGACATTATTTCTTCTTCTTTTTTTTGGCTTCCAGTTTGTTCTCATGACATATGTAATGTGTGAATTCTTTATTACAGTTTTTGTGGGCGTGAGCTTTTTATGCCTAATAAGTTTATGCTTTGTATCTGTTATCTTGTCTATTTATTGGATTGGCTTCGCTTTCTTTCAAGTTTGAAAAAGTTCACTCTCTGTTTCAGCATAAAACTATTGATAGCGTGCTTGCACGGGGTGAGAAGTTGGACAGTTTAGTTGAAAAGAGTTCAGATCTTAGTGCAGCATCACAGGTAATCCAATAATATCTTTATATTGCTCTTACTCATTTGTCAGTCAACAACTAAACTTATATGTTAGCTCATATGCATAGTCTTTAATGTGATGGCTCCTGTTTGCATGTATTTATTCTTGTCTTCCTGGATCGTGTACAATATATCATGTTAATTGTCATTAAGATTTGTTGTTTGATAACTTAGTTGCCACTGGACCAATATAATTTTTGATAACTTAGTTGCCACTGGACCGATATAATTCAAAGGCCTTGCAGAATTTTTTTGGCTTTATTAATCGCATCCATGTCAATATCTCGCTAGGAGATTGTTGACACAAAGTCATTTACGTATCTTGGCTAATGAGAGAACTTCTGGTTATTGAAACAGATGTTCTACAAGCAGGCAAAGAAAACGAATCAATGTTGTACCATACTGTAACTCATTGAGGCGAGGAATGAAATGGCCATATTCACATGACAAAAGGGTGATCATAATATGTTTATATCATTTTTCAGTTGTTTGCTTGGAGGATTTATGGTTTTTCAGCTTCTGGGTGTTATCGCCTAAATCTTTCGTATTTTACCACTTATTCGCTTCTTGCTCTCAGACGTAGCTTGTGACCTTGTGTATGTGATTCTCTTGTACTGATTATACAGTATATGTCTACGTTTTCTGTACTACATATTCTTATAGAATTTATGGTGTCTCAATTCTTTTCTCTTCAAATTTAAAACAATTTTTCATCAAATTTTGGTGGGAGGGACATTTGATGTTACAAGTTTTTCATGAGCGATCTTGTCATAGTGTAGCTAAGAGTACTCCAATTTCCAAATTGGTTTGTTGTTAGATTTTGTGGTAGGAATAATGAATAGGAGTGTTTTGGTTATTATCAGAATCTGGTAAGATTTACTTCTAATGGGAAAGACTCCAATTGCATTGAATAAAAGGCATTATATACCAAACTTAAGAACAAGTTACTAAATGTCAGTTGCATCTAATTTGGTGATATAATAATATGTATTATACAAATATGTTAAACTGATATTCTCAACTATCAGTAGTTTGATAATTAACATTTGTTATGTTATTATCCAGATAAATCACCATCAATGTTTTTAAAATCGGATCGGGTCTTGATTCAGGAGAGGCAAAGGAACCTTCAGACTAGAGAGTGGTATGGTCCTCGCAAAATTTCTGAAAATAACATATTCATGTAGGATCTCAGGTTGGAATCTTTTCATCCTCAGTATTAAATGAACTATCAACGTAACAAGTTGCCCGGATTGAATTGTAATCAAAGCTTTCCGGATTAACCACTGGTTATTGATGAAAACAAAATAAGAAATTCAAATGTTATATAATATCTCATACAACATGAATCCTGATCGATAAAGGAGTCCCTAATCCTCACAAATTGTTCATCGATCAATTATAAGTTCAACCCCAAATTATGCTTCAGGTTTTAGTAGCAAATTCATGTAAAGTTGAGCAATTTTTCACTTTAAAATCCTACCCAACCAAGCTTCAACCATAAGAATAACCAATACAACTTCAAATCTCATCCATTACTCCAATATCCATCATCATTTATCACAATACACTTATAGAAATGTAGAAGCAATGGAGCTCAAATCACACAATACAAATATTACAATTTGGTTAAATACAAGTAAAATAAGTCATTCAAGTCTAAAAGAATAATTTTTACCAATTTGAGGTTGAATCAAGTTTTAAGAGGAACTTGATACATATCTAAAGAAGATTTCACCAATTTGTAACTAGCTTTTAACCTCTTGATTTTCCACACCAATTCTCTCTTGCAAAAAAGATTGAATAAAGGAAAAATAAAAAGCACAAGAATAAAAAGTTCTAAGTTCAAGAAAAAGCACAAAACTTTTGTTTTAATTTCAAAATTATCAAGTCTAAGGTTTTACATAAGAGAGAATGACAACTTATATAGGTCTTACATGCAAAGGAAAATAACCAAAGTGCCATTTCTTTAAATCACAAAAAGGATAAGAAAAATATCCCCAAAACATGAAAATTTAATACATAAACTTGATGAAATTTGACTCCTTAGTATGTCACTTTTGATGGTTGCAAGGCTCAATCATGATCTGAAGGTGTTTAGAGGAGTTTTTTTTTTTTTTTTTTTTGGTAAATGTGTTCAGAGGAGTTACACAAGCTAGTCTTGATGGCATTGGTTTTGTTATGCATGAATGGAATCATGAACTTTAAAAACATACTTGATCTTATTCCCTGAGCATAGAGGATTGGAACATGCATTTAAGGGCTTGAAATATAATTTGAAGGCACCAAAATTTCGATTGATGAAGTTGTTTCCAATCTCACATATGAACATGAATTTGAATTCATATCAAATCCACACATCAGTTAGAGATAAAAAAAACATGAGATTTTGTTTAGGAAAAGTAAGTATTACTTCTCCTTTATATGGTATTTGAATAGATTCAAAATCATATAAGGGATCCTAGATGAACAGCATACAAAAGAGGACAGAACCATTTTTCTTTAGCTTCAAAGAAACAGATAAAAATCAAAATACACAACTCATATAAGGTTCCAAAAAGGGGCCCTTTACTCCATCATCATCCTTAAGATTCCTACCCTATCATAATCACAGTTAGTGAAGCTTATCCATCACCGTTTCCCATCAAAGGACACCTACCCAGCACCACAGACAAGACACTCTCATGACCCCAAACACACGCTACTCTTTCATAGCCAATAAAAGCCAAGATGTAGAAGCAACATACATTTTTTTAGGTGTACAGAAACACTCTTATCTACTAATGCAAACAGGGTTTTTTTGGTAGTTATTTATGACTTTGAGATAACCCAAATTTATGTTCTCCTTGTTTCATTTTCCGAAGATGGATTTGATCCACCATATGCCCTTGGTATCCTCGGGGCCTTCATCTCCCTCTGGTGGTGGATCAGTCTGTGGTGTCTTGTGCAGTTTGCTCACATCATAGCCTTCGCTCTTGGCCCTCTCTACCAGCATTTTGTAGATCTCCTCATCTAGATGAGTCCTCCTGCATAGTATCTGCATCCATATCACCATGAATCAATAAAAATGGGACTTTGAAGTTGAGCAATAGAAGTTGGACAAAATGCAATCTCACTAGTAATACTGAGGGTTTAACAATATTATAACATTATATTGATATTCTCACACACTCTGTCGGGTTTTGCTTGCTTTGCAACCCAAAATCATCCAAGATCTCTCCCGTGCTTTTTCAAGGTGAGGTTTGCCTAGGGCAGATGGAAATGTATTATTCGTTTTCAACATTTGAGATACAAAGCCTCAACGCAAACATCCTAAAAAGCATAACTGAGCAAATAACAAAACCCTAATTGAAGAATAGTGAAACGCATAGATTCATAACAGAGAAGAAAGCTAAGATTTATTTTCAAATTTACAGAATCTCTACACAAAAGCATCCTAAGAAGCATAATTGAGCAAAATGGAAAACCTCTCTCAAGATACATAGACTCATATATACCTACCCAGAGATAACTCCTGCTAGGCTGACCAATCAGAGCATACTGATACTCATCATCAATGAACAGAACCCAGTAGTCTCCAACAACAGGTATGATAGGCAAGAAAGGAGGCACGTAAAACTTGACCTTGAGCTTGGCCTCGTCACTATTAGGATCAGCCTTGTAGGCAGTGCCTTCTATGAAGCCTCTTTTACCATCTGCCCATGTCTCATTTAAAACACGCACAGTCCCATCTTCATTCAAGGTGTAAGTAGCCCTCGTGTCCACCCCATTCTTGGGCTGAAACCTTGAAGGGAACGAAGCAATCTCATACCATCTCCCCATATAGCGCTTTAAATCAAGACCCTTCACCACTTCCATCTCCCTTTTAGCCATGTTTTTTGGGGTGAAAGATCCAAGTTCAAGCTTTTGCTCAAAGATTGGAACTTTCCTCAGGGACAGAGGTGGGTTTATGAGAAACTTTTGATAATGTTTGTTAAATTGTTATTGATGAGGTGGGGCTTAAGATTTTGAGAAGTGCTTGGCAGACGTGGAGGGCTTAGAACTTTACGAGTGTTAAGAGTGAAAGAGAAATGGCAGGTGGATCTGGGAGTTTCCAGGCTGTATTTTGTTAAAGCCAAGACAAACCAGGGGCTTGTTGAAAATGTGGTAAAACTCGGTGAAGAAGGAAAGAAAGTTGTTTCACGACGGTGAGTCAATCTTGATTTGAAGTATGAATAAGATGGGGAAAGAAAAATCAAAAGAAAGTTAGCTTGAGCTAAATCTCTAAAACACAAGATTTAGATGAACACATAAACAAGGGATTTACACTTCTATAATCCAACCTCTCTCAATTAGTGATTTTAATTATGATGTAAGTTTGAGAAAAGTACAATTTTTTGGAGATATTTTTCTTGATGCTATTGAGACTCAGTGGTCAAATTCTTTTAGCGATACATAGCATACCTTTTCATATGCATCAACTCATAGTTATGGAAGGTATATTTCACATTAATGCTTCGATACAGTTCATGTTAATATTTATTGTCAAATTAGTATCTTATGCATCAACTTATAGCTTGTTACCTTGTTAAGCTTATTTCAATTACATTTTATTGATGCCATATTGGGCAAATATATGTCCATGCATTTGATGTGGTTTTTCTTGATTAGACAAATACCAAATAATGAATTTACATATAATGTAAAATAATATAAATAAATTAACATACCATTGTATAATTAAACAATTTAATTTGTTTTTAATTTTAAATTATTAAATAACATAATCATATACATAATGTAATATATATTACAATTACCTTGTATTTTTAATTTCCATTAATGCTCTTTCTCAATTAAATCCTGTTTACTGCCACTCACTTCACTGACTAAGCATCCAAATTACAAGATTTCCCCTTTGTTAAACACCTAAATGAATATAATCTTTCCTCTTTTAATGTTTGATTGAACCGATCTATTATCAAGATGTTATTTCTTTTAAATACACAATTTATTATAGCTTTATTTTTTTGCCAAGATTTTTGAGTTTTACAACTCGAAATATTATGAATGATATTATTTTTTTGTTTCGTTTAAACTAGTGTATTTGAAGATGATTTAGTGTTTTTAAAATAGATACCGGTTACATATTTAAATGTGTAATGAATATAAGCAAGTCAAACAAAACTGAAGGGGATTAGTTGACTTTCTATTAGAGATGAAAATTTAACTTATAAAATCAGGTTTTTAATTCGTATTTTCTTAAATGGAAAGGGAATTGTTCAATAAAAACAGAGATGAGGTTAATTAAAATCTCCTCAATCAAGAACAAGGTGAGAATGAGGATAAATATATATTCGATCCGTCTCCTCCCAACTCATCCTCTTCCTGGTTTTTTCTCTTTTCTTACATATTATCTAAACTTTTAAATATTAAATTATTTTAAAATTTTTGAATTATTATAAATATCTTCAAATACCTAATAAATATTTGATTATATTTTTAATAAGTATGGCAAGGAGAAAATGGGTGAAATTTTTTGTATAGGGTACAGAGGGGGAACGAGAATGAGGAAAGGTTTCCCTTTATGGGAATGAGAATGAGGATTAGTATTCTCCTTCTTCTCTAAATCAAGGATGGGCCAAGATGGGAAAAATTTTTCCCTATAAAGACAAAGATTTAGGTATTTGACCCCCTTTGTCCTATTGTCATCTCTATTTTCCATAATTTTGAATTTTTTTCTTAATTTAATTTATATAAAATATCAATATAACCTCAAAAATTTTATATTAATCTCTCTGTATATGTTGTTAATTTTTTTAACCTTTTTCTACTAAATTTTAATTTTATTAAATTTTATTTTTTTGGCATGTCCACTAATAAGGTCATAGGGAATATGAACGATGAGTGTAAAACATAGATGTAATAATAAAGTTTTATATATATATATATATAATGAAATTGTTAAATCACATAATTTGTCGATAATATATAAATTAATCTTATTATTAATACACATAATTTAACTTAAGATTAATACCAAAAACATGATTAATGTTTCATTTCATAAATAGAAAGAATATAATTAGAAGATTCAACCATCATCATCGGTTACATTTTATTGGCAACTTGGATTCAATACATACTGAAGGGACAATTTGAGTGGGAATAAGTATTTTTAGAAATATATCAATATCAAACTCAGTGACATATCAGATGTTGGACCAATTTAATAAAGATTTTTCATTATTAAAAAGCTAAACGACTTTTACCCACCCAAAATTTCCTTAAATGATAAAGTATCATCAAAAAAGTTTTTAAAAATCAAATATTTATTCGTTGACTAATTTTAATAATTAAATTTAATGATTAACCTTTAAATTTAATTAGTTAAAAAAGTATTTATTTTTTTGAATAAAAAAAGTTTAAAAAATAATAAAATAAATTTATAAAAATATTTAATAATTTTAAAAAATAAAAAAAAATCAAAAAAGTGACATCACTAGCAATAATGATCATAAAAAACTTAACTAAATGATTGAAAATAGCACTTGATTGGATTGACAGTCAGACCACTTTTTAAAATTTTTTAGAAATGTTGAATTAATATTTAAAATATTTTATTGTTATTTTATATTAAATGTTATTTTAATATTATTTTTATTTTAATATTAATATTATTTAATATTTTATAAAATGTATTCTGATTTTTTATTATAAAATATTAAACAAATTAAAAGAAATAGATATTTAATTTTTTAAAATATTTTGAATTGCATGTTATCATTTAAAAAAGCTTTAGGTGAGAATTAGTCATTTCACCTTATTAAAATAAAATTAAAAGTAATTGTATAATTTTAAATTAAAAAATAAAATAATTATGTCATTTAATTATATATTATGAGATTTGTTTAATTTGTGCGAACATAAAGAAGTTCTTCTCTTTATAAAGAAGATTTATTCATTCCGTAATTTGAGCAAGTGTTTTTGTATTCAATAAAAAATCTTCATAAATAAAAATAAGGCCAACCAGCATATTCCCGCCCAAGGTTTCTTTAAATGACATGCCCCTAAAGTTTCAAAAAATTAAATACTCATCCCTTAACTAAAATTAGAGAGACATTTTTGTCTTTTTAATAAAAATTAAATAATTAATTTTATAAAAAATAACATAAACTTATATTAAAAAATAAAAATTTTAAAAATAAAATAAAAAATTTAGAACACAGTCACCACCACCAGTAGAGCTGTCGAAAGTGATAACCACTATTAATAGGATCATATAGTCAAAAACAGTCACTTGGTTTTGACTATTTCAATAGTTAAAATAGTCAAATTTGGTTATTTCTGTCATCGTAAAAGGTCAAAAATGACTGGTGTCAAATATGCCAATCGTTTTAAATATTTTATGGTAGCGAATGAGGTCAGATTTGGCTTAACTAGATATGACCACCTCCGTTAGTCATCCAGTTATGTTAACAGTAACCATTACTATTTACAATACTATTAGCAGAAGTGGTTATTTTTAAAAATTTTTATTTTATTTAAAATTTTTTTATTAATTTATTAAAATTTTATTATTAATATTATTTATTTTTATAAAGTGTGTTTGGTCCTTTCATGGAAAAGGGTGGATGCTTGGCTTTTTGAAACTTTATGATGGCACTTTGTCAGTTAAGGAAACCTTGGGTGGGACGAGGTCGTTTGGCCTAAAAATAATTAACCAATGTGATCGGTCATAAATCCCCCAGCACATTAAAAAAGGTTAATTAATTCATTAAAATGGACCCACACGCCTTGATCGAAAGAGTTTATTACAGCAACTGACTTCTGTCAAGCATTAACAAGGACGAGAAGCAGTACATTTCAATTAGTTAATTTCCATAGTAACTGTCAAATCACTCAGTTAGATCCCTACATTTTTATCTAAGAACTCAGAGAGAGAGAGAGAGAGAGAGAGCGTGTGTGTCTCTGCGGAAGAAGCGAGAGAAGAAGAAGATGTCGAGGAGATCAGGGGCGTGTCTGAGATGTTGTCTGGTGATATTTGCAGTGGTTTCGGCATTAGCAGTGTGTGGACCTGCCCTTTATTGGAAATTCAAGACGGGTGTCTTGGTACCTCACTCTAAATCCTCTTGCCCTCCTTGTGTCTGTGACTGCCCCCCTCCTCTTTCGCTTCTCAAGATTGCTCCTGGTATCTATCTTTCTCCCTGTGTATTTGTTTGTTAAAGTTTTTATTGTTATGATTTTTTTTTTTTTTTGCATCTGGGTTGTTGTTAGTTTTTTATTTTGTTGTGCAATATGTGTATTAGTTTGAAAATGAGGCGTGCCCATTCAGCGATTTGAGGATTGATCCGTGCATCTGCGTTTTTCTCAAAGTTTTATTTTTGTTCTTTTAGGTGTTGATGAAGTCACTTTTCTGTGAAAGCATTGATTTTGATTTTCTTTTTTCTTGTTGGCATCTTTGTTAAATTGAAATGTAGAGCTACCCATTTGATCAAACTAACTTCTGATCTCTCCTTTAGCTAATTTAATTTTTTAGGTTTCTGGGTAGTTGTCCATTTTTTGTTTGGTTTAGGTGTTAATGAAAGTGAAATAGTATGCATTTTGTTCATGCAAGATGTTGGTTTTGTTTTGTAAAAAGTGTGTTAGAGTGAAATTTTAGTGATACCCTCAAACTCTTGTATCCCACATGTTTGTTTCTTCAGGGTGGTCATCAAAACTCGACCCTTTTCCTGTCTAGGTGTTGAATATTGTGGAATTAAGGAGGCTTATCTGGTCAACTTGAAACTTTGATATACTTTTGTCTCTAATTTTGAATTTCGAGTTTTGCAGGTGTTGGGTAATTTTCATAGAATAGGGATTACCTATTTCAAGTTAGATTTATTTCACTTATTTCTTTCACATCTTCGGATGATGGTACAAATACAATTAGAGTGCCCTGTTTTCAATTTGGGACTTTGATAAGTTGATATTGCCAATTATGAATTTGGGATCTCGTTGTACTTATGTCTTGGATTGATACAACGGGGGTGCTCGTTTCATGACTGTTGAGGTTTTAGGGTTTGGGAAAACATTTCAAAATTTCAGAGAACTAGGAAAGTTCTAGTATCTGGTCTGCTAGATACTGGAAATTTTTGTTTGAAAAATATTTCTATAAATCCAAAATACAGTTTTAAAAAATCACTTATATCGCTGGAATATGATATCTTTGTCTTAGATTTTGGAGCATAGTTATAATTTAAATCCGTGATAAACATTTTTTATGGCACTATATAATGCTTGTGGTGCTACAAGGGTATTTATTCTTATCTTATGACTGTACGTCTGGTAGGATGTTCTGTTGAAACTGCATAAATAGCTTCTTCATGGTTGTAAATATCAGGTGGTCATTTGATGCTGGTACTTAAAACCATAAAATAATCAAAGGAGAGCAATTTATTTGTTTCTTATTCTTGATCAAGTGGTTAATTCAAAAGGCAAGGGGCCTATTCATGTGCCACTGATGATAGAAGGTGCAAGTGTGGACCAAAAAGTTAACATCCAAATCCTAGTTTTAATCCCTAGAAGTTCGTGTACTCATTTGTATGGCTCGTGGATTCAATATTTTATATAGTCGTCAGTTTTCCTATCATTATTACATTTACTTTAGTCATCACTTGGAAAGATACAAAAAGAAAAAAAAAAAGGAGTTTACTTTCTTTCAATGTAGTTTAATGTTATGATCTCGAATGCAAGGCATAAGACTTGGATCCCACATTGGAAAGCATAGGCTTCTAACATGAGGTTTATATGATTTTGGACTCTCCAATCTCAATAGATAATTTTTGGGTTGTGGTTTTGCTAAGGGTCATATCATTTAACAAGTTCATCTTTGTTTGGTGTGGTTTCCTCTCATTTGCTGTGATCTCATGCTTTGATTTTTGTGAATGTTTGCATGCTTTCTATACTGCTACATATAATGTAAACTTTTGAAATTCCTTATTAGGAGCTACTTTTGATCTTTGATATCTCCAAGTTGTCAAACTTACTATTTCTAATATTGACCATGTCTTCAAAGTCCAAATTTCTCTTAGATTCTGATGTCACCATTTTGCTTTTGTTATTATTTTGCAGGGTTGGCCAATCTCTCAGTCACAGGTAAGAGTTCATTCTACCAGCTTAACTTGGTTAAGAACTTCATGATCATCCTTTGTCTTAGTGAGATTCATCTTTTAATTCTCCTCAATGATGAAGATTAAGGACCAAAGTTCATACAGTTGTCACTCATTTTCTGCTTTTTTTTTTTTTTTTTTTCTAAATAAAATCTGATATAGTAGTTGGAACTTGCTTAAGTTATTGCCTTTCCAGCTGGTTGATTGCCTTGTGAAGTAAATTGCCATTACTAGTTAGGCCTCAGTTTGTAAGAGCTACCCAATGAGTCAAGGGAGCTCATGTGGCTGTCAGCATTTCACTAAGTGGCCCTCACAGCTTTTGCTTCTACCCTAATGCTTCTTCTTCGTCGAATTCTCCTTACCAATTACTTTAAAGTGCCACAGATGTGTCCCTTCAGGCCTATTCTAACCCATCGTGGGCCTCCTTTTATATTTTGCATAATTTTAATTATATTAAAACAATCTCAAAAACTAATTAAATGACAAATCTGGGAACCTTTGCTCGGTATTGCTTGCCACCAAGAGCTTACAAGGATGTTCTTTTGCCAAGTCTCACTTCTGTTCCTAATTGCAGAGCTTCTTGACTTTTTTGTTATCTTATTATTTGAATTCAGATATATACCATTAATTGTGTTGATGGTGCAGATTGTGGAAGTAGCGACCCTGAGATCAAGAAGGAGATGGAAAAGCAGTTTGTGGATCTTCTGACCGAGGAGTTGAAGCTGCAAGAGTCTGTTGCCGAAGAGCACATGCGGCATATGAATATTACCTTTGGCGAAGCTAAAAGGGTGGCTTCTCTGTACCAACGAGAGGCAGAAAAATGCAATGCTGCAACAGAAACCTGTGAGGAAGCTAGAGAGTGGGCCGAAGCTTTGCTGATACGGGAGAAGAAAGTGACTAACTTGTGGGAACAACGAGCCCGCCAAATGGGTTGGGAAGGTCAGTAGTTCTTCTTACAATATTATTTAGAAAGATTTTTATTGTTGAAATAGTGAATTCCTCCATCCTTGCTATTTTATGCAAGCGACAAGCAAATTGCTTGAGCCAGAGTTTCAGTCTCACACTTGTATTTTCTTGCAGTTGTAGTGTTGTTGTTCTGGGATAAGATAGTCTCTGTCAAATTTCCTTTGTAATTGACATGTTGTGGATTACTTCCACCCCCCATTTTTATCATAATATAATCTATATATATATACACTTTTTTTGCTGCATTATTTCTAAAATGATTTTGATGTTGCATAAATATTACAAGACTCTTTCCATGTGCCAAGTAGAAGTTGAAGCTGTTTATTCAGCACTCAATGAGTCTCTTCTTCTGTCTCAATCCATTGCCAGTGGATCTTACACAAATCCACCTTGCAGTCTTTCCAGCATGGAAATTAAAGGCACTGTTGAGATAAAACTTTTGATCAGGACCAAACTATAGTATCAGAATAAGGTTTTCAGCCATTTAAATCATAAAATGTTGCTTCAAAACGTGTTGTTATCATCTTCAAGTGATGCGAGATGTCTATACATATCCATCTTCCATTACGTTTTGATAGATTAAAAACATATAAATTATATAACTTGTAATCTATTATTATTTTTAAGTAACGTGGGATATTCAAATACACTCAATATTTATCATATGTTTTATTAATATGAGATTTGTAAAATTATGATAGATTATGTGTATGAAGTTATTAATAGCTTGTTAATAAATCAAACTATTTGTCAAGGATATAACTTGTCTCTTCCAAACTTGATCAGATACTAACTGTAACTTATTAACTGTAGCTTAACCACAATTTGTGCCTTCAAGCCTCCGGATCTTATATATCCATGGAAGCATGTGTTTGCACGTGAAAATCAGAGCGGCCTGCTGATCACGTGGCTGAAATATTTATTTATTGTAAAATTAGCTTTATTATTGACTATCATATTATATTATATTATAGCACTAAAAATTGACGAATTTTTATATCAGCCAATCCAAAAATTTTTTAAGATTCGGAGCACAACTCAAAGCCCTCCAATCGTGCTCCATGAGCCTTTAATGAACCAACTTGTGAATAGTATAAACCTTTAATATAATCAGCATAGTAATCAGTATTACTTATAAGATAAATGACCACTAGATTGACAAATCAGTGAAACTATTAACTTAAAATCAATTTATTGGCCGTGAATTAAATCCCAACAAGTGCTAATTGGATCCACCCCCTTCTATAACATCTGTTTGACAGCATTGAATTGAATTCACTTCAAAACTTACTCTTGAATTTACGTAGAGGCTAATGACCAAAGTGACAATTTTCCTGCAGAGTCTCCCACAATCCGAACAGCACTTAAACGTCATACAAGAGGATATAAGCGTTATAAAAGTGGATAACCTGGTATGGTCCTTGAAGTTTGCCCCAAGTGATTGCTTCCTGAAAGAAAGTAGGAAAAAGAAAATAGTCAAATCTGACCAGCCAGAGCCAGTGGAGTGCTTAGCAATTCAGACACGAGACCGGATAACGCGGTTTCAACATTCAAAGTTCATGCACTGACTCTCATACACAGCTGTCTCAGCTCTTACTATTAATCTCTAGTCTATAAATTTTAAGAATCTTTCATTTGTACTATATAATAAATAATAAGAGTTCCATTTGCTCATACAAAAATAATTATTATTTTTAGATCAACATCACAATTTTTTATAGGTGGTTTTTAGTATCTCTACTTGTAGCCCTTAAGCACCCGGTTGCCTAAACGTCTTGGAAACAGTTTTCTTCTGTTGGTGTTGACAAAACAGGAAAAGGGTCTTGAAAATTTTGAAGGTTGTTGTGAATGACTTTATTTGATGGTCTTGTCCTGAGAGTGTAAGAGTCGGAGTTAAAGTTTGGTTTTTTATGAATGGAAAGTTCAAGGAACAAGAAGAGAGGGTATGAGGATGAGGGAAAAGAAGATGTGCCTGGTTCAAAGAAATCAAAGTTGCCGGCTTTGGCTAGGTTTGTTCTCTTGAATTTATTGGTTTCTGTTCTTGTTCTGATTTCTAGAATCTTTGAAATTGTTTTCCATGGTTTATGTTTCTTGAAAGTACCAGTCACTAATGATAGTGATTTAAAAAAAAAAAAAAAGTGGCAGATTTGGTTTAAGAATCGGGATTCAAAAAAGATTTTTGTTGAGAATGTGTCAAATTCTTGAGATTTAGCAGACTAGAGTTGGATGATGATGAATCTTACGAGTAATGCTTATTTTCTCAATGCTGATCCATTTTGGTGGATCTCATTTGCATGAAGCTCCTTGCAGTTGACCTGTGTTGATTATCATATCATTATTGGTATAGTGAGAAGTGATACAAAAAGGGGATTAGATTTCCCGAAATCGAGGCTCTCTTTCACATTTGACTACTTTAAAATTCAATTTTTGCATCTGCAGTGTGATTGTCGAAGCCTTGAAGGTGGATAGTTTGCAAAGACTTTGCTCATCTTTGGAGCCTCTTCTACGGAGAATTGTGAGTCAAACTTATTTATCGTCTGTTTTTTAGCATAACTATGTATGGTAGTTTGCAACTTATTAATGATCTTACTCCCTTCAAGCATAAGTTACTTGTTCAATTGAATATCCTGCACAAGGTTTTCTCATAAGAATGTGGCATTCACTTTTTACTTGTGCTAATAGAGGTGCTGTTAATGTTTATTTGTTCATCTACTTGATTTTACTTGTGCCGACAGTGGCTTAAGAGACTCAAAGGAATTTCATATAGAGCTGGATACAAAAATGTAATAGTTGGGCCCAAAGTTATTGGCCAAGGTTCTATGGCACTAGCATGTTTTTTGAATCAGCTGGGATTAGATTATATAAACTTTTTGTTCGTATATTTTCTTTCTAATTTTTGAGTGCCAGGAATCATACACAGTATGTATAGTGTGCAATTATTAGGACTAATATTTAGGTGGGAGGTTATGAAATGGGGAAGTGGGTAGTTATGAAGACAGTTTATTTGGATAGTAATGAGCAAGAATAAGACTGGTAAACATGGACAGTTATGGGTAAGCATAAGAGTGGGCAACAGGAGTTTTGTTTGGACAGCATTTGGTTGATTGAAGGAGAGAGAATTTAGACAAACTAGAGAGAGTTTTTAGACAAACTGGAGAGAGTTCTGGCTTCTCCAATGATCAGAAGTGGAGAGCACCGATCTCTCTAATAATCAAAGTTTTTATCTTATTGATCAATCAAATATATCTTTAGAGTGAAATTTTTAGTCCATTCTCCAGGTCATTTCTAGATTTTTGTTTAAGCAATGTTTGTTATTTGCCTGGCTCCTAACAACAGTTAAATATCTTCCCTTCATTAATTCTGCAATTTCAAAAATAATAGGTCAGCGAAGAAGTGGAGCGCGCTTTGACAAAGTTTAGTCATGCTGCTCTTCCAGCAAGGTGTGTTCATGGTTTCTACCTTAATGTTCAGACACTGACACTTATAACAAATATAACTGTAATATCAAATTTATTTTTTTTTTACTGTTGCTCCCTTTCAGTGAAGTGAAGCCATGCTTTAAATTCAATGAGAATGTTGCATTTCAATTCATTGAACTTCTTGATTATTTCTTTTTGCCTTTTGACAGGTCTCCTCCACCAAGAATACTAGGTCCTGGAGGAAAAAATTTGCGACTTCAATTCAAAACTAGGATGCCACCTCATCTTTTCACTGGTGGAAAGGTTGAGGGAGAGCAAGGTGCAGCTATACATATAGTCTTGATAGACCAGAATACAGGCTGTGTTGTCCAAAGCGGACCAGAATCAGTTGCGAAGCTGAATATTGTGGTGCTTGAAGGTGACTTTAATGAGGAAGATGACGATAATTGGACTAAAGAGCAGTTTGAAGGCTATGAAGTGAAGGAACGTGAGGGAAAAAGGCCACTTCTGACAGGGGATTTGCAGGTGACTCTCAAGGAAGGGATAGGAACTGTGGGAGATCTTACTTTCACAGACAACTCTAGCTGGATAAGGAGCAGAAAATTCAGGCTTGGTGTTAAAGTTGCCCCCGGGTATTGTGAGGACATTCGTATTCGTGAGGCGAAAACTAAGGCTTTTGCTGTCAAAGATCACAGAGGGGAATGTGAGTTTTCCTGCACATCTTTTTTTTGATTGGTAGAAGAATTCTGATAAGCTAATTGTATTCAATGGCCTAATAAGGATATAGAGCTACTGTTGTCTGAATGGGATGGCAGAGATTGCAACTTAATGTGTATTTGCTGCATCTGTTAGGGATACATTTCTGCAGTTATTTTAATGACATTTCTTGTCTTCTTAAATAACTTGACCCTACTAGTCCAAAGCTAATATTGTAATGCTAATCTCACATAACCTTGAGGGAAATACACTCTAAAAACTAATGGTTGGGATTGAAGAGTTTAACATAAACCTTACTCCAAAACCTCATACTTTCCAAAATGAGATCCAAGTCTCATACCTTGTAGGCTTGCACTTGGGATTGTAACATAGCCTGATTAGTGGCTTCAAAAACTCAAAATTCCAGGCATAAAAATTCTGATATTTTTTTGTCGATCACCATGTCACCATCTACTTAGGAAAATATTAGAATCCTGCTAAGCTTGTATTAATCAAGTTGTGCTGAAGTCAATTTTTTTTTGTAATTTGCAGTATACAAGAAACATTACCCACCAGCCTTACATGATGAAGTTTGGAGATTGGATAGAATAGCAAAAGATGGAGCACTACACAAGAAGTTGGTCAAGGTTAACATTCTTACTGTCGAAGATTTTCTCCGAATTCTCGTTAGAGATCCACAAAAACTAAGAAATGTAAGAGCTTCATTCTTTGGACTCTCTTAAATATGTTCATTGAATCTCTGTTCCTCCTATTTATGTTTTACAAGAATTTGTTGTTCTTAGTTATCTGAAACTTCAGTTTTCACAACACAGATCCTCGGGAGTGGAATGTCTAATAGAATGTGGGAGAACACAGTGGAGCATGCTAAGACCTGTGTGTTGGGTGGGAAGCTTTATGTGTACTACACAGATGAATCTCACAATACTGGCGTTGTTTTCAACCACATTTATGAGCTTAGAGGTCTCATCACTGATGGGCAGTTTGTCTCCTTGGAATCTCTTAACCACACTCAGAAGGTTAGATGCCCTTCAGTATCATTATATAGTCTTTCATGATCAAATTATTTTGTCTAGTTTTGTAACATTCTGGTTCAAGAGCCTGGTTCATTGTCAAGATGCTGTCTACTTTGAATACATTATCTGTCACAGTTTTGCTTTTGGGTTTTGCATCCTAAAATTTTTCTTGACAGTTTAAGAGCTAATATGATATTTAACCAATCTTATCTTATCATCTTTGAGCAATGTATGATAGTCATACATACCCAATGTCTCTCATATGTTTTGTCAATGTGAAATTTGTTTGAGTAACGTTATAAGTTTTCTAAATGTGTTAATCAGCATGCACTCATGCATATGCAAATAGTTTCTTGTATGTTCAACCAGCTTTCTTTGAAGAATATGATAATTGGCAGTTGTAGTTTTCCAACTCATGCATGTGTTTGCTACAGATTTCTGTTGATTCCTTGTTGAAAAGAGCATATGATAATTGGCATCAAGTTGTAGAATATGATGGCAAAGTCCTGAATTCACTGACTAGTATAAAGAAGGCTAGAAAAACGCCAGCTGCGCCAGCAGTGAACGACTATGAAACAGATCACAGTATTTCAACAATTCAGAACAGGCAGCAGTACATCTCATCTGAGCCAAGTCCACACTGCCAAACTGCAAATAGCGACTCCCTAGCCCCTCAGTTGATTGAATTTCCATTCGTGAGATCCGATCAGACTGCATTTATGACAATAAACAACCCACAAGCTGCATTGCCAAGCAGCGTTGATTATATGTCGATTGGAAATCCTGCAGTCGAGAGTACTTTTTTTCCAGGAGACTGGTCACGGCCAAGAAATGGACAGGGAATGGAAGACTTTTTTGCTGAGGAAATCCGACTTAGGAGTTCAGAGATGTTAGAGAACGATGACATGCAGAGACTGCTAAAAGCACTGAGTACAGGCGTTGGAATGACACCTGGTTATGATCATCCTGATGAGGCTTGTTATTCTTATGGCATTCAGTATGAGCCTCAACTGGATCGGACTTACGGGCACGAACCCAGCAGGGGCTCAGGGAAGGCTGTTGTCGGATGGCTTAAGCTTAAAGCCGCATTAAGATGGGGAATATTTGTAAGGAAGAAAGCTGCAGAAAGAAGAGCTCAGCTTGTTGAGCTTGAATGAGTTCAATCATGAAAACTATAGCTTAACCTCTTTTCCTTATATAACAATAACATTCTTTGGTTCCATGGCATGGAGAACAATAATGCCTCAGTTTATTGCTGACAAGAAATTGAAAGCATGTGAAAATATAAAATACAGAACATTCTTTGTTCCGGATGAAGTTTGTCTGGTTTTACCCAATTACTTTATGCCAAGTTCCTTTTATTTCTCTATATTCTTTTTCTTATCATTTATTTTCAGGTAAACATCCACAGAGTGAATTTTGATTGTAATTTCTTATTTACAGTTTCAAAAAAAGTATCTTACATTATACTGAATGGTTTCTAAAGCATAAAAACATTAGCATACGATGACAATATCAAACTATTTTTTTTTTTATTGAAAAGATTGAATTTTGTTTTTTAATATTAAAAGGGTTGAACTTTTTGATTTTTCTGCTAAAGAGACCAAATTTATATTCATAAATAATGCCCAACATAATTCTAGGCTGATATAAAAATATTAAAGGTTGATATGGACAATTTTAGGGTTGAATATTTTCTGTGGTTTTGTTAGAAATAAATTTGAGAAAAGACTATAATTTGAGATTTTGTGGTTTTCAAATGTCCATTATTTTATGAATTAATTTAAGAATTGGTAATTTGTCTATTATTTTATGGTTCTGAGTGACAATTTCCCACATCAACGTCAATGAAACTTGATAATGAAAACCGTTTAGTTTCATTGTAAATTACTAGCATTTTAGACATTTCGAACTTAAACGATAGGAAATCATGGTTTCTTCAAAGTTGGGGTGGAAAAGGCATTTGGCCTTACTTCATTTGCCATCTGCATCATCATATGAAAGGGCAAACAAGAGTAGCCCACATTTCACTTTGTTGTTTCATCTGACTTCTGACTTTTCAAGTCATTATACTTCACAAATTCAACCTACTCAACTTTTGCAGCAAGCTACACATGGTATATATATCAAACTCAGCCGCCCTAAAAGCTACACGGTTTGGTTTAGCAGGACAAATTCCATGTTTTGCATGTTATCCCCTGAAATAAAGAATCTGACCATATTTGGTATGTTCAGAAGTTCATAATACTATGGGTGTACATAAATATCCATAAACCGCTGAATTGGACCGGTATCCAAACCAATAATCTGATGAGAAAACAAGATAGTCGAAGATCTGGTTTGGTTATCAGTTAGGATTTTGATCAAACCAATTTTTTCAATTTGGTTGCCCGAGTTTGACATATTTTTGTAAACCGGTTAACCAAACTGGATTATAGAAAAATAAAGTTTCAAGGCAGGAACTCCCGCTCCATTTACCAGATTGCTCATTCAACAAGGAATGATCTTGTTTCACTGACCGTTCACCATTCTAGACAAATAAAAGAAACTATAAACTCTAAAGCCAGAACAATTGTTCCAAGCTTGGAGTGACTGACCCTCAAGAAATTCAATTCAAAAGTGGTTAACCAAAGATTTAGTTCAATTATTTAGTATTTTCAGCTTGGTTCAAAACCAGTTAATATCACAAGAAGTTTGGTTTCAATTTTACGGTTTTCTCCAAACTGAAATTCTCATTCATTTAACCAGTTTTGGACACCCTTAGTCAACATCAATGATTGCATCAATGCTAAAATGAAAGAATCATAGACTATGCTCATGTTTATTTCATTAACGAAATGAATAGGCACTGTATAACAAACTGAATCACCATTGTTCATTCATCTGCAGTTGCTTGGAAAAGAAAAACACATGAAAACAAAAGAATACTCATTAGAAGCTGAGATTTTCTGAGGCCATTATTTCTACTACAGGAATAAGCAAGAGAAAGAACCAAGCTTTCATCAAATGCAACCAGAAATTGAATATGGCAACAGATATTCAAAACTAAAAAGAAGAAAAAAAACACATTAAGCATATTCAATTATATAATTACAAGCTGCTCAATAGACAACAAAAACTTATCTTGTGTCATCCTTTGCTCTAACAAAGTTTCACAAGCATGAACCGAGAGAGTAAGCATCGAATCCAAGCTCTCCATCCATTATCAATGAATCATTTTGCTCCTGCATCATCGTATGTACCACCCTATTAAAGATTATTCCAAAGTCACAAACAAGAATCGAGTGCCAAAAGCAGTCGCAGACCCAAGGGGGTCAGATAAACCACAACCAATACTCTTATCGAGTCTAAAATACATATTGCTTTATATGTATTTTACACTCAATAGGATGGTGGTCCTTAATGTGTATCAAACTCAGGAAGATTGCACTCTTAGGTGCACAAGTATTCTCTTAAGCCTTAGGGTCCCTTATCACATGGTAAAGCAAAAATGCTCATGAAATCTTTTTAAACTTAATCATCATGCATACCAGTTTCATTCACTCCACAAAGATGTTTCAGAGTCAAGTTAAACCTATCACTAATACTTCATAGATTAAAGAAGAGGTCAAACTAAACTTATGCTAAAGTTTATAAGGAAAAAGAAAGAAAATTGTTACCCTTTTCATTATTGCACTCATTATATCATCCAAGGACTCATAGTTACTTTGAATGAAGCCATCCTGTGACTTGCTTTGCTCAAAGAGGTAGTCTTCGTTTGACATCGATTTCGTGTCCAAAGAAGATTTTTCAATTCCATTTTGCTGCATGAGGTAAGGACTACTTTGATCCAAACTTTGGCTAAAAGGGCCCATGCCACAATTAAAAGAAGTTAAGGAATTTCGTGAGCTGAATGAATTGTTTAAGTCGTGGTTGTAATTGATATTCTGAACAACATTATCAATCAGGCCGGTTTGGCACTGCACAGCTCCTCCAGTATCGTCCACATGCACTGAAGCAGTGATTGAAGAAGAGAGATCAAGAGGGTTGTTAGAGATTTGATGACCGATGGTTGATGGTAGATTACCGTTCAAATTATTAGAATGAATTTGATCATGGCCAAAGGGTTCACTCAGTGGCACAGAATTTGATGGAAATTTTGATAGTTGAGCTGCACCCTGCCAGTTTTCATCACATCTATTATGATCCACAAAATTAGAAGACCCACAGACACCAATGTCGAAAGAATCTTGATTCACTGAAGGCACACTACTAAAAGAAGGTTGGCTTCCAAAAGCTCCTCTAATCTGTGCTGGTTGTGAGCCTGCCTGTAACATAAAAGAGTTTCCCGAGACAGTGGTTGCACAGCTGCTTGAGCTACCGAGAGAGACTCTAGCATCCGCAAAGCTAGTTGGCGCTGGAAAAGCTGCTGGAAAATTAATGTGATTAGATTCTCCAAAGAGGGTAGTGGACTTGCTTTGTGACAGCTGGCTGAGCTCTATTGACGTCTGTACTCCTTGAAACATATTTGCACTTTGGTTTGCAGGCAACACAGATTGCTGGATCTTCCCAAGAGAATTAAAGGAGCTGTTCAAGGTTTGGCAATGGCCTGGTTGCGTAATGCTAGAAGAAGTAATTCCACGTATGGTTAAACCGGCTGTGGAGTTCAATCTATTCAGCATACCACCTGGCTGATATGATGAGATTGCAGCGCTTGAAATCCTTCCTGAACCACCCAAGCGAAAATCGGTATATCCATCCAGTGCACTGCACAAATAAGTAGAGTCTTTACTAGCTAATGCAGCAACCATGTTAGCCTGCTGGGTTGCTACATTACTAATTCTTTTCAGGTAGAGCCTATATTTCTGCATCACAAAATAAAAAAGGTAAATATCAATGAGGTAAATTCCAGACACAGGGAAGCTGAAATTACATCTAAACAAAATTTTGACATGCATGTCTTAGCCACTTTGTAAAAAAGTCATAACATTATAGCTTATGGGAGTGAAAATAAAGAACAAAAACGAAAGGTCAGTGCCTGCAGATGGCTTGCCACATTTTCTCGTGTTAACCCTTCAACATTCATCAAATCAAGAATTTTCTTTGGAACAGCCTCTGCAAATTATCAAAGGTAGGGGTCAAAGAAAAGTAAATCAGGAATGAGAAATTTATCATCAAGAAAATATGATACTACTTCTTTGTAATAAAATTCTTACTGTCAAGTCCCAACTGATTAACAGCTGCAACGAACTTCTTATGCAGTTCTACAGACCAAACAACCCGAGGCTTCTTTTGGGTTGAAGACTCCTCATTCTCATTTCCCTCCTCATCAGCTTCTTCATCATCATCGTCATCTTGGTCCTTCCTTTTCCTGTTGGCTTTTCCATTCTGATCAGAATTACCAGTAGATGTAGCTGCTAGTCCATTCTCTCCCGTTCCAGCACAAGCATTCTCTTGATTACAATATTTGTTTTGGCTCTTGGGGTTAATTTTCTTTCTCCGAACCACATGTTGCCATATGTTCTTCAACTCCTCAATTCGAACAGGTTTCAACAAATAGTCAACAGCACCATGACTAATCCCTTTCATCACAAGCTTGGTATCACTATGTGCTGACAACACTGCAACCATAAAGTAAAACAACCTTAAAATCTAGTCCATCCGCCATATTAACCACAATAAATTGAAACATTTTACCATAATAAGCCACCATATTGAAACTTATTTTCCATTCTCATCTCATTCTATAACCAAATTCAATAAATCAGAAAAACAAAACAAAAAAATAAAAAAGACAAAGATCATTAAATGACATAAAGCAATAAAGAGCTTCTAAACTTACTAATGACAGGTAGGTCCATCTCAAGCCCCACAAGCTCAAGAAGCTTAAAGCCATCCATGTCTGGCATATTAACATCACTGATAACCAAATCATACTTGTTTCTATTTTCTCTCAACATTTTCAGAGCTGTGACAGCCTGATTCGTGGTAGTAACTGCAGGAATATCAATAAATGACATGAAAAAATTAGCAAAAAATTGATAGCTTTAAGAGTCAAAATTTACGTAAAAACAATTGAAGCTGGATCAGATCAAACGTGCCTTAGTAACAACAATAAAAAGTCAACCACAATCACATCACAACATGAACAGTGTATAACGGCCTTCAACCGCTAATTAAACCAAAAATATAAAATATAAACATAAACAAAAATCAAAATACTAACTTTTTTTTTTTATCATATTTCAGATAAATTTTCAATGCAAAGAACTCAAAACACAGTACCCATCAATGAAACATGAAAATTTGAAGGTGGAAAAGCACACACAGCCACAAAATTTTCAATGAAACAAGGAGTATACGTAAAAATTCAACAACCCCATCTTGTATAAAAGACAGATGAGAAAACACATACTATAAAAACAAAAAACAAACCTTGATACTGGCATTTTTGCAAGAGAGTCTCAAGGAGTCTGAGGCAAATAGGGTCATCATCAACAGCAAGAACACGCATACCAATAGGAAACTTATCTTCACCCCCATCTTCACAATTTAGAGAACTCCTTTTGTGTTCAACAGTCATTGTGAATTACAAAAGGTGATAAAACCAGGTGACAAACAGAAGAAAAAACAGAGATCACTCAAGAAAAGTTGGAGATTTTGGAGAGTAATAAACACCACTCAAGACTTGAACTTTGAGAGGCAAAAAAAAAAAAATCCCAGATGGCCAAACGAGGAGAGAGTGAATTGGAGAAGAATAAAAAAGAAAACTAAGTAAAAGAAGGGGGCTGTACAATTGAACAATGATGGTGATGGCTAGAAAAAAACAGAGTTTTGAGAAATCAAAAACAGTCTTTTTTTTGTTTTGTTTATTATTTATTTTTCAAGTACATACATGACATTGAAAACTCTTCTGTTTTCACTCTCTCTCTCTCTCTCTGTTCTTGTGTTTATTTTGTGTTTCTCTCTCTACTGTCTGCTCCATCTCTCGCTTTTCCTTCCTTTTTCAAAACATAACCCAAACAAAGCCCTTTTGTTTATTGCTTAAAGGAAATTTTTCACGGACGCCCTTGAGGTTTTGTGTGACACAATTAGATCCCAAAATTTTATACTGAACACTTACACCCCCTTATCTTACAATAGAAAACTTACACCTTTCAAATTAAATGGTGTTTGTAGGGCTGGATTTGACCCTATTGAATAAGTAGAATTCAAGTTAAAGATTGGACAAATTTTCATAAACAAGTAAAGTTTAAGAATATTGGAGTTTAAGTTAATTTATATTGAATCTAAAATTATCGAATAAACCTTTAAGGATTCAAATCGATCTTAAATTGAATCTTATTCGAATTCACTTTAATCCAAATCCAAACTAGGTATTTGTAAAATAATAAAAATACCCTTTTTTATTATTATTAAAATTATAAAATAATTTTGAAATGTATAATAAAACTATACATTTCATTGAACTTACACATTACAAACATTATAATATAAAATATAAAATAATTATTTATATAAGATTTCGGAAGTTAGTTTAACTGATTAAATGTGTGGGTCATTTAGATAGTTAAAATTCAAACTACGAATCTAAGTGATCATGAATCTTCGAATTTATCATCTTTGAATGAATAGTAAATACTTGTGCAAATGATTAGATTATTTTCGTGTCAACCTAAATACAATCCAACTAAAAAATGTTAGGTTAATCTAAACACAATTCGAAACTAAATTTCGTGTTTAAAAACTCAATTTTAACTTAATTTGTTTATGTCATATCATGTTATTTCATGAATTGTATCAATAATTGTCGATCTTATTTTAAATATATTGTATAATATTTATTTAATTTAATGTTATTTGTGTAAAGAATTTTTAATTTTTTGGATAAAAGTGTACTTTTATTATTTTACTATTGTTTGAAGGGACACAGACAACTAAAATATTTATTTAGTCAAAGGGAATAGAATAATAGTTTATGAAACTATGTCCTCATCTGTAATAAATTAAAACCACAGGGACTAAAATAATCTAAATCTAGCTTATGGGTTATGGCAATTATTTTTAATTATTTTATTATTTTAAATTGTTTTTTATGTTTCTCAGTGAAGACTTTGAGTATCCTAATCTCCACCGTCCATGTAATTTGATCTTTGATTGATGTGTTCTTGAAGTCAATCATCCACCATGGGCTTGAGGTGAAAATTTTTTTAATATTTAATAATTGATTTTTTAAAAGGAAATTATTATCGAAATTGGAAATGATAATATAAATTAGGGTTGAAAAAAACAAAAATATTTGGATAATTATTTAGGCCTTAAATGGGTAACCATATTTTATTTTTGGAAAGTTATGACTAAATCCACCCAAAAATTCCCCTTTTATTGATTTTTAATTAAGCCCTTAATTTGAATTTCAATTCAATTGAATGATAAGTTCTAAAGACTAATATGCCCCTCGATTACAAGTGCATTTGACTAAAATATGGGGGGTAAATACGTCTTTTAATGTGGTAGATTAATTTTTTTGGTGAATTTTGAAATAAATAAAGTTGTAAAAATAATTATTGCTTTGATTAGGGATAACCCATGTGAAAAATGAGCCATTATCGGTGGCTTAACTTTTCGAACATTTAGCATTTTATAAGGAAATTTAAATCAATTTATGGATGTCAAGTTTTTTTTTGCAATTTGCTAAATTCACTTAAAATTAATATGTATTTTTGGAAAGTTTATTACAATGAAAATAATTAAATATTCCATTAGAGTTTTCACATCGATAAAATATGAAATTTCATTTTTTTTATTGGTTTAGATATAATTCGAATTGAACTTGAACATATACTGACTTAAAATCTATTCAAATAAAAAATGAGACAGTTCAAATCTGTCCAATTAAAGTTAAGATAATTTGAATTTTGCTCAATCTCTAAATCTGAAGTTCAAAATCTGGTTCAAATTTAATATTTTTATTCATAACTCAAGTTCACGAGTCATAAACAAAGTAATCATATTTTTAATTACTGTTTGACATAACTTGAATAAAAATAAAAACCAAACATTTGAACTATTTATCGAACTTATGAATTAAACTCTCACCAGCCTGAATTCAGATCCAACCCTATTCGTAAATAAAAATTTCTGTCGATTTTTTTTTTTTTTTTTTTCGGATTTAGGAGGAACCCTTGGTTGAAGGGGTAGGTTCAAGTTTATATCCTTTTGGCTGTTTTGGTATCCCACTTTTGAGTCCTACCCTATGAGGGCAGTCACTATTTTCCTTTAAAATAAAATTTAAAAAAAAAACTAAATAATAAATAAAAATATATTTTAATATTAAATATAAAAGAGGGAATATTTGATGACACCAGTAAAGAGAGACAAACAAACAAACAAACAAACAAACAAAAGTGAAATACAATGGTAGAATAAAGAAGCCCTATTGATGAATAATTATAGCATTACTATTTTCTCTCTAACTTTTTTCTAGAGGAAGAAAGCCATTCTAACTAAACCCTAAATATTTTCCTTTTAATTTTCTATTGATTTAGACCTAAATTAATTTCACATTTATAAAACATTTAAATTGTGATTGTTTTGAAAATGGGTTCATTGAATTTGAAAAGTTTTTTTTCTTTTTTGGGATGAAAACTATCCTTTGTTTTTTATTGGATTAATCGAAAACAACGAGTAATTTATCATTCAACATTTAAAATGCATTTTTCTAAAAAAATATGCTATTTTCGGTAAGTCATTTACATATGTAAAACAT
Organism: Anacardium occidentale; assembly: GCA_026122585.1. Classification (NCBI taxonomy): domain Eukaryota; kingdom Viridiplantae; phylum Streptophyta; class Magnoliopsida; order Sapindales; family Anacardiaceae; genus Anacardium; species Anacardium occidentale. The sequence goes on along the minus strand of JAJEJH010000038.1, from coordinate 711,369 downwards.
TTAAAAGAGCGAAACCTGTTTTTTTATTATAAAATTTATAATTATTTTATTTTATAAATTAATTTTTTTAAAAAAGTAGTTGCATTCGATTTATCGTACAAACACAATCGAACATTTGAAACATTTTACTCTTTCCTATGATAAACAAAGAGTTTTTGTGAATATTTTCGAATCGAAATTTTAGTGGAAAATCTTGATTAATTCATTCATGAGGAAGGGCGTGTGCTCCACATTCTAAGAAAGAGTGGGGGAAATAATTTTCTGAATTAGGTAGTCTTGTCAATAACAAAAAGTACCAAAAAAAGTACATCAGGTTTCTGTGGAAGGGGAGAGACGGAGATGTAGATTGGGGAGATTTCGCCACTTTTCAAGATATCATTGGTTGGATCTGAAATCGTGGACCCAGCTGAGATTCCGGAGGCAGAAAGAAATGCAGCCTTTTGTTATAACGACACGTCGGTCGCAGGATATCAGAGACTCGGTGACACCTCGGGAACCCAAGAGCCTGTCATGTGGATTTGGACCACTCTCTGAACGGTGACTCCATTTCAAACTCTATGCGGATGCATACCACTGGATGGTATTATTTAATTGAGCTTCAACTAAGTTTGATTCAAACAGATTTAAATTTATGAATTTAATATTTTCGATCTTGAGTTCAAGTTTTAGAAATATTCAATTTCTCAAATTTATAAGTATGAAAAATTTTATTTGGATTGACTAAAACAATACCAATATGATATTATTTTATCAATATATGTATTAAAATAATATCGTTTTTGTATTATATTTTATTAAAAAACTCGTTAAGATGGATATAACAAAAAACTAATTCAATCAATTAAGTTTTGAGTTCGAACTTATATCTACTAAGCTTGTTGAATTTGAACTCAAATCTATCTCCACCAATTTATATACATTTATCCAATTGTTTTAAATATATTTGATTTTATTAAATTATTTCTAAAAATTATAATTAAAATTTTTTGCATATGTTGGCATAGTTACACCATAGAGCTCCCATGGGGTGGCTTGAGTGGAAACACAAGGACTCCCATGCAACATCGAATAATCAGTCACTCACTTGGGGTTTGTTCTTGCTAGTTGGGGGAATATTAGCTTGGGGACATTATATTAGTATCTAAATTAGTATCAAGATATATTTTATAAGACGCATCGTTTTTCAATCTCATTATGACAATAGTCTAAGAGAAGATTTCTCATTGGTTTTTTAAAACAAAAAAAAAAGGCTTTCCTAAATTTTCATGGCATCTGAATCAGAATACCCTGACACAAAAATCGACCCCTCCTTTCACTAATGAATTTAAACAACAAACCGAACATGTTGTTATGTCAAAATGTATGTATGTATGTATGTATATACGTACGTATGAAGTTGATGGATACAACTAAGTTGCTTAATAAATTATTTAACATTTTAAATGTAAATGCCAGAACACAAGGTTAGAGACATGGTTGGTAGCCAGCTAAATACAGCAACACTTGGTTGAAAATTTGAGCACCCATGTGGCCTATCAAAATGTTTATTAGATTCACATGCTCAATAATTTATTACTTTAATTATTCATTAAATATTAATCACCCTTCCTAATCGTAATTAACAATGAATCAAGAATTTGTGTTTGAGAATAGATCTGTTTTTAGGATTAGGGTTTATGGTTTTGTCATGATTTCACGGATTGTTATTAATTTTATAATATTATATGAATAATCGCTTAGAAATGATGGTAGTCATTCATTTGTAATTTTCTTTATTGATATTGATTCGATAATGTTATTTAATGAAACACAAATTGCAACACTAAGTATTAGGTTCAAATTCGTGCTAGAATTAGGGCAACCTAACCATTGGAGCCTTTAGTGTTTTCTTATTTACAACTTATAAAAAAAAAATATTAAAATTAGTTTTTCATGTAAGGTTAGATTTTAATTAAGCCAAGTTCGAACATAGATTAGTTTAAGTTTAATTTAATCTTAAATGGTTAATTCAAATTCGGGTTTGAGTTAATTCAAACTGATTAAAAATGCTATTAGAAATTGTTAGTGAAATAAATAATATTACCAACGGAAAAAATGGTATTGCCAGTAACATAAATAATATCACTAAAAAAATGAATAATATCACTAAAAGGAGATTTAAGTTGAACTCGAGATAAACTATCAAATTGAAATCTAATTCGAATTTAGATAAAAATTTGACACATTTTACATTGGAAAACAAAAGAAAAAAATGTTTGTACACAATGCACTTATAATGGCTAGTCTTTGTACATAATAATGTCATCTATTGGAATCCACATAGGGCACCATGATGTGTCACCATGCCCACATCTGCTTTCTAAGCCAAAAAGAGTAGTTGTAATTGATAATTAAATGTTGATTAAAGGTATGATTAAGGGAGCTTCAATTCCTCCACTCAAAAATCTTGGTAAGAGAAAGTGGGCATTCAAGTATAATATGATTTGCTTGCTAATTCATTATTTTCTGTAATTATTTATTTTGCTTTTTGTTTTTCTGCCTTTAAATCATTCTTTTTCTCTCCACTAATCTTCTCCATAGGAATCTTAACTCCCATTATTGAGGATGTGGGTCCTTTTTGTTCATTTTATCTTTTTTTTTTTTCAATTATTTTAATAATTAGTTTTGTATTTTTTTTCAAATGCGGTGAAAATCAATAATATTTCATCTATTATCATTATATATATATATATATATTATTATATAATTGAATAATTTTATTTAAAAAATTATTTTTAATTTTTAAAAATTGTTTTTGAATCATAAACGAAACAGGAGTTAACTACTTTTAAGATTAGATTTCAGTTGAATTCGAACCCAAATTTGGGTTCATCGATCTTGACTCGCTTAAGATGAGTCAAGTTTGAATTTGGTTCAGTTTATCAGACACATTAAATAGTTAAAACGATATTATTTTAATGTATATTAGTCAAAACAATATCATTTTAATCAATTTGATTTAAATTTCTCTAACTCACAAGCTTTACAAATTGAAATTATTATAGTCTTGAGTTCAAGTGTTTGAACTTGCAAATATCAAACTTGATTTTGCTTTGTCCAAATTTAATTTTAAATTGATTCAATTCAAATTTAATCCTAACTATTTTACGAGATCAGTTTTGTTGATAAATATTTAGATAATTATGTTCATGCAAGCAAGTCTCGGCAGATCTCAATGATCTCTAAGTCAACCCCACTTGACTTCATATTTAATCATTCAGGAATTTAAAATTCATTAAATTCTTATGACATTTTTTCATATTTTATTTCCCGCATAATTTAATAATAGTTTAATAAATAATATTTTATTATTTGTTGATCACACCATGGTGGCCAAATGACTTGTTCCCACCCATAGTTTGAGGCAGGGACAAAGTGTCACCCCCAAAGTTTCAAAAATCTAGTCTTCTACTTTTGGATACATTTTTTATAATTTTTATATTAAAATAATTAAAATACATTTTTAGAAATTAAAAATTTATAATAAAATTATAAAATAATTTTAAAAAATTTAAAATTTTAAAAAATTTTTAAAAAATTTAAAATTTTAAAAATATTTTAAAAAATTTAAAATTAAAAAAAAACTAACCAGTCACTGTCGTCGGTGCCTGTGGTGGTGGCCATTTCCGACCACCTGGTTTCAGGGGAGGCCAGATCTGACCTTCCTGTTCGGTGGAGGCGGTCAAATGTGGCCGTCTTTGCCAGAAAAAAAGACTGGAAATGATCGGCGGGACCAAGGCCAAACTTTTTCGATCATTTTCAATTGATTTTTCTGGCGGAGGTGGCCGGATCTGGCCACCTCCGTCTAAGTTGGAGGCAACCAGATCTGGCATTCTTTGAAACCAAGTGGTCGAAAACGGTCACCTGACTTTATTAGCGATGACCATCACCACCGACATCAGCACTGGTATCGGTGGCGGTGGCTAGTTATTTTTTTAAAATATTTTTAAAATTTTATATTTATATAAAATTTATTTTATTATTTTATGAAATTGTAATCTCAAAATGATAAAATTACCCTTAAATAATTACTGTTTATTATTATATTTAATGTTAAAATTTGTCAAAGGGTGGGAGATTGAGTTTTTAAAACCTTGAGGGTGACACTTTGTCCCCGCCTCAAACTATAGGCAGGAATAAATCCTTTGGCCCACCTTGGTGTATTTGTTTAATTTCCCACTTTTTTTTATATATATTCTTTCTAATTAGCACTTGGAGGAGAGAACTTTATTATGGAGGGAAATGGATTCAATTTCACGTGGCTTGAGTTGGCCAACTGATATTAAGTTAGAGTGTTAGTTTGATAATTTGATTCGAAATTAATTCCTTTATCTAATAATATTATTTAACTAATTGAAAATATTATTTACTTATCTGCTAGTATTATGTATCTCATCGACAATCATCTAGTGACATTATGTCAAACTTAAACAAAAGTCAATTTAAATTAAAAAAGTTTGATGATGATTTCATTGAAAAAATAATCGAAAAATGTTAGAAAAATAAGAAAGATCACCAAATACAAAGAAGAAAAAACAAAAGGTTGTGTTCAAAATATTATGACCACGAGTTTCATGGAAAATAGTCTAATTCGAGCCCAAACAAAGGCTGAATAGAATTTAGAAAATTTAGCTCGAGTTTGACTTCATTTGTTGAAGAACCGAGCTACCTAACTCAGCTTGAAAACACCCTATATGTTTATGGTAGTTGAATATTTTGAGTAAATATATTATATGGCATAAAGTGGGCACCTAATTTATGCTTTTAAGGGGGTTATGGCATGTGAATGTTATAAAACTAGGAAGGTATCACTGAATGTTGTCTTCCCAAAACAGGCAAAGCTGAGAACACTAGTACTGTAACATTACTTTACACCCATTCATGTTTAATACTTTTCTTATTATTATTTTATTTAAAAACAGTTATGGGTTTGGATTCAAGGATATTATTAAAAAAATTTTAATTATATTGTAATTTTTATCAAATTAATTTTTTCTTAGATTTTCATTTTTAAGTTTCTTGTATGGGCTTACAGTATGAGCCCACTAAAAAATAACATATTGGGCTGTGGGTTTTATGAATTGGGTCCATTGGGCCTTCTGAAGATATGGGCATCCACAATTGGACATGTGCTAGGCTCTCGTGTTACGGTAGGATCCAATTCTGGCCGAGTTTGAATAAAGCAAACTCAAGACTTAAATATAAAAATTCAGTTCAAAATCGATAAATTGAAAACAAAATTTTCTGGATTTGATTAGACTTAACTCAAATTTAAATATCTTTTGACTTGTTTTATGAAAACAAACTCAATTTTTTAATTTAAACTCGACTTAACTCAAATTTGTATTGACATCTAATTAGAATTAAAATTATAATTTTTTGGACAAAGATACCCTAATTTTATCTTTAAAATCTTACTTTTTGATTTTTTAAATATAATAGATAATTTATAAATTTATAAAATTTAAATATAATTATAATTATTTAAAAATTAAGAGGTTTAAATGCCAAACTTGAATCAGCCAATCGTGTTTGTAACTCGAATTGAGATCTCATTAGTTTGGTGAGTTCTACCTTAAAGTAATTGAGTAGAGTTTGAACTAAAGACTATTCGATTTGGCTCAATTATACCCTACTTAGTTTAAGCCTTACGAACCTAAAACTTGAAAAACAAATACTCATAAGCCCTGTAGATTGATCAATAATCACTCATAAAATCTATACAATTATATACCAATTGACAGGGATCTACATTTCATGAAGTTCCCTGCACATCTGCAAGATCATAACTTCAGATTTGCAGCAATGGCAGGTAAATTTGCAGCCATTCTTCATTCATGAAAGCCACAAAGTCTAAAGCCAGGAGCATATAAAACATGCTTAAAAGCTCAGAACAACATGATGATTTACATGGCCATTGATAGGTCATTCTCACAGCAGCTAGAGACATAACACAAGAACGCGAATCGGAAAAAAAAGAAAGGTAAATTAATCAATCAATGGCAAACATGCTACCGTAACTAATGTATTCTTTTTTTCTTTTCTGATGATGACAATGGTTTTTGCATATGCAAACTTCACTAAACTGTACGTAAAATCCAGATCAAGAAGCACACATTCTGATGGATTCTCTACTAGACTAAGCACAACAAGAACCATAGCTAGGCGAAGATCTGGATCAAACACAGGTTTATACGATTCCCTAATCCGTTGCCATTTTTTTGAAACATAACAAACCTAAAAAGCTTTCAGCTAAAAATCACCAAGTTCATAATGCAACCAAGCAAAGCCTATTTTTGAAGATGTGCTGACCTTGAGAAGAAGAAGAAGCTACCTGTCTTAGTCCAGCGCTTCTCATCTGATTATCTTTTCCCAAATCTCAAGCACTTGTTATGTCTACTTTCTGTAATACTTGGATTAGGAGTAAGCTGTTTATTTGTTGGTTTTGTGACTGAAATTTTCTCCATGGCATTCATGAACTTTCTTAAGTGTTTAATGTACTCTGGATAAGTTTCAAGGTTGCAGTGACCCCCGCCCTTGACCCATAGAGGGTCATATTTTTCCTTGGCTAGTTCCCATAAGCGCTTCCCATGGGACAAATCGACAATGTCATCGTTCGTTCCCTGCAAATGTTTAGCAACAAAGACACATCAGCAACAGCAATAAGAATACATAATTACAAGATTTACAAGATTGTCATATGCGGATGATCAAAGAAAGTAAACCTGATAAATAAACCAAAGTAATTTAATGAAACTGGACTTACATGTATAACTAGAACCGTGCAGTTGACATGTCGGATTTTATCTATATTCTGCAAATAATATCAGATCATATCAGTATAAAATTGACTGTTTTAAGCTCGTAGAAGAGAAATTTAACATAGAAACACTCAAGTTGCACTGACTTTAAAAATGTCAAACCAAAATGTCATCTTGACGGGATACAAGACGCGGATGCCTGAAAGGATGGCACTATGAAGAACAACACCTCTTAACTTCTGTAAGCGAGAAGCCAGATGCAGCGTAGGTCCACTTCCGACAGATTGGCCATACAAAATCAGTTCCTCCTGCTTAACATTATACTCACTTTTCAAACAATTGTACACAGCCTCTATGTCCTGATATGTGTTGAACTCGGAAGGCTATCACAGAAAAAAATTAATCACTCATATGATAATGCCAATCCAAAAATCTTATACGAAAATGGTAAAACTATAATTCAGCTAAAGATTAATGCTTTGAATACCCTTTTACCTTGCCAGTGGATGCTCCATATCCAGAATAATCATAACTGTAAAACAGGGAAAATAGATTAAATGAAATCCAACTGAACACATTTTTGAAGAAAAAAAATCAGATTTCTATCAGAGTGCTAGCTATATCAGACACGTCATAAAGAAATCAGTTGCAAATTAGAAACTGGGTCCAAACTTCCGACTTTCCCTTCTGTAAAATTGACAAAGAGAAAGATCCAAAATATGTGAAAACAAAAAATAAAGAATCCAAACAGAAAAGACAATTAAAAAGTTGAATGATTCAAGAGTAAAACAAATTACACAAGCAAAAAGGCAAAAATCAGAAACAACAGAGGCAAAAATAATGAAAATGAAAAAAAATTTTGGGGATTAAATTTTCATCATTAAAATAAAAGCAACAAGAATAAAAAACCAGCAAAAGAAAAGCAAACCCATTTAAGAATGATCAAAGACCAAGCCAAGGAAGCAAAAAGTTCTTATAAAAGTACCACATAATAGAGTCCAAAATCTCAATGAAGACATTGAAGAGCTTAGAAATATCACAGATAATATATGTATAATCACACAAGTGTTTCATCAATTACAAAAACAACAAAGCAAAAAAAAAACAAAAATGACATGTCAATTTTGGGAATTAATCATAAAAAAAAAGCTACTAAAGAATCAAAACACCAACAAAACAGAACAGACCCATTTCAGAATGATAAAAAACAAAGCCAAAAAAAAAATAAAAATTACAAATACCACATAATATTGACTTTATAGGTAGCTCTAAGCTCAATGAAGAGAATAGAAATATTACGAACAAAACATGTCCAATAAGTCTAGTGTTTTAACAAGAAACAACAGAAAACAGAGAAAGCGAAAAATATATTTAAAGCCAATTTTGGTAATTTATAATCAAAATAACAAGCAACAAAATGGAAAAATCAACAAAATTTATACAAACACATTTAATAATAATAAAAAACCAAACCAAAAAAAACACTTTATAAAAAACACGTCCTAATATTGACTCTCAGCTAATCTTTGAGCTCAGAAACATCACCAAAAATGGTCTTAACAATTACACAAACTTCGCAAAACATAGAAAGCAAAAGCCAGAAACATCAACAGCAAAACATATTAACAAACTTGAAAGTAAAATTTGGGAATAAATCATCGAAAAACAAGGAAAAAAAAAAGACAAAGCGACACGAGAATGATAAAAAACAAAAGAAAAAAAAAGCAAAAATTTGATATGAAAATACCTCATAATATTGACTCTAAGGTGAGCCCTAAGCTCAATGAAGAGCTCCTGCATCTGCCCCAAATCCGCAGCATTTCCATGAGAATACAAAAGAGTAAATCTTGCATAAGGGTGTTTCCAAAACGTTGCCACAATTTTGTTGCCAACTTTTGTTTCCAAAACATGAACGTCCATGTTCTTATCAGCCGTGACTCCGGAGAACACAAGCCTGCCATCTTCCTCTCTAAACACATCATACGTTGGGGGGTCAGGAGGAAAAAACGCAAACTTTGCAGCCACATTCGATGTCACATTTCCCATATTCTCTCATTTACGTTCAGAACATACAAACAGGCTTCAATTGAGAGGCTCTAAGAGATCAAGAACTTTCCTTTTCTGTTCTTCTTCCTTTGCTACAAGTTTTTATTTTTATGAGTCAGCACAACACAAAAATTACAAAGACTTTTCTTTTTTTGATGAACGAGATGAGATTGACAAGCTTGTTACAGAAATATGAACAAATAGAGAGAGAGAGAGAGAGAGAGAGAGAGAGAGAGAAAGAAGATGCTTGATTTTGTTGGTGGTTTGGTTCGTTATGGTGAAGAAATGAGATTGTTTTCTTTTGATTTTTTGCTTTTGTTTTTACCGGGAAGATGAAAAGGGGAAGAGGAGGAGAGATTAAAGGCGAGTGGATCCGATCTAAGCGGGTGAGCAAGGAGATGGAAGGTGGAAGAGCTTTAAGTGAAAATTTTGTTTTTGTTTCTTGTTTTATAGAAACAGAAAACAAGTAAAATAAAGTAATAAAAACAGGTGTTGTTAGTTGAAGATGACCTGTCCAAATTTCTATGTTTTTCTTGTGTCATGCATGACACTAACTTATGTTCCAATGTCTAATTTGTCCTTCGTATATTTTGTCTATTGGGAATTTTAAAAAAAAATTAAAATAAGAAAAACTTAAAATTTAAAATTAATTATTATCAATGTATATAATAACTTGTGAAATTATTATCCAAATAATTTAATAAATTTAGTGTTCAAAAATAACCTAACATATTTCTTATGATACTAATAAGATATTATCACATATGATTATATCAATTTATATAAATTTGTTTCATATATATATTAACATGAGTTGATTTTAGAAAAAAAAAAAAAGAGATATATTACATGTACAAACGAATATATAATTAAATGATTTTAAAATGATATAAAAGAATAAATAATTATATTATTTGATTATATATTATTATATTAATTTATATAAATAAATTAATAAAATGTGTTTGTAAAATATAATTTTATTAAAAAAATAATAAATGAGAATGAAAGAGTGAGGGGCAAAAATGAGAAATGGGGTAGAATATTGAGGAATGGGGATGTTTCCTTTGTCCAAAACAAGGGGTACTTTCCTCAAATCAAGAGCCCTTGGCTTTGACAAAAATAACAGAAAACAAAGTCTTCAAGTTGGTAAAAAACCAGAGTTAGATATATAAAATATATATAATCATATATTATTAGTAAATTAAAGACAGCTAGGAATTCATAAAAATGGCAAAAGGTGAGAAGATGGATGGCTGAGATTCAGTCAAAGGCTGCATTTTGAGAGTCAGACATTCATTCTTTCTTCACCCAATCAATCTTATGAGTAAAAGATGACATTATGAGTTTCTGCCTCCTTTTGTCTATTTACAACTGTCTTTCAGTCTTCTGAAACTTTGACCATTTTTGTCTCTTTGTCTATCCCTCAAGTGATTCTCATTCTGTCACAAATCTTACGTATATATATACTGTTATTAACTGTTTTTTATTGTGTACACCAGATGACTAGAAGACATGACATCAATTCCATTTTATACTGTTACACCATGGAATCAAAACCATTGTACAAGAGAAACAAATACTAATATTATCCAATGACATCACTGATCCATTCAAATTTTCAAATTTATCTCTAATTCAAAATTACTAGTGATTCCAATAGTGATTCCGAAAAATTTTGGATAACATGATAATGACATAAATATAAACTCATAAATTTATAGGTTAATTTTTTTATGAGCTGTTTTACTACTATAAATGATGGCCATCATTCCAAAATTAGTTAGTCTGACTTTCAATAATGCAAAAGAGTTTCTTTGAACAAAGGAACAAATTGATGGAAGCTTGACATTATAAATGGTGGAAATTTGGGGTGCCAAATTTTGGGTAGATGAGGATGAAAGAAAATTACTTTGACAAATAAAGTCTTTGATTAGAATAGGGTGCCTCTAGTGCTTTCGAAGGAGGGGACCTAAACCCATCAAAAAAATTATAATTAAAACAATGAATGGTGGGGGGCACCTAATAATAAATGAATAGGAACCCTAATTTAAGAAATGATAATGTTTGTTTGGCAAGTGGTAGATGATGATGCACATCAATCAACCAATTAGTGTTCATCACCATCTAAAATATCTTTCTCAAATATAAATAATAGCTTCTAGTTTTAGTGATTTTGGATCACTCACAAATATCTTATTCTGTATAATTTGAATCCTAGTTAAAATTAGATTTAATTTAAGTTATTCAAACTCGTATTAAATTAATGAAGTTTGAATCAAAGATTACATATATTTTTATAAATAAGTCAAATTCAAATTGAATATAAGATTAAATTATTTTCAAACTGAGTTTGAATATCAACTTATCGATCTCAATCTAACTCTTTTAGATTCTAACCAAACTCAAACTGGGTTTTGTTTGAGCCTGACCTAAATCAAATCTAATTTTAATCCTAAACATTAACATCTTAAGGTTTATACACAATAATATGTCTTATTGCAATATGACAACAAGAGAAAACGAAAAGAATTTCATGTATTCTGTCAAACAACAATTGGCTAATGAAAGTATCCCTTGTCAACACTGAGTATAAAATATATTTGCCTTCTTATTGGCTGATTGTATTGCAATTGCAAAATGTTCTTCTAGTCTTAAAATTATATTTATGTATGTGGGTAGAAGAAAACAGATGTAGAGTATTTTACATTAGGTGATCTTTAAAAGTCATGCTCTAATCCAAACAAATGAAACTAACAGAAGTCTAGCAAGCAAGAAATGAATGAAAAACCATCTCATTAACCAATTTTGCTTATCTCAACCTAAATTAATAAATAATGGTTTAAATGAAAGGGTAGGTGGTTAATGTGAAAGTTTCTTTTTCTTTTTTTAATTATTTTAATTATGTTTTAAAATTTTCCTAGTGAGAGTAAACTTGAGTCCAAAGGAAAAGAAGACTAGGTCAAAAAGCTCAAAAAATACATGGAAGTTGGTGCCCTAGTAAAAAGAGGAAAAAGCTAATGCTTAAAGATGACTAAAGGCAGCAAGACAAGTTGTAAAATAAGAAAAGACTCCACACAATTGAAATAAGATGAGTTGTTCAACTGTTACACACTCTTCCTTTTGTCTAATTTACATGATTGAACAAATCTAGGAAATGTGACACTTTCATGTGAATTATGCCTAATAGAAAAAATGAAGAATTGTCAGCTTCAAATCATCTCACAAAAGTAGTCAACAAAGTCAGCTATGATATCTTTTTCTCGTCTCAAACCAAAACTTAAAAAGCTTTCCCAGTCAGAGTCTCTATGCCTCTATGGTACCACAAGCAAAACTTGAGCTTTCTTATTCAGTGAGTCCAGTATTGTGAGCAAAACTTAACAGTACAGTGCCATGAGGTACTATGTCAGCAGTATCTCAGAATGGAACTTGAAGCTTTCTTAGAAACTTTATAACATCATATTAATGGTACCACATATCAATGTTTAAATCCCACAAAGATATTCAGTTCAATAAACACAAACGACGCAATCTGTAAAGATAAACAGGAAAGAAAGAATTGATAAGTGATACCTTTGTGGTATTCTAGATTCTTTCGATAGTATAAGATCTTGAAGCTGAAGATGACAATTCTTGGTTGAGCTTGATTCATTTGTGGGCCACCCGCATTTGACTATATTCAGTTTAACAAAGTATGGAGAAAATTTATTTAATATGGTTAGGATTTGGAGTGCTTTACACTGACATATAGAAACATCAACAGATTGAATAGTAAGCTGGGTATTGAAAGCATGACTACTTAGAACAGTTGTATTTGTGAAATCCCTTTCCAGCAGCAATAGAAGCTTAGTGACAGAAACTAAAAACTAGTAATGGAAAATTATTGCATTTGTTGCCAAAAACACATTCCAAGAGCTAAAAGACTAATTGATGATCAAGGAACTGTAAACAGAAGCGTTCCACTAAAGTGAAGGCTCACCAATTGTAACTGTGTAGTTTGATGCAGCAAGTAAGCTTTCATTAGTCATGATGCTTCTATTTACAGTTCCTTCATCATCAGTTAGTCTTTGAACTCTTGGAACGATGGCCCCATTGAGGTATATGTGTTGTTGGCAACAACTACAGTAATTTTTCGCAGACCCTTCCATATGCTGAACCATTTTCATCAAAAGAACAGAAAAGTAGTAAGCAAAGGTGGTACTGAAAGCATATCTATTTAGAGTATTTGCAAGCATGAAAAAACATTTTACAATGACAGCAGTAGGTGCTTAGTAACTGACATTAGAAACCAGTCAGGGAAAAACCGGATTGCCATGTTTAAACAATATATGCTCTTCCTGTAATGCGAAAATATCTTCCACACCAGCAACCCCATCTTTCTGTGATTTCATCCAATCTTCCATCTATAATTTCGACTAAAGTGAAGGCTCGCATTGTACCTCTCGAGTCTGCTGTGGCACGTGAGGTTTTGTTATTCATATTCCTTTTGTTTACAGTTTCTTGAATAGCAATTAGTCTTTTAACTCTTCGAACAATAGCCACATTGAGGTATACGGTCTTGTCAGCACCTAAAGAAAACATTTTTTGCAGGCCACCATATTTCAGTTGTTTCTGCATGTGACCAAACATGACTGAGGTGAATATGTAATTTGGTAGTCTCTTTTAAAAGGGCAATGGCTTATGCTAGATCTGTATTAGAAGATGCTCTTGTTAACATGGTAGGGTGAAAATTATGATAACATCTTAGCATAGACAAGTTAAAAATGATGCTATAGGACACTTTGTGCCCTTCACACTTTTGGTCTAATCAGGTATATTAGGTACCAATCACAACAGGCTACAGGACCCAGCAAAATAATCATACTGTCTCACGAGAACAGTGGAACATTATGATTACTGAAATAGTCAAGTTTTCCAGAGAGAGAATCACCTATTATGGCCTTGCTATGGTACACCATTCAGTAGCTTAGCAAAACAAAGAAAACCATACCCATGAGATGCCCAAAGATATCACCATAGTCACTCCCTTCAACATCCCAATCTTTTCCACAGATGTCATTCACTTCAGAACCAGGACCTGCAGGCTCCAATACTTCAATTGAAGGTGTTCAATTTGCCTTAAACAGCTGAATCAAAAGTAATTTTGGCCGGAAGATTTACCAGTGTGTCCACTATGCACAAGAAGGATAACCAAGTGATCTCCTGGCACACCTACTGCAGCCTTAAAGATTCTCTTGGCACTTCTGCCCATGTCTTCAACTGCATATCTAAAATGATAATTTTCAATAGAGTCGTTGCTAAAAAAAGGTTAGAATAAATAAAATAACAAGAAGACTAAATCATTTACGCCAAGGACAAAAAGGGATTAAAAAATCATAACAATTAGGAGACAAGATATACGTTTGAATTGGATTCAAAGCAAATTAACAAATCACATACAACCTTATATGATGCAATGGGGAAAATGGATTCAACAAATGGAAGTCTCTTTCTTATAGTCAAAGGTAAAAGTGTTAGTAAGAGAACAACAAAATGAAGAAGCAACAATGGATAGATTACTTTAAAAAAAAAAAAAAAAACACTAAAGTGCACCAGTAACCTTGAGGACAGAAGCTTTTACAAAACATTTGTCACTCCCACGTGAAAATGGCCATCCACCAACAACACTGAGTTTTAACATGGGAAAATCTAGATGTCCATAAGCTACATGCTCTTGGTTGTTATCAAAAGTGTTGTCATTAACAGCCTATTTTAACAGCAGCATGATGTTTAATGTGCTAATGATCATAGCAGAACTATATGTTGGCTAATAGACAAGTGATAAGGGTTTTCTTTGTGTAGCCTGGATGCCCTCTATGCAACTCTATCTACTTTGAATCATTATTAATACATTTTCTTTAGTTTCTTATCAAACCTATACATGCTGATGGTATGGTGCCAAATTTTCTAAGATGGTGACAGCTAATTTAGTAACAGGAAAGAGTCCCTTTTTAGGTGATGAATTTAATGGGGGATATTATACTTAACATTGTTTTGTAATGTTAAAATTTTAATTAATTTACTAACAGAAAACTTGATATTTTCTCAATATCCTCATCTTGTTTCCTCAATTTCATGTGTTGGCTTCATCATCATTATCAATAATATTTGTATCAGCCAGTTCTATCTTTCTGACAAAATCAAGTATCTATTACCTGATATTTATAGCAAAATAAGAACATAAAATTTAGACCCCAACTTTATCAAGATATACACAAATTGAAAGTGTACTTGTGCATAGCTTCTCTCTTGCAAATGTGAAAAAGAAACAGTTGAATGGAATGAAAACAAAACAAAGAAGCAGCAAATAAAACTGGGTAGAATATCAGAGTAAGGGGTATAAGAGGGCTTGATTAAAACAGAGAAAAGAGGCTCAGCAATATTTTATATATAACCAGATCAAAGTATGGGCTGCATAAGACAGGTCACCAAGGTGAGTCTGTTTCTTCTTAAGTCCAAGATGCGTGTTAAAATTAGTGTCCAACAAGGACAGGGTTCACAAAAAGGTGATCTTGCCACCTAGCTCACATGTTCAAAATAGGTGGAAGAAGACTGATGGTCCCAGAAAGTAAACTAAACCCAGGCTACCGGTGGACAGATAAACAACAATGGAGAAGAGAACCTGCCTGTAAATAGCACCAAGTCTAGCAGCAATTCGGACAAAAATAAAAAAAAGATAGGTAGAACAGGTCTATTATGTAAACTCATAAGGAAAAGTTTAACTTAAAGCTGAAAGGAGAAGAAAAATAGTTATAACAAGCATAATATGTCTATCAATTTTCCAACTAGAAACAAGGGTATGTTTGCATTTGATTAGTCTGCTCATATAACAACTCTAATGCACGTAGATAAAAGTTTAGAGAAATTTTGATTGGAAACAAGTTTGGATGGTTCATTGGGGGATAGACCATTTGATCAATCAATTCTTCTGAATGGTTAAGAAAATAGAAAACTATCCTACAGCAATAACTAAAACATTTTTCTCACTAAAAGAACATTTGGTGTTATTTTCAAGACTTATTTCAACATAAGAAAGTAAGTATCCATGCTTGGTATTAGCATCTAAAAACAATACTCTATAATTTCCAAATAAAAACTGTTTGAAAACATAAAACAACTTTCTTTTTGTTTTCAAATCTCATCCTCTTTTCATATTCAGGATTGTATATATAAACACCTAAAAACATTTCAGTCAACCACATTTAATTACACTATAGTAATCTTCTTATTCAATAACATTTAAAAGAAACAACCAATTCTTTTAAAAACACTAGTGCTTATACCAACATAAAAAGTTACTTAGTTTGCAGATATCTCTATCCATTTCCAATACATCACCCCAGATACATAATGATAAAGCTGTCATCAACAAGTTTTACTTCAGCAAGCAAAAAAGAGGCGGGAATAAGGTGAGCAAAGAAGATTTAGCAGCAGCATCATGAAAAGTGTGCATCCAGGAGAGGAAAATTAATGTGATCCAGGTACATTCTAGCAGTCAATAGAATCATCCATATCGCTGTAAAAGATTGGTGGGAAAAACTACAAAAAGGGAGATGATGCGAAGGAGGAGGCAAGAAGAAATTAAATATGTGTCTAAGTAGTAAGGAGAGGCCCGAAACTCTCTAAATAGTCAGGGTCTTAGTTTCTTTCTGTTGTTAATTGGAAGTTTCCAGCCCTGTTAAATAGTTAGCCGGCTATTTTACAGATGAACTTCGTAATTCTTCTTCTTATCAATACAATCTACCAAGTCAGCTTCATATCCAATCACTTTACTTTCTTCTGATCTGAAATCCATTCATCTAGCATGGATTGTTGTCTTTTATTGCTCTGTTGGTTGAATTTGTTTGGGTCTCCATCACATTCAAATACCAAATCAAACAGTCCCCTGCTATATGCTGTATTCCAATGCTCAACAACATACATGTTTCTTCATACAAATACCAAATACAACAGCATAGCTTAGGGCCCATTCAAGCTGACCAAGTAATGCAACGCGGCCCCACCAAAATTCTTAAAATAACTTTACATGAGACTCATAACACATTGAATACTAGATTTCAGCACAAAATATAATCAATAATGTGCCCATGATGATGTTGTTGATGTTACCAAGGCCAATCACACCACTTTAAACATGGGAATGCTAAAATTTTACAACTGAAAACTTTTCCATCAAAAATTGAATTTAAAGTTAGTGACAATACACTTCTGAGTCAAATAAAAATTCAGAAGTTGAAAACTAAAAGAAAAGAAAGACGACGAAAATTACTTGAAGAAATTGGAGCCCTTTACTGTCTTCTTGTAGATTCCAATCATCATGCTTTACAAAACCAAACAATTTATAAAAAAACCGAAAATTACAAGAAAAAATAAACGAAATTTACGAAATTAATAAAATGAAAAACTCACGACGTCTCCGATGAGGGCTATACGGATGACGGAAGATGACATGGCGGAAGAAGAGGCAGAAGCGGACATCAATTTGTGAGAGTGCGCGTGACCCAACGCGCTGAGAGTTCTATTTTATTTATATAACCATATATATCACTCCCGCCCTCGCGCTCGCGCGTAACAAAGTCAAACTTTGACTTTATCACGAAATGATTATTCTAAGAAGATGCTTCTGGCACCGTTGGATTTTACAAAGGGGCAATTTCGTAAATATACAATATGGAAAGGTTTTGGCCGTCTCTCTACAAAGCAGGCCATTTTGGACACCACCTCGAAACATGATACAATTAGAGGAATTAGATTTATTATTTTTATACGACGGCCAAACGACTTACTCCCATTAAAGGCTTGCTTAAAATAAAAAATACCATAAATAAATTTTTAAAAAGTTAGATATTTATTTATGAATTAAAATTAATAGTTAAAATTAATGATAGATTATTAAAATTAATTAATAAAAAAAATTTTAATAAAAAATTTTAAAAAATAAAAAATAATAAAATTAAATTTATAAAATATTTAAAATAAAAAATAATATTAAAAATTTTAAAAATTAATCAAAATTTTTATATAAAATTTAAAAAATTAAAAAAAAAACTATCGCTGTTAGTAGTATTATCGACCATAATGATTATAAAAAATCTAATCATTTTATGAAAAATAATAACCTAATTAGATTGATGGTTGAATCTGACCATTTTAATAACAAAAACAGTTAAATCTGATTACGTTCGTCATTTTAGATGATCAAAAATCATCGGTATACATAAAGTTATATTGTTCCTGATCATCTCTAATAGGGAAAACAGTTATATTTAGTTATTAATCCAACTAGGTAATCATCCTAATTAGGTTTTCAGTATCTATGACCGTTGACGATATTGTTATAATCGTTTTTTAAATTTTTTTACTTTATAAAATTTTAATATTATTTTATGTTAAATTTTATTTTAATATTAATATTATTTATTTTTTATAAAATATATTTTATTCATTCATTATAAAATATTAAAAAAAATTACAGGGAGGGTGGGTATTTAACTTTTTTAAATTCATTGGTGGAACCTTTTTTGTTTAAAGAAACCTTGAGTGGGATTAGTGGTTTGGCCTTATACAGATTCTAATCTAACTTACCAACATAATTTGTATTTAAATATCATATTATGTCATTTCCTATCAGATTAAATTAATATCACGTAATCATTTCAAAAGGGATGGTTACATATTTATACTTCCCCAATGGAGGTGGAATAATTATTTGGCCAAAGGACAATTTCCCACCCATAGTTTGAGGCGGGGACAAAGTCCCACCCACTAAAGTTTAAAACCCCAGTCTCCCACCCATAACCCAATATTTTATAATTTTTTATTGAAATGACTAAACTACCATTTTAAAAATTAAAAATTTATAATAAAAATATAAAATAATTTTTAAATATAAATATTTTCAAAAAATTTAAAAAAAATTTAAAAAATTTTAAATTTAAAAAATGGAAGTAGCCACCGCCGCCGGTGGCCGCCCATAATAGAACCAGGTGGCCATTTCTGACCATCTGGTTCCAAGGGAGGCTAGATCTGGCTTTCCCTTTCTGTGGAGGCGGCCAAATCGGCCGCCTCCAGTTTTGGAGGAGACGGCCAGATCTGGCCGCCTCCGACAAAATCAGGAGCCGAAAACGGTCGTAAAGGGTCGGTCATGGCCCCACTGCCCGTTTCCGGCCTTTATTTCAGGCGGAGGCGGCCAGATCTGGCCGCCTCTGCCAAAACTGATTGGCCACCTCTACCGAAAGGGGAGGCCAGCTAGCCTCCCCTAGAACCAAGTGGTTGGAAATGGTCACCTGGTTCTATTATGGGCAGCCACCGCCGCCATTATGGGCGGCCACCGCCGCCGGTGTCGGTGGCGGTGGCTGCTTCCAGTTTTTAAATTTAAAATTTTTTTAAATATTTTATATTTATATAAAATTTATTTTATTAATTTATAAAATTTTAATATTAAAAAGATAAAAATACCTCTGATTATTACTGTATACTTATTATTTTTAATAAAAAAATTGGGTTAGGGTGAAAATTGGGGTTTTAAACTTAAGCGGGTGGGACTTTGTCCCCGCCTCAAACTATGGGTGGGAAATAGTCCTTTGGCCTAATTATTTATAGGTAAGTACTTCTCAGTTAATAATTACTATTTAAAGATATTCGAAAAAAGCAGGAATTAAGACTTTTTCTAATAAATATGAGCAGGCATACAAGTTTTGAAATATAGAATTGGGTAGATTCAATGGATTATATATTTGGCCTAGAGAAGCGCACTAGTCAATGCCATGAAACACATGGAAACGGCAAATATTAGGTAAACTAAGTGGGCTGACTTTTCATTTTAGAATTGTATTGGTCAAAACTTCCCTGTAGTGCCAATACGATATATTTGAAGATCATCAATAATGTTTAAAATTTATTATTTATCACCTTTTTGTGCCTGTTTACCTTTGTGAATGAGATTTCCTTTTCTCCGGGTCAATGTTGCCAACAATTTTAATTTTAATTGGTCATATGCTTTTTAAAACTATATATACATATATACGTACACACATTCATACAACTAATAAGAGCTGAATTGATCTATTTCAGAACAAATGGGTTTCAAATCTTTTCTCATTTTGTGTTCTTCTCTTGTCTTCGTTATGCAGCCCCATTTCATTTCTGGACAGACAACAGTTGTGAAAGGCGTTTACTGGTTTTATGACAGTGCATTTGAAGCTTCTGCCATAAATTCCTCCCTTTTCACTCACCTCCTCTGTGCCTTTGCAGACCTTGATCCCAGCTCTTACCAAGTCACAATCTCATCCTCCAACCAGGCTCCGTTCAGCTCCTTCACAGAAACTGTTCAGCAAAAAAATCCGTCAGTTAAAACCCTCCTGTCGATCGGTGGAGGAGGATCCAACAGCTCAGATTTTGCTTTAATGGCCAGCCAATCTAGTTCGCGAAAATCCTTCATCGATTCTTCTATAAACATAGCCAGGTCTTACAACTTCCATGGCCTTGACCTTGATTGGGAATTCCCTTCAAATTCTTCTGAAATGGCAAACTTCGCTACCCTCCTCAATGAATGGCGATCCGCTGTTGATTCTGAGTATTCTTCGAACACTTCCAGGCCGAAGCTGCTTCTAACTGCAGCCGTCTATTACTCTTCAGTTCGTCAAGGGCTGAGTTATCCGATTCAGGATATTGCAAACAGCCTGGATTGGATCAATGTAATGGCTTATGATTTTTACGGGCCTGCCTGGTCTGATGTGACAGGACCTCCTGCTGCTTTGTACAATCCTGGAAACCAAGTTAGTGGAGATTCCGGGGTCATAGCTTGGCTCCAGGCTGGTTTGCCCGCGAAGCAAATAGTGCTTGGCATGCCATTTTATGGTCGCGCCTGGCAGCTAGCGGATGCTGAGAACCATGGCCTCTTTGCTGCAGCTACTGGAGCTGCTGTGCAAGCTGATGGGGCTCCAACTTACAGCCGGATCAGGGAATTTATAAGCGAAAACAATGCTACGACCACAACAGTTTATAATGAAACTGTTGTTTCAGATTATTTGTACAGTGGAACAACATGGATTGGTTATGATGATACGCAGAGCATTGCTGCCAAGGTTTCGTATGCCAAAACAAAGGGATTGCTTGGTTACTTTGCTTGGCAGGTTGGTGGTGATTCCGGTGGGATTCTTTCTACCCAAGGTAAGTAAAATTTATAAAAGCAGGAATTTTTTTTTTTATTAAGAAACCCTTGTGTGAGTTGGACCACCCACCATTGCATCAGATAAGGGTATAATTTGATCAACGAGTTTCGAAACTATGCCTCTACCTTTACCAGTCAAACTACCCCTTGAGAGTGATCCTGATTTGGTCAATAAATTGCTCTTTTAACCACTTTACCCTTTTCTTGTTTTGATCTTTTATTGTTGATTTCTAAGCCTAATTTTCACTTTTGTGGCAGCATTCCAGACATGGGGAGCATAGAGTAAGAGGAAGATGATGCAGAAGAACAAACAGATCCTATACAAGAAGTAGAAGACAAAAGAGAAGAGTAGGAGATGTTTGCCTGCATTTTCGTGTCATTTCTGTAATAATGCAATTAAGAAATGATAAAGAAATGTTTCTGCATTGGAACGTACTGTACTAAAGTATAAATAAAGACAGTTGTGTTGTGTGACTTATTCATGAGTTGTTAATTTTTTGTGCTTGTGGGAGTTTCAGGATTGGAGAATTTTAAGATATTTTAGGGACACATGGATATCTGAAAAGAAAAATATCTAGCAATAATATGATTCAAAGATTTATTGTCGGGCCTCACAAATTGTTGTCGCGTAAACCCACACCCCTAAACCAAGTCAATGCCAAACTTGGGTTTGCCCCACGAGGAGTAAAGGAGTTGAAACCTCCAAGGTCAAACCTGAACAAACCCACACTCCCCCTAGACCAAGTCACAACCAAGCCTAAAGTTTACAAAGCATCAAAACCTTGCTATTAACTGGACCTACAAGAGTGGACAAAGTTGGAGCTTAAATTTTATCCAAAAGCTCTCTTCAGATGAACTGTTCTTTAAACTTTGGACTCTTGTATCACCTGTTGGCTCCACAAAGGGCTATTGACATTTCTCTTCATGGAAGCTAGTTTTCAAAGGTGAAATTTTCTCCCACACTTAAATCCAATTCAATAATTCAATTCCCAATCAACGTGGGATTTCTAATCTTTATAAATGATCAGCACAGTAGGCTGGACCAGCTGCATTTAGGCGTAGAAATTTATATGATGTGTGTAACTTTTAAACTCTTATTCCAGGATAAGAAAGATATCCTGTATGGATATGCTATAAAACTTGTATTCTGCAATTCAATACATGATTACGACTGTAATTGGTAAGATTCAGCCGCCTGGCCAGGTAATATTTTGACCCAAGCTGTTCACAAAATTTATCGGACTTTTCCAAGGGTCCATATATTGCAATCTTCAACTCCAAGCAGATATTTTTGACTGCAAATAAGACATCTCCGAAATTTGCTTTTCTATGAACTTCTAAAAGTCCATCCTTAGCACATAGGAGCCCCAAATCCAGCAAAAGGTCAACCAAGCAAAGTAAATGAAGAAGATTCCCACTGGAATCACCACCAACATGCCAAGCAAAGTAACCAGGCAATCCCTTCGTCTTGGCATACGAAACCTTGGCAGAAATGCCCTGAGTATCATCATAAACAGTCCATGTTGTTCCGCTGTACAAATAATCTGAAACAACAGTTTCATTATAAATGAAAAATCTCATTTCCATCATAGAATCTTCTTCATTTATTTTTCGTTTTCAAGTATATACTCATGCATATTTGATTTTTGTTTTCTTTGAATTTCATAACATAGAAACAGTTATAATGCAGCCTATGACTTTTCCCTCTTTATGGATATGTATGTGACGAAAAAACTTGATCAAGATTTGTTGCTGTAATTTGATTGATTGAACACGCAATCTGACGTCAAAAGTTGTGTTTACCATATAAATACGACGCTTCTGAGAAATATTTCCTACTGTTCTCCTACAATGACTTCAAAAAAAATTCACATTATCCTCTCCTGCAGCCTTCTTTTTCTTCTCCAATTCCAATTCTCGGCCGGCCAAAATGTTGTCAAAGCTGCTTATTGGTATTCTGGCAGTGAATATGCAGTTTCCGAAATCGATTCCTCTCTTTTCACTCACCTTTTCTGTGCTTTTGCTGATCTCAATCCTGAAACCTTCGAGGTTACCATCTCATCCGCAAACCAGGCCCGGTTCTCTACCTTCACCGCCACTGTCCAACTGAAGAACCCTTCAGTGAAAACCCTCTTATCCATTGGCGGTGGTGGTCGGGACGACATTAAGACCGCCTTTGCTTCAATGGCTAGCCAGGCCAGTTCCAGAAAATCATTCATCGATTCTTCGATCCAGTTAGCGAGAAACAACAACTTTCATGGCCTCGACATTGACTGGGAGTACCCAGCTAACGCTGAAGAAATGGCCAATTTCGGAACCCTTCTCAACGAATGGCGTGCAGCCGTTGACGCGGAGGCTACAAGCTCTGGCAAGCTAGCTTTGCTTCTCTCCGCCGCGGTTTCTTACACATCAAACTATTTCGGTGTTGTCAACCCTGTCCAGAACATCTCAAACAGCCTGGATTGGATCAATGTGATGGCCTACGACTTCTATTACTATTCCGATTCCGGGAGAATCACGGGACCGCCAGCTGCTTTATACAGTCCTGGAACCCAAATTAGCGGAGACGCTGGAATCACAGCCTGGATTCAGGCTGGTTTGTCGGCTCAAAAAATAGTCCTGGGATTTCCTTACTTCGGGCATTCATTGGAGCTTGCCGATGCTAATAACCATGGCTTTTGGGCGCCAACAAGTGGATTGGTGAACGACGGAGCCACAGGGTACAAGCAAATCAAGCAATTTATAGCTGAAAATAGTGCGACCCATGTGTTCAATGCCACTGTTGTTTCGGACTATTGCTATTCCGGAACCACCTGGATTGGTTACGATGACACTCAGAGTGTTTCTACCAAGGTAAATTATGCCAAGGAGAAAAACTTGCTCGGTTACTTTGCTTGGCACATCGGGAATGATGACAATTGGGCTCTCTCTCGTCTAGGTCAGTAAAATTCTCAAAATATTTTCTGACTTTTTTTTTTTTTTCACTATTTACTTTCTAGAAGAATTCTTGAATATCTTGAATTCTTAATGTTCAATAATTCAATTTGATTTAGTTTACACCATTTTATTTTTATTTGAAAATTTAATATATATTATAGGTAAAAAATATAATAAAATTTTATGAGTAAAGTGTTATTTAGCTTGAGGGCTTATTTTTGTTTTTTCAGTAATTTTGTAAAAAATTATAAAATTTCTTAAAAAAATTTTAATAAATAGATAAAAAAATAGTTTATCTTTTTCAAATACAAAGGTTGAAAATTGGTCAATTCATGGAACCATGGGTGGGTAGCCTTTAAATAGTTAGAAGAAAATGCCAAGATGTGCAAGTCTTATACATTGAGTTTATGAAAAACAAACCAATATAGGGAAAAGAAAATCATGTCGTGTACATCAAGTTTTAAACAAATAAAATAATTCCAACCCTTCTTACATGTCAAAGTAAATTATTTGTGATGACTAATTGACTTTTTGACCCATTAAAAAAGAAAACTATGACTCTGACATTAATGACTCATTATCATTAGTTTGCCAACAATTTGATTCAATTTGAACTTCCAGAAAAATAATACTAAAATTTATACTTATAAGTCAAGTTTAAAACTGTTTTATTTGGTCTCATGAATAAAATTAAACAAAGAATAAATATAACGGCCATGAAAAAGGAAATAAAAAAAGAAAATAAATTGAAAAAGACATTCAACATGTCTCCATATTATAAATACTCAAAACCAATCTCTTGGTAGTCACAAAAACAAAGAGATTAATGTATTATTATTGAGAGATGAAGTTAAAATGCGTGAGGGTGTGATTGATATTGATGTTTATGCTTGAACCTCTTCTACTTTTATTATTAATTGATGATATTATAACTTGAGTCAAAATAGAACAAAATACACTATAATAAATTCAAAATAACTTGGTCATATGACTATACCTTATGGTTAATGTTCAAATAACTTGTTATTTTGTTCTAATGAATTTACTTTCTTTGGCATTTTCAGCTTCAGAGACATGGGGATGAGCATAGGTAACCTTTACAGAGAGGATATATGTTGAAGAATAAAGATTGCTAAAAAAATTGCTTATTGTATTCTAATTACTTGACATTAAGAGAATAAGCTCAATTTACCCCATATTGTGATAATAAATTAGATGGAAACACTTGGATCAATAGTACTTTTATATATTTATATCTCGATTTCTATCCATTTTCTTGTACGAAGCCATGCCACTCATAATAGTCTTCACTGTATGTAATGGGATATCTTGACAACCATCTTATAAAATGGGTGGCTGTCCTTCACCTTTATCTTTTATAATGTTACATAAATTTTCATATTTAAAAAAAAAATATATGAAAATTTCATGTGACATTATGAAGTGCCACACAAAGGTGAAGAAATGGTTGCCTAACAACACCTGATCAATAATATAATGAGTCAATATTTTGGACTTAACCTTCGGCCTACCCATTATTCAAGTTTTAATTTTTTTTTTCAGGTCCGATTTATTAAAGTTTATAAACGTCCAAATCTATTAAAGATTTGTTAGGTAATTAAAAAAAATATTAAAAAACTCTCATAATTAATTAAAATTATGTGGAGACCTTTGCAAACGAAACTGAGTTAGGACTACGGATCATGCTCAAAAAAGGCCTATGTTAGGGTTAATTCAAAATTCACAAGTTGATACTTGAGTTTGAATGAAAAATCTAATACTAAATTCAATTAGAATTAACTCGAATTTAACTCATTATTAACTCAAATATGCCCCTGAACATTCTCCTCCATGCATGAATACCCTTTTTTTTTTTTTTATTAAGACTCAACTTGTCTGGCTTTGGGAGACTGCAGCCACAAAATTAATTTATATTAATGTATTTCTAGAAGTCTTATCAACTAATTAATTATATTAATTCATGATTCATCTGATTATCATTCTCAATGCCATGCAAATTTTAATGTAGTTCAATGTGGTATGTTAAAATTGTGAGTTGTATCTTTTTGCCATGAAATTAGCTTATAATGAAGAACACGGGGTGCCATTTTATTACAAGTCTACATTGTCACAATAATTTAATCCTCTCAGTAACCAAGATTGTAATATTAAAATATGACTTGTATTTCTTTTATTGAATATATTGGATTTTTTTTTTATTGAAAAGATTAATTTTTAATTATTCCTTAACGAAGAAACCAAATTAATTATCTTACTTTTAAATCTTTATATGTTTTGAAACTATTATATGATTTGAATAGTTGTAATATAACATTTAAACTTGTAGTTTGTTGTATTTTGTTTAATTTATTTATGGTGTAATTGTTATTTTTGAAATTATTAGGAAACATATTGATATTTCAAAAATTTTTAAAAACCTCCAATTTTTTTTCTAAATATACAATAACCCTCAAAAAATTTAAAAAAAAATCTATTATATCCATAAAAATTATAGTTTAACCTCTAATATATAATTATATGATAAAGAGACAACCCTATAAATAAGAAAAGTCGAAGAAATAGACGGGAGTGAAAGGAAGAAAACTAAGAGGTTTAGGGTTTAAAAAGTTATTTTTAATTTTTTATAATTTATGATTATATGATAATTTTAAAAAAATAAAATAGTAAAGATAAAATGATAATTCACTTAACACTATTTTTTACTAACAATGTTTAAATTATAAGTCAAAATTTATTATTTATGTTTAATTTTAGATAAAAAATTATTATTTATATTAATTAAGAGTAGAAAATTGTTTTAAGGTTAAACTTTAAATGGAAAAATAAAATTCACTCAATAAAAAATAATAAAGTTTGATCAATTCATTAAAAAAAAAATAATACTTTGATAACTTTAGATGTTGGTGTCCTGAAATTTTTTCAACATAGAAGTAGTTGCCAAGTTAATAATAATAATTAATTTCTTTTGACTTTAATTTATAATGGTAATTATGCTTTTAATTTAATCAAAACTTATATATAATGCTACATATTCAAAGTTCTATCTAAATTCATGGGCCCTAAGTTTGTGATATTAATTTATTATCAATAAAGTTGTGTTCATTTAAAATAAGGATTAATTTTAATATTGATGATGTGTGATTATTTAAATCTATTGATTTATAAAAAATGCTACGAAGGGTGAATTGATTGTCTAGATAGTAAGTTCCACTTAGAATCCATCTAAATTTTGAATGAGATCGTAAATTGGTCAATTCACTCTTATCATACAGAGATAAATCATAACCATTCTAAGAATGGTCATGTGGCATTACTCTTGATTTATTATACATAAAACTAAATGTATAGATAAAAATATACATGTTGTTCTAAGATAGGTTTGATATTTGAATTTGTTGCACTTAAAGAAAATAATCACATAACTATTATAATACAAATCCCAAATCAACAAATATGTTGATCTTATGTTTATGAGATGATAACTAAAATGATATGAATCTCATACATTTCAATATTGAATCTTTAACATACCAAAGACTAATTATTTAAGTTCAATCTTGATTAACAAGAAAAAAAAAATTTATACCATAAAACAAAATTCATACAATCTAATTACATGTTAGTTCTTTATTAACTTTGTAATGTCAGGGTGAACATTGTAACTGGGTGTCATCACTTACACTATATAATTATAATGTTAAATGATATGAATATTGGAGAAATTATAACTCAGAAAACTATAATAAGTTTTCTTAATTTAAATTCCATATCAAAGTTGATACTTTTTAATTTAGGATCCAAGTTTTTATATTGTATTTGGGAATATTAAAAAAATTTGTAAATTGTGAAGATGTATATTTTAGATTGGCAAACCTAAATACAAACTATAACAAGGCATGTGTATAGAACAAACAGTGTTTTAACAATTTAGCATACCATTTTTGTCTTATATATATGCATCGTAGTTGAAGCTCAAAGTAATTTTCTTTCAAGCAAAATACTTCCCATTATATCTTCAATGGCCTTTAAAATTCTTCCATTCTTCATCATTTCCACTCTTATCTTGCTTCTGCAACTTCACTTCTCGTCAGCCGGGGGATATGGCTACCCAGGCGGACCTGGGAACTTCCCAGGTGGAGATTATGGCTTTCCAGGCGGACTTGATGCCGTTAGAGGAGGCTACTGGTTTCCGGGCCAGGATTTTTCAGCTTCCCAGATAAACTCCACTCTTTTCACTCACCTTTTCGCCGTTGCAGCCGATCTTGATTCCCAGGCGAACCAAGCTGTCATTAGTTATGAAAACTACACTGAGATCTCGACCTTCACACGGACTGTCCAAGAAATTAATCCTGACGTCAAAACCCTTCTGTCAATCGATGGAGGCAGTGGGAAGAAGACCGAATACGCATCAATGGCGAGCGAAAGCACCACCCGAAAGTCCTTCATCGATTCCTCTATAGACCTCGCCAGGCAAAACGGTTTCGACGGCCTAGATTTCAACTGGGAATACCCCTCCACCCCTACCGAGATGACCAACTACGGTTTACTCCTAAACGAGTGGCGAAACGCAATTCAAAGTGAGTTCACCACCTCAGGCAAGCAGCCTTTGCTTCTATCTTCAGCCGTCTTCCACTCATCCGATTACCAAACCCTGGCTTACCCAATTCAAGCCGTCTCAAATAACCTGGACTGGATCAACGTCAAGGCTTACGATTTTTACGGCCCGAATTGGTCACGTGTAACGGGACCTCCTGCAGCATTATACAATCCTGTGAGCGATGAAGCTGAAAATAACAAAGATTACGGGGTTACAACCTGGATTAACGCCGGGGCGCCGACGCAGAAGGTGGTTTTGGGGATTCCGTATTACGGGTACGCCTGGAAGCTGGCGGATGAAGATGAGCATGGTTTTTTTGCACCAACAGAAGGGCCGGCTCTGACCTCAGACGGGTCTGTTGGCTACAGCGAGATCAGGGAATTCATAAGGAAAGAATATGCCACGACTGTGTATAATGAAACCGCCGTTTCCAACTACGCATACACTAGATCAACCTGGATTGGGTACGATGATATACAGACTGTTGCTACGAAGGTTCAATATGTGAAGAATAGTAAAATGCTCGGCTACTTTGCCTCTCATGTTCATCGCGATGAATATTCGGTGCTTTCTCAGACAGGTAGATTCATATAACTATTTATACTTTACATGCAGGTTTACAGATTTAGCAGATTCTGATTGATTATTTGACCTAATTTAGAACTGGGTTCCAAATCCAATGCATTAAAATTTTTTGATTGTTCATGCTGATTAATCTGAAACTTCTGTGTGCATATATGGCAGCTTATGAAGAATGGGAGGGAGACTCAAGTGACTCCTTCACTGGGTGTGGATCATGAATTTATGTACATGTATTTAGAAGACTGAATCAAGTGACTTGTTCTAATAAAAATACAATGTATGTGAGCACATATATTTCCTAAGGAAATATTATGTGTAATAAGTGCCCACATATGGTATAAGGATTATGTGTAATATGACAAAATTTCTAAATAATAATTAGAAATCATGAGCAAATTATTGAGAAAATTTTTACTATGAACCTCGAATGTTACTTACCTGATCACCCTACTTCTAAAACAAAATAAAACAACTTATTTTTATTATATTTGTTTGGAAAAAACTTCCAAAAGTTTGATTTCTTTTTATAGAAAATTTTAAAAATTCATTTTTTTATAAGATAATTTAAGAGTTTAATCCCTTTTTAAAAAATAAAAAAACAAAGCTCAATCTCTATATATTGGTCGTATTCTAAAAAATTCAAATCACATTATGAATATCGAAGAAAAGAATACCCAAAAATATATAAATACTGAACAGAAGAATTCAACTATTTATATGAAAAACTCAATACAAGAAAAATTACGAGCATATGATGAGAAAATTTTTTACTATGAATGACGAAAAATTATAAGATAGAGAAGAGATTTTTTTGTTTTTTCTTTGTGCAAGTTCTTAATCTCATATCTCTCAATTTCTTGACACATACTCCTACTTATTTTATAAACACTTTCATACCATTTTTATGTGCAAACCTAATAGACATGTTTAATACAATTTTAAAGATATTAATGTAATAATTTACTTTCAAAACAAATTAAAACAAACCATTCAAATTCTTCAATAAGATACTAATTAAAAGTTTAGCCTTTTTTTTAATAAAAAATAATGAAAATTTATTTCTTTTATACCGAAAGCTTGAGAGTTCAATTATTTTACTAGAAACAAACAAAGTTCAACTTCCATAAATTGATTTCAATATTAAAAATCCAAATCACATTATGAAACCCAAATAAAACAATATACCAAAATGTACAAGTACTTAATATAGAATTACAAGTATTTATGTGAAAACACAATTTGAGATACACTAAGAGTAGAAGATGATGCAAATTTTCACTGTGAATAAAGAAAATTACAAGACGGAGAGATTTCTTTGTTTTCTCACTGTTTGGACTCTTAATGTTATTTCTTTTCATATAAATCCTAATAGACAAGTTTAATACAACTTTGAAGGGTACTAATCGAATTACCTTACTTTCAAAAAAAATAAATAAATAAAACAAACAATTCTTAGAATGTTTGTTTTAAAATTTCAAAAAAAAAAAATTAAAAGTTTGATTCTTTTTATAAAAATATCTAAAAGTTCAATTATTTCATAAGAAAAATTGAGACTTCAATCTTTTTAATAGAAAAAACAAAATTCAATCCTCATATATGTGTTTCAATTTTAAAAATCCAAATCACATTAAGAAACCTAAGAAAACAGTACACCAAAATTTAAAAATGCTCAACATAGGAACACAAGTATTTACATGAAAACCTAATATAAGAAAAATCACAAGTAGAAGATAAGACAATATGAATGAAAAAGGGTTACAAGATAGAGAAGAGATTTTCTTGTTTTTGCTCTATCTAAGCTCTCAATCTTAGCTCTCTCCATTTTACGACACACTCTTTTTTACTGATATATTTACAAGTTCTAATTTACTTGTAAATGATTTTAGTGGTCATTCAATTGATGAAAATATTGGAATGACAAGTCATAACCCCTTTGATCATTTGGTTCGCATGACAAAAACTCACCCAAGTTATAAAACCCTCAGTTTGAGTGAAGTAAAAACCAAAGAAGATCAATGAAGATCAAGTCACTTACAAGCCTATAAGGAAAAACAAGTCTTGACATTGCCAACTCTAACGAGATCTAATCCATCTAACCATGCAAGGACACCTTCAAGGAATCATTGGAGCAAGTCATGAAGACCCTAAAACCATCAAGAAAACATCAAGTCATTCATGTTAAACAAGACCCGAGGCGTGCATCCAAGACTAGCCAAGGAGGCAAAGGCAAAAGTATGTTGTCTTGCTTGGCACTGTAACACCCACCTTCTGTTCAATATGGTGAAACACGACACTGTAGCACCATTTGCACCGTCATAATGCCAGGTAGCCCAAATTTGTGCATGTTACCTCTTGTTCTGCCATTCATCCACACCATCTTGCAAGGCACTTCATGCAACCCAACTCCATCAGGCTAACACATTTTAATTCAAGGCAAGCACATGAAGGTTTTCAAGATCCATTGTCAAAGTTCAAGGTAGTTAAAATAAAGTCTAGTTAACCTAATTAAGGTTACATGCAAGCAAGTTGATAAGACTAATTAGTAGATTAGGTATAATCTTGTAATTTTAAATGTGTTCTAATTTTAATTTGAAATTAGGTCCTTTGGTCATGTCCATGTCATGTGTTATTGCCTATATAAAGGCATTTGCACTTGTAGACATTAGCCTTTGATATTTTGAAATTGAAAGCTTGGACCTTTTTTTTTCCCCTTTTTTAATTTAGAACTTGATGTTCTTGTGTTCAT
The DNA here is from genome assembly GCA_026122585.1 of Anacardium occidentale. NCBI lineage: Eukaryota > Viridiplantae > Streptophyta > Magnoliopsida > Sapindales > Anacardiaceae > Anacardium > Anacardium occidentale. The sequence continues at coordinate 679,429 of JAJEJH010000038.1, read as the reverse complement.
CTTTATTCATTTATCCAATTTTTTATTCAAGAGGAAGTTGGTGATGAAAAATCAAGTTGGTGAAATACCATTCGGACTTGTGTTAAGGATTCTTTTAAACTCAATTATCTCAAGTTAGTGGACTTATCCTTTAAACTTGAGTGACGTTTTTTACATTTTTATGTCAAGTAAGTTATTTATGTGAATTGAGCTCAACATCCCTACATTTCTTTTGGATTGTGAATGTTGGTTTGGAAAGTGGATTTTGAAGTGTTGAGAGTATTTTGAAGTTGTGATGTGTTTGAGTTGATTGAAGCTTTGCATAATATTTGCTTAAATATTGCATGTACTTAAACCTAACTGGATTGTTTAAAACAAACTAGTGATTAATTTGAGAGGATTAAAAACTATCATATTTAATCACTTACTTTCTAAACACTTTAATACAGTATTAGAAAAGTTTTTTGGACCAAATTAATTCATATTTATTGTGGATTAATAAAATTATAAATATAATTTTATTAGTTTTTAAAAATAAAAAGATATAATAGATAAACAATTTTTATCTTTTTAACATTAATATCATTTATCAAAATTTGTCTTTCAACTTTATTGAACCATATTTATTATAAAATAATTTGAGGAAAAATCCATAGGCCAACCCCATCATCTCCACCCCATGGGAATTACGAGATCACCCCAAGGACGCCTTCAAGAGCTTCAATACAATATCTATATACTATCCCAAGTAAGCAAATTGTCATGAAAATCCAAATACCTTTTGTTTAGGAATTCTAAACGTTTCAAAAAACAAAATCAAGCCCGAGTCAATTCAGTTGGACGGCCTACGCCTCAAGAATTTAATTCTAATCTAATAATAATATAAAAAATATTACCTATTTATTTCCGTCAAGTCCCAAACAATAAATATCGTCATATTTACACCTACAGTTGTAAAATACCCCGGAGTCCCCTTAAAACCAAATTTCATTTTACCCCCCACCGACCGAGTAGGGTTTAGTGCTCCTACTTTCACATTAGCTCTCCTCTTTAGCAGAAGCCGAAACAGCTCTGCTTTGCTTATCACAACACCCACCTGAATAAAAACCCGTGTTTCCCAATCCTCTTTACTCCTTTATATTAATTCTATTCGATTTTAATCCCAAATTCTATATATTTATTTTATCAACTGATGGAGAATTTGATTACTGAAGTTCAAGTTGATGTGGGGGGCGGGTTTTCGGATCCTGGTGTGGGATGCTTTTCTGGGTTTCAAAGAAGGATCGAGTTTCACCCAGCTAGAAAAGTCTTTTCTGGGATTAGTAATGGTGGTGAGAATGGGGATTTTAAATTGGAGACGCTGAATCCAAGTGGGCCGGAGCAGAAGAAAGCTGGGACGGGTCAGGGACAGGGTCCGAGTGGTGGGTCGGGGAAGAAAGTTGATAGGTCGGAGTTTTGGGATTGTGGGTTGGATCCTGAGCTGAGTTTTGGGATGACTTTTCGAAGAATTGTGAGTGTGTTTAGTTTGTAAAGATTTTTTTATGGCTTTTAATGATCTTTCTCTTTATTATTAATCTGTTGGAATTCGTTAATTTCATTACTTTGTGTAGTTTGATTTAGTTTTGCTAAAGGGCTATTGCCATGGTGCAGGGAGTGAAATCCCGGTATGGTAACAGTACTTAACGAGTATTAGTTAGTTTCATGGTTTTATTTAAAGGGGATTGCAGTGTTGCAAGATATATAATTGCAGAATAGTCTCTGGAATTAGTAATCCATATCAAACTAGTAACGAAACACAAATCAGACACGATGTTCGTTATTATTCTGCATACTGTAGCTCTTCCATAGTTTAAGGTATGTTTAATTGTTGTTATCAGTTGGTGGTTTAAGCTGAAGAACTTGGTATTTAGTTGAATTTGCTATTTTTAATAAATTTGCTGTCGAATTTTTGTTGAGAAAATTACGACTCTTTTAGGATATAGCTGTGGTGCACTTGGTTTTGTGGTAAACTTTAAATTTATCTGTAATCATATGTATGACTTACAGGGTGCTGGTCTTGAAAATCTTGGAAATACTTGTTTTCTCAATTCAGTGTTGCAGTGTCTGACTTATACAGAGCCTTTAGCAGCATACTTGCAGAGTGGCAAGCATCAAAATTCTTGTAAGTTGCTTTCTCATTTTGCTGTTTACTGCTATGAGCACAATAAAAAACTATATAGGCATGTAGATTTCTGCATCAATTCATATGTCTAGGTAAACCTTTGTTTGTCATGATTGGGTTTTGGAAGCATATTCAACTTAGATATTGATCTCTCATGGATATCTAGTTGCTTTCTTGAAAATAAAGTTCAAAGACTTGGATGGTTGTTCAGAAGGTATTGTGGTTTATATACTGTCAGTATGAGTGGGATTTATTTTTTAGATAAAAGTAATTAGGGTAATGGCTGTTTGAGATGAGAAAATTGAATACGTGGCCACTTTCTGTGGAGTTTTAATGGTTTGCTTTAATCCATTATATCCACTACAGATTAGGATGATCCTTGCATATTATATTTGATTGGTATTATGTTTTGTAAATAGCCTAAGAAAATCTATGGTGTATAGAGTTCTTATGTTATACCTCTAATCCCTTGTTATTATTTTGAATTTTCATGTAAGCATGAATGATATTGATTTCAAAGTGACTTAGTAGGTCTTTCTCCTTCATAGCACCCAAGAATTTAAAAAAGAAGAGATGAAGAAAATATCTTTTTGCTGGGCTCGCCATTTATGGTCATAAAGGGATCTATTCTTTTATGATGTTCCTTTATTTTATGCTTTTGTTGTATTATTAGTATATTCTTTTGGCTATTGAAGTTTTCATGATGTTGTCTCTATTACTTGGTGTCTCATTTTAATTAACTGTGCTTGTAAATATCCTGTGTGCCCATCTCAAACGGCAGTTTTATGTTTTGGTGCTGATTTTTAATAACTGATTTATGAAGGTCGTATTTCTGGATTTTGTGCCTTGTGTGCCATTCAGAAACATGTTAGTCGTGCTCTACAAGCGCCTGGGAGAATACTAGCACCAAAGGATCTTGTTGTAAACTTGCGATGTATCCTTGCTAATGTCTTTTGTGTTCTATTTCCTGTATGTTAAATGGTAGCAATTTTCTTCCAATGTATCTCTTAGATTTGGAATCTTTGACCATTCATTAGGCGTATCTCGAAACTTTAGAAATTCAAGACAGGAGGATGCACATGAATACATGGTGAACTTGCTGGAATCGATGCATAAGTGTTGCTTACCTTCAGGAGTTCCAAGTGAATCCCCTAGTGCTTACGAGAAGAGTTTGGTACACAAGATCTTTGGTGGTCGTTTACGTAGTCAGGTTGTTATCAATTGTTAACTTTTAATTGTTGTTATGCTTTCTGCTAGGTGGTTTGGTTTCTGTGTGACAAGATGATCACGAAAATCTGTGGGAAAGCTTAGACTAGATGGTGAATAATGAGATTTCAACATTGGATGCTTCTGTTACATTTTGAATGTTTTTCATTACTTGTGTAGGTCAAATGCACGCAATGTTCTTACTGCTCCAACAAGTTTGATCCCTTCCTAGATTTGAGTCTTGAAATACATAAGGCGGATTCTGTGCATAAAGCCCTTACAAACTTCACTGCTGCGGAGCTGTTAGATGGAGGGGAGAAGCAGTACCAGTGCCAACGATGCAAGCAGAAAGTTAGGGCTCTCAAGCAGCTCACAGTTCACAAAGCACCTTATGTGCTTACCGTCCATCTAAAACGTTTCCGTTCACATGATCCAGGACAAAAGATTGATAAGAAAGTTCAGTTTGGTCCTACATTAGACATGAAACCCTTTGTCAGTGGTTCCTATGTAAGTGAACTTTCTGCTGTCTTACGCTATGTTTTGTGCATAATTTATCAGCTTACAAGTTATTAGAGCAATAGTCTTAATTCCAGTCAGTTTAAAATATGTTATGGCATCTTATATCAGTTGCAAATAATATATATATTTTTTAATAAGTTTTCTTGTTATTAAGTACTAATTATTTGAGAATAAATTTGGATCGTGCATGTATATTTCGTAATTAAGTTTTTTTGCCTGCAGGAAGGAGATTTGAAGTACACTCTTTATGGTGTTTTGGTTCATCATGGTTGGACTACACATTCTGGACACTATTATTGCTTTGTGCGTACATCAAGTGGCATGTGGTACTCCCTTGATGACAATCGGGTATGGAGATATCCTTATTTCATTTCCATTTAGGGGGTGGTTTCACCAAATGTCTACTTATGTTAAGTAAGTGGCATTTTACGCCCTCTTACCAACAATAGGAAAATATTTTGCACCAATCTTATGCATCTGAACCAATAAGGGAATGGTTCTAATCCCCTGGATGTCACCTATTTAGGATATCGTATCACCCAATTTCCCTGCTACCTAGGTTGTAAGGTCCAAAAGGAAACCAGAAACCAGAATCCATATGGGAACAAATCTGTACACCTGTTTGCAACCCATATGATTTGTTATAGACCACTTTCAGCTTTTCATTTTCTAGTCTGTAAAATTACTGGATTCTAGGAAGCAAGCTAGAACTGATATATGCCAATGTTACTTGGGAAACTTGAGGAACTTTCCATCCCTTCAAAGAATTGCCGAAAAAAATTTGAAGGATACCTAAAACTCTTTTGTTGAACAATTTGGATCTTTCTTTTAGTGTTATTGTTTGTTGGTAGATGACAAGGACTCCCCCCTATGAGACTGAGGTCTGTCGATGGCCAGAACCATATATCTGAGTTCTTAACTGTTGCTTTGTTAACAGAATATATTATAAGGAGCTACTTATGATTATTGGTTTTGAAGAATCAGTGTCTTAATTACTATACTGAATTTCCTCTAACAGGTTGTCCAAGTTAATGAGAGGTCTGTTCTAGAGCAGAAGGCTTACATGCTATTTTATGTTCATGATAGAAGAAATGTTGCTCCAAAAAAACCCATTGATGTTCAGAAAGAAAACTTGAAAGCTAATGTCAGTGGAAATAAACCATCTTCCATTTTGAGCCAACAGTCAAATGAACACCTTCAAAGGTCTCGACTTGAGAATGGAGTATGTGGTGCAGACTTTTCTGTGAAACAAAAGAATGCTGTAAATGGTGGGCTTTCAAAGGAGGCTCATATGAAGGAAGCATCCACTCAGCCAGGAAGGATGCCAGTACAGATCTCAGTACCAAGGAAAGATGCCTTGCTGGAACCTTCTTCTAGGGCACCATTTCTGAAAGACCCAAAAGAAGGGTTGTCTGATCCAGGTCCAGGTCATGGCAAAAGTTTGCAGCCATCAGCTTCATCATTGGGTAGCAATGGAGGCATTCCCAATATTGAAAATAACACTACTACTGATACCAGCATAAATAACTCCAAAGAGAAAAAATCTTCTAACAATAATTTGGAGGTCTCAGTGACTGTACCATCTTGCAATGAGCACCAAAACTCTGCCTCTAAAAAGTCTCTCACTACTGAGACCTCACAAAAGGTAACTGTACATTTCAATGGCAGCATAGACACCTAGTGTTCATCTGTTTGCCCAATTTGATGGAACTTAAATCCTCATTTCTAATTTATAAATCCATTTGTGCATCCAGATTAATTTTGTTCCAAATGGGGCATCAATTATTACTCCTTCCCAAGATTCCCGTGATAAAGCACAGGAGCAGGTCTCAAATCTTGCTCAATCTGCAGGCTCCAGAGACAAAACTTTACTGAAAGTGGATGCTATAAATTCAGCTAAGGAGCCAAGCTGTGAAAACACTCAGGTGATTTCCATATCTGTAGTTCTTGGATAACTACCAGTGAAATGTATTACACACTATTGAGTTGTTTCTCTTTTCTCTCCCAGTTTGGAAATAAGCTTGATGATAATATTGCTGGTGGTTCAGTGGAGGAAAAGGATGGTGATAATGGTCAAACAACCTTGTCCATGATGTCTAATGAACCTTTACACGCAAAAGCTCTTGATATTGTATCCCAAAGGAAATTGAAGAAGAAGAAGCTTCTCAAGTATAGGATTAATTCCATGCCCATTGGCTTAAATTTTTTCAAGGCATCCTTGGGTTTACGCAAAAAAGAGAAACACAAAAGGAGCAGACGCTGCACTGTAGATCTCCAGAATCTCAGCAAAGAACTGTTGTTGGAAAAAGATTCTTGTCTTTCATCAGACCTTGGGCCATCTACATCTGAGAAATGTGATTCCAATTCCAGAAGTTCACAGAAGAAGGTACTTAATCGAACTGCTAATAAGAATGGTAAAATGAGTAATGGTGATTCATTGGTGAATGGTATAGATGGAGAATTGACAGAGAGAGTTTGTCAGAATGGTGCTGTGCTTGCAGCAGATGAGCAGTTATTGAAGTCTTCTAACTCCACAGTGGAAGTAAAGCGACAGGATGCAACTGAACCGGATAGTTCAAGAGATAGAAAAAAAGATGTACTGCAGGAAAGGAATACACTTACTCGAGGTCTAGAGGAGACCACAAGTGAGTATACTTTTCACATAGTTGTTGATCGTTTATGGTCCATGTATGTGTCAAATACTTTTTTTTTATGCTATTTGTGTCTGGTTAAATGAGCTCTTGTCCATGATATTGGCACACTAAATTTAACCATGGAGTGTTTGAACTGGGTTACTTCAACTTTCCAGTGTCCAGCGAGTGAGGGAAAAAAAAAGGGATATCAGGTCCTGTTTATTAAGTTAGACTCTCAACTCTAGCTTTCTTCCCCAGGTTGCTGGCATTTTATGTCAGTTTTAGCAGCAAAAAAGTTTTAAGTAGGTTTTTATATTTTGAGAGCGTTGTTCACAACTTGTTCCAATTAAACATATAGTTTGTTTGCTGCATAGTATTTTCTACATTTAGATAATACTCTCTGGTTAGGGCTATTAGTAATCCAGTTTATAATCTTTGTTCATATTCTTTCCTTTCTGCATACTGAATGTTATCCTTTGACCTTTGCCTACTGCAGTTGCACGTTGGGATGGGATTCAATTGGACCCTCCTCCGACTGTAGAATCCGCCGACACTAAGAGTTTGAGCATTGGTTATGTTCTGGATGAGTGGTGTGTCTTCATGATCTCCAATATTTTTCCTCTTATATTCATCTGAAATTATACTTGCAGTTTATCGAAAATGAACCATAGATCACACCCTTTACAAGCTTGAATTCATGTTTTGAATTGTACAGGGATGAGGAATATGACCGTGGTAAAAGAAAGAAGCTAAGGAAGCAAAAACACAGCTTCAGCGGACCAAATCCATTCCAAGAAATCGCAACCAAAAGAACACAATTCAAGAAGGCGAAGCTGAACCACACGAGTTCTGGTGACTGGCCATTCAGGATATGAATAAATCAATCCATCTCCCTAGAGAGAGAGTAATTTTGACCTGTGAGTCGTGTTATATGATATTAAGTAAATTTTTTGTGTCTAGCGAAAAATCTGTTACCCAGAAACACTCCAAACATACACCAATATTTTAAGGAAGTTTTGGCCTTTTTCTTTTCTGGGATTTGTTTGTTCGAGGGTTTTAACCTAATTCTTGTTTGTGGGAAATGTATGAACCAAAAGAGATTTTAAGTTTCTGCAAAATGTAAAATTTTAAGACCCAGGAGCCCTTTTTATCCACTTTTCGCTTTTGTAATGCAATAGAATGTGTCAATACAATTTTATTTTATATTTATAGGTCTTTATAATTCAAGCTGAAATTAGCAATAAACCTGATGATTTCTGTTAACTCAATTCCCGAAAGAAATGTCTCACTCTTCACTTAGTCTTCATTAAGAATCAAATATTGGCCACTTAGTTATAAAGAAACTTGTAATTCAATGAATTTGTTTGTGCTTTAGGATCAAATATCAAAAGACAACCCGCATGCATGCTTTTACAAGGCGTCTAAATGCAATATTTCAGATTTTTAATATATATATATATATATATATATATATATAGAGAGAGAGAGAGAGAGAGAGAGAGAGAGAGAGAACATATTTAACTCATGCAGAACGGTTCATTTGTAGGGCATCAGATTCTAACTTTTGCTGCATTTGCTGATTAATACTTCGGTATCTTTCAATTACTTATAATCTTCCCATTTTATAGATTATGATGTTGAAGGTAATATTATCCCCAACATTTACCATATACAAGCTTTTATTCGTGAATTTTGATGTTAAAAAAAAATCCAATATTACCACCGATAATGTTCAATAATTCAACATTTTATTGATGAGATATCAAAAATCTGGAGAGGGATTTAATTTTTAGAATTTTTTTATACACTAATTTTTTTTATTGAAAATAATAAATTATTATCTATCATTCAACTACTTCAAATAAAAATGATATGACAGTATTTCCATTAAAAACTAACAAGATCATTTTATCTTATTGCTGAACGTTGGAGTATATAAAGCTAGCATAAGAGCAAAAGGAGAAGCTTGTGGTAATGATGACCGACTGCATTTGTTTAATCTCAGGAAGTACGTATATATATGCAAATTATTTGTTCTGCTGGGAAGAAAAATAATGGCTTCAGGCTCCAAGCTTCAAGCTCCAGGCTTTCTGCCAGGGAAACCAATATTTGTTCAGGTTTCTGAGGGTTTCATTTGCTTCAATCATCACACATGACACATCCTTTTCTTATACACGTTAAGGAGAGATTACAGTCCTATATTTCAGACCCATGTGATTTCTCGGTCACAGCTGAAGTTCCATTAAAGATCATAAAGTTTTCTTACAATTGACATTTTTTACACAACCCACTAAATCCACAAACTACATGATAAGTAAGAAAGCAAGTTTGGGTTGAGCATTTTGTCATGAATTTAGGTTGTGTTTATAACTTGAACACACTTGTATATAAGGTTAACATTATTTTGTGTCAAAATAAATCAAACTGAGTCAATTTGAGTCATACATAAATGGAAAATGTGTCATTTTGGATTAAAATGTGTTAAATGAGGTTTGATATAATACCACTCATTTCTTGATTGAGGTTAATTCAAGTTTAGTCTATTTATAAGTTGAATTGTGTTTAAATTAGATATTTTTACCATGATTCTAATTGGATAGAAGTCGTATTGAGAATCTTCTTACCTTAAACCCAAAATAATAAGGGAAAATTAATAATTTTTTTTTGTTAAAAACCCTTAAACAAAAATAACTTTTTTTTTTAGTATTATACGAATATAATATGAAATTTGCATGTGCTAATCGTGTGTACCGATTGAATTCTCATACTAAAATTCTCATACTGACCATGCGTACTAAATTCTCATGGATCTTGTGGTAATAGATGTGAAAAACTGGGTAAGGAATGAAGGTAACCAATGAAATGGCCTAAAAATATGGTGCATTTCTGTCTCTTGGAAAACTCCATCTGTTGTGCGGGATTAAACATGCGGTTTATCTTTATAACCACTTATACATTCAAGTTCAAGCCCTATATTTGTGTCCATGTTAATTGGTAGAGCCCCCTCTATGTCATCATCATGGACAATATCATCCTCGTAATCATCATCATCATCTTAATTGACACACTATTTAGCATAATAATTTGCTTTACAAACTCATGATAAGTCATTAATTTCGTCACCACCATCTACGACTTCATCTTTAACTTCGACAACATTTATAAGGCTTTCTTCAAAACTATGTTCTATCCCTTTTGGCAGTTGGAAATCGTGTTTGTTGACTCTTTCTCATGGATAATCTAACTTATTAGTATATTTTACATAAACTAGAATGAACTCTCTCAATTTAACATAAAGTCCAATTAAATATATAAAAATATTGATCATATGTAATGTCTAATGGTCTTCTATGTTGAAGGTTACTTGATCTCATTGATAATTCAATCTTATTTGACCTTAAGTCTATCCAGAAAACTTTATACAACAATTGAAACAGTTCCTCACATGTCATGTTCTTTGGAATTTGAACCAATTCCATTTGCCTTTCAACGTACTTTATATTTTTATTATTTCCTATTCATTTTCCTTCACATAAAACCAACACATATTGACCATATTGATCGATCCTACAATAAAAAAAAAAAATATTGTGATATATATGTGTCAAATTTAGAAAATCATAGTAAATAAGGTTAGGGTTAACGATTTATGTTCTCAATCTTCAGGGTTTAGTGTTTAAAGATAACGGTTTTTCAATGTTTAGTATTTAAAATTGAGGATTTTGGTTTACCAGTTATGATCCAAATGTTAGGGAGTTTAGTTTTTTCTTGTATACTATTACATGTTTATAATGTAAGGTATAGCATATTTAAGGTTTTACAATAAATGAGCTTAAAGTTTAGGGTTTAGTTTTTTAGTTGCTAGGGTTTAGTGTTTATGGATTACATTTAAGCAATATTTAGAGTTTAAGTTTTAGAGTTTTTACGTATTTATAATATTTGGTTTATATTTTAGGGTTTATTATTTAAAATTTAGTATCTATTATTTACAATTTTTCACTGTGTATTTTTTATGATTTAGTGTTAGGATCTATTGTTTACTGTTTTTTATTTCTAAAGTCTATGGTTTAGGATATAGTGTTTGTAGATTATCATTTCTTAATATTTACATTGTACGTTTTATAGTTTTTTATTTTGTACAGTTTCGGATTTAGTGTATAATATTTTAGCGTTTTTCCAATGTATTTGATATAGGGTGAACTATTTGAAATAGAGTGTTTGGTTTAGGGTTTATCGAATTCATTTAACTCATTTATTACTAATATAACAATATAGAGACCGTATGCATCATACCAATTAACTAAATATTAAAATATCAATTAGCTCCTATCAACCTATCAATTTTCTTTTTATACGTAATAGATTTCAATTAACCACTACTAATGTATTTACATAAACCCTATATATAATGATTTTATTAAACTCCCATATTTATAATTTTTATTGCTAAAGCCCCTACATCCTCTAAACGTAATAAAAATTAAGTTTGTATTATAAATACGTATAAACGTATGAACTAACGAACTTCTTTTCATACTTTTAAACTTCCAATATTATGATTTTAGAACTAGGGGGAGAATGAGACTTTGAGAGAATCTTTTGTCCTTAAAAGTTGATAATGATGTGTTAATATAGAAAAATGAGTAGTTGCTAAGAGAAAAATAGATATTACAATTCAAAATTTTGGTTAATTTTGCTTAACCACGTGACCAGTAACACCCCATTATATTAAAAACTGATCAAAAGCCCCCTAAAATTTGTATTTTCATTTGATTAAATATTTTGAAAAATTCACTTAACACCCTTTTCTCCAACCCGCATCACCAAGCGTGATGCATGCATTGACTGCTAATTACGTGTGATAACTTCACTCATAGGTCGTGACAAACACTACGAATCCATCATTTTGACTCTCTAGTTCGATTGATTTAATATTTTAGCTTCTTATGATATAATTCTAACTACAAATATTATTCAATTTCATACATAATGATTACTTTTGAATGAAACTATAAAACTAGAACTCTTACCCTATATTCAACATAAATCCGTATCAAATAACTAATTTACTTATACTACAACGCATTCAATATAAAAAATAATTATCTAAACACCATTTTTTATTATTTTGATCGTTAAAATATGTCAACAATTGTATCGACAAAATATCTTGATATATGTAAAAATTGTTTTTATTCATAAAATTTGCCAATTACTAATGATAATTACCTATGATCTATTTTTCAGATGGTTATTCGCTCGTGTATATACAGAACACGTGACACACATAAAAAAAAAAAAAAATCTAATTTTGTTTATCTTGTTAAAAAAAAAAAAAAAACTGACTTCATTTAGGAGATTTAAAAAAGGGTTCTGAGCCTTAATATTCTACTGAACTGTAGGGGCAAACAATTTCTGAATTACTATTTTATATTATTATGAAGATTTTGTGGTGGATGAGGGTAACTAGATTCCACTGTTGAAAGTTATTTTGGGTCTTGTGCCTCTGTTGGATACAATCCAGTTGTAAGCCATTATTCTCAAAGCTTGTTTTTTATTATTTTTCTAATAATCAACTGATGAATATTTTGTTAGTCATGTATTTTAGAGCTTTTGAAAGTATATAATATATAATATAATCTTAATCAATAACATTTAGAAAACAAGGAAAATAGAGCCAAATAATAAATGTTTATAATTTTTTTTTCATATATGGGGCTACAATTATTTTATTTTCCCAAATTGGTTTCAAAATACCCACCAAAAGAAGAAAAAAATTAATTGTTTATGGAATTTATTCAACACTAAAAAAAAAAAACAAAACAAAATGACAATGATAAGAGTTCAAATAAAATATGAAAGAAAAATAGAGCCAACTAAGAAATTTTATTTTATAATAAGTGCAAATTCTTTTTATAGGATTTAATTATTATATGTGGACTTGGTTTTTCAAACCAATTTGAATATGAATTTTATTAGTACTAAATTTCCAAGTACCATAGAAATTTGGTAAAATTGTTTGACATTTTTTGGTTTTTAAGCTTAGGGGCCACATGGGGGTAGGTATTAACATGAAGACATAATTTTTACAACATGAATGATAAATTTTTGTACTATGTGTATTAATTGGTTTAATTTTATAATTATTGATTATTATTTATATTAATTACTTGTCCTTTTGAAGGTGAAACTCTCCTTTAAGAAGAAGCACTGAACAAAATTATGTGATTTGATTATGTCTTTATGACATAATTAACATCAATTTTGGCAGCATCAAATTTGAAAATAATTTGAAGTAATTGACCTTTTTTTTTTAATTATGATTTATATTGATTTTCAGTTGATTTAATATACAAATTAAAATAAATTTTCTTTTATTATGTTCAAAATGAATTTGTTGTGTGTAGACATTTGTCGAATGTACATGGATCATTATTTGTAAACAATCGAACTAGGTTTTTCAATTTTATCTTTTTTTTTTTTTAACTAGACTTTAGAGGGATTTCAATGTTAAAGACTAGAGGGATTTCAACCAAAAAAAATTTAAGGGGAATTTGAAGATACCAAGTGGAATGCTCTGAGCATATTTTCATTGGTGGAATGTGTGTGCTTGTATAATGTTGCTTCTCTTCCAACTTTTCTTACCCTTAAGCATAATTTTAACACATGAGGTATCTTGTAACACACTCTAACTACATATTCTAGAATTCAATCTACTGATAATGATGGGCTCCAATTGGAGTTTGATCAAATTGAGGGGTGAAGAGATCTCATGGACTAGAAATCCAAATCAATAATTTAAAAAAAGTGAAGGGCTGAAGAAGAAAGGTGGCATTATGCCTTATGAGTGTGACAAATTAAAAGATATATTAATTATAATAAAATATGAAAAAGAATAATTAAAGTTGTGTGGGGGGTTGAGTTAAAGTTACTCTTCTTCTTCTTCCTCAATCAATGCAAATCATTTAACATTTCTTCCTCTTTCTCATCACCAAACCTTCTTGCCTTGTCAGATCTTGGCATGCTCACTTCTTATTTCTTTATTTTTTTTTATTATAATTATTATTATCATCATCTTGTTACCCTCCGTATATTTGTATTTGTATTTTATTTGTATATCATTAATCAAGACTTACACTATTTCATTGTATCCATGTGCCAAAGTACATTGAAATTCTCTTTTTTAATATGTCTATTTTACATGTGGATTCGAATAGATTCGATTCAAAACCCAAATTCTTATTTAGATCAAATAAATTAAACTTAAATTAAAGTTCATATTCAAATCAAGATCACGGGTTTGTCAAAAATTCTTCATCGAAACTCTTTTTTTTATTCTTTTTGGATTTTACTATTTATCATTCGTATCAAATCAAATTAAAGATAAAAAAAATAAATAAATTACCAATCACAATATTCGTATCTTATATTCCATTCCTTATAATTTCATCATTTCTTTATTGACTTATATATTGTATTTTTATTGAATCTTAATCCTCTTAAATTTTATTTTTGATCTGCCAAAGTTGTTAGTGTTGATGCATATGGTATTATTCAAACTCAACTTCATCAGATGTCCCTACATAAACTTGTTGAACATAAACAAACTCCCAATGGGGGCATATTAGTCTATTTCTTCTTTAATAATTAAATTGGGATTAGAAGATTAATGAATAATTTAATGGGTATGATAAATAATGCAGCCACAATTATTAGGGAAAAGTACTTGAACAGGAGATGGGTTTTGTGGGGTCAAAACCTGCTCAATCATCAAGCCAATTGCCCTCCTAAACTAAATCATGCCATCAACTTGGTTCAATCTTTTTTAAACCCTCAACTAGATTGCTTTTGAGTTGTTTGACATGATGAAACAGGTGCTATAATGACACTTTTACCCTTAGATTTTTCTTTTTCTTTTTTTGCAAAAATGAATTATTTACCAAAAAATAAATCATTGTAAAAAGTAATTATCTTTTATCTAAATATTTAGATTACAATTTAAAGATTGATTATATAATGATCTTCCATGACCTAGACTAAGGTTAATGTCATATTGCATTGGATAATGTTATTATCTGAATTATTAAATCGTAATTTGATGGTTAATTATACCATAATATAATTTTAAGAATGAAATATTTTGTATTTCAAAGTAATGTATTAAAATATTGTTTGCAAATTACAATCACTCGGGGCGAATTTGATTTAAATTGTTTGAGTTTGGATGGATGTTTAGCTTGGTTTAAACTTTTATATTGCATTGGTGTTATCGCATCAAAAACTTACTTATTAGTGATTCTTTTTATTTTTCTTCGATTTCGAATTAATTGAGTTTGATTTAAAACTTATTATTTTATATTTGAATTGAACTTAAACTAAACTTCTTTTTTTTTTCTTCTACTATTTGGAAATCACTTTTGATTTTTGACCCTATTAAAAAGCTTTTCAAAACATTCTAAAAGTGATACATCCATACTCTTTAAGCTATTGAATGGTCCCCTAATATGCTGTTTAAGATGGAGCAAAAATGGGAAAAAGATAGCAATTCACTTTACTTAATTGACACTCCCTAAGAAAGATGGAGTGAGAGAAACCATTTTTTCCAGGGTTTTAGTCAAGGAAGACAACTACCCACTTAGCACTCTCCAAATCCTTTCTAAAATACAATTAAAAGAAATTAATATATATCACATTATTAGTCACATTACCCACAAATTGTCTACTGTCTTTTAATAATATTTATACATCATAATAATACATTATTATTTATTCAATAATACTTTATGTAAAAGAGGGGATACAAACAAATATAAATAAATTAACATTTTATTATATGATTGAATGTTTTTTAGTTAGAGATAAAGTAACATTTAAGGTTAAATAAATTAAATCAAACCATGTTTGACTTGAACTTAAGCTTCAACTTAAAAAATTATTTTTAATCACTTAATTTAAAAAAAAAACCCCAAATTTAGATAATATGAATACATTATTTACAACTTTTAAGAGTTTATTAATGTATTACTCAAACAAAATTATGAATTCACAAGTTTATTAAGTCAACCAACTTTAAGTTTGAACTCGATTTGAGAGCTAAATTTGAGTTTTATGAATTGAACTGCTTTGTAACTTTAATAACACTTAATTATACAAAAATAATATTATTTATTTATATTTTTTTAATATCCAACAATTGTACATATAATATTAGTTTAGTTCAAAGATATGTAAGGTTTATTCTGTTTATCCTGTAACATCAAGTACTATCAAATGAGATCATAATTATCAAGATTTCATCTCATATAGGATAATATGAAATAAGCCCTTGTGGAATGTTATTGGAATTTTTCAATTTTTATAGATAATATTTTGATCGAAGGGAGAGATGGAAGTGGAAAAATGCTTCAAAAATCACTCTCTTCCAAGTTCTAATAAATCCTTCTAATTTGGCCATGAATATGGAATTTGGAATATCATTAGATTGAATTATGAAAAATGAAGAGAATTTTACATGCCATCCATTCAATACTATAAATTATGAGGCATATGGGCACATGCAAAATAGCCAATCAAATTGAAAGCTTCATAATTTATAGAAGAAATTTAAAAAAAAAAAAAAAGCAACTTTGACAAGAAAAATGTACTTCTGGAAAATGAAAAGAAACTTTTTTCCTTGTAAAGAAAAGTGCAACCAAAATAGAACATAAATCTATCAGCTTTTATAGTATTTTAGACTTTGAAATAAAGGGAATTTCCACTTTCTTTCAGAGGGATTTGCAGTTTTTTTGAGAATGAAAACAGAACAACTTCCTCTTAAAATAAATAAACAAAAAGTAATGGATAATGATAATTACCCCCTGTATTTAGCCCCAAACAAATAAATTTAATATATTTTCTGCATAAAAAAGGTAACTCTTAAGAAAATACAAGTGCTTTTAGTATAGTATTCATTTTTCATTGTTTTTCTTAACTTCCTCTTCTTTTCATTGTTTTTTTTTTTTTTTTTTTTTGGAACTTGGAATATGAAAATGCATGTTTATTTCTATTTTTGTTTTTGTAACACAAAAAAATAAAGAAAATAAAGAGTTATATACTATTAAAAATAGTTTACATACTGACAAAATAAGTGTTAATATAAAATTATTTAATTAAATAATTTTGAATTATAAATATATACATTTTGATAATATATATAATTTTAATGAATATCAATTCAATATAAAATATTGAATCTATTAATTTTTATCACATTAATCTTTTCTATGAATTTCAATCTAATTATATGGGATGCACTAATTTATACTAAAGAGAGAAAAAAGAAAAAAGAATGAGAGAATGAGAAAGGATAGCGATTCAACACTCATGAAGAATCATTGAATACACCACCAACAAGCACTGATAAATTCAACAACCCAATTTGATATTTCAATTCACTCTGTTGTTTCTCATTTATGAACGTCAACTTCTGACCACCCCCTCTTCATCTTTCTTCCGTGTCTTTGTTGTCTCCTCTCTCACTCTCTTTCCAATGCACTTGCATTGCTCTTATATTTTATTTGTTTTTCTATTTTTTAATATTGTTCAAGTAACAAAACAAAGTCTAGTTGTTTAGTTGAGTGCTTGCGTTGTGCTTTTGCTTCGTGTTTTGAACAGTAACAAAAGTGCTTCGCTCTTGTGTTGGATTCTTTGTTTTGTTGTTGGCTTTTCTTGTCTCCCTCTCTCTCTCTCTCTCTTTCTCCCAGAACTCTGCCCTTCTGTGTACTTTTTACCTTTCTTTGTTCTTTTTCACAGTCATTTTTCTGGGGCTTTTGTTCTTCAAGTTGTGATTTTGATGAAAGTTTGACGAGCTATTTCACCTTCTGTGAGTTCAAGTTTAGGTTTTTCTGAGCTTCGGGCCTTTGTTCTCAAATGGGGTTTTGCTTCTTTAGTTCAATATTGGTTCTTGCTTTGTTCTTCAAGCCTTTACTTTCTCAGCAACCCAATACAGATGGGTTCTTTGTCTCTGAGTTCTTGAAAAAAATGAGCTCAAAGTCTTTTCAACCTTCATACTTTTCATCTCCTGTTTGTTCATGGCAAGGAGTCAGCTGTGACTCTCAGAAAGATCATGTTACTGGCCTAGTTGCTCCCAACTTAGGCCTCTCAGGTCCAGTTCCTGATAACACCATTGGCAAATTAACCAAGCTTCAAACTTTAGATCTTAGCAACAACAAAATCACAGCTTTTCCCAGTGATTTATGGAGTTTAGGCTCTCTCAAGACCCTCAATCTCTCAAACAATCAGATTTCAGGTTCTTTACCAAACAACATTGTCAATTTTGGCTCACTTGAAGTCTTTGATCTCTCTCACAACAATTTTTCTGGAGAAATCCCGGCTGCTATAAGTTCTCTCATGAATCTTCAAGTTCTGAAACTAGACAACAACAAGTTTCAGTACAGCATTCCACAGGGAATAAAAAGTTGCCAGTCTTTGGTTGTAATTGACCTTTCAATGAATCAGTTGAATGGCTCTTTGCCTGATGTTTTTGGTGCTTCATTTCCCAAGCTCAAGAGCTTGAATCTTGCTGGAAATGATATCTCTGGAAGGGACTCAGACTTGACGGAAATGAAATCAATTACTAGGCTTAATATTTCAGGGAATATGTTTCAGGGCTCTGTTATGGGGATGTTTCAGGAGCCTTTGCAGGTGATTGACCTCAGCAGAAACCGGTTTCAAGGTCACATTTCTCAGGTACAATTCAACTCTAGTTATAATTGGTCTCATTTGGTTTATCTAGATTTGTCTGAGAATCAGCTTAGTGGAGAGATTTTTCACAACTTGAGTCAAGCTCAGAATCTTAAGCACCTTAATCTAGCTTACAACAGATTCAGCAGGCAAGAATTTCCGAGAATCGAAATGCTTTTAAGTTTAGAGTATCTGAATTTGTCTAGAACTAGCCTTACTGGCCATATTCCTAGTGAAATCTGTAAATTGAGTACTTTGCACACACTTGATTTGTCTATGAACCATCTTACTGGCCTTATCCCTATGGTGAGTAACCGAAACCTCAAAATTATTGACGTTTCAAGCAACAATTTGAGTGGTGAAATCCCCGTATCTCTGTTGGGAAAACTTCCGTCGTTGGAGATATTTAACTTCTCTTACAATAACTTAACCCTTTGTGCATCGGATATATCCCCTGAAATCCTGCAAACAGCTTTCGTAGGGTCTTCGAACAACTGCCCGATTGCAGCAAACCCTAGCTTCTTTAGAAGGAAATCAACCAAACACAAGGGACTCAAGCTTGCTTTAGCTTTGACCCTCTCCATGGTCTGCTTGCTTGCTGGGCTGCTGTTTCTAGCCTTTGGTTGTAGAAGGAAACCGAAAAAGTGGGTCGTAAAGCAAGCATCATTCAAAGAAGAGCAAATTGTTTCAGGCCCCTTTTCATTCCAGACTGATTCAACGACATGGGTAGCTGATGTTAAGCATGCCAACTCAGTGCCTGTAGTCATTTTTGAGAAGCCTTTGTTGAATATCACATTTGCAGACCTCTTATCTGCAACTTCGAATTTTGATCGAGGCACCCTTTTGGCTGAAGGGAAATTTGGACCTGTGTATAGAGGTTTCCTACCTGGTGGAATTCATGTAGCTGTTAAAGTTTTAGTCCATGGATCAACATTGACAGACCAAGAAGCTGCAAGAGAGCTTGAGTATCTTGGTCGAATAAAGCACCCAAATCTTGTTCCATTGACCGGATATTGTTTAGCTGGTGATCAGAGAATTGCTATATATGATTACATGGAGAATGGGAACTTGCAGAATTTGCTGTATGACTTGCCACTTGGGATTCAAACAACAGAAGATTGGAGCACAGATACATGGGAAGAAGATGGAAATAATGTGATCCAAAATGTAGGCTCTGAAGGGTCATTAACAACTTGGAGATTTCGACATCAAATAGCACTTGGCACTGCTCGTGCACTGGCATTTCTTCACCACGGATGCTCACCTCCAATAATTCACAGGGACATAAAAGCTAGCAGTGTATATCTGGATATAAATTTGGAGCCTAGGTTATCCGACTTTGGACTGGCCAAGATATTTGGAAATGGCTTGGATGAGGAAATTGCTCGCGGCTCTCCTGGTTATGTGCCACCAGAGTTTTCTGAACCTGAATGTGACTCCCCAACACCAAAATCAGATGTATATTGCTTCGGTGTGGTTCTGTTTGAGCTAATCACCGGGAAGAAACCAGTTGGAGATGACTATCCTGATGAGAAAGAAGCAACATTAGTGAGCTGGGTTAGAGGCTTGGTAAGAAAGAACCAAGGATCAAAAGCTATTGATCCAAAAATTCGTGACACAGGACCCGAAAACCAAATGGAGGAGGCCTTGAAGATCGGATATCTCTGCACAGCCGACCTTCCATTGAAGCGACCAAGCATGCAGCAGATAGTCGGCCTTCTTAAAGATATTGAACCAACCACTATTCATCAATGAAAAACAAAGTGAGATGTTCCTTATTTATATTTCCTCTAATCTGTTCCCTTTGTTTCAAGTTCTTTCTATGCAGCCATGGAGGGCAATGTACAGTAATCCTGAAATCTTGTTTTGAACTTTGATTTATTTCTTTTTTGACCTCTCCATTGTTGCTAGCGTAAAACTCGGATTTATGTATACACGTGGAGCTTCAAGTTTGATCCTTCAATCCTGAAAAATAGATTCTCCTTACAGTTTTTCGTCTCCATGAGTTAATCAACTGATACGTTGTGAGTTTTAAAAATAAATGTCATGAAACTCACTTAAAGATGCTCATATCAGTAGTTGTGGAATTCGGAAACTCAGACTGAAAATTCCCATAATGCTTTTATTATGTGAGTATATGCTTTTGATATTTAATGGACATGAATATGATGGTGGCTGAAGCATTAGAAGTGTTCCAGGGACCTGAGAACCATGATTATAATGAAAATTATGGACCACTGCTGGACCATTGAAGAATCAATTTGGTGTGTTTGATCCTGTTAAGAACAGAAACTGTAGTACTCCCTTGTTATTTAAGGGATGCCTACACCTTTTCAGGAGACTGGCACCTATAAACCTTACACAGATCACATTCCAGTTGTATA
Source organism: Anacardium occidentale (assembly GCA_026122585.1). Lineage (NCBI taxonomy): Eukaryota > Viridiplantae > Streptophyta > Magnoliopsida > Sapindales > Anacardiaceae > Anacardium > Anacardium occidentale. Next base: position 658,826 of record JAJEJH010000038.1, on the reverse strand, counting down.
CAACTTCATATTAGTAACATTTAATGTGAAGAGTGTCCTCAAAGGTAGCTTGAGTAAAAGGTAAGAGTTTGAACCTTGTTAGAATCATACTAGGATTAATCCTTTGATTTATTTGATATAGTGATTGTAAAACTGATCATTTGACCCTTGTTAGAATCATTAGATCTGGGGTTTTCCCTACCTTGATTGTGGGGCTAGGCCGATTTTTTTTTAAAAAAAAAATGCTTGTCATTTCTACATTTTATATCAATTACAAACCCGGATAGAGACAAAATATTGTCAATGATTGAGAAAGTGTGGTGAGAAGGGAAAGAAAGTAATACAAGAACCAAAATGAAATAAAATAATTCATGCTTACATAAACTAACATTATGATCATTTTCTTGATACTATTCAATTCAAATTAATGCTGAGACAGATGTTCCCTACTTTACTGTACGTTCAGTGAATTTGCATGCTTATTTCATCAATAGCTGACTGTGACATCCAAAATTTAATAACTTTAAAAACAGGAGCTCTCATGACATTCATGAGATTTTTGAAGGAGGTTGTTGTTGCATTGGATTTACCTTGTTATTGTATTAAATGTCTCTTGAATTCCAGGAAAATAATTTTTATTGTCTATCATCCAAATAAGGGAGAAGAAGAAAACAGTTGCATTTATGTGCTTGCCAATTTATTTTTAGGTGTTATTAAAAGGTCAACAGAACCCTTTTTTTTTTTTAGGGATAAATGTAATTTGGAGTCCTTGAAATCAATATTTTTATACCCGAGTTGGGTATTGACTTGGGAAAAGAGTCGATCCAGATTTTTTCTAGTGAAATTAACTAATTTGGTTTGGTGATAACATGTGTAGAACCCTAGTTTTTCCTCTTTAAACCCTAAGGAACATCATGATAGTAGCCTAAATCTAGAAGGATTTTCCCTTATTTCTAAAGTTAAGTATGGTGGGTGTGGAAAATCTTTAGCATGCAAACATAATTTCAACACACCCACTAAAAGTTTCCAACATCATAATAATTTAGTATAAGATGATTCCAATCTTTTGACTTGATTCTCTAGACCCAAATGTTTTGCAGCAATTGGTGGAATTAATAATTTTCAACTATAATCATCATGGTCAAGGGTACTCAATTGTCTTCAAAAGTTTCATCTTCAAACTAACAACCACTTCATATAGAAGGTGCAATACAGATGCATATAAGGATTCTTTTGCTAGATCAATGGCTAAAAGTCCTGCTACCTGAAGAGCCGCTGGGAGGCCAGGGACAACACCTTGAGATCATGTTTGGGTTTATTCTATGAAGAGTTATTGTGGTATCTCTTTTAGAAACAAAAATCTTAGTAAATTTTGTATAAAAGATAAAATTATAGTATATAAACAAATTATTTTGTATGAGTGATATAATAATTTATTAATAAATATAATAATTGTAATTAAAGATCTCAAATTTTTTATTCAGATTTGATTCATTAAAATTTTTAGATTTTAAGTTTATTTCAAATCCATTATGTGAACACTTCCCGAGTTAGTGGCCTACATAATAAGTCTACAGACTGGTTAGCCTGCTGATTAAGTTGGTATGACAAAATTGCAGCTTGAACCTAAAACTTACAACTCACAACAGGTCATCTGGAGCAACATAACTTTACCACTCAGGCTGTTCTTGCAGGCAAGTTTGAACAAATTTAATAAATAATTTTTTTTTGTTTGGGGTCGTCAAGACCCAAAATTTGTTCGATCTGAAATTAAATTTTTACCATATTAAGAAGCTAGTACACTTGTTTTATCAGTTAAGGTCTAACAGACCTGAGAAAGCATAAATAAAGTTAATCTTAGTTTGACATCTTACTGATCTGTTAACATGATCGAACCGACAACACCTCTTAAATTACAATCCATAGGGTCAGGATTTTTTTTAACTTGTTCCCCTAAGTGGGGTGCTAGAGATTCCCACTTCAGGACCAGGCAAAAATATTAATCCAACAGAAGAAACAGTTCCTGGAAGACAAGAAGTCAGAGGAAATTTCTTAACATCCATTTCTCGGCATTTTTCCCTGGAAACAGTGCATAAATAAAATAACCATCCTGGAGAAAAAGCCTGGAAAGGTTTTCCAGGGCAGGTGGTCCTGGTCCTGGTCCTCGATTGAAGTTTATGGGCTTCACATTTATGGGCCACGTACGTTAAAATCCTGAAGGGAAATATGGGATTCAGTATGCTGCCAATTTAATTTGGTGGTCCACTGCTCCTGGAGGCTGAAGTTTTGATAAAATTTGCTGCTATTTTTCCCTCATGCTTGCTTCTACTTTCCATGTTGAGTGGATAAGTTTTGACTAATTTGTGTACAAGTTGTATTTGTTTTCCTTTATGTGTGGAGTCGGCCACTGTATTCAGTTTTCATCAAAATATCAAGATTAAACTTTTAGTTAATCTGATCAAAATTCTCATCTATTTAGTATAATCGGTTCAAAGTTAATCCAGATTTAAACTATTTATGTTACATATTAATATCTTTCTAAATATAATAACGTGTCAGTTATTAATATACTTTAATATGATATTAAAAATTATATATAAATGATAATATTAATGGGATTCTCTCTTTTAAATGCATCTTTGAAATTGGAATTCTTCTTTTTTTTTTTTTTCCAAATAAAAAAAAGTTAAGAAAACAATTTAATAAATCATTTTCCAGTTTGAGAATAAGAACAAGAATATAGTTCTTGGACCAGTATTAAAACCTTTTGCCTATTTTAAGCATCAGATTCTTCATCAATAATAACATAAAAATTTATAAAAAATTCACAAAAATTGCTAAAATTAATTAGTTAAAAAAACAGAAAGCAAAACAAAATTGAATTGTTCTAGGCTTTTTTTAAACAATTTTATACAAAAATAAAATAAAATTTTCTTGCTAATAATAACTTGGCAAAGTAAAAAAATTCTCATCTTATATATTTATTAAAATGGATAACAAGATAAAAGGCTTTATACAAATAATAATTAATCTTCATCAATATTATATACACTTTATAATATAATATTGATTCTATTTGAGTTATATGGCTGATTTTTATATAAAGAAATTTTCATGGGTGCATACAGGGGGGAAGATATAGTCTGTAAAACTGTTAACCATGGTTAACCTAACTATGGTTAAAAAGAAACTTGAATATCTCATCCTCTTTATCTCTGAAATAATAAATAAAAGAAAAAAAAACAAAAGGAAAACATGAAGGAAAAAAAGAAACTGTAATAATAATAAAAGCATGTGACTTCCTGGAAACTCTTGGAACTCACGACAAAACAAAACAAAACAAAAACTCAAACTCAGAGAAGCTCTCCACTCAACCATGTCTGACGAGGAGCACCACTTTGAATCAAAGGCTGATGCTGGAGCCTCCAAAACTTTTCCTCAACAAGCTGGAACCATCCGTAAGAATGGATATATAGTAATCAAGAACCGTCCTTGCAAGGTCTATCTTTTTTCTTTTCATTTTTTGCAATTTTTTTTTTGCTGTGATTGTGGTTTTTTAGTTTTTTTTTTCTGGGTTTTCATCTGTTTCTTTTCTCAGATCTTTGATGGTGTTTTATTTTTTTAATGATAATTTTCATTTTTGGGCTTAATTTTCCCAGTAAAGTTTAGAACTTTGAATGAGAATTGGTGTTGATTTGATGCAATTCTTAGATTTGCTTGGATGATTTCTATTCTGAATTAGATTTTATCAGAAAGGTCTTTTGTGTGAAAGATTTCATGTAATTAAACTAAACAAATAGATGTTTATGTTTTTTTAATTTTACTGGCCGTAATTGAAGCTTCATGGGGACTTCTAGCTCTTGTAAAAATCAAAATTTTTTGTTTTGATTGTGTTGTTTTCAACTATGAGGCTTCATGCAATACACAACTTTGACTCTCTTTATTTCTGGCTTTTTTGGTTATTAGTTCATAGTTGAACTGTTCATTATTATTAGTTTGCTGTATCTTTTTGTGTGGCAAATCACTAAATCATTGTGAGAGACTGCAGTAATTGGTAGAAACTGGTTTTTATTCAACGTTGTTTTTTGAGGGAAAAGATTTAAGACTTTTCAGAAAAAAAAAAAAATGATCTGGAAGGGAGATCCATGTCACGAATTGACTGTATTCCACAACATAGGTGAACAAGGAGACTAGTTTGCTCGAGAGTATCTTGTCAAAGGAACTCAGCAAAAGACCTTTTAACATGAGAACTGCAAATTCTAGGGATAGCGATTGATAATAAAGACACATCTATATGAATTGTAGGATTGTAAGCTGTTTATTTATCTTGTTGCCCTTTTTCTCTGATTCAGGTGGTAGAAGTTTCCACTTCAAAGACCGGAAAACATGGACATGCAAAGTGCCACTTTGTAGGAATTGATATCTTTACTGGGAAGAAGCTTGAAGATATTGTTCCTTCATCCCACAACTGTGATGTAATATTAAGCCTTTTTCTTCTGTTTCCTTTTCTGTCAGTTTTTTTCTAAATTATCCACAGAACTCAATTTTTTTGTATGTCTTTTATTCATCTTTTATGACTGTTTTCACAGGTTCCTCATGTTAATCGAACTGACTATCAGCTGATTGATATCTCTGAAGATGGTTTTGTAAGTATTTAAGAACTTGACAAATTCTTTCTGTTTTAGCTTTAGAAGTTTGGACAGTCCCCCTTCATCCGTCACCCCTTAATAATTATTTGCATTCCTATTATAAATTTAGTTAACTCTTCCTGTTAATGTCCTTTTTCAACTTCATATTTAAATATTATTTTCATCGGTGTGAAATGTATAAGCGAAAATATTATTGATATGAAGGATATGTGAATCTTTGTGGAGAAGCAGCTGAAGAAAAAAGTTCTTTTGGGGATTGTAAAAGCATGTGTATAAAATTTGTTTATGCCAATTTTGATCTAAACTTCGCAATTATATCATTTATAATTTCAAAGTGAAGACAGCGCCCACCCATTAACTTTTCATTGTACATGCCGAAACTGTTGGTTAACTAATTGAGTTGAGTGGCTTGTAGGTGAGTCTTCTTACTGAAAATGGGAGCACCAAGGATGATCTAAGGCTTCCCACTGATGACAACTTGCTTAGCCAGGTATGTTCTAGCATGTTTTATATTTGTGATTCTTCATCTATTGTCTTTCCATTTAAAATTCATTTTCTACTTTTTCTCCCCTTTTGTAGATTAAAGATGGGTTTGCTGAAGGAAAGGACCTCGTGGTGTCTGTTATGTCTGCAATGGGAGAGGAGCAGATCTGCGCCCTTAAGGACATTGGTCCGAAGTAAGAATATTAAATATGATGCTGCGGTATTAGCCGTAGCTGATGGCAATAGAACTCTTCATATGTTGCTAACATGGAGATTGTCTACTATCCATGAGTACAACAAACTTCTATTAAGATAGTAATTTAGCTGTGTACTACAACTCTTCAGGTTTGTGATGAACAAAATGGAAAGAGAATAGGCCTTGCCAATCTCATGATGAACAGAATTTATATTGACAACATTATGGATTTATATATATTATACTATTCTATTACACCCTTTTGAGTTCTGTGCATCAATTTGAGGCTTCTGGTAGTATATGGTTTGTTTCCTTTCAATTTTTAGACACATTTCTTGGCATCTCAATTTGATGTATGTCATCCAGATGCATTGTATCTTGGTGATCCAAGTTTTTAGGAAGTTAACCGAATTTAGGAAATGCGATCTGGAAAGTGAATTTTAAGGAGATTTGCGATGGTAGTGGAAGGATTTTGCTTGCTAGTTTGTCTAGTTGAATAGATGGGTACTAACTTGTGGACTAGGGTGACTTGTCATAGTTTAGGTACAACTTCTTGTGGTCATGCAATGAACGAGTACATGAGTCAAGTATTTGTCTGTTAAGGTTTGTAGATAAAAGTTGTTAAAGGGAATGTAGAGTGTGTGCCACAAAGTTAGAGCTCGCATAAGAACTCAGCCAGAGAGAAGAAAGAAATCCTTCATCTATGGTGAAATTTTCTCATCTTTTAGCATTGAGACTACATACATTTATACCTCTTGTTTTTGCCATAAGATCAAACTCTATAAAACCTGCAAAGAGGGCTTTGCAGAATCTGTTTCAAGATATTAATTTGTAATCTTGAGTCTTTTTGTACCACCAGGCACATGATACACTCATAAAATAGAGAAGAAGCATCATTAAAACATTATTAATAATACTATGAAGAAGGATCTTTACTCACTGAGGAACTTCCATAGATGTAGGAAGCAAATCCCCAGAAGGTAATAATCAGAGAGAGGATCTTGAAGCCACTCATGGGATCGTGTAACAGTATAACTGCGGCAATGGCAGTGATAGGCACTCTTACTGCATTGAGAACACCAGCCATCACAGTGGAAGCCAAGAAAAGAACCGCAGTGCCTCCCAATATCCCCAACTGGAAAGTGACTGCACCCCATATGATAACCTGGTAATATGCACTAGCACCACCCTTAAAAGCTTTGGCCTCGGATTTCATCCCTCGAAAATCTTTGTTCACAACCATTCCTACGGTGGTAAACACAAAGGCAAACAAAGAAACCATGACTTGCTGCTCCAGTACAACATGGAAGGACCTTCTGCTTAATAATTTCACAAATACTAGCTCTGAAAGAGCGAAGATGAGCCCGTGGAGTGCTGATCCCAGGAGATCCCAGACGAATCCCATGATGTATTGTTTACCAGTGACATAGCTGTATCTATCAGAATTTGAATCCAATGCAATTATGGTCATGGCACCAGTGATTATCACAATAGCATTTATCATCAAAGCATTCAGTTTATTGTTCACGATGGCATATCCAAATAGCGCAGAAAAAACCAGGGATGATGAAGCTATAAGAGCAGCAGTTGAAGCTGGCAGGTAGGTATAGGCGTATGCAAACAGGAGGTTATCAGCAGCACTCAAGAAACCCAGAACAATGTAAGAAAGAGTGAGTTTCAAGTCCAGAGAAGTGGGATAAATTCTGAGAAAGAAATATGTAGGCAGTAAGATTAAAGCTGTCAAAGGCCATCCAGCAACCGCTACCCAAGAAATGATCCACTTGCTTGCGCCTCCATCATTGAAATAGACTCGAGAAAGAAGGCTTGAAGCAGGAAATGCCACAAGCATTGCTGCACTGCTCAATGCCAAAAGAATCCAGTGAGATATTGGCTTTCTTTTGTACGCTTCCCAAGCCATAGTCTTTGAGTTGGAAATTGTGTCCCATAATGAAACAGAAGCCTCCGCCCCTGGCAATCCCTCCTCCATTCTGTCCACTAAAATCAATCAATAATCATGATATCAGAATAAAAAACAATAAACAATGATGGTAGAAGAACAATCTAGCAATTGAAACCAAATCCTGAAATAATGTTTTCAAACAACCGAGTGATGTTTTAAATCTGTGTAAGTGGTCAGTAGAGTCAAACTTACATGGATACAAGCTAATTATGGAGTAATTGACATCAGAGAAGCTCAAGATAAACTGAGAGCAAACTGGGAAGAGAAATATCCATAAAACTATCTGACAAATACTGTAACTTCACCTTTTATCTGCCTCAAACTCAATTTTCAGAACAACTCAACCAGCCAGATACACGATCAGAAATTTAAAACAAACACAAATTCATTTTCTGGAACAATACGAAAAGGCATAGCCGAGTAAAAGAACATAAACTATTCCCTGATTCTGAAACTGCGAACCAGTTAAATTTCTCAGCCACTCTAAACTCTCTATAGACTCTAACTTACCAGTCAACACAAGCCAATACTTCCACCCATATTTCACAGAAGATGAGTTATTAATCAAAGTAACAACAATGAAGCATGACAAAATCATTATAATTAAAAATTGCAAGCTGACAGTGACAAGTATATAAAATTTATATCTAAACTAGTCTTGGTGACTACCCAGATACAAAATTACACGATACCTTCAAAATTGTTGTCTTTTCTCTAGTATTTTCTTAGCAACAAAGCAGAACAGCTGAAGACCGATCTTGATGACAACCCAGTTAGCCAGACGCAAATATTAAATCAAATCAATTTTTCAATTTTTCTTCTTTTCTAACTGAGCAACCAAAAAGCAATGAGTTTTAGATGAAAGACAGAAATGTGGAAAGTGGAAACTGAAGTCTGCTCCACCAGTGGCGCCCTCTTTTGCTGACCATGCAAATGTTAGATTGATGCCCCATAGTTACATACCCGTTGTATATTAGTTGTTTTCATTTGTGTACTATAATTGTATATCATTGTAGTAGTACAATTTACGATATTAATAATATAAAGTGTTTTAAATATATTGTTTCTTTAAACATATATATTATGTTCTTAGTATAGTAAAACTAGGATGATGGATTTAGATGATTGATTGTACTTTTTATATATTTGTATAATGGTTATACCATAATCAATCCGTAATCCCAACATTACTATGAGATGAAAACATGAGTGATGGTACAGAGATTATTAAAGTGTGTGATTCCATCGACAGGTGGTAGCAATTTGCACATCTCGAGATTAGTCTTACACATGGGTGCATGGTTTGGTGTTCATGTAGATTAGATAAATCTAATGATGAGTATCTAATATAAATAGTATGATTTGTATCTATAGATCATTCATCATAATTTGATGAATACATGTGGTCCTTTAACTTGAGGTCAATCAAACCATTTTATATTAGAAGTGATATTGTTTGATGTTATCAAATGTATGAGCATAACTACGATGTCATAAAGGTGAGCGATTGACTGTATCATAATCAATATGAAAACTATAGTAAATCAACATAGGATTCATCAATCCTAAACAAGGGATGATTGTCTTAGTTGAGTTGTCTAAAACCATGAATATGTGGTCACAACTAGAACGGTCGATGTCGTATCTAATCTTAGTTTGGACATATGCATATGCAAGGATATTTAAGATAGACACATACCTATATTTTAGTTTTGTGAAACATGATGACAAAGGAATCGTATTGTATGTTAACTATCAAGTTGATCAAGCCCTGAGTTATTTGTGAATACTCTACTATTTGGGTGTACATGATGTCTTATTAGAGACTGTTCATGGTCCGTGTCTAGATTTAACTCAAATCTAGATGTTATAAAAAAAGTAAGTGGCCTACGAGTCAAACACTATAGAGTTGATAGATTAAAGCAAAGGATTGTTGTCCCAATGAGTGTATCATGGTGTGATATTGCATTGGACTTGTCAAATATATTCGAATCAAGTTGATAAGTCAAGATCAAGAATTTGCCTTGATAAACAACCGTGCATCTCCATAGGTCACGAACGTGTATTTTGATGGTTAACGAAATCTTGACATGTTTGGACAAAGTTAGTTTGACTAATTTAACATTCAAATAATCTGATAACTCATAGGTGTGCATGCCTTAGTACTAGTGTACATAGAGTTATTTGAACGGTTATTAAATTGTATGGACAGTATGAATTATGCACAATATACATAAATTGTAACAGTTACCAAACATGTATGTATGGGTTATGAGATTTTGTGTACGGACATACATATCATGGTCATAAGTGTGTATGTTTCGTGTTCACTCCTATGACAAGTTTTTTATATAAGTGAATACGATGATTTTTCAAATAGATCTTTGCATTTTCTTGCACTCACACCCATGACCTACCCTTTGCTAACACAAAATTAATCTCCTATTTGCTTTGTGTGGACATCTGCGAGTTGTAACATCCCGAAGTTAGAATGGTCTTTCTAGGCCTTGAATCGAGGATAGAAGAGAGATTTTTCAGTTAGAAATCAGTTTTAGTGAGTTAAGAGGGTAAAATAGTCTTTTGATGACTTTATATGCAGCTTGTGAAAGGAGCACGATCGTGTGTCTTTGGACACACGCCTGTGCGTCCCTTTCTTGCCATGCACGCCCATGCATCTAGTTATGTACGCCTGTGCATGCCTGCTGATATATAAAGTCAAATTTTCTTCTGCCAGTTTTAGCCAGCTTTTTATTTATTTTTTCTCCTTCCTTTCTCTCCAGCTAACCCTAATCAAATTGAGAGAGAGATTAGCCAGCTTTTAGTCGTCAATCCAACCAAGATTCAACTAGAGATAGAGAGATTGAAGTCATTAGCAGCTCCAGGTTAGTATCTCATTACCTTCTTTCCTGTTTCTATAGTTTATATTTTCTTAGTTGGATTGATTCAGTTATAGAAAGATATTTTTAGTTTAATAGCATGTTTATATTGATTCAATTATAGAACCGTATTTTCAGTTTAATAGCATGTTTATAAGATGATGATGATGATGATGATAGAATTGATAAGAGATTTACAGCTAGAATCATGCTTAGTTCCCTTGATATAAGTATACGTGTATTTAAGGGTTTAGAGAGATATTAGTTTGATTTGGCTGTGAATGAAAGGAAAAATGTGTTAATAGTAGTGTATTTAGCATGTATACATGTTATAGTATGTTTAATTGAAGATTTGGTAGAGATTGGAGTTGAGATTTGTGGTGATCTTGCGTGTTTCAGCCATGGTCACCAAAACAGGGCAGGATGCATACCCGTGCACTCGAGAACGCACGCCTATGCGTTCTTGTTTTAGCAAGGTCACGATTATGCATACTAGGCGTGCACGACTGGATCATAGTAGGGTCATAATCGTGTGCCTGAGGGTCACAATTATAGGACCCGCCGCCCCGAGTACCCCTGCTGTTGAGAATCACTGTTCTTTTTATTTATTAAACTGGAAATCGGGTACCCGAGATGGGAATTCTACGAAAAAGAAAACCTGCTGAACTAATTACATTGCATGCGGAAGGTGAAACTGAAATTAGTATATATACAATGAGCCCACAATGGCTTTTCATATATATATAACTATTCTTTACATGGTTCTGTACATCTGGTTACATTTACATTAATGTACAAGACCTCACAGGTCTAAAACTGAAAATAATATACAACTGGAAAGTGTGTGTGGGGTCCCCTCTCGCAAGCCTCAGTCCACCCGCTCCTCGCCAGCAGCACACTAACCTGAAAAGAAAGGAAGAAGGAAAGAGATGAGTGATAAAGATCACCCAGTAAGCATTCCTTACTTCCCTCGACCCAAGCAAGCAACAAACAAGGGCATACATACCTGGGCGGCCCTATACATGCATCTAATCGCTTGCGGGCGTTGAAACTGATTATCTGATTGATTTCTGAGTGCTGATATTCATTATTCAATGCATGCCAGTATGTATATGTAATGACATGCTGAGCTGGAAAATGAAAACAACTGATGATGCATGCATTTGAATCATCTATATGTACCCAAAGGTACATGCTGTGCTGATCAGGCTGATGAACACAGGGATTCGGCATCCTGGCCAAGTGGGCAGAACATTCTAGCTACTGGCTAGAAAGCTGAAAACTATGCTGAGCAATCTGACTGGTGTCAAAAAGTTGGGTCCCACAGATGCCCCTTCGAGTTCACCCAAAACTGCAACCCATATATTGGGTTCTGAATGCTGAAAACTACTGAATTCAGATCTATGGATCCTCTTTCAGGCTATATGCTATGCTATGAATGCACATGCATCTGTTCTTGTCTGAATTCTGGATTATCTGGTGATAATTAAGCTTCTGGATGGATTACCAAGTCTTTATAAGTCAATTTCTGAAATTTCTGGAAAATAAAGCTGAAGCATGGGCGTGCAAGGGAGAAGGCACGGGCGTGCCGAGCATACACGGCCGTGCCGCGTAAGGGCATACGGGCATGTGCCCAGACACACGGGACCGTGCCCCGGTCGTGTGCCTGGCCGTGCAAGCTTCTGAAATCTGATGGCCATTTCATGCAAAAAGCAGACATACGGTCGTGTGCCCCAGGGCATACGGTCGTGTGCCCAGCATTCCAGGTCGTGTGCTCAACGCGCACACGGGCGTACGCTCATAAGAACACAGGCACACGGGCGTGCGTCTGCGGACACACGGTCGTGCACCTGGTTTTGCAGCAGCAGACCTCATCTGGAAATACCGGAAACCCAACCAAATCACACTCAAACTGAAATTAAACTGAAACATGCATAAATGGCACTTCAACAAGCTAACAAACCACTTCAATTTCATCATCCATCCAAAACTACTGAATCCACCATGGAAAGCCAAGCTTTCTCTCACAACATACACACACAAACATCAAGCATGATCATGGGTGGAAAATAAACATATCAATCATCATGTTCATCATGTATAAGCAACCAAACAAACTGGAAATACCAACACACATTCCAAACATCATCAATCATGCATCAAACAAGCTAGGAATGCGCTGAAGAAGTAAGAAACACTTACCTCTTGACATGGCTGCTGGAGATTTCTAACTCAAGCTAATCTCTTTGATCTCTAGCTGGATTGGGAGCTGCTAGAAGCTGGATTTCGCGTCTAGGGCTGGGAGCTGCTGAAAACAAGGGAAATCTGGCTGAAAATGGGTGAGAATGAAATAACTCTCTCGTCTCTCTCCTTTTCTACCCACATGCACGGGCGTGCAGGGATGATGCATGGGAGTGCATCAAGGGAAAATGAATAAACTCCATTTCCCGCGCTTCGCATGATTGAAATCTCCCTAAAGGCATCATACGAAGGCCACACAGCTCTGGAAAACTACTATCTCACCCCTGAACTCCTCTAAGCCCTCAATCTATTCCTGAATTCTATTTCTAACCCCAAAACTCTACCCCTAAGGGCTTTCTAAAACCTGGGATGCTACAATCCTCCCCCCAAAAAAAAATTCTGACCCCAGAATTTACCTGAACAACTCTGGGAACCTAACCCTGATCTCAGACTCTACCTCCCAGGTGGCTTCTTCCACCTTCTGACTGCGCCACAAAACCTTGACCAGAGGACCTTGACTCTATAGTCGAGAATCTGAACAGAATGCTCTTGATAACTGAGGTCTTCTGCTAACTCGATCTCTGATAACTGAAGCACATGCGACGGATCACCCACATACTTCCTCAACTGAGACACGTGGAAGACGCTGTGGATTCTATCCATGCTAGCTGGCAGTGCTAATCTGTAGGCGACTGTCCCCACTCTCTCAAGAATCTCGTAGGGACCAATGAATCTGGGCGCTAACTTTCCCTTCTTACCAAATCTGAGGACTTGCCTGAAAGGAGCAATCCTCAAAAACACCTTATCGCCCACTAAGAACTCTATCTCTCTGCACCGTACATCAGCATAACTCTTCTGACGATCCTGGGCCTGTTTCATCCTCTGTCTGATGATCTTGACTTGCTCAATCATCCTCTGAGTAGTCTCTGGTCTCACTGCGGTCTCTAAAGAATCCCTCTCCCCAATCTCATCCCAATGGAGATGAGACCTGCACTTCCGACCATAAAGCGCCTCAAATGGAGCCATCTGAATCGTCGTCTGATAACTGTTATTGTAGGTGAACTCCATTAGAGGGATCAACTCTGCCTAATCGGTCTGGAAGTCCATACAACACAGTTTCAGCATATCCTCTAATACTTTATTCACCCTCTCAGTCTGGCCATCTGTCTGAGGGTGATATGCTGAGCTGAAATACAGTCTGGTTCCTAATGCTTTCTGCAGAGACCTTTAGAAGGCTGATAAGAATCTGGAGTCCCTGTCTGACACTATCGTTCTGGGAACACCGTAGAGTCTCACCACCTCTCTAATGTAGAGTCTGGCTAGCTGCTCTGTAGACATTCCCTGTTTGACTGGCAGGAAATGTGCTGACTTGCTGAGCCGATCAACTACCACCCATACACCATCATATCCCCTATGGACTCTAAGAAGACCCGAAATGAAGTCTATGGAGATATCATCCCATTTCCACTCAGGAATACTCAAGGGGTGAAGTAATCCTGAGGGCCTCTGGTGCTCTACCTTCACTTGCTGACATATTAGGCATCTGGAGACGAAGTCTGCTATGTCCTTCTTCATCCCTGACCACCAGAAACTTCTCTTGAGGTCTCTGAACATTTTCGTGCTGCCTGGGTACACTGAATACACCGTACTGTGCACCTCTGACAAAATCTTCTATCTCAACTTTGAACTCTGGGGCACACAAACTCTGCCTCTGAACCTCAAGATCCCGTCATTGAACTCAAAGTCAGGCACTGCTCTCTCTGACATTTTCTAAAGCATACACTGAGTCCACTCATCTGACATCTGCCCCTCTCTGATCTCATCATACAGGGAAGATCTGATACGCAGCCTGGAGAAACCCGCAGACATCACCTCAATCTGCTCTCTGATCAACTCATGCTGCAACTCTCTCTTAACTGATAGGCTGGATAGAGCCACTCGCCTACTCAAGGCGTCAGCTACCACATTGGCTCTACCAGGGTGGTATCTGATGTCGCAATCATAGTCCTTTACCAACTCTAACCATCTCCTCTGCCTCATGTTGAGCTCCTTCTGGGTGAAGAAATATTTCAGACTTTTGTGGTCTGAATATATACTGCATCTGACTCCATACAGATAATGCCTCCTAATCTTCAGGGCGAATACGACCGCTGCAAGCTCTAGGTCGTGAGTAGAGTATCTCAACTCGTGATCTCACAACTGGCATACGACCTGTGCACCTTCATGCACTCCCGTACGTCCAATAGTGCACGCCCATGCATCTTATGAAAATAAGAAATTTTCTTCCTATTCAGCAGGATTTCAATAATAAAGAAAGCATATCAAATATTCTAAGTTGAATAACAAATGAAGCAGCAAATCATGAATAAGAATATGTATAAAGAAGAAATAGACATAGAAATCCACAGTTATAACTAAGAGAAACTTAAGAGTGGTTAAAAAATAACTTAAATAACAGATCATGATCAAGAAATAGATAGAAACAGGAAAGCAATAATAGATACAATTTACACATACAGAAACATAAACGGAAATAGTTATGAAACATATAAAACAGAAAACATATAAATACAATAATAAAATACAATGTACAAAATAGAATATACAGAACTTATTAATATACTTAATAAGTTATCTAAACAGTGAGAATACATAGAACAGAACTATAAAAGATGTATATCTAAACAGAATGTAATCAGAGGGAAAGAAATGATAAATTATTATGCATGATATACAGTATATGACATGGCATGTCAACTGAGTGTTTTCAAATAAAGGGATCAAAGAATCCACTTGCATTAGTTTTCAGCATTTAAAGTCCGACATTCGGGTTAATTAGTAAGGGTGAACTCTGTAGCATCCTAGATCCGGAAACCCTTAGGGGTAGAGTTTTGGGGTTAGAAATCGAATTCAGAGAGAGATTGGGAGTCTGGTTAAGTTCAGGGGTGAGTTGGTAAGTTTTCGAAGCCATGTGGCTTCCGTTGGAATCCTTTCGGAAGGATTCGATTAGGCGAGCGAGCGGGAAATAAGTTATACTTATTTTCCCTGGTGCACGACCGTGCATCATTAGTGCACGCCCGTGCATGGCCTAGTATTTAAGTGGAACCGTGAGTTAAGTTCATTTCTTTACTCACCCGTTTGCATTTCAGCCATATTCTCTCTTTCATTTCAGTGCCTCCCGTTCCTAGAGAGGAGACTCAGCAGCCATTAGCTCCCAATCCGATTAGAGAGCCAAGAGATTAGTGATTTCAAGCTTGATTTCAAAGCATGGAGAGAGGTAAGTGTTCTCTTACCTTTTCCTTGAGTTTCCCGGCATGTTTTGTGCTTCTTGATGCCATGGATGTGTTCCTTGCATGTGGATGATTGTTTGAGATAATTATATGGCCTTGCATGTTGATTTGGATGACAAATTTCCACCCTTGAAGCATGCATGTTTGTATGTATGGCCTTAGAAAGAGAAAAGAGATGATCCCATGGTAGGTTCCATGTTTGATGATGCATGTTGCATGTGAAGCTTGAATGGTGATGTTTGAAGTGTTGGGAATGTATATTTGGAGTGTGATTGCAATTGGATGTGTTTTGGTTGGCCGTTTTGTGCATTTTCCGAGCGGTGCTTTGTTGAAGAACCAGACGCACGACCGTGCGCCCGTATGGCACGGCCGTGAGCCTGTGTTTCTCCAGATGCACGCCCGTATGCACGACCCATGCACGGCCAGGAAATGTACATGCACGCCCGTGTGTCCGCATACGCACGCCCGTGCATAGGCAATTTCAGGGACAATGAATAGTAAATTCCCGAGAGTTACACGACCAGGCGCACGACCAGTGCACGGTCCCGTGCGTCAGGGTGCACGCCCGTGCACATTTCATGCACGCCCGTGCATCAGCAGAATTTCAGAAAAATGTTATTTGAATGGGAAATTGAGCATGCGAATTCAGAATAAATATTTAATGGCTTCAGATAAGCATCAAATAAGCATGTAATGAGTTAATAAGCTGCATATGCATGTCATGGCATTACATGTAGCTTCAGAGAGGATCAGGGGATCCGAATTCAGCAGTATTCAGAACCCGATGTACGGGTGAGAGTATAGGGTGAATACGAGGGGGCATCTGTGGGAATCAGCCTTCTGACACCAGTCAGAACGCTGAGCAGTGTTTTCAGATTCAGTTCCTGACACCAGTCAGATGATTCAGCAGCATTTCAGTTTCAGCTCTCTGACACCAGTCAGATCGTAGCAGTGCAGATATCAGATTCAGCTTTCTAGCCGGTAGCTAGAATGGTTAACCCACATGGCCAGGATGCCGAATCCCTGTATTACCCAGTCTGATCAGCACAGCAGGTACCCGAGGGTACAGAGAGAGGTATTCAGATGCATGCATCCAGTTTTCAGTTAGCATGACATGACATACACATCATGACATGCATCCATATGATAATAATGAATGAATGAGATACAGATAACAGTTTCCAGATTCCAGCAAGCGCATAGATGTATGATTAGGGCCGAGGCCAAGGTATGTGTTTGTTTATGTGATTGTTGTGCTTGCTTGGGTATTGAGGGAAGTAAGGAGCGCTTACTGGGTGATCTTTATCACTCATCCCCCCTCCTTCTTCCAGTTTTGCAGGTGTTCGTGCTGGGTTCGAGGAGCGGTTGGATCGAGGCTGACGGAGAAGGCATGCACACACACACCTCGATCAGTGTATATCAGTTTTGGACCTGTGTGGTCATTGTTGTACATGTTTCGTATCCAGGTGTACAGTATATGTATATGATGTAGGCCAGTGGGCCCTTGTACAGAATAGTTGTATATCTCAGATATATCTATATATATGATGTATATTCAGATGAGCTTCCGCGTGTACAGAAATGTAAAGCATTGTACAGTTTCAGTTATTTTGTTTTCGTAGGATTCCCATCGCGGGTACCCATATTTTCAGATGATTAATAAAAGCTCCCCAAATATTGTTATTATTCAGCACAGCAGGGGTACTCGTGGCGGCGGGTCCTACATTTGTTGGTATCAGAGCCAAAGTTGTAAGTGTGTGGTGTTTTTCTCTCCTTCGCAGCCGTCGTCCAGACCCTCCTCACAGCACAGTCAGGTATTTACTTTCCAGATTGATTGTGTTATGTGATTCTAACCCCAGTTTGTTGTGATGCTATAGATAGAGAGGAGTATGTCCCTAGATATCTAGACGAGACAGATAGTAGTTCACCCGCCCGTCCTATGAGTGTTAGTGATAGGCGGCGCCCTCAGACTACCTCCCATGTGTCGATGAGACCCGATCAGTTGAGAGATATGATTGGGGATGTTGTCAGAGAGAGCCTCCAGCAAGCTGGAGTGGGTAATGCTACAGAGCCAGATAGAGTTACTCCTCCTCAGTTTGAGAGTCATCAGATCCCGAGGAGAAGACATTCCCAGTCTCATTATCAGTCACATCATCAGTCGCATCCGCAGTATCAGCGACCGTATCAGTATCAGTCGCAGCCTCAGTCAGTTAGAGAGAGGCATCAGTATCCGACAGGTTATACAGATTTCAGTCAGGGTATGAGTTCGGATACAGTGGGTACTGGTTCTTCAGAGAGACTTCATCCGATTTATCATCTGCCAGCATCGTTTCAGCCAGCTAAATTCAGTGGATCTAGGGATCCAGCTGTAGCAGAGGAGTGGATTGAGGCAGTGGAGAATGTCATGGGCCTCTACACCTTATCAGAGAGAGAGAAGGTTCGATATGCAGTGTTCCTTCTCAAGGGTGATGCTAAAGTTTGGTGGAATCTAGCCAAGACTTCCATCAGTGAGGGGCAGATGACATGGGCAAGATTCAGACAGTTGTTCGATGCAGAGTACAGGAGTTTGGAGGTAATTTATGCTAAGGCCCAGGAGTTTATTGATTTGGCTCAGGGGTCGAGTTCAGTGAAGGAATATGCTACCAGGTTCAATGCATTAGCGAGATTCGTCCCGAGTTTGGCAGGGACAGAGTTGGGCCGAGTTCAGAAATTTATTCATGGGTTACATCCTGCGATCTACAAGGATGTGATGACAGGCCCAGAGCCTCCTCAGAGATTCAGTGATGCCTTGGGGAGAGCACTCAGATCCGAGGCCGGTTTACAGAAGATGGGTGTTATGATTGGTGTATCTGAGAGAGGTCAGAGATCAGATGACAGAGACAGGGGCAAGAGGCCAATGTCAGCCAAGAGATCTGCCTGCGCTTTCCAGAGTCAGAGGCAGAAAGTTGCATCCCAGCCACCACAGTGTACCAGATGTGGCAGACGCCATCCAGGGGAGTGTTTATCTGGTCAGATAGTATGTTACTGGTGCCATCAGCCAGGGCACATGATGGCAGCATGTCCAGCCAGATTGGGTACAGGTGCAGGTGCTGGACAGGGCAGAGGTGGAGCCGGTCAGTTCAGAGGCCGAGGTGGTCTACCCAGAGGCGGAGTTAGAGCCGATAGAGGTGGAGCTGATGTTCCCCGAGTTGGTGATAGAGCACAGGAGGGAGGTGCCGGTCCTTCCGGAGTTGGCGGAGGCAGAGCCAGAGTTTATGCAGTCCGCCAGGAGCAGGCAGAGGCCATTCCCCATGCAGTTACCGGTCAGTTACGTTATTTTGATACTCCCTTATTTGTACTTGTTGATTGTGGAGCCACGCACAGCTTTGTGTCTTGGGGCGTAGTTGAGAGATTAGGGGTTGACCCTAGTGTGGCCAGTAGGAGTATACATGTAGAGATGCCAGATGGGGGATTTGTGTTGAGTGACAGAGTCCTCCTAGATCAGGAGGTAGAGATTAAGGGTAGATCCATGATGATTGATTTGATTCTGCTGGAGTTAGCAGATTTTGATATGATATTGGGGATGGATTTTCTGGGTAGATATGGTGCAGAGATAGACTGTGGAAGGAAGAAAGTGAGATTCCACATAGGCCCTGATCAGTTTGTGTTTGGTGAGGGCCGAGTTGACAGTCTGACGATCTCCAGCATTCAGGCGAGCAGGTTGTTGAGACAGGGTTGTGTCGGATACTTGGCCAATGTTGTGTGTAGCGATTCAGTGGGTCCGAGTATCGAGGAGGTGCCAGTTGTTAGAGAGTTTCCAGATGTGTTTCCAGAAGAGTTACCAGGATTACCTCCAGACAGAGAGTTGGAGTTTAGTGTTGAGCTTCTTCCAGGTACGGCTCCAATTTCTAAGGCTCCGTACCGGATGGCTCCAGCTGAGCTTCAGGAGTTGAAGAAGCAGCTTCAGGAGTTGACAGATAAGAGGTTTATCAGACCTAGTTGTTCGCCTTGGGGAGCTCCGATTCTATTTGTTAAGAAGAAGGATGGGTCGATGAGGATGTGCATCGACTACAGAGAGTTGAACAGAGTAACAGTGAAGAATAAGTATCCCCTGCCGAGGATTGATGATTTATTTGATCAGCTGAGAGGTGCAACGGTATTTTCAAAGATTGATTTGAGATCTGGGTACTATCAGGTCAGAGTGGCAGACAGAGATATTCCCAAGACAGCTTTCAGGACCAGATACGGGCACTATGAGTTCGTGGTCATGCCATTTGGGTTGACTAATGCCCCAGCGATCTTTATGGATCTGATGAACCGGGTGTTTCACGATTGCTTAGACCGGTTCGTGGTGGTTTTCATTGATGACATTCTGGTGTATTCCAGGAGTGTGGCAGAGCATGAGGAGCATCTCAGATACGTGCTTCAGAGATTGAGAGACAGACAACTGTATGCCAAGTTCTCCAAGTGTGAGTTCTGGCTTGACAGAGTTGCTTTTCTGGGTCACGTGGTTTCAGCAGATGGCATTTCAGTGGATCCCAGTAAGGTAGAGGCAGTTTTGAGTTGGCCAAAGCCGAGGACAGTAAAGGAAATCAGAAGTTTCCTTGGATTGGCAGGTTATTATAGGAGATTCATAGAGGGATTCTCTAACCTAGCAAGGCCTCTCACTGCCTTGACTAGGAAAGAGGTTCCATTTGTTTGGTCTGATGAGTGCGAGGCACGATTCCAGGAGCTTAAGCAGAGATTGACTAGTGCTCCAGTTTTGGCGCTACCACAGGAGGGAGTTGAGTTTGACATTTATACAGATGCGTCCCATCAGGGGATTGGGGCAGTGTTGATGCAGAGTGGTAGAGTTATTGCTTATGCCTCCAGACAGTTAAAAGATCATGAGATGAGATATCCCACTCATGATTTGGAGTTAGCTGCAGTTGTGTTTGCCTTGAAGATTTGGAGACATTACTTATATGGAGTTAAGTGCAGCATTTATTCAGACCACAAGAGTCTGAAATATTTCTTCACCCAGAGAGAGCTCAATATGAGGCAGAGGAGATGGTTAGAGCTGGTGAAAGATTATGATGTTGACATCAGATATCATCCAGGGAGAGCCAATGTAGTGGCAAATGCTTTGAGCAGGCGAGTAGCCTTATCCAATCTTTCAGTTCAGAGAGAGTTGCAGTATGAGATTGCCAGAGAGCAGATTGAGATAGTGACTGCGGGTTTCTCCAGATTACAGATCAGATCTTCTCTGTATGATGAGATCAGAGAGTGCCAGATATCTGACGAGTGGACTCAGGGCATGCTTCAGAGGATGTCAGATAGAGCAATGCCAGATTTTGAGTTCAGAGATGGGATCTTGAGATTCAGGGACAGAGTATGTGTGCCACAGAGTTTAGAGTTGAGACAGAGGATTTTGTCAGAGGCGCACAGCACGGTGTATTCAGCGCACCCAGGCAGTACAAAGATGTATCAGAATCTCAGAAAGAGTTTCTGGTGGTCAGGCATGAAGAAAGACATAGCAGATTTCGTTTCCAAATGTCTGGTATGTCAGCAGGTTAAGGCAGAGCATCAGAGACCATCAGGTTTACTTCATCCCTTGAGTATTCCTGAGTGAAAATGGGAAGATATCTCCATGGATTTTATTTCCGGTCTTCCCAGAGTTCAGAAAGGATTTGATGGCATTTGGGTGATTGTGGACAGGCTGAGTAAGTCAGCTCATTTTCTGCCAGTCAGACAGGGCATGTCTACTGATCAGTTGGGGAGATTGTATATCAGAGAAGTGGTCAGACTCCATGGTGTTCCCAGGACTATAGTTTCAGACAGAGACTCCAGATTCTTGTCAGCTTTCTGGAGATCATTGCAGAGAGCCTTGGGGACCAGATTATAGTTTAGTTCAGCCTACCATCCTCAGACAGATGGGCAGACCGAGAGGGTGAATAAAATTCTGGAGGATATGCTTAGAGCTTGTTGTATGGACTTCCAGACTGATTGGGCAGAGTTGATTCCCCTCATGGAGTTCGCGTATAATAACAGTTATCAGGCGACTATTCAGATGGCTCCATTTGAGGCATTGTACGGTCGGAAGTGTAGATCTCCTCTTCATTGGGATGAGATTGGAGAGAGAGATTCCCTGGAGACAGTTGTTGGTCCAGAGATAGTTCAGGGTATGATTGAGCAGATCCAAATCATCAGGCAAAGGATGAAACAGGCCCAGGATCGGCAGAAGAGCTATGCAGACCTGAGACGCAGAGAGATTGAGTTTGCAGTAGGCGACAGAGTATTCCTGAGAGTTGCACCGTACAGGCACGTGCTCAGATTTGGCAGAAAGGGAAAGTTGGCCCCTAGATTCATTGGTCCCTATGAGATACTTGAGAGAGTAGGGACAGTTGCCTACAGATTGGCTTTGCCAGCTAGCATGGACAGGATCCATAATGTGTTCCATGTGTCGCAGTTAAGGAAGTATGTGGGAGATCCTTCTCATGTGCTTCAGTTTTCAGAGGTTGAGTTGGCTGATGATTTGAGTTATCAAGAGCTGCCAGTACAGATTCTGGACTATAAAGTCAAGGTTCTCCGGAACAAGCAGATTCCTCTAGTGAAGGTCTTATGGCGCAATCAGAGAGTGGAGGAAGCCACTTGGGAGGTAGAATCTGAGATCAGGGATAGGTTCCCAGAGTTATTCAGGTAAATTCCGGGGTCAGAATTTTTATAAGGGGGGAGGAAATGTAGCATCCTAGATCCGGAAACCCTTAGGGGTAGAGTTTTGGGGTTAGAAATCGAATTCAGAGAGAGATTGGGAGTCTGGTTAAGTTCAGGGGTGAGTTGGTAAGTTTTCGAAGCCATGTGGCTTCCGTTGAAATCCTTTCGGAAGGATTCGATTAGGCGAGCGAGCGGGAAATAAGTTATACTTATTTTCCCTGGTGCACGACCGTGCATCATTAGTGCACGCCCGTGCATGGCCTAGTATTTAAGTGGAACCGTGAGTTAAGTTCATTTCTTTACTCACCCGTTTGCATTTCAGCCATATTCTCTCTTTCATTTCAGTGCCTCCCGTTCCTAGAGAGGAGACTCAGCAGCCATTAGCTCCCAATCCGATTAGAGAGCCAAGAGATTAGTGATTTCAAGCTTGATTTCAAAGCATGGAGAGAGGTAAGTGTTCTCTTACCTTTTCCTTGAGTTTCCCGGCATGTTTTGTGCTTCTTGATGCCATGGATGTGTTCCTTGCATGTGGATGATTGTTTGAGATAATTATATGGCCTTGCATGTTGATTTGGATGACAAATTTCCACCCTTGAAGCATGCATGTTTGTATGTATGGCCTTAGAAAGAGAAAAGAGATGATCCCATGGTAGGTTCCATGTTTGATGATGCATGTTGCATGTGAAGCTTGAATGGTGATGTTTGAAGTGTTGGGAATGTATATTTGGAGTGTGATTGCAATTGGATGTGTCTTGGTTGGCCGTTTTGTGCATTTTCCGAGCGGTGCTTTGTTGAAGAACCAGACGCACGACCGTGCGCCCGTATGGCACGGCCGTGAGCCTGTGTTTCTCCAGATGCACGCCCGTATGCACGACCCATGCACGGCCAGGAAATGTACATGCACGCCCGTGTGTCCGCATACGCACGCCCGTGCATAGGCAATTTCAGGGATAATGAATAGTAAATTCCCGAGAGTTACACGACCAGGCGCACGACCAGTGCACGGTCCCGTGCGTCAGGGTGCACGCCCGTGCACATTTCATGCACGCCCGTGCATCAGCAGAATTTCAGAAAAATGTTATTTGAATGGGAAATTGAGCATGCGAATTCAGAATAAATATTTAATGGGTTCAGATAAGCATCAAATAAGCATGTAATGAGTTAATAAGCTGCATATGCATGTCATGGCATTACATGTAGCTTCAGAGAGGATCAGGGGATCCGAATTCAGCAGTATTCAGAACCCGATGTACGGGTGAGAGTATAGGGTGAATACGAGGGGGCATCTGTGGGAAGCAGCTTTCTGACACCAGTCAGAACGCTGAGCAGTGTTTTCAGATTCAGTTCCTGACACCAGTCAGATGATTCAGCAGCATTTCAGTTTCAGCTCTCTGACACCAGTCAGATTGTAGCAGTGCAGATATCAGATTCAGCTTTCTAGCCGGTAGCTAGAATGGTTAACCCACATGGCCAGGATGCCGAATCCCTGTATTACCCAGTCTGATCAGCACAGCAGGTACCCGAGGGTACAGAGAGAGGTATTCAGATGCATGCACTCAGTTTCAGTTAGCATGACATGACATACACATCATGACATGCATCCATATGATAATAATGAATGAATGAGATACAGATAACAGTTTCCAGATTCCAGCAAGCGCATAGATGTATGATTAGGGCCGAGGCCAAGGTATGTGTTTGTTTATATGATTGTTGTGCTTGCTTGGGTATTGAGGGAAGTAAGGAGCGCTTACTGGGTGATCTTTATCACTCATCCCCCCTCCTTCTTCCAGTTTTACAGGTGTTCGTGCTGGGTTCGAGGAGCGGTTGGATCGAGGCTGACGGAGAAGGCATGCACACACACCTCGATCAGTGTATATCAGTTTTGGACCTGTGTGGTCATTGTTGTACATGTTTCGTATCCAGATGTACAGTATATGTATATGAGGTAGGCCAGTGGGCCCTTGTACAGAACAGTTGTATATTTCAGATGTATATATATATATATATATATGATGTATATTCAGATGAGCTTCCGCATGTATAGAAATGTAAAGCATTGTACAGTTTCAGTTATTCTGTTTTCGTAGGATTCCCGTCGCGGGTACCCATATTTTCAGATGATTAATAAAAGCTCCCCAAATATTGTTATTATTCAGCACAGCAGGGGTACTCGTGGCGGCGGGTCCTACAAACCCTGTCTCGGAAACTCATACTGTCTTCTCTTCGGCCTCTGATGAACTTCATCTATATCTGGCTGCTGAGGTCTTTCCCTCATCATTTCTCTGAAGATCCGCCTGACATCTGCTTCCCCAAAAGTACCTTGGGCGGCCTGCGGTCCCCTTCTGTCACCACTGCCACTTCCACTACCACTCGAGGGCCCAACTGAAGTACTATCCTCTTCCTCGGAAGATCTCGGAACACGGCCTCTCCTACCTCTCCTATCTGAAGAAACCACGGAACATTAGGGTCAACAAGCACAAAACAGATACTACTGTACTTACACCGAGAGGAAGACGAGCTCTGGCTGCTGGGATACGCTGACATACACACATATGCACGTCGAAAACAATGCAATTCATACATATGTACACAGTTTTCCGCTTTGATATCGCTCTGATACCAAAAATGTAAGACACCTCAGAAGGGTATTATTGTTCACTGTTTAATAAAATAATAATAAATAAATAAAGAAAATATGGTCAATAATACCCGACCGAAATGCTTAACTGAACTAAAATATCGCAGCGGAAATACCTGTGGTACATTGTATACATACATATATACATACCCAAATAAAACTTGCATATATTAAAATATTCGCGGAAAACATATACATGTGCATACAACAAAACTGAAGTAAACTGGATCCCAAACGGCAGCCATCTCCTCCTCCCAGCTCCCTACAACTCACCTGCAAAAAGAAAGGAAAGTAGGGAGTGAGTGATAAAATCACCCAGTAAGCACTTCATATCCACAGACCCTAAACCAACCCTTCTCGAAGGATTCCACAACACCACACACAGGACAAGCTCAAACTGACAACCATGCTGACAAGCACCACTTCTATGACCGGATACTGCCTCATACCCAGTCGTAAAATACGTATATGAGTATACGTAAACAACCGAGAGTGAAGAGTAATCCGAACCGGACACTCGACCCACCAAACTCTGCTACGGATACTCATAACTGCACTGATCTGAACTGATACTGAACTGATGTAGAACTGATACCGATCTGAAACTGATACTGAACTGAAGCTTACGTGGCTTATCGTGTACTGTTCAATTACTGTTATTTACTGTCTTATCATTCCGGAATGATATGCTGATGTGTCATATAACAATGACATGCTATGCAATAAGCTGAAAACATAGCTAGGCCTGGGCCTGCATACTGAAAATAGTTTCCTGAAAACGGTTCATGAAAACTATGCTGCTGGATCCTGGGATCCCATAACTGAAAATCATGCAAAAGCTTTATCTGAAAGCTATGCAGAAAACTGTGTACCCTGGGGTACCTGATATGCTGAAAACTGTGCTGCGCAGACTGATGAATACAGGGTACCTGATATGCTGAAAACTGTGCTGCGCAGACTGATGAATACAGGGATTCGGCACCTTGGCCATGTGAGTTTCCTCTGCAAACACGTGCCACAAACTGTATGGCCCACGTGATGCCATCAGGCCTGGGCCTGGAAACATATCTGAACTGAGCGCCTCGCGCTATACTCATCTGATCCTCGGACCAGGAAAACATAAACTGCTAGCTGAGCAACCCGGCACACGCCAATACATAGGGCTAGTATTGAGTATATAACTCCTGGTGACACGGGTGCTAAAACTCACAAGTGCCCCCTCGTATTCACCTCTGAAAACTGTGTTTTTCAACTGAAAACATGAATTCGGATCCTCGGATCCGTCTCTGAAAACTCTGAATGGCATGCCATGTTATGCATATGCATATGATGCATCATGAAGTCTTAATTGAGCTCAATTTACTGTTTACTATCCATGGATAGGGTTTACTGTGCACATTTCTCAATTAAAGCTTAATATCTCATTTTGGCCTGACGCACGGGCGTGCGTGTCGCGTGCACGGGCGTGCGTGAACTCGCACGGGACCGTGACCAAGTCGTGCATATGGTCGTGCGCGATTCTGGAATTTCAAAGCATTTCCTCACATTTCACTGGGTGCACGGGCGTGCATGAACTATGCACGGTCGTGACCCCTCAAATTAGGTCACGCACGGGCACGTAAACACGGCCGTGACCATGCAGAATACGCAGCGTGCACGGGCGTGCCCCTCGGGTGCACGGGCGTGCGTCCTGCTCTGCACCTCCATGACCACTCGGAATCAACACGATTCCGGCCACAAACACAACCCAAACTCAAATCAAGCATAAATCACATGCCAAACACTTCAAATACCCATGAATACTCTTCCAGCCACTCCAAGCCTCCAGCCAAACATCCAACTCAACACAAACATATAAAAGCATACTTTCTCGCACATGAGCATAAACACATACATAAATCATCATCCCAATCGTCTCAAATTGTCATCAACACACAAAGAGAATGTCACAAGCATGCTGGGAACGACTTTCATGCCTCAAACAAGCAACCAAACCAACCAAAATCGCAAGGGAAAGAGGAAAGAAGTGCCTACCTCTTGACATGCTTTCTCTCTCAAGAAGCTCACGAATCAAACTTGATTGGAAGATCAAGGAAGCTGCTCTCCACTTCTAGGGCGTGAATCCTCTGAAAATCGAAGGAAATTTGGGTGAAAAATGAGTTTGGAAACGGATAAACTCGACTTAAAGCGAAGACAGCTGGAAAAGTGCACATGCACGGGCGTGCATCTCCCACGCACGGTCGTGCATCCCGGGAAAATTACAAAAATGTCATTTTCCCGCGCTCGCATGCAAATCCTCTCAAACGGATCCATGCACAAGCCCTCAAACTCAACAAAACCCACAATTTCACCCCAAAACTCTCTCACAACCCTAGAAATCTCAGAAATCCCAAACTGAACCCAGATTAGGAAGCCGAAAAGACCAAACTAACCCTGGGATGTTACAATAATAATAATAATAATAATAAATTTAAAAAATTATAAAAATTATAAAAAATAAAAATTAACCTAACTAGGTGGCAAAATGCTACAGGTGTTAACCTAATCAGGTGGCCAAAACGATCATCTGGTTTCATTGACTATTAGATTTGGTTGTCTAGATGGTCGAAAATAGCCAGTAAGCTTAAAATCAGTCACTTTTGATTATTTTTAATAGTAAAAGTGGTTAGATTTGACCGTCTCTGTCAGATTTGATTATTTCTATTAATAAGACAGTTAGAGTTAGTCGTTAATCGAATTAGGTAGTTCTTTTTTACCACTTTCTCTTACCATGGTGGCTACTTTTTTTTAATTTTAATTTTTTATTATTTTAATATCATATTGATATTATTTTATATTTTAATTATTTTTTAAAATTAATTTTATTATTTTAAAATTTTTATTTAAAAAAATAAAAATATGTGTTTAGACTAATTAAATTCAACAGATAACTTTAATTAATGAATACGTATTTACTTTTTATTTTTTAAAGATTTTTAATAAAAATATATTATTTAAGAAAACCTTGGATGAGAATATATCGTTTAGCCTATAACTTTTATATTCTAGGAAGGAATCAGATCAATAAATTATTTATAGGATTTTATTTTTTTTGACTTGTTTAGAGGTTCAATTAATACATACCTAAGCGTGCCTTGTCATTCTCATTTTATACAAGGACTGAAGCATCTTTCAAAACAGTATAAAATGCAAGCATGAAGTCACAAAAATAGGAGAATTGCATACCTAAAAAGTCCTAAGTGCCAATTTACTTTTCGTTTTGAAATTTCTATTAAAATGGTTGAATATTTTGTCACGTCAGAAGAGAAATGGGAAAGAATTTAATAATAAGGTGGCTGGCCGGCTGGCTGACAAGAACAAAGTCTAAAAGAAACAGAGAAACCGTGACCATTAAACAACAAGTCTACTGTCTACACACATTTTCTTTAACATCTAATCAATCATAGAAAGGACTTGTATGAATCAACCTTCTTGGTCTTGTTCCATGTTGCTTTACCCACCTTGAATTATAGTCTGATGGCGTTGGTTGGTGCCTCAAATTAAGTTTTGACATGAACCTCTGATACGGGCTTACCATGGAGGAAGAAGAAGTGCCAGGAACTATGGGCACCAGCGCTAGTCTGGCTTTGCGATTGGGTCAGATCGTTTTCTCCTCTGCATCGCTTCTTTTTACGAGTTTCCATGTTCAGTTCTACAGCTACACTTCTAACTGGTAACTATATTCCTACTCTATATCTTTTTTATCCCATTTCATATTCAGGATTAACTCTTCATCATCGTGATGATGAAATACGATAAGTCAATTATTTACAAACTAACCAATCATGAACGAAATCTGAGGTCAACTGCTCCATTTTTTGTGAAAAATAATACCGGGTTCATAATTAGATAGAAAATAATCAGCTGCAAAGGTATCTGGAATTTTTAGGATGGCATGCAGTCGAGGTTTTCCTATTCTTTTGGAGGTCTTCTGTTCGTGATAATTTAGTGAAAAACATAATTACCATGAAAGTTTCATTTGGAATTTAGATGCCCCCTTCAGAGGAGATTCCTGAATGTTTAATTGTAATTTGTGTTGTTGATTATGAACATTTTTGCAGTTACTTGGTAACAGTCATGGGTTTGGTGATTCCATGGAGCACGACACTTGCACTAGTAGATGCCTATTCAATCTTCCTAAGATCTTTGCCTCGTCGACCAAGAATCATATTGATAGTCAACGTAGGAGATTGGGTATGTTAGTTTCGCGTTCTGTTCATATTTTCTTGATATCCTTTTCCCTGACATGATCAAAGAAATGTTTTTTTTCCATTCAATTACAGGTTTTGTCATTTCTAACGTTAGCCGCAGCGTGTTCAACAGCTAGTGTCACAAGTCTCTTGATTGAAGCTGGTGAACCGTATTGCCCTTTTCAATTGTGCAGGAGATATCAACTGTCTGCGGCCACCGCTTTCTTCTCTTGGTTTCTATCATTCGGTTCTAGTCTCTTCAACTTGTGGCTCCTCCCATCTTTGTAAATGTTACCACCCCGTATGTAGAATTGACATAGGCAATTCTTGACTCAAGTTTTTGATTGGAAGTGTATAGCAATGGTGTTGTATATCTACAACCAATATTAAATGTAAAAACTTGCCATTCTCGTTACCTGCATTTTCTCGAGGAAGGAATAGAAACAGGCAACAAGAAGAAAAACTGGTCGGTATGACCCACGCTACTGTAGCGTCACCGCCAATTGTAACTTTTCTATCATAATACAAAGAACATTCGAAAGAATGCATTTTCATACGTGGGTCTAGATGGTGGATACCACTTTGGGTCCAAAGAAGGTGTCGGCAAAGTTAAAAATTCAACTATTTTTTCTCTGTCCGGCGTGCCCGCATTTGATCCAAGGCATAGAAGGACTGGCCAGTGTAGCTTAAGATTCAAATTTCAGTTACATGGTTTTACCTCTCAGAATTTTGACTGTTGGTTCCCGTTTTAAGCACGCCTTCTGCTGTTTTCATTTTCAATCTCTACATAAATTCAAGTCTCCAGGTCACGAAACCCTCCATTTTCACCTAGAGAAATGTACTTCAATGAACCAAATCAAACAAATTCATGCCCAAATCATCTTTCAGGGCCTCACCAAACAGAACCTCACACTAGGGAAACTAATATCCTTTTGTGCTATAAGCAAAGAAGGAAATCTCGAATACGCTCAGCTCGTATTCGACCAAATAACTGAACCCAATAAATTTATGTACAATAGCTTGATAAGGGGTTACTCAACTAGTGACAACCCAATAAAAGCCATTTTATTGTACCGTAAAATGATATATATGCGCCTTTCTCCCAATGAGTTTACTCTTCCATTTGTTCTAAAAGCGTGTGCTTGTGAATCAGCTTATTTGGTTGCTGTGGTTGTCCATGGTAATAGTTTTAAACAAGGCATCGGATCTCAAGTTAATGTGCGAAATGCACTTATTAATGTGTATGTTGCTTGTGGACTAATTTTATGCGCCAGGAAAGTGTTTGATGAAATTTCCGAGAGGACTTTGGTCTCATGGAATTCGATGATTGGTGGATATTCTAAAATGGGTTGCTGCAAAGAAGCTTTTTTGTTGTTCAAAGAGATGAGAGATTTGAGTTTGGAGCTTGATGAGATTAGCTTAGTTAGTTTGCTTTCTGTTTGCTCACAAAGTTGTGATCTAGACATAGGGAGGTATCTGCATCTTTATATGGTAGTTACCGGGGTTGAGATTGATACAATTGTAAGAAATGCGCTTTTAGATATGTATGCTAAATGTGGGGATTTGCATTCAGCTCAAACAGTTTTTGAGCGGATGTCTTACAGAAATGTTGTTTCTTGGACTTCCATGGTTACTGCATTCGCTAAACATCAACTTGTTGACTCTGCTAGGGATATTTTTGACCGGATGCCTGAGAAGAATGTGGTTTCATGGAATTCAATGATTTCCTGTTATGTTGGAGAAGGTCACTGCAAGGATGCTCTTAATCTCTTCCATGAGATGTCTGATTTGGGAGTAGTACCCAATGAAACTACCCTCGTTTGCGTCCTTTCAGCCTGCAGCCAGATTGGTGATTTAGTCATGGGAAAGAAAGTTCACAATTACGTTTACAATAATGATATGAGATCTAGTGTTACTCTATGTAATGCCCTTATTGACATGTATGCAAAATGTGGTTTGGCAGGAAGAGCTTTGGACATCTTCAATGAGATGCCTGAAAAGAATATAGTTTCTTGGAATGTAATTATTGGAGCTCTAGCATTGCATGGTTATGGATTAAAAGGGGTTAATCTCTTTGAAGAGATGCTAGAAGGTAGGATCTGGCGACCTGATGAGATCACCTTCATGGGATTACTTTCTGCTTGTAGTCACAGCGGGCTTGTAGACATTGGCAAATACTACTTTGACAGAATGAAATCTGTTTATGGTGTTTCGCCCGAAATTGAGCATTATGCTTGTATGGTTGACCTACTTGGGCGAGGCGGTTTCTTAGAAGAAGCTGTTAGGTTAATAGGACAAATGCCTATGAAGCCTGATGTTGTCGTTTGGGGTGCTTTGCTCAGTGCCTGTAGGATCCATTGCAATGTAGAGATTGGGAAGCTAATTCTAAAGCAGCTTCTGGAATTAGAGCCAAATAGTTCGGGGCTTTATGTACTCGTAGCAAACTTATTCAGTGAATCACAAAGATGGGAGGATGTGAAGAGTATCAGGAAAATAATGAACGACTGTGGGATCATGAAGTGTAAAGCAATTAGTTTCATTGAAATTGAGGGCTGTGTTCATGAGTTCATGGTTGATGACAAGAGGCATGAAAAGTCAAGTAGTATATATTCCATGCTTGATCAATTTACAGATCACTTGAAGTCTATTGGGTATGTATGCAACTATTTTGCTGCATCTTTGGAAGCAGAGGAAATATAGACCTATGTCAGATATATATTTTTTTGTATGTTTTAAAGGATTATCTTCATCTCTTGCTATACTAATTTCTGTTTCCTGGAACGAAATATTTCAGAATTTCATTAGGAAACCAAAAATGCATTTCCTCATTATAGCTATATGGTATATGTTGTGTTCTTAGTGATCATTCTCAGTTCAGTAGCTAGCCAGATGGAGATTGAGGTTGTTAAATATGGTGAGAAGCAAATTTTCATTCATAGAGTACATGGGCATTCATGTATTCTAATATTCAACCATGCTGCTTTCTCAGCATAAGGTATGACATGCCATATGGAGCTTGAATCGTGATGGCCACAATTCTTAGCTATTATCAATCCCCAAGATGCCTTTGGTTGAATGTTCGGCTCAAACAAGTCAAGTTCTTCAGCTCAGATTTGGTTTGGCCCAAACCCTCTCGTTGACGATTCTTCTTCTTCTTTTCCTGTGATAACAACTTCTGTTTTGAAAATTTGAACGAGTTAAACTCGATTTCAAAATGACTTTTGTTTGGGATTGGCTCGGCTAGAGTCCTGGGTACAAGCCAATCCAAATGCCAGTTTAAATCCAAGTCAGTGGGAATAGATCTTCAATAAACAAGAAAATTGCGGTTTCAATCAGGTCATAAACCTCATTGAACTCTAAACTGAGCTAAATACACACTTGTTTTGTTTATAAAGAGAAAACAATAAGAGAAGAAAGAGTTATGAATTCCTTGCATGGTGTCTTTAAGTATTTTATCCAAGCATACATCTTTTAACACGACCAATTGAGAAGGCTGTACCATTCCAATCGATTAATTTTACAACGAATGCAGACCACCAATACATGTACTGTACGGGGATCTCTTGTTGCAGCGAATCATGGAGGGGCAAGCCCTTGCTCTGTCATTGCTGGAGCCTAGAGTCTTCAGCACAAGCCAAATTTTATGAGGCTTGTCCGTGTTCAAAGAAGTTGTTTGGTGCATCTAATGAAGACAATATATACTGTAAGGCGCCAACTGGCCAAGATCAAGGGCAGGCCTAAAGTACTGGCAGTAAGTGTCCAACTAGCCAGCTATGTAAGTCTTCTTCAATTGAATGCAGAGTAAGAATTCTTGTTGGAGATATAGAAATTGTTATTATTATTATTATTATTATTATCTGTTTCCATCAGTTATTTTTTATTTAGAAATTAAAGTATGGATTTCGCATATATTTGCCCAGATGAAGTTGGCTCTACTCGCTTGGTGGACCCTTCATGTTTGTCCAGGTTCTTGTACAGAAACTTTTATGACAAAAACAAAATTGTTTAATTGAAGCACCAAACACCATAATGAGAGCACTGATTTGCTCTAAGCACAAATGGGGTGCAATCATTTGAGCATCGAGGGAGGAAGCTTCAAGGTAATGACAGACAAAGGGCAGCTTTTGATTGAATCTCTGAATCATAATCCAAAGATACTGAAAGGATATATATGTATATATTGCCTGGCTTTCAAACACTCTGAAACCTGCAAGAAATCTAGTCCGAATAAATCAGATTAGCATCTGTTTAGGGAGCTTAAACAAAGCATAATTGTAAGAATAATATAGTTCTGTTGGTTGGTGGGGTGTTCTTTCTGCTTTGCCAACTGTAGTTGTTCCACAGAGCCAATATAATTAAGCCCAAAACAAACAATGTCAAAGATTATGATATGAATCATTGTCATGGGCAAAGCCATTGTATGAGGAAGTTGCGAGGCAAGATGATTGTGTCCTGGGATTGCAACTTGTTTTCACTTTCCTGGAAGGGGGAGAGTGAGATAAAGTGAGCAACATGTTAGCATCATAATAATAAAGAAACCATTTTCAGCTAAAAAAGAAGGATTAAAGAAATGAAAAGCCATTCCTTCTCTGTCGTTTTGCAAGGGAAATGATTGATCGGGTTTGCTTAAATTTTTTGCATGTGGGTTAAAGGGAAGAGCGGAAGAAGCTTCCTGGATATACTGTTCCTAGTGCTTCACATGTTCAAGAGAATTTGGAAATAAACAAAGAAGATCAGCCAGAACGGGAACGGGGAAAATGCTCGGCGGGAGACATGGAGAGTGCAGAAACAAGAACAGGGGTCGGCGAAGCAGAGGCAGATGGGGCAGATCAGCTTACGCCATCTCTTGTCGCACTGTTTTGGGTTTCCTTTTTCCAAGGTCCTTCTCTTCCACGTGTCTTTTCTGTTGCTTCACAACGAAGCTCCTTCCTCTCTCATGCTTTCGCCACCTTTCCCTGTTCTTTTATCTTTATTTCTCTTTCCCCTATTTCCCCTTTCTTTCTCTGTTTATTACGCTAATAACCTTTGCTTTTATATTTATTTTGCTAATAAAAATCGTTTAATTTTAATATAAATTATTAATGTTTTTAAATAAAATTACAAAACTATTTTAAATACTTTTTTTTAAACTCGTTTCTCTTTTCTTAATAGTATAGTTTAAAATTTACGATTTTTTGTTTTCTAAATATTACAAAATTGTCTCTAAATGTAACCAAAAAAAATAAATTTTTACTAAAAATAGGCAAAAAATGTTTTGATTTATGAATTTCTTTTTATATTATTAAATATATAATATCAAAATTTTGACCCAAAAAAATGAAATATATATATAATTAAATGGGTTTCGATTGTAAAACAATTTGTCTTCGTCACGATTTCATCAAATTTCAATGAGAGAATGGCTAAATTTTTACATATTTGAGACTCCAATAGCTGTTGAATAATAATCTTATAGATTTTGGTCAGATCGATAATAGAATCATGCGGCTTTGTGAGGCATCATGTTGTAGCGCATGAACTAAGTTATACTGGAGGGATTTTATAAGTTTTGAAAGGTTCTAAGTGTGTGTGTTGGGGGGAGTTTACTGTTTTTAAATTTTGTAGATTTGTGGGTTACACTATTTAAGAAGAATTTAAAACTTTTTA
The DNA here is from genome assembly GCA_026122585.1 of Anacardium occidentale. Taxonomy (NCBI): domain Eukaryota; kingdom Viridiplantae; phylum Streptophyta; class Magnoliopsida; order Sapindales; family Anacardiaceae; genus Anacardium; species Anacardium occidentale. Next base: position 623,964 of record JAJEJH010000038.1, on the reverse strand, counting down.
AAATTGTTACTTAAATTTTTTGATTTTTAGTTTTTATATTTTTAAATAAAATTTTTGTTTTCATATTTTCAAAGGTAAAATTAGTATATAAATATAATACTAATATATATTTTATATTTTAAAAAATTAGTATATAAAATATAATATTAATGTATTAAAAATATGATCATATAAGCTTAATTCCAATATATTATAGTTAATTAATTATTTTATTTTTTTTAAATAATACAGGGTGAAAGGCAGAGTGGCAGAGAGCGTAATAAAATGTTGAAACGAGGGTTAATGTTGAAGGACAAATACAACCTGTCACCACCAACATACAGCCTGGCTTGCTCTGCTCTTGGTCAAGTAAGAAAAGCAAAACCTGCAATAAAAGACAAATATGACGTGGCAATACGGTCCAATCCACGAGGTTTTCTCCCTTCACTATATATGCCTTACCCAACTCCCTCCCTCTGCTTCCAAATTCAAGCTTAAGACTGAAGTCAAAAAGCCCTTCGTCTTCAAGCTTAAGAATTAAGTTAAAAAAAGCCTTTCATCCCTCTGCCGCCTCGTCGTTATAGGTCAATGGGTATATGCAGTTCTTGCGACGCTACACATGTCGCCACCGCGAAGATCGTTCTACAGGATGGAAGATTGCAGGAGTTTTCATACCCAGTTAAGGCTTCTTACGTGTTGCAAAAATATCCAGCTTCGTTCATTTGCAACTCTGATGAAATGGACTTTGACGTCGTCGTTTCTGCCATTAACGACGAGGAAGAGCTGCAACCTGGTCAACTCTACTTTGCTTTACCCTTAAGTAAATTACATTACCCACTTCAGGCTGAAGAAATGGCTGCATTAGCGGTTAAAGCCAGCTCCGCATTAATGAAGAGTAGTGATAATAAATGTGGGTGTCGCAAAAAGTCTATGTGTCCGGTAGTGTTTTCCGGCGAGACTTCTCCCCGGAAGGTTACCTCCTCCAATCACGGTGGTTCCGGAGCCCCTTTGAAGAGGGGAGGAAGGAGAAACTTTACGGCAATGTTGAGTGCAATACCGGAATAGAGATATAGTAGAAAAAACAATGTAAATATATGATGATCTAGGGCTTATTACGCCGGAGGAGTATCGTCTGGGATGAAGGGGCCGGGGATCAGATTTGGGTGTCAACCATGTGAGGGTCGTACTACAATTTTACCCCTAAATGGGTTGATGGGAATCTCTATAAGCAATTTGCCATAATACTTTCTTCACCTTAATTTCTTTCAAATTTTGATTTGATTTAAATTTGATTAATTTAAATTCAAATCGAGCTATAATCGAAGACATTGATTTTTCTAATAAGCTAAATCAAATTCAAATTTAAAAATATTTTATTCGATTTGACTTAAAAGCTAGATAAATAGATCTATTATATTTGAATTTGACTCGTAATTATTAAAATTATATTAATTTATTGATAAAATAATATTATTTTATTAATATCGTTTTAATGTGTATCGATCCAGTATGAAGGATACCCATTCTAGAAAACAAAGAATGATTGATTATGTTTAAGGAAAATAATCATATAAACATTGGTGATTACATGGATGTTGATTTTAAAAAATTCGAACAACAATTTTAAAAATTTTCAAATTTAAACTTGTATCACACGAATGAACTCAAATTTGGTTTGCAAATTTCAATCGAAAATTTTTAATTCTAATTTAAAAAAAAAATTATAAATAGTTTATGTTTCTAATAAATTATAATAAATAATTTTATGTTTTTAATAAATCATAATTAATATATTTACAGTTTTAATAAATTATAATAAATATATTTACATTTTCAACAAATTACAATAAATATATATATATTTTTAATAAGTTTTAATAAATATATTTATGTTTTCAATAAGTCATAATAAAATATTTATTATAAATAGATAAATTTGATTACAATAATGAGTCAAACTTAAGCTTATCTCTCGTATTTAAATTCGATCTTGAACCTTATTTGTATAAAAATTTGTTGAACTTGAGTTTAAACTTGAGTTTGACTTCTTTAAGCAAAGCCAAACTCGAATAAGTCTGAGTTCGTATTTAATTTAATTTAAATCCAGCTCTATTTATTATTAGATCAAATGACTATTTTCCATTTATTTGATGAAAATATATATATTTATTTATTAAATTTAAAAAGTCAATTTCTCATTCGTATATCAAATTTTTAATAATTTTTGTTAAAATTTTTATAAAATTATTAAAAAAACAAAAATACTATCAAACTAAATAACACTTTGCTTCCAAATTTTATTAAATATTTTTACTTTAATTTTTATTAATTTCAAATAAAAATAATAAAAATTTTAATATAACTAATTTAGATAGAAGTATTAATGATATATAATCATATATTTGAAGACAAAATAAAAATTCTGAAAAATGTAGAGGTGGGAATGAAAATTTTAAGTGTTTCTTTTAATTTGAAAAAAGTTTAATGGTATTTTTAAAAATGTTATAATTTTAATAAACCTCTCAATTATTTAAAAAATAATAATTATACCTAAAAAAACATAAAAAATTAAATTAAAAATATAAATGTTTTATTAAGACTGTACAGTGTTTTCAAAATATTTCAGCTGAACATAATAAATTTATGCAACAAAACTGAAAAAATATCTGTCCCTTTAGTATATTTTAAAAAATGACAACTTCACACCCCATGAAGTTGTCATTCAGACTACTTCATGGAAGCATTATTGTTATTTTAATTATTATTAACGCAACCTCACAAGGGTTTTCTTGTTCTATAGGCTTGATTTAGGTTTAGTGATGATCCAGGTGCATTCAATAATTCAGTGAATTTCCATTGAACTCTAATTGTAAAGTAGACAAATGAAATCATGGAGCTCTAGAACAGATATATGTACTGGTTTGGTTAGATCCAGTGGATCTCCTCATTTAATAATTGAATGCGACAAGCACAGTAAGCCTGAAAGCTCTATGTAAATTAGTAGTTTCCAACTACAAACCCCTTTAGGCCATAGATGTCGAGTTTGAATATCGTTTTGAAGAAAAAAGGCGCATGTACTTTGGATTCTTGCTATGGAGTTCGACAGACGATTGGCTTCTTGGCTGTCTACCACTATTAATGTATGAACAAGAGAGGAAGATTCCAAGCCTATATTTTCATGCAAAATCCAGCTTTTGAAAATACCGCTGATGTGAAAAGCCACTTTATTTTATTGCTATATCGTTTTCACATTTGGAATGCTCTCTACCATATGTAATTAAGGCATCTGTCCTTCCTACTGGTTTTTTTTTGTTCACAGGTCTGCATTGTTTTGATTCTAGAGCCCTTTACCAGCTGTCCTCCAGTTCCAACCCTTTGAGAATGGTTATATTTATTGAATGAAGACGACGACTGGCCCTACCCTATCCATGCTTCTTGCATACAACATGATGAAAGATTGACAGAATGGTATAAACTCAGCTCTGATGGTTGCAGTGGTAGTAGGACCATTGGAGTTGGCTAGGTGATAGTGGTAGGGGCAATGAAGAAGCAAGTATTGGAGATGGTGAAGGCAATGTTGGACATGGGCACAGACATGAAGGTGTTGGAGGTTTAGAGTTGCATGACGGAGATGGAGAGGGTGGTAATGAAGGGGAAAGATATAAGAAATGTGGGCAAGTGTGGTTTGGACAAAACTTGAATGGAAAAAGTCTCATTCAGCGTATATGCAAATTATACAACACACAGATCAAAACCAGCCACAAAAATAATGCACGTTTGGTAACATAGAGGCATCGATGCTTCAGGGTTCCTCCTGACAGCAAACAAATTGCAGGCTTCATGTGGATGAGAGGAGGTATGAGATTAGCAGGGTCCAAAGTTTTTTCCCTGCACATGGAGTAGTCCTGGGCCTGGCAAATTGATTTGATCACTCACCAATCTGAATTGAAGGATGCCTAAGATTGTAACGTGAGCTGAGTCCTAGATAATCCTGACCAAGGTTTCATAATTATTTTCTTCTCCTTCGTTCTTACTACCTGCATCTTGGATCGTTCATCCTTTGACTCCAAAAAAAATAAGCAGAAGAATCAGGGAAAAGGACAAAAGGGAGATGAAAAATTATTGTTTTCTCTTTGAAAGAAGTAATAAAACAATATCAATAATTTAAACCCCATAGAAACCGTATTGTCACTTGATCTCTCTCTGGAAGTTTCAAAGAAATGGGTGTTTGTGCTTCCTCTCCAAGAACAAATGCAAGGAAAGGCGGAGGAGAGACTCATAGTAGCATCAGATGGCCGTCAACAGCCAAGATCGTCCACATGGACGGTCAAGTGCAGGAGTTGAAGGCTCCAATCCCAGCCGGAAACATCATCTCTCAGAACCCCCACCATTTTCTCTGCAGCTCCGAGTCCATGTCCATAAACAATTGCATGCCACAAATGCCAGAAGAAGAAGAGCTACAACTGGGTCAAATTTACTTTCTCGTGCCACTTTCTCATGCCCACAAGCTTCTAACTCTGAAAGATATGTGTTCTCTTGCCGTGAAAGCTAACTCTGCTTTCGGTAATCGAATACAGCGTTGACTTCCCCTTCCCATAATTCGATAGCTTGTTTTCCTGTGAGAAAGTCGCCTGCCTGAGTCTGTGACATGAATTTTTGAGAGTCAACGCAATAGTTAGATAGAGTTTTTCTTTGTTGAAATTTATTGTAAAAGAAGCATATAAGGTTAATGTTGAAGTATGCACCTGCGTCATTCTCTGTGTTTCTAGTAAGTAAATTTCCAGAGAAAAGACGTTGTTTTTCTCTTCTCAAGTAGAAATGTTATTTAACTGTCAGATGCATCAGATCATCATAGAAAAGGCTTAGATGAAAGTATAAAGTGACTAGAAGAATGTCATGTTCATACTGTTTATAACATCAATCCAAAAAAATATGGGATCATCTCTCCGGCACCGAGATACACACCACTGCTCTCAAAATCGGCCAGCCTTGCAGAAACACATCACCCAATTCATTGGAATCTAAGAACTCCTACAACTGTTACCACCATGGTATCTAAGAAATCCACCATGAAATGAATCTCAGTAACTCAGGCGCCAGTATTCCGCAGACGTGGCAGTAACAAACATAGCCAAGCAGAAGCAGTTCTTTACATCAGACAACCCAGCAAGAGCTGCAGTTGGAATGAGTTCTCTCAAGTGGAGTGAAAATCTAGCCAATGCCACTGAATGGGGTGCCTATTTGCAAACATGACGAGTGGCACATAGGCTTCAAACCAATTATGGGCAAGTGGCATGACGATGATGCCACGCATTCTTGGGTTTAGGAGAACTACCACACCCATGCTGATAACTCACGTGCACCCAATCATAGGTGCGGTGTTTACAAAAAGTTGTATGGAGGAAATCTATGGAGGTGGGGAATGCTCAAGCTACTTGTGCTGAGGACCAGGTTACTTTTAACTATTTGTTTCTATGATCCTCCTGGAAAGATGAGGGAGAAAGTCTGAATTAGATATATTAATTTGTAGGGCAGCCTGCTCTGTTTTTGTGTAAAAGGTTTGGGATCGAAATCCTGTGTCTGTTTTGAGAGAGAATCAAGATTCGGGTTGTTTGATCATCTTGTCCCATTTAATGTTATCAAGTTAATTGTTCCTTGCAAGTTAAATAATTAATTGATTTTTTTTTCTCAAAACTGTTGATTTTATAGACACTTCATCTAGCTAGAAACATGTCAGAATGTTGATTACATTACATAAATACAAAATGCCCCATGCTCTTATCAGCCTACCATTTCCAGCTTCGTATTCTACTTTGTATAAATAAAGGACAAAAGGTTAAAATCTTCCTATATAGAATCCTTTATTAACAATAGGGAACAGGGGGCTCAAACACACAATCACCTCAGCAGCTCTTTAGATATCAGATACCGAAATGTAAAATTGTGAGGAATCCATTCAATGCTCTTGCGGGATTTACTTGCCTGACATTTCTTTATACTCTTCCTTAAAGATTCAGGCAAAGACTGTTGAACCATCTCCATGATACCAGCTTGACATAAACCCAAATCCTTTGCATATGACTCCACAATCTTCGGTAGAAGAATTTTGTGGTCCTTGTGTACACCAAAGGTAGCCCGGATAAACTCTTCTTTTGCAGCTTCCAGCTCTTGAAATACTCTCTTGGGTGTGTACACACGAACCTGAAATAAGTTTAGAAGGTTCATACAAATTTGTTAGTAACTGTTTATAAACAAACTGAACTTTGATGAAGCAATCCATGGCACATTTATGACCAGTTTTAATATTAGAAATTAATTAAATGAAAAATAAACCAAGGGTATACAGTCAATTACCGCGGGATCAGAATGGTTTCCTGAGCTGAGAGCAAAGTGCAATAGGGGTTCTGGACGCTCAAGCACATATGCTTGCCGTGCGTCTCCTGTTTTGAATTTTCCTCTTGACAAGAGTAATAAGCGAATCCACTGCAAGAAGAAAAAATTTTTATCGGCTAGTCTACAAACATGATGTTGGATCAAGCTTGACAGTAACATTACAAACATCAAGTTAAATGTCGTTTGCTAGGCAAATTGGAACAGCCAGTATAAGAGCTTTGCTTTGTTCAGAAGAGTAATACACTGTTCATGTGCTTTCCTTCCCTCTTTTCCTTTAGTGGGGTGTTTTGGGAAGGACAGAGAAGGAATCATATGTTTGAACTCTTGTTGAAGACAAAAGTTAAATGATGAAAATAAGGACAGCGAAAGAATGCACTGTATATTCTCAGATAACTGCAACAATGGAACTGTAAAATGAAAAAACTAGACTTGCTATTTACCTGTCCAGGACGAGACATCCGGCATCCAAGAATGGAGTTCTGTATAGTGTCTGCACTGACTGTGTGGCCTCCAATGTTATAGGCAGCCTGGATGGTACAACCATCTGAGGAAACATACACTGGGCTATTCTATCAAGCAAAAATAGTAAGCTTGTCTTACCTTCTGTAGGACAAAGAGCCTCTTGACGTTATTGTGAGGAATCCCATAAGCCAAATATGCCTAGTGAAAACAAAAAACTATTTAATCTCCATCTCATATCAGATATATAGCCATAGAAAGGAGTCAACAAATTCAAGATTTTATGGAGAAGGTCATTACATGCATTATTAATGCATTATGTATGTTGATCCAGAATGCCAGCTTCTCCTCATGTTTCAACTTCCTAGGATCAACAGCTTCCAATTGAGAAATGAGCAACCTGTAAAATGATTAACTAAATAAGCTTACCATAATTGGAATCGAGTAGAAGTAAAACGAAAATATATTTTGCTCAGGAGGCATACATGTGCACACGGTATCTCAATGATCAAATGCCAAGAGGACTCACCTGTAATTTTGAAGCAAGTGTTCAACATCACCTAACTTCTGACTGTCTCTGTAGATCAAAGGGATTTCAATCATTGTGCTGTATGGTCCACTAAACTCTTGAAGTCCTTCCACATGGAAAGGGTTGTCTAGTCGTAAATCAAAAGTTGAATTATTTCTGAACCCAGGGCTCCACATATCACACTGGTCTTGTGGAGAAAATGCACTCATTGATGATATGGATGAATTTGGAGATGAAAGGCCATTATGCGTCACTGGTGGGTCGGAAAGCTTGCTGTATATGGCTGACATGCACTTGATCATATCCTCGGACAGCTTGTTTGGCGTCTCTGGAACATGATCAGAAATGCGAGTACCAAGGTGCTCAGCTAGACTGACTATATTTGGAGCATTCTGGGCATACTGTAGAAAATTCATTGAAAGTCATAACTCAGAAAAGGTAAAAACTTCCCATAAAATAAAAGTTGGCAAGTTTCCCTACAACATTCGTCCTGTATCTTTGCAGTGTAGGTGGATTTTATGAAAGTTTAACAGCATATGCTGAAGCTGCAAAGAAACTTTTTCTCGTGAGGGGAAAGTAGGCAACATTCCCTTTGCTTTCAGGCCTACAGTGAACAATAGGTTTCAAGCTTGAACAGCTTGTATTGTGATTGGCAGTTGTAGGGAAGCTGAACTATAAAAATAAAATATAAAAACACTTTATAGAGTATGTGCAAAATTTACCTCCATCATGGATAATGGTTGTGACTGGCAAGCACGCACAGCTCTACCCAAAGGCTCTGTTGGAGGGGATGATCTAACTGGAAATGCAGAATGTTGTGACAGTGAGGAATGACACCGCTGAACACCGGAGTCTAATAGCTTATCTTCTCCTTCAATACGACTGGATTCCTTCCACTGATTAACTAAATAACATCCAGATTGCATGGCAGGGATTTCTCTTTTAGGTGTGATAGCAGGCTCAGAATCTTCCACAAACCTTCCTCTTGGGGTAGCTACAGGTGATTTTGATCTTTCATCCTTTGTAGTAGGAGATATAGATGGAATTTGCTGATCAAATGCCTTTCGATACAATGAAAGAAGATATTGTTCCAAATGTACAACTTCCAACTCTAACACTGCGATTTCTTTAATCAATTCTGTGGCAGGCTACAGAAAAAAAAAAAAAAAAAGAGAAATATTAGATGTAGCCATAGGAGTGGCAGAGATGGGCAAGAAGCAAGTAAAAACTTGACTTAAAGATGAATAGAAACTGACATACGATTTTATGGCAACTATAGTGATGCATTGGAAATGCTGATAATTTTTCAGCAACAGAAATGAAAATTAGACAAGAGATTCTCATACTTTAAGGTATCAAACAGACACAGGACAATTAAAGCATAAGTTTTGGTACGAATGTATAAAGTAAGGGTCTTGCATAGAGTTTAGTATAGATATTATATGGTGAATGTAATAATTGTATGAGTAGAAAATGATTTATGCGAGCAGTTAAAGTATGAAAACAGGTATTGAGCCCAGAATCCATTCTAGTCCAATGGGGTTCAACCACCAAGGCTAGTTTCTTCTAGAAAAAAAATATTATCTATTGCATCTATAAAAACTAAAAGATACCTTGGGCATTGACATTTTATCTGTATCACCATGGGAAGAAGTCCTATAACCTAATGCTTGTTCCAAAGTACAGCGGACCTCAAATTGGTCTTGTAGTCTTTTCTCAAGCTGTAGAATCTGCATACAGTTATGAAAAATTAATCAATAAAAACATATAAGTATTTGGTTGGAGCCTCTAAGCAAGGCAACGCCTAGTTGATTCAAGTTGGACTTGTGCAATGTATATTTGAAAGATGATATAAATATGGCAAGTTTAGTTCCACACCTCTTGCTTCAAACAATTGTGCACTTCTGTGTTGGGCAACTGTTTCTTCTTGGTTTTAGAAAGGTTCATCATTTTCCCTGTTTCCTGGTCCTGGATTACATCAAGAATCAGAGATTTGGAAGCTGCATCAGAACTAATTCTAGGGGGTGATAATTAGGATCATGTTCACTCAGTAAAACTAGCATTAAACTAATAAGGAGGACTCAAGTTGGGTCCTCGAGTCCTCATGTCCTAGTTTCCTGGGATCTATTACACATATCCTTTCATATATTCAACCGTGTAAATGTTAAAGATAATTGTAATTTGAATCTAAGATATTAATTAATAACTCATGCCGTCAGTTTCCTATTCCAAACTATCAAACACATTAATAACCAAGAGAAAAGAATCTGACAAAGAAGAAAAGGGATAGATTGAGATCATTTTAGCGGTTATCTGTCCGGCAATGTGTTCAATGTCTTTACAAAAGATAAAGAGAAAACTCAGGTGGTCAAACAAACAGTATGATAATCAGATTTCACAAAGAAAGTTTGCAAATGTTCTTGAGAAAAAATAGCATTGCTATGGAGTGACACTGGAAAAAAGGAGGTATCTTTACCAGCTTTGTTGGGTGTGATGCTTGTTGAGAAGTACTTAAGCTATCTTCCTCAACTCCTTTCTTATCAGGAAAGCTGCCACGGCACAACAAAAAACCCCAAAGAATCAATAGATGTAATTTGGAGAGACAAGCCAAAACCATAATGTCACTTATTACCATACCAGAGAAGAACAAAATAGTGGTGGTTACAACTGCCTTTCACCACTAACAATGGTCAGCTTAGCTATCATTTTTTTTTTCCCAAAACCCATTTCAGAACGCTTCTCAATTACTTGCACAATACACCACCAGCTATTATTAATTAACTACAAGCATCATTGGAATAAAGAAAAGGGAATTTTTTTAAAAGAAATAAAAAAATTAAGAGCAGAAAACACACAGTAGTTATGCGTAGACGCCCATTTATAATATTTCCATAATATAAATAAAATCCCCATCATTGCTCTTTCTTGCGACTCAAAAATTTGATCTGGATCATAAATCCTTCATAACCGAAAGAAAATTTTGGTTAATAAAGCCAAAATAATATTAATGGCACTGGGCCAATATGCATTGACCAGGCTGTTTCTCATTAAACACACAATACAGTAGGCTCTGTAGCTGTACATGCTCAAATTTCTATTTACACCAATAACCCATCCCAAAGTCTTTCAACATAAAGGAAACTATCAGATGAACATATGCAAAAGCTGAAGCCAGTATAAAAGAATGGTTGCAAACTAAGAAAGAAAAAGTTAGCTACCTCTTTGAACGCTTGTGTCTTGTAGTCACTCTCAGTCCCATCATTTTCTTGTCTCCTCTCCCTTCAAATTCCAAACCTAAGGGGTAAGGGAAACACACTTTCACAAAACAATGAAGGAAAAAAAAAAAAAAAAAAAAGAGAAACAACTTACCGGATGAAAACCAGGACTATCTCAGGTGGGATATTAAAAAATATGAAGAAGATAAGTATCCCGGAAGAGCAAATGAACTTCACAGGGGTCAGTCTATAGGCTCCTAATTAATATTTACTTGTCTTCTTCCCTTGGAGCAGACCAGAGGTTGCAGGACGAGGCCAGAGAGACTTAATTGTCTGCAAGATAATAGTCTGAACAAAACAGAATTATTATAGTTGCATAAACCCACTAAACCCGTTTAACAAAAGGATTAGACTTTTGGATTTTGACCACTGAGGCCTCTCTTTGAAGCGATGATTCTGTAATAGCTTTTCTAACGAGGGAAGGCTTTTTGCATTAAAAGAAGTAATACCAGCGCGTGGGCTTAAAAGACTTTGATTGAAGAAGAAAGTCGACCCCTTGATGTCAACATGTACGAAAGGGAACAATTTTCGCACACACGTGTCTAAGCAGACAAATAAGAGGAAGAAAAACAGTGTAAATTAAGAGAGAAAGATACATACATACATACATACGTACGTACACACACACACACACATATATATATATATATTATTAAGAGGGCCAAGTCCTATATTCTCTTCTCTTGTTGGGAAGCAAATGGTGGTAGTTGGTGACCGGCCCTCCACCTTAGTCTATACTGCTATGCTACTAATGTTCCTGGTTAGTCTCTGGAGTATATTTGGATAATCTTACCTAAAAATAACGGGATCTTTTACTTATATCCAAGAATTTTACATTGCTCTGATTTAATGTGCAATTCGCTTGGAGGTGATTTGTTTTATTCCCAGATCAACTCATTTCATTGGAGATAGCTTGTGTAGTTTTAAGAGTTATATTATGCCAAGAAAAAAAAATCAAGGTCAACATTGCTGTAGCAGGTTTCTGTTGAAATTAGCAGTTAAACAATTTGAAGATTCCTTCTTAGTCGATTGATCTAGTCTAAAGTGTGGGTTAGGTTGATCTGGTGTATCAAAATGTTTCAGAATTTAAGATGCACTTTCAACAGAGAAATTATGTAAAGCATGTTGGAGTTGATTAATACATAAACCAAGTAAAAAAAGGGATCTATTTGTATTTCCATAAAGCTATTTGTGCCTCAAAAACTGTTCAAGGTGAATCCATACAAATATAACAGACTAAGCAAGAATATTTTACCAAAAATGTAACTAGATAAAAGCTCTTGGGTTAGATCAAAAGCAATCAAAATTGTCATAAAAAGGCATGAAAGTTGAGGGGTTAAAAGAAACATTGGATACTCTTAAAGGAGAAGAGGTTTTGTGGGGTTTCTATTTGTTTGATCTCTTTCTATAATTACAAGGTTTAGGCAGATACCCAATATTGTCACTGAGTGTCCAAGTGAATAACGTTTGTCACAGAATCCACACAATAAACAATGTCGTCATTTCCCAAGACCGACGCAAAGGAGAAGGTAAAGCTATTGGCTAAGGTGGTCAGGTCTCTCTTTTTGTCGTCTTACTCTTACCTACTCAAGAAAAAAGTTTCATTTTCCACTGCAACTAAGAGAGAGAAAAAGAGGAGTTCATCATCGACCCAACTCAACTTATTTAACAATTATAATGGTAAACCTTTTATATTGAGATGCTGAAAATTCCAAAAGCTAACTCTGGTCATACAGAATTATTAAGCATGGAATACAGGCATTCAAGATGGTTTATGATAAGATATAAAATGCCCTTAAGAGACTTTAGCTTGTATGAATATGGCTAACATATTTAGAGCATTTCCCTTCGTATTTTATGGCATTGCTTATAGATTATTCATTTGGGTTTCACAGAGACAGAGCAAGAGTGTAATTTTTGGACTCATCTGATAGTTTAAGCTCCGTCACCAGAAGTGAGATTTCTAGTCCCTGTAAATAAACAAATGAAACTTCTATTTTATCTTATTACCAAGATGTTACATAAGTCAAGTATGAATCAGTTTCTCAATGCCAAAAACTGTAAGTAAACCGAGAAAAATATGTATTTTATTCAAATTTTTTGAAATCAAATTTTCTAATGAATCCGACACTGACAGACATCCTTCAAGGTTAATGAAATTCTTTAATTATGGATTACAAAAAATAACATCCCCATGTTACAATAATCTAAAATACACAAAGATCCATGGTACTGAGATTTTTTCTCGAAAAGTTGTCAGTTTATGAACGCAAGATTAGGTTAGATACCCATGTGTCTGAATAAAATTTTAAATCTGGGAACATAGCTAAGCCTACTTTTAAAAAACTTTTTGGACAGTTAAATAATGGCTGGATAGCATGGAGAAACCTGACACGCTTATCTCCGATCAAAATTTTGGGCTTTGATCTCCCTATTAATTGCTGACTCAAGGAAGACTTGAAGAATCTAAGTTAAACAGGGTTCCTAGTATCTGTAGTTGCAGTTCTCAAGAAATCATGCAGAGTGTTAAAATAAAATTGCTATGTGAAGACAAATTAGAAGTGAAAATAAACACTGTCAATTGTAATGGAAGCTTTGGACACTCTGAAACTAGTTTTGGATTACATTGCAAATTTTGTCCTTGTTTTCGGTAATAACTCAACTAAGTTTTGGATATAATAGAAGGAAGGCCAATTTTATTTTTTTTAATAAATAAAATGTGTTCTGATGCACTCAAATAAAAGCCTGCAGCTCAGCTTAATCATCTGCTTGACACTGATACAGGAGAAGAAATGGACAATACGAAAATGTAATGAGGAGTGAAGTGCCCTGCTGATCTCTTGATTGTTTATACTTTCAAAATGTGAATCAGAATCTGTGTTACGTTATCTGATGCACCTCTCAGGAGCGGAGGAACGAAGCTTTACCTCGAGAGTTGGCAACAACTACACCATCCAGAAACATGTGGGTTAGACATGTACATTGAGTAATGGTTGTGGGCAATTGCCAAAGGGCCAATAAGATGTTATAGTAGTGTGTTTTTTTTTTTTAAGACTTTGGTTTTGGGTTTTGAGAAGCTTGGAATCTCACTCTCGGGAACAAGAAAAAGCTAACTTTCCAAAGACATTTGGACAAGTCAGTCATTGCCAATCATATCCAGCAAAAGGCATCTCTACTCTTTCTCACGTCTGTCCCCAATATATAAATGAAATTTTAGGCTATATTAATTTATATATCCACGTATGATTTTTTCGCTGCAATATTTTAGTTCAATTTTAAGTATTTTTGTTGTATATTATTGAAAATATTAGTTATTTTAATTAAAATCACATTATTAATTTATATAAAAGCAGGAATAATAATATACAACAGGAGTGCCGACATACCTATTAGTTTTTTAAATGTCTATTCGATAATAAACCTAACTATTTTAATTTTTACTATACTGACAAGTTTTAACAATTTGATTTCTTCTCAGAACATTTAGTCCCTAATGAAGGGTGGATCTGTTCCAAGTTGACTTGACTCACATTCACAACTCAATTTGAATGAGTCAATTCCAAGCTAGAGCATTAGCTCAATAATATTGACTTGTTTATTTATTTGGTAACATAATTCATTTTGTTAATATTATTATTTACTTTTCAATGATACTATTTACCCCATTGGCATTCTTCTAGTGACAATATATACCAACTTAAACAAACTCGAGTTACTATAGCTTTGATCCAACCATAGGCTAGCTTTAGACATAGCTTGGATTGAATCCACCCTTTATCCTGAATATTTAGGCTTCATGTTTGTTCTTCTAACAACTAAAATGTTAGTTTATAAATACTATGGGCCAAACATTCATTTGAAATCAGTTTTGTATGAATTTCTCTTCTATGAAAAACATTATAAAAATACCTTTCAAATAATCCAAAAGAAAGCTATAGCTTTCCTATCCATGGCCATGCTAAGGAAACAAATCCATTAACATGCCTAGGCGGCTGGGCCTAATTTTCCAAGTCTAAAACACTCCCGAGAGTTGGGTCGCTTGTTCAAATGGGTCCAACGACTGGACCAGTTCTTCAGTCACAAAACTCTTATACGTCTTCGCTTTTATTGCATGCTTTTTATCTTGGTGATCTTTGACTTTGGACTTAATCTTCGATCTTTGATCTTCGTTTATCTTGGACTTAATTAAGAGATTAGGCTATTAGATTATTTTCTTCTTTTATATAGCATGTTCAGATGTTGTGGGCCGTGGCAAATATATGAATACATTTATTTTCCTCATTGTTTGGATGTGGACAGGAAGACACTTGGGCTAACATCAGTCTGTCTTTCTCTTGGTCCAGTCTGTTTGATGTGTCCTTTCCCAACCAAAATTTTCGGCATCCCATATTCAAATTTCCCACTCCAATCAATTTTTTTTGGGCAAAAAGCGAGACCTTTATTATTCTTTGGAAAAGTTGAAGGCAGAAGCTAATTTGACTTGGAATGTAAAATCAGTCCTGATGGGAAGTAAGTGGGGCGAGTGTAGGTTTAATTTGCACCTAAAAAAGTAGAATTGGGGTGGCCCTAATGAACTGCAAATGTCAGGTTTTTGGTTAAAGGTCCTGTGCTAGCCCAGAAACTGGAACTGAATGCAATTCCATATCAGGGCTTAGGACAAGACTAGCTGAAACACCAGATTCAAAGCTTTGCATTGCCGCTTTCACTTTTTTGGTTATATAATTTAAGCCTTAAAATGAAAGTGATAAAAGAGTTTATTTCAGGGTTTTACTGCAATCCATGCATTCTGGCCATCTCCTTCTGCACTTCATCATCGAACTTATGATCCATCGCTCTGGATGATGAACAGCCTGTCACCTCTTTGGTTATTAACATCTGTTCATTTCTAAGCACATCTTCATCACTTTGGACCACCGTTCCCACGTGGCTACGGCCACCCTTTGCCGGCCTTGCCACCTGGACCCCTTACTTGAATACTGAAAAATTATGGACCACTCCTGTTGGGTTACACAACTGCTATGTGCTTTCAATAATTTCAAAGTCGTTTTCTGCATGGGGCCATTCCCGTTTCAATTGCCATGCCGTGCCCTAAAGGCTCCAAAATCAAAACTCTCACCACAACTATCTTTTTTATTACTTTCTCCTCGTCACTTTGTTAATTTCCAACTCTTATCTACATGCATTTTCCTGCTTATTTTAATTTATTATTAATGGAAGTCATAAAAGATAAACAAAAGAAAAGTAAAATTATCTCGAAAATGGTGGAGCCATGATAGCTGCCGCGAGAATGTTGGTCCCTCAAATGAAATCATTTGAGAGAGGAGAGTGACCCACTTGAGGAAGACATAGCTGTTTCCTTCCCAAGTCCCAAGAGCTATCCACCACCTTCTGAAATCAATCAATTGAATTTTTATCTATTGTCTAATGCCAAAGACAGCGTTTCGAATCTTTTGTAGCTAGAAATTAAGGGGCTACAGGGAGATAGGTGTGTGTATCTGTGTAAATATGAGAAGAGAATCATATCATATCATGTCATATCCTAATTCAATTGGCTTCTCTCACCTTTCATAAAAGTTGAACTACTGGCTAGCCTTATTAATGCTCTTTGCGTTTTTCTTCTTATAGTGCTATGTTAGTGGAAAGTTTGCTTTAAAAGATGTCCCCATTTCATGATCTGCAACACATCAAATAGATTTTATGCTATTATTTTTTTTCTTCCTATTCAACAATCATCTTGATCATTATTTTATTCAAACTAATTTTGACATACTAAACTATGTAATTTAATATCTTATAGATTATCATATACCACATGATAATATAATATATATAAACACCTTCGGAAAAACTTTCAGAAGACGACTAATAAGTATGTTAATTAATTCTCAGTAGGTCCCATTCAAGTTAAATTATTTCTAACGTTGTTTCCTTGTTTCTCTAATTTGTACAAATATTATATATAGTTTGTTCCTTTCTCTATAATAAACGCAATCTCGAGTAACTCTTATGTGACATGAATGGCACCTTTGAAATAGACAACAACAAATATTATTTTAGAGATTTTCTCATAGTATAAGTTTCAACATGGATGGATTTCAACTTTTAGGACCAATAAGAAAGAAGACTGACTGATAAAAAAAAAAAAAAAAAAGCCATGGTTTGTTGGTGCAAGAGAGTCACGAGGCTTAATTTTTAAGCAAGAATATACTTATGTATATGAGAGGTTTATTTGGGGTTGCTTGACATCATAAACAGTATCTCCAGATACCTCATGCGGGAAAATGGTTGGTTAGAGCTTAACATCATTAGGTAAAGGTTACCTATTTTTTTGTAATTATTTGTGTTGTTGATTTTATGTACATGCAAGCAATTGGGATATGATTGGTTTATGATTATGCATTTTAAGATTAGCTAGCATTAGCATTACTTTTATAAGTGTATTGGCTAATTTTAAATTTTGTGTTCACATCTGGCTTTGATGAGTACACAATACAAATTTTGTGTGAAAATTTTTATGTCGTTTTTTTATTTTTATAAAAGGGTTAACTATACCTGTTTTATTTAAAAGTAATTAATTTCTAGTTAAACATGGGTACTATTTAGATTTGTTCATACCAAAAGTATTTATACTTGTGTCTTTCGATTAGGCAGAGTGATTTGAAAATTTGTTTGTTTGGATATGAATTACAAAGCAAATTTACTTAGGTTTTTCATACATTTGTGGTTCGTATTGCTTCTATTTGTTCCTTTTTTTTTTTTTTTAGATTAGCTTTGTGATTCAAATTGTGGGATAAAGTCTTTTAGCAGGTTTTTGAAGAAAGTTCAAGACTAACAATTAAAGGGATTTCAACTCATCGTTGAATTGGAGCTTGAACAAGTCAAGTGAAATGCTTGGATCATTTTAGATTCAAATAGAACAACCAAGCAATTAGAACTTTGGGAATTAATTTTGTAAGTAGAGAGTGATTGTTTTGTATGTTTAATTTCATATTTGTAATTGATAGTTAGCGATTTTCTTTAATAAATTGATTTAAACTAGAATTGGTTCAATGGGTATGGACTAAGAGGAATTTTAGTTGAACCATGTAAATATTGTGGTGTTATTTTAAATTTTTTTTCTATATTTTTCCTTTTAGTGAGAGTGACATATTAATACACCTTAATCAAGTGAATCAATTGAACTCATAACACAACTTTCAATTGGTATCAAAGAGAATTATGAATCTTCTTCATTTTTAGTAGATTCACTAAGGTTTGATTGCTTGTGTCTCATTTTTGTTTGCTTATCATGTTTTACATAATTCCTCTATTTGTCGAAAGAGGGATCAAATACTTTATGCAATAGGCAAAAGTATGTCTATTAGCCTTACCATACCCATCTATGATTAGATTTTTTATGACCCCTTTGTGACAATTTGTCTCGCACTTTACCATTTTCATGTCTTATTTATAGATTAATTGCCCTTAAGGTCTATCCCTCATGAAGTCTACTTAAATATCATAAGAGTAACCAAAACCACATGTTGTGTTCCCTCTACCACTGCCCCTCATAGTCTTAAAACCACCACCTTCACAAGTACAAATTTTGATTTTAAACATAACTCTTTGCAATCAAAGTTGTTCTAGTAGTTATAGAACTTGGGTATTTCAATTGGTGAGTTACAATCTTAGATAGATTCAATGAACACCAAAATAGCGAATATTAAGACTATTCTACTAAAAAATGAATGTTCCATCATAGAGATTGATGATTGATTGATCCTTTTGGTGAATTGATGCATGACCTTGTACTTGACTCTAACTCAACATCGAGTCTCTTTACAATACCGTCTTCTTCTTAACAATACCTAGGGTCTCTCAACCTAATGCAAAGAATTATTCAAATCATTGTTCAATCTCCATCTTCATCTGGAAAATGAATTAAGATAATCCCCTAATGCAAGCAATTTCTACTTAAGCTCTTCAATGCAGCACTAGACTCATTTGGTGTTTGACATAAATTGATAATGAAAAGAGGAAGTAGTTTTTGGCAACTTTGAATTTTGTGTTTGGACTTAGTGCAATGTCTATAGAGTTTGTTTTCATGTTTAGTCTCTTTTTTGGTTTGTTTGTTTAAGACTTTATTGGCTATTTCAAGATTTCAAGTGTGTTTATGATACATGTTTTTGTTGTATATTTTTGTTTTGAATATTTGTTCATAAATTTTTCAGAAGAGGAAGATTATTGTAAGTGTTTTAGTAAATTATGAACTTTGCGTTAACATTCAGTTTTAATGTGTATACATTCTTCTCATGGTCAT
This sequence comes from Anacardium occidentale, assembly GCA_026122585.1. Classification (NCBI taxonomy): domain Eukaryota; kingdom Viridiplantae; phylum Streptophyta; class Magnoliopsida; order Sapindales; family Anacardiaceae; genus Anacardium; species Anacardium occidentale. The sequence continues at coordinate 605,030 of JAJEJH010000038.1, read as the reverse complement.
ATGTGTGCACATTGCTAATTTTTTATGAGCATTATTTTGTCATTTCTTCATTTTTATATAGGTAGTGATGAAAATTTAACCATAAAATTGGGTTTTTGCCTCGTGTTTTCCCTTCCTCTTACTTGCCTACCATATACTACTGTCTACACATCTAATTTACTAAAATATCTTGTATTTTTAATTAATTGCCAAAATACCATTAATGTTTAAATCCCAACCTTAAAGCATGATTCCTAAACACTTTTAACATCAAAACCCCTTTATTTTCAACCTTAATTCATTTTAAGGTTAAGTATTGGACGAGGATGATAACAAATTATTCCCTATGAGGAGGAGATATATGGATTTCTCGTCATTCTAAATGGGAGTAAAGCAAGAAAAATGAAAGGTGTCTTCTTTAGGGGCAAGATTGGGGAATAGGGTATTTGGCCCCGCCTTGCCTTGTTGCCATCCCTACATATAAGGGGTATCTAACTATTTTATTTTAAGTTATTAAGTTTTAGTTAAACATGTGCATTGCTCATATTTGCCCACATTGGGTATTTATACCCATTTCCTTCATTTGGGCAAAGTGACCTAAAATTTTTTTGTCTGTTTGACATTGAAATTACGCAAAATATTTACTCAAGTCTTTCATGCATTTGCAACTCATGTTGCTTCTCGTTGTTCTTTATTTTTGCAGGTTAGCTATGTGATTTAGATTGTGAAATACAATATTTTAAGGGGTCTTGAAGGGAGTTCGGGGCTAGCAGTTGAAGAGATTTCAACTTATCATTCATTTGGAACAAGCCAAGCGAGACACTTGGATCATTTTAGATAAAACATAAAAGCCGATCAATTAAAAGCTCGTGAGTTAATTTTATAAATATTGAGTGTTTGTTTTATATGCTTATTTCAAATTTGTAATTGATAGTTGACTATTTGGTTTAATTATTTGATTTGAGTTAGACTTGATCTCATAAATATAGATTAAAAGAGATTTTAGTTTAACTATATAACAATTGTAGCATTATTTTTAATTTTTAATTTTATATTTTCGGTCATAAATTTAAAATTCAGAGAAAAGTGAGTAACATATTATAATTCCTCAATCAGGTGAATGAATCAAACTCGTATCACATCTCAACTTTGATTTTTCAATTCTTAATTTTTTAATAGCACCCTATTTTAACAAATCGGTGCTTACAATTCCCAAGCAATCCAATCCTCAGGCTGACACATGGATATACAGAAACATAACTTTGGAATACTTAAATTAAACCCACTTATCACATACTAAGTTTACCCTTTTGACTCTTTGAGGTTGACGTAAATTTATTGTAAATGATGTCTTTGATTTAGGTTTGAGTTGTTGTCTTCACCAACAAGAGGCTAAGGTAATAATAAGATGAGAAGGTTTTCATGAAATTTCTTTCAACTGAACTGCTGCCTAACTAATTGATCAGCTCCAAGCACAAACCCATAATTAGGGTTATAGAGTTTAGCTGGGGTAACAAGTTCATAATTAGCGAGAACAAGCAACAAAATAATCATTAAGTTAATTAATTAATGCTAATCAAGTTAATTAACTAATGCTAATCATTAAGTTAATTACCTAGTGACATGACTCACTAGCTCCCAAAACACCACCACTTGGTTCTGCAAATCGCGAATCTCTTTGGTGAACAAAAAGAGACTCTCAACTTTCGAAAATTTGCGCAACCATTCCCGGCCCCCTACATAAAAAGAGCTCCGTGCTACGCCTCTTTGACACTAATCTGGCCAAGCAAAATTTTTTAGTAGATCAATAATTTTGATATGCATCCTCTGCGGGCCACCTTCATCATCAACTTGGACTGAAAAATTACAGTACATTTCTATTTGATTATCATATGTATAGTGCAATGCTCCTTTATGCTTCTTTCAACCTAATTTTCATTCTAAATTCCACACTTTAATTATACCTGTGTACCATTCATCTTAAAGGTCATGGAATATCATATCTAATATACATAAATAATTAGGTCAGATACTATTATTTGAAGGTTTTGATTGTGTGTTTGGTTTATCTTAATTTAATTTAATCAAAGATTATTCCCACAAGCCATCCTTAGTTTGATTTAATTGAGACAGCAAATAGAATCATTCAAAGCTCAGCATGACTTGATCAATATCATTGTTGACCTCACAAAAGAATTGGAAGTAATATATGGCAAGCATGAATCACATTAACAGAAGCTTGGACCCAGCCCTTTGACATTAATAAGCTAATTGTGTAAAATATAAAATTCAAAAGAAAATCCCAACTCCCAATATATAAATCACAGAGATAGTGAAATTGTGGTCACACAGAAAGACAAAGAAAGCTAGTAAAATGGTGAGTGTGTAGTCCGCAAAAAGATAAGGGGAATAATTTGATAGACATAAAAAGGACAAAGAAAAACCAGAGAAGGGACCGCTTCTTTTCTTTTCAAGAGAGTGTTTTTTACTGTAGTGAGCGTCATTAGACAGAGAACGGTAAATGTTGGTGCCATATTGAGCTAGGGTTTTATGAATGAGAAAAAAGTATTCAGTGTGAGACCCAACTTGTCGTCCCACTTTGTACTACTGTCGTTTTTAATTAACTTGGGGATCATTTTGATTTCCTTTTCAAATATATTTCTCCATTATTTGGCGTTGACGCTTCCTCGTACAACAAATAACAATTCCCTTCCTCCATTTACATAATATATATATTTTTTTGGTACCTTTCCTTGCATGCCCCTACAACAATTTTAAGCTTTTTTACATAGAAGAGGGTAGAATATAATTTGGCTTATATATGTTAATTATTCTGTTTCTTGATGAAGCATACATACAACTTGCAAAGAATTATTTCAACCTTCTGGTATAAATTCTCTTGTCGTCAACAAGATTTGATTATCTTCTAGTAAGAAGATATATGTTCTGGACAAGAATATATGAGTGGATTAGAAACAACCTCATCCATTTTCTCATGCGTAAATCAATAACTAATTATGGAAGATCTTAATTAAACAAAATTTCGAAGAAAATATTAATGTTAAACTTATTTAGAAGACTTTTGATTTGCATCTCAAATATAAGTGCTTTTGAAAGTAATATAAAATATAATCCAAGGCAACTTTTCTTTATTCCGAATTATATAAAGTGAAAATATCCCACTTTCTCATTTTTACCCCCAAATATTAGGAAGATTGTTTTTGTACTTCTCCACTATACTTTAATAGAAAATATTGTTGTTTGTTTCCTACTATAAAACCATAATTCAATTAATGATACATAATATCCTAAATAAAGAAATAAAGATACTATATATTAGTTGAAATTTCCTTTATTATCATGATTAAACTTTTAAAAGTAATAATAAATTAGTGGACATGTGACTATACGATACAACCCATGTATTTTATAATGATATAGGCTGTCCAATTCACACACTTAAATACTTGATGCATATACTTATTTGAGTGCATTCATTGAATGGAAGCATAAAAAACTATATATTGACAAATGATTCCACCCCCATTTAATGACCCCTGTGAATTGAAAGCACAAAATAATATTCCTATGATCTACAAGCATTTTCCTGGGGATCTTAATAGTGTGGCCTCTATCAAAGATTGCAAATCACTGTTTTATTTTGAGGTCGCAAGGAACAAATTCTAGATACCCTCCACGTAACGAATTAAACCCTGCAGAAAAGACAATCACTTCCACAAAATTTGAAACCAACACAGACTAATTCTCCGATACTGAAAATTGTATTGTTAATTTAAAAGGTAGTTTATTAAATAGTCTATTTTAGAATGTACCCTTTTTCATTTTCTTTGTCGATATTAAAACACTATATCACCCTTCCTTTTAATATACCCTTGGGTACTCTAGGTATAATTTTTTACCACTAACTAATATATACAATTCAAAATCTTGTACAAATGTTATAATAACCCATTATTTGGTTGGGATAAGGAGATCAAAGACTATGTGCAATGTGTAAGACCCGCCGTCACGAGTACCCCTGCTGCTGAAAACTACGGGGAGCTTTTGTTAACAATCTGAAAATATGGGTACCCGCGACGGGAATCCTACGAAAAACCAAAACTGAAACTATACAACTGCGGAAGCGAAACTGAATATACATCATCACAGAAATATATACAATATCTGTTCTGTACAATGGGCCCACTGGCCTATATCATATACAAACATACATACAGTTCAGATACATCTAAAACATACAAAAGATACATATAAACGACCACACAGGTCCAAAACTGATATACATGCTGATCGAAATGTGTGTGCGTGCCTTCTCCGTCAGCCTCGGTCCAACCGCTCCACAGCCACAGCACGAACACCTGAAAAACTGGAAGAAGGAGGGGGGATGAGTGATAAAGATCACACAGTAAGCGCTCCTTACTTCCCTCAATACCCAAGCAAGCACAAACATTCATATAATCAAACATACCTGGGCTTCGGCCCTAATCATACATCTATGCGCTTGCTGGAATCTGAAAACTGATCATCTGGATCTCATTCAATTACCACTATCATATAAAATCATGTCATGGTGTGAATGTCATGTCATGCTAATTGAATACACTGGATGCATGCATCTGAATACTGAATGTACCCGAGGGTACCTGCTATGCTGATCAGACTTGGTGGAATACAGGGATTCGACATCCTGACCATGTGGGCTGAACATTCTAGCTACTGGCTAGAAAGCTGCTGAATAATAACTGCTGAATAATGACTGCTACCCAACCTGACTGGTGTCAGATGGTAATACTGAAATGCTGCTGAAACTGCCCAATCTGACTGGTGTCAGATGGTAAAACTAAATCCCACAGATGCCCCCTCGTATTCACCCTATACTCTTCTCCGTACATCGGGTTCTGAATACTGAATACTGCTGAATTCGAATCCCCTGATCCTTTTTGAGACTACATGTCATGTCATGATATGCACATGCAGTTTATTATTTAAATAAATGCTCATATGTTGCTTATCTGAAGCAATTAGATCATTTATCTGGATTCCCATGTTTAATTAATCAATAAATATTAATTTTCTGAAAAACTGCTGATGCACGGGCGTGCACCATGACGCACGGGACCGTGCGCTGGTCGTGCGCCTGGTCGTGCAAGCTACTGGAATTTTCTGGAAAAGCATTCATTATAGCGCATGCACGGGCGTGCGTATGCGGACTCACGGGCGTGCATGTGCATTATCTGGCCGTGCATACCGCGTACACACGGGCATGCATCTGGAAAAACAAAGACTCACGGGCGTGCGTCTGGTTCTTCAACAAAGCACCACCTAGAAACTTGCCTCAAATGCATACCAATTCTCATTCAATTGCAATCACACTTCAATATCACATTCCCAGCATCACAAACAACACAATGCAAGCTCCATAAGCAACATGCATCATCAATCATGAGATCTACCATGGAAACATCTTCTTTCTCTCACTAAAGCCATACATTCACACATGCATGCTTCAAAGGTGGAAATTCATCACCAAAAATCGACATGCAAAGCCATATAAGCATTCCAAACAATCATCAACATGCAATCAATTCATCCATGGCATCAAAACTCATCAAACAAGCCGGGAATCTCAAGGAAAAGGTAAGAGAACACTTACCTCTCTCCATGCTTTGGAAGGCTAACACAAATCTCTAATCTCTTTGCTCTCTAACCGGATTGGGAGCCAATTGCTGCTGGATTTCCTCTCTAGGCACGGGAGGAACTGCTGAAATGAAGAGAGAATTGGTTCAAGAGAAATTGGGTGAGAAAAGAATCTAAGTCTCACGGCTCACTAACTTATATACTAGGCCATGCACGGGCGTGCACCAATGATGCATGGTCGTGCACCAGGGAAAATAAGCATTACTTATTTTCCGCTCACTTGCCTGATCGAATCCTTCCGAAAGGATTCTAACGAAAGCCACACGGCTCCGAAAACTTACCAACTCACCCCTGGACTTATCTAGACTCCAAATCTCTATCCGAATCTCAATTCTAACCCAGAAATTCTACCCCTAAGGGCTTCCGAATCTAGGATGCTACACAATGGAAGCTAAGAGGAACTGGATTTCTGATAATTGTTTAGACCAGATAAGATTAGTTGAACTGCGGAAGACACATTGTATAAAAAGGGTTCAATAGTTGTACATTCACTTAGTGACTAATCCAGTACTAGGAAGGAGAATCGACCCTATTGGATACTAAGGCTTAAGCACTTAAAAGTATCTTTTTAACTATTGTTTTGTTACCAACAAATAGAATCTAAAAAGAATCTAATGTCCATTATTATGTAATATGAATGCAAAAGAACAAGGTGTAAAATAAAAAGATTAAGACACAAGGTTTTTACAATGGTTTAGCTTGATGGTTAGAAAGTTCACGTGTAATATCCCAAGGTTAGAAATGTTTTTTAGGTTGATAATTTGGGGTTGGAAGTGAGAATTTATAGTGTAAATTAGAGTTGAGAAAGTCCAAAGGTGAAATAGATATTTTTTCTGAGTTAGGTGGCTTATACCTGCATCATATTGAAAGGGTTATTCATGCAAGCGCGAGAAAATGGTAGTTTTTTTATTTTTCCAACCATGCATGACTGTGCATCTCGAGGTGCACGACCGTACGTGTGCAGTGAGTTAGCCGTCATACTTTAAGTTAATCTTATCTCGTTTTCTAGTTTATTTTCACCCAAAGTTTCCTTCCATTTTTAGAGATTAACAACCCTAGAAGAGAAGAGCAGCATCTAGGGACTTCTAATCAAACTAGAAAGTGAGATTTTCCTTGACGATGATGATAATTATGCATGTATGCGGAATATGTGTGTTGATATGTATGCATATATATGATTTGAAGAAATGGGTTGATTGAATGTTGATTGGGTGTTATTGAAGTGATAAGTATGTGTTTATGGAGTGTTTTGAATGTGAAAATTGATTGATGATGCTTGATTTGCTTTGGTATGAAATTGGATGGAAATAGGCATGATCAGCCTTGACCACACTGAAGCAGAGTGAGATGCATACCCATACGCTCATAGTGCATGCTCGTGCAAGTCATACTTTGCATGGTCATGACCATGTTCACGATATCGTACATGATTAGATTATATAAGGTCACGATCATGTATGTTGATGTCACGGTTGTGAGTACTCATAAAATGAGAAAATCAGATAAAATCACAGAAACTAGCACGACTAGACTGCACGAATGGCACACGGCTTGTGCAGGCTTATGCATGCCTGTGCACCTAGTCACACACACTCGTGCATCAAGAAGAAATGAGACTTTAAGCATAAAACAAACATGACACACTATAAATTCAGTATAATGGATCTAATGCAGTATAATAAGACCAGAAAAGTATACATGATACATCATATACATATCATGACATGATATGGCATGTCATACAACATTTTTCATAAAGGAATCCAAAGAAACAAATACATATTTTCAGTTAAAAAAGTATAATGTTTCAGACCTTTTTTCAGGGGTGAATATGAGGGAGCACTTGTAAGTTTCAACACACTTATTATAGGAACCAACATCAGGGTTTATGATCATACTAACTATTATATGTAAGTATATGGTGGTGTATATTCAACTAACAGCTTAGGATTTGATGATCAAATGATCAGTGATCAGTATTTTATGCACAGTTCAAATTCAATTTACAGATTCAGAGGTGACACGTATATTAAACAGTTTTTATCACATGTCAACATAAGAAACTCACATGGTCAAGGTGTCGAATTCCTATATTCATCAGTCTGCGTAGTATAACAAGTAGCTTTAGATACATAGAGTTTTCAAATATAGTTTTCTTCAGATTTCAGTGTTTTTATACAACATGAAAAATATTTTAAGATCTTCAAATCACAGTTTTCAGTATCAAACCAGTTCATGAATAAGCCTAAGAGTTCAGATATGATTTTCAGCATGTCATTTCCACATGACATTATCCAACATGTGATTAATCAGTGAGAACCGTGAAACAGTATACATGCAGAAAATAGTATAGTCGTGCAATGAAACATGAACCACAGACTATGAATGCTATAACAAAATATGAATTTTAGAACATTATACAAAATGATTAGCTTATTATGGTTACAGTGAGAATCCTTAAAGGAGGATCGTTTTAGGGGTCAGAGATAGGAAACGCTTATTAGGTGAACTTATCACTCACTCCCTACTTTTCTTTTTCTTGCAAGTTAGTGTAGTAGGGGTTGAGAGGAGGAGATGACTATTGGGTGGGATCCATTTTTGAGTTTTTATAGCATGTTTATGATTTGCATATCCATACTGTTTTATATTTGCATATAGATGTACAGTATATGTACACATGTACTAACATAACTACTCTGTATGAGTTTTTCAATATATATAAACGTTATTTTTGAGCCATATTACCTTATTTACACCACATAAATCTTCCATTGCAATATTTTAGTTCAGTATTAGGTATTTCTGTTGTACATTAGTAAAAAGTATTAATTACATTGCCTATATAAATAATATCTATATTATGACTATTTTATATAAAAGCATGTACAATAATATACAACAGGAGTGTTTACATCATGTTTATGGTATAACTATTATTAGTTGTGTATAGGGTTTAAATGTAACACCCCGCCTGTTATATATTACTGTAGATCATTTTTTTTTTCTTTATATCAATATATATATATATATATATATATATATATATCTAATATATAAAAGTGGGTATTACTCTTACTGCTAACTGAAAATATGAGAAAGCGGATTAACAAATTTGTGATGGGACACTAAAACCCACTATACAGTATCCTAGAATAATACTCATTTTTATAAAATAAAAATAATATCTAAAATATAAAGATACTGTACATCCAAATGCATGAGCAAACTAAAGCATGCGAGCCACAAACATGCTATCTGCTGAAATCTGAACATATATACATACATATATATATCTAAAAACTCGGGTGAAAACCCGCTCAAGCCATATCCCACACACCAGCCATCTCGTGCACTAAGCTCAGCTCCTCGAAACGCCAACCTGTAAAAAGGGAAACCACGGGAGATGAGTGACAAGTCACTCAGTAAGCATCTCCTACCTCTACCCTCGGATAGGCTCTAGACTAAGCTGCTGCTGACTAACTGCTATCTAGGCGAACTTAACTAAGTTTCTGATAGCCTAATAGCTTCTTCTAATCCTTTTTCTTTTCTTATTAATTCTGCGTTCATCTCTAGTGTATCTTATATAGAATGAATGCAATGAATAATATGTATTTTAGTGTTTTTGAAAATAACATTTCATCATACAGTGTTTAATTTCTATTTCTTTTTTCACACTCTTTCGTCTAATCATTTATATTTATATTATTTATAATTATAAGATTAATAAGAAGAAATTGCATTTAAATTAGGATAATCATTAAATTCCTAACTCAAACATGATTTAAAGATTTTGTTTATATTTTAATTAAAGTAATTTTCGTAAAAGATTTTCAAAGAATTTCTTAGTAAGTGGAGGCCTTTTCATTGTCTCAAACTAGAAAACTCTGCTCACATCCCTAGCTACCTGACAGGTAGGAAGGAGCGAAATACAAGACAAATCAATACCAACAGGAAAGACAAAAGTATGATGCACTCATATAACTCCAATCAATATATTTATTTTGGTAATAGAGACCTGAAATGAATTCAGATCTGTAATGCTATAGGAGCTCAACTTATTTATTTCTTTTTTGGGTGGCAAATTAAGATGTGAGGCATCCTGTACAACCGCCATGTCACATCTAAATTGCAATTTGCATGATATACATCGAATTGACAGATATTATCTCATCTCTTTCCAAATAATGAAGACATTTTTCAGTTGTTGTAAATAAGCAAAGAAGGGAAATTTCGAGAATTATTAGTAGGGCATGTATTGTAGCTATCAAGGATTCATCAACTGAAACTCCACCTATTAAAACGTGTACAGATTTCCGGATACATGGACAGTGTTATGATTGGGATGTTTTTATTTATATCGATTTTATAGATGCTTGTTTTTAATATATACATAGTTGTTGCCAATAGGATCATGATCCTTATCATATGTAGTTTTTGCTATGGTTTTGTTGTGTTTTATGCATTAACAGGGAACCAAAATAGACATATAGGAAACATCATTTGTATAATTTTGGAGCTACATTTTCAATTAATAACAGAAAGCCTACCACCATCATCGATACTACCATTGGTGTGGCTAAAATTATTTGTTAATTTCTGTTACTTCCAATTAAAAATTAAAATTAATGTTTAATTAATATTCAGGTATTTAGAATCTAGCTCAACAATGTAAACGGATTCTATTGACTACTGATAAAGGTAATTGCGAGAATCATTATTAAATCATTAGTGTTTAATTAATACTCATATCTTATGGTCCCTAACTTGGAAGGAGTTTAATGATTTGAAAAAGTGAACAACGGGTAATTAAGGGATTTATAGATGCAAATTGGGTTACATGTTTCCTAATTTGTGATATTTTATTTTAATTTAATAATTCAATTTACAATTAAAATATTATTTATTTTAGACATATTTTGATAATTTAAGGGTTAAAGAGTTATTTAATTAATCTTATTTTATCTATGAGATGTCAATACATACTTAAATTTTTTTTTTTTTTATATATATGAAATTTGTTTAAGAGTATTACATTTATTTCTTAAAATCCTTTATAGCCTAATAATAAAGGTAATTATGTACTAATGGTGAATTTTAAACAATGGAAAAAAAGTTCATTGTAGCTTGGAGAAGTTTAATCATAATTCTTTAGAGTACTAGCATGATATTAATCAATCATACATTGAATATTATGTATGACTTGAGTATATAATTAATAGTAGTTTTTAGGTTTAAATGGAGTCATGTTCACGAAGCAATGAAGTGAAGCCTCCAACCAAAGACTTAGTAACAGTGGTATATATATATGGAAGCTAATATTTGGTAGCTTCTCCATCAAGATACTGCCCAAAAATATACCGTATTCTTGTTGCAAACTGAAATTCATCCATGGATAAACCTATCATTCACCCTTTGAATGAAGCTGCATGCTACCATAAAATTCCATTTATTTAAAAGTATTTATTCTTTGAACAAGGTGCCAATGAAGGTTTCTTTGTTGATTGACATAAAACTATAGATGCCATTAGAGGCTGGACTCAATGTCTTAAACAAGAACATGAGAACAGTGGTGGACGTGATGTAGGGTAAGTTAAATGATATTGGTGGTAACCCAATAAATATATAAAAAGGGACACGTGCCTAAGAGTGACCTTGGCACGTGAGTGGCTGATGAGATGTACCTATTGGATGCTCGACCATTGAAGCGTGTGGGTGTGTGATGGCGCGATTCACATGGGAGTACCAAAACACAACAGATGGAAGATAAAAGTTGGGAGGTCAATTATTTATATATCAACGCTCTTTCCCTTTGTAGTTGGAAAGCAAGTTTCTCTCTCTCTCTCTCTCTATTGCCTTGCCCTTGTTAAACTTTTTCTTCTTTTATCACTTCAGAGAATATACCAAAGTTTTATATTGCTGAAATAAGCAATTATTTATAACTAATAATACACAACTTCATTTCAAAAGTTCATCGACACCAAATGAACTTGCACTCAAGTTGAATATTCTGATTAAATTATTGTTGGTATTGAGAATCCAATATGTTATTTAATAGAGTAATTAAAAAATAACTAAACTTAAACTATAGGTTTCTTAAAGCTTGTCCTCTGGCAGATGTCATGTATTGTCATAGTAATAAGTTTGTTTACATAATCAATGAGACAATTATATTGTCTTGAGGTTTGGGTTAAATAACAATTATAATCAAGGTAGAAAAAGGATGTAATTGGAATTTAATAATTTTAATTATCACAAATGACAAAACCTAAAGGAGGGATATCTCTCACAAGAGCCAAACCTAAGAGGGATATGACATGATATGATGTTACAAAGAAAATCGTAACTATAGATTAACCAAGCATCATACATATGATACTGACATCTTCAATGCCAGACATTTACTAATCAAGAACTTAAACAAACCCCGGGTGGTTGTGGGAGCATTGATTATCACCAATCTATCCATAGAAATTTTAAAATGATACCCGAAATTGTATATGATTTTTTAAAACATATTAAAATCCTGCCTCAATTATTGTTTCCTTCTTTGTACCATATCATTATGCACGTGTTCACTTTGCACCTACCAGGTGATGAACATGGAATATGAAAAGAAAATTATTGTTAATGTTTGAGTATCAAAATCTGGAATCCTGTGCATGTCAAAGGAGAGAGTTCTATTACAATTAATATGTTAATTAGGACATAAACCTTTCACGCATTAGGACATGTGTAGAGAAAGTATAACTAACCATGGCCTTGCGAAAGTTAGCATGAATATATATTCACATTAAATTGTCATTATATTGATGTTAAAATTACCCTATTATGATTTAGCATTTGTAGAATTAAATAAAAATTATACTTAAAGTAAAATAATAATGATAATGATAATAATAGTAGTGATTAATATTTTCCCACCTAAGGTTCGCTCAAAAACACTATAACACCCCCCCTTGTAGTTCGGTATCTTTAAGTGTCCCCTTATGAAGATTTCTGAAGATTCATGCTCGAAAGTTATGTGATTTTATGAAAAAAATATATCTTTTTAAGGTTTATAATTTTGCGAAAAACAAAATTATGCTTTTTTTTTTCCTAAGATAATACTACATATATGTCCATATATAGATTAATGTTTTTATTTAAAACATTAATCACAATGTCCTACTAAAACTCTTATTGAACTATCACACTCTTAATAAAATATACTGTCTTGCAATGAAAACATATAAAGATGTTTTTCAAACTTAAACCATTTATTGGTTCTTTAGCAATTATTTTGCAAAAATTAAAAGTAAATAAACCATTTCTTAATCTCTAGATATATTTCTCTCTTATTGCACCATCCTTACCATGATTTTGTCATCACTTACCTATTACTAGGAGAATATAAACAATTGTAGAATGAATATTAGACATTCAATAAGTGGTTATCATCTAACCACTCTATCATTATAACTATTCACACAACTTAATAATGTCATTCGTCATTTGTCACGAGTCACATAATATTTTATTATGTTCTTAAAACTCTCTAGACAAATGCAATGAAAGAATGAAAGACATTTCTAGAAAAACATTCTCTCTTCTTTAAACATCTCTTTTGATTGGATTTGGTTGGTGCATGGATTTATAATCCTAGTCATGTTGACCAATTACATAAATGCACTCTTATAGTCCTCTTATATATACACAAAAACTCTAGGAGTTGTTTTACTCTGGGACCTTACAACGGGTGTGTGCATGACAATGCTCAACAAATTCCTCTCAACAATAACTCTTTATGAAAACATTAAAAATCATGTTAAAAAAAGAACTCTAGTTAGACAAAAATTTTGTTTATGCAAAGTATATACAGGAATGTAAGTAACATCTCTCTCATGCATACTTTAGACATAAAACTCTTAAAACATGTAAAAAATGTTTTTATGCACTCTTAACTCTATATGAACTCTACATGACATGATGTTACTTAACTCTTATGCACTATGTCATAACATCATCTTAGTATGTTATTTATAGTCAATCTTGCGTACATAAAACCTCATGTCATTAACACTATGCATGTATAACTAAAATAATCTTATACGTAGTGACAATCTCTTTTTGACACTTCTTTTGGTATGTCATAAACTACTTATGTAATCCTACTTTTTTTCCCTATTTTTTCCATTCTTATATTCTCTCACCTTTTTCTTTTTTAAGAATTTTGTCCCAACAATAGTCACCAACAACGACCTTAACTTTAACTTTCGTGGCAATGTAGTTAACAACCTTGACTATTATGTCTCTCTCCACGTTAACCTCAATTTCCACCCTAGCAAACTCTCCAACTTTAAAATCTCTAGCTATGTAAAACTTAACAAAAGCCTTCTTTGGGATTATGTTTGAATCACCTTCATTGCCACTATTTCTCTCAATGATAAGTTCATTGATTCACTCTATCTTACTTTGACCCATATACCTTGCCACATTGTTGAAACCACCTTCAGTTCTTCTGGTCTTTGTCATTGCTCCCTCTTTTTAAGCATGCACAATGAATCAATACAAGATAAAGGATGATCTCAAGGTGTTAAATTTATTTGACATGGGTTGTATTGCAATTTTTGTACATTTATTTTTTTCACAAACTATTCCAGTCATACAAATTGTGATTAGCTTGAAATCTCTTGCTTCCAAACTAGTGTTGTAACAAGGTGAAATCCACGATGATCTCCAATTGCATGTTCCACTGGCTGCTCTATGAGTTGATGATTAATAACAACACAATGAAATACTGTTATGATAGGTTTAGGGTGAATATTTAGATGATTGAAATTATGGTAATGTTCAAGTTGACAAATTAACTTTCATGGTCAATGGTAAGATGGTGTCAAACATGATAGGGAAGAGATCCATAATGAAAGCAAGGTAGTGAGGGTTATGGGTGATGCAAAAAAAGACTAAGTTTCTATGTGTTACTTGGATGAGAAAGTGCGAAGAGAAGTAAAAGAGGAACTGAGAGGTGTCAATGGTTGCAAAAATGAGAGATGAGAGGTGGTGGTGAAAGCTTGAGAGGAGAGGTTGTGACAATAAGAGAGATGACACAATATGAGAGAGGAGAAGTGGTAGTAGTGGTGAAGGTGAGATGAGGGGTGACAATGGTGAGAAAGATATGTTGGAATCTAAGAAAGAAGAAAGAAGCAATATTTTCACTTTTTTCTTTGTCTATATCATTTTATTCTTTATTTTAAATTTGTTTGTCATTACAAAAAAATAAATTAACATTTTTGCCTTGTTATCGTTGAATTTCTACTAACAAAGTTAGGTCTTGAATGAAAAAATGGACTTTATAAATTCAAGGGGGGGAAAAAGTGTTTGCAAGTGAAACCTTGGGTGGGATAATGTTCATAACTCTAATAAATATATAGTAGTGATAAGAAGGGACAATAACTTTGCCCTTTGACTAAGCCAAAAACATAACTGGTCATTTTTAAAGTAAAAAAACGATAAATTCTCACATTTTGCTAGGTTTTATTAATAAATTCAATTAAATTTTATGGTAACATAGAAAAAAAAATCCTTATAATATGAAAATGACCAAATTGTCATTTTTAATTTATTTTACAAATTCACAAAATATCCTTTAACAAATTCATCACAATCCCACCATCCACAAAATTGCCAACAATATTCAATGCCACCATGAACAATATGACCACCACTCTTGCTACCACAGACAAAAGCACCAATCACTATCTTATATTTTGGAAAAATTTTCCAAACCATTAAAACTAGATGTAGGTGCAAGTTCATATCAATATTTGGATTTTTCAAACCATAAATATCATTGGAAGAGGTGTCAAGAGAAATCCATAGGCTAAAACCGATACATTTACCTTTTTTTTTTTTTATAGCTTTTTTCTGATGTTATAATTCAAAGTTGTAGTAATAATTCCCACACATTTTTTCCTTTTACTTGAGTTATTGTTGATGATTTTCGGTATGTTGTTATTGTTGATGTTGTTATTTACCAATATGAATTTCTTGGCTTTACATCTTGTTAGAATCATTGCACCATTTTCGATAGCATTAACAAGCCATGTAGTACCAGTCCTTTCTTGTCTCCAATTCTACAAGCATAGCTACAAAACCACAACAATGATCTTTTGATGAATTTTTTGCAATTGAGTTCCTTTTGTAGTTCCATCGAGGGTACTTTTTCAATTCGATGAGGTTGGAATTGAAGTCAGCACATTCCTACATTGGTTAGAGGGATAAGCTTGTAAAACGGACTCATTCAAGCTCAAGTCCAAGAGAAAGGGATGAAAGTCATGAATTTTCACTTAAATGCAAACCAACTTTTTTTTTTTTTTAACCTCTGTTGAAGCTTTCGTCCTAGTAAGATATATAATTTTGGGCTTGTTTTGAAAGGGAGTAATTCTTGTTGGTCAAAAAGAGAGTCATTCTTTTCGAGTTGCGATAGAGCCTCTTTAACAAAACAAATCAAGATTGAGGCTTTATACCATTTTTTTTTTTTTGGTATCATCACCTTTTGCTAAAAATGATTAATCCACTGAATCATGAAACAATTATCTATTGATTTAGAAACACTCAAGATAAAAGAACGAACACTCAAGATAAAAGAACGAACACTCATAAGAATGGAGTAAAACAAAAAAGAGTTAGAACTCAAAAATGCATTGAACTTTTTAAGGGTAGAGAGAGAAAGATGTCAAAAAGGTTGAACGATGAAATACAATAAAATATAAAAGAAATAGACGAAGTTTTAATAAAGAAAAATTGAAAAGAATGTTGATTGTAAAAGAATAAAAAAAATATTTTTTAAATTTTGTGTAAAATTATATTTAATATTTAAAAGTAAATAGTAAAATTACCTAAAAACCCTTTTATAGTTAAATTGATGAAAACGATAAACAAAATGTGAAAATTTATTGTTTTTTAATTTTAAATTATCATTTTAACATAGTTGAGATGGAACTGAGTGCTTCTCCCCAACAAGAACATATGTAGAAATCAACTAAATGAAAAGGTTATTAAACACATGCCCACCTTGATATTTCGAAACCGGTAAGCAGTTGGAGGTTCTTTTCAAGCCTAGCTAACTTGTCTAAAGCCGAAGGCCCAATCTTCTACATGTGCCACCCATCATTCGCACGTCTGTACTTCCCTTCTAAATAAATCTCTCTCGCTTATGCCTGTCTAGCTTTTGGTTATGTTATTAATGCATAAAGTCTATGCACAATGCCTAAATTGACCTTAACAACCAGTATGGATGTGATTATTAAATAATGATTAAGCAGGGCAATATAGACATTTAAAGATTAGCAAGGATGGTGGTAGTTTGGATCATTGAGATGACTTTGTACCGACCTTATCTTTATTTTATTCCGTAGTTTGCGTTGGTTTCCTATGTATGCGTATAAAATGACAATAAAGGCTGAAATTTCTAAGGGTATTTAGGTAATTTCATAAGCAGAAAAAATTAATATAAAAATTTTAAAAGAGAAAAGAAATTGATTGCTTTTAAGCCATAGACCTTGCTAGATAATTTGCATGAAAATGTCAGTTTACATAATTTTTGGGTGCGAAGAAAAAGACAAACACACCCCTCTCTACCTTTGGGGTGAAGATCAGGGCGATCTAGTCATTATCAGAATTATAATATATTAGAGCTAAAGTCTTTGCTTTTTGTTTTTCTTGTTATTAAATATTTATGTTTTAAAATATTTTATATATATATAATATTGGTGAGTAAAAAGAGGTGAAGGAGAAACAATAGCGACCTCTTCTCTGTTTGGGGCTGTGTTTGTTTAAGGGAGATATCAGTTCCCTCTCAAGCCTCCATTTTTCATATATTTTTGATTGTTTATTTCACCATTCTTTCCACAAGGTGATTGTAAAGAGCAAACACTCACTACTGCAAAGGGAGCAACAAAGAGAAAGAAAAGGAGAGAAAGAGAAAGAAAGAGACGACAGGCTGAGGACGATACAGAGAGAGAGAGAGAGAGAGAGAGAGAGAGAGAGAGAGAAAGGGAAAGAGAAGAATTGAAGAAGCTTTCAATACCGCGCAAGGGAAAACGATGTCTTAAAGCTTTACATCCTTCCATACTCTGCAACTCTAAGAGGTACTTATATATAAATATGTATACACACACATGTACATATGATGAACAAAGCTGAAAATAATGAAACGTTAGATTGTATTAAAAAATAACAATTTGACACTTTTTTTTTCTTTCTTTTTGTATCTGCTGGTGCCAAAGTTTTTATTTTTTTTGTTTTTTCATCTAATTCCCAGATGGGTTCTTTCTTTTGCTTGTTCTTAACCGATCTATAGAGAGAAGGAAGTGTCCACTGGAGTGCAAAAGGAGGAGATGATGAAGAAGAAGATACTGATATGGGAATAGCAACACCGCAAATTTTACCAGTTCTTTCACACTCGAAGTCTCACCATCAAATTCAAATTCAAGACAAGTCAATTTCCTCGAATTCTATGTCCCAGGATTACCACCAAGGCATCTTTAGTTTCTCGAATGGCTTCGAGAGATCGGTCATAACTCACCATGAACAACACCAGCACATAGCACAACAGATCCGCCGAGACAAACTTAGAGTCCAAGGCTATGAACAACAACCACCACCACCACCACCATTGGTAGGTATTGAAGAGGAGGAATCTAGTGGTCTGCCGGTGTACGACACAGGCGGTATGTTATCAGAAATGTTCAATTTCCCTTCTGGAGGAACTTCCTCTACAGAATTATTAGACCACTCCATACCGTCTAATTACCGGCCT
Source organism: Anacardium occidentale (assembly GCA_026122585.1). Taxonomy (NCBI): domain Eukaryota; kingdom Viridiplantae; phylum Streptophyta; class Magnoliopsida; order Sapindales; family Anacardiaceae; genus Anacardium; species Anacardium occidentale. The sequence continues at coordinate 586,534 of JAJEJH010000038.1, read as the reverse complement.
CCACGGCCAACGGCGGCCAGTGAATGGTACGGTAACAGGCAAAGTATGCTCGGGGGTTTGGGTTCGTTAGGTGACTCAAAGAATTACAATGACCGAGAAAGTTTAGCTCATCATCATCAGATTTCAAACATTAATGCAGACTCAGCTGCAGCCATGCAACTTTTCTTGATGAATCCACAGCCAAGATCACCTTCTCCAACTCCTCCTCCTCCCCATTCAACTTCTTCCACGCTTCACATGTTGCTACCTAACCCATCAACTTCTCTTCAAGGTTTTAATGTATCAGGAACGGGAGGCACTTTTGGAGCAAATAGTGTGATTTCTCCTCCACAATTCACATGGGTTCCCGATAGTAGCCATGAAGGAGGCAACACTGCTGCTCAAATCAACAACGCAAGTGAAATGGGAAGAGTGGTGGAAGGTCAAGGCCTCTCTCTTTCATTATCGTCATCTTTGCAGCACTTAGAGGCAGCAAAAGCAGCAGAAGAATTGAGGATGGGAGATGGAGGACTATCGTTTTACAATCAAGGAGGAGGTCCTTCTTCATCACATTATCAGTACAAGAACTTGGGTGGTCAACAACAGCCATTGCATTTGGGAGGTGGGGTGGGTCAAAATCACCAGGTTCGTGTTGGGTATGGATCTTCATTAGGAGTGATGAATGTTTTAAGGAATTCTAAGTATGTTAAAGCTGCCCAAGAATTGTTAGAAGAATTTTGTAGTGTGGGAAGGGGTCAGTACAAAAAGAGCAAGTTTCCTCGCAACAATACAAACCCTAGTTCTAATCCTGGTAGTAGTGGCGCTGGCGGTTCTTCGTCATCAACCAAGGATCTCCCTTCTTTATCTCCTGCTGATAGAGTTGAGCATCAGAGAAGGAAGGTCAAATTATTATCCATGCTTGATGAGGCATGTAATATCTCTCTTTCTATCTCACCCTCTCTTTCTCTCTCCTCTTCATTAGTCAAGACCCAATCTTTTTGTCTATTATTTTACTACGTTACATGAAAAAAAAAAACACCAATAAATAGAAAATTCCGGCCAGTTTTAGTGCATATTAAAAAACAAAGAGCAAAGCCGGCTGGTGTAATAGGATTCTATAGGATCTAGTTGTTGGAGTTCGACGATTACGCAATTTTATTTGTTTCTTAGAAAAACAAAAAAGCTAAGAACTGTTCCACTGATTGGATTGGTTGTAGGGGGTGCCAAAAGGATAGGGTCTACAGAATTTTAGGTTTGGTGTGAACATGAAAGGCTAAAATTAGGAGTATCTGTTGAGCAAGACGCGACGTTGCTTCTGCTGGGAAGTGACCATTAATCCACCAAATCTGACGTAGGATTATTGCAAACTATAGCTCTTACACCCATCATAGTAATATTTCAGTGAAACTCAGAAAGCCACTAATATTATATCCTTTCTTGACCAGGCGAGGAGTTCCTTTTCCTTTCTTTTTCATTCTCTAGGTGATGTTTATATAAACGAGCCTGTCAATTGGCTATATTGGGGAGAGGAAGAAACGAAGAAACTTCAACGAATTATTTACTCTCATTAACAATCATTTCACTGTACCACTCTTTGTTTCTTCACGCATTTATTCTTATACTTTGGTTTTCCTTTAAGAGCAACAGTGCTATCAATTATTTTGGGGCTATAAAATTCTGAAAGAGGAACTTATTGTCTTTCTTGCTCCTTTTATTATCTCCTACCACCACATCATGGACATGAAATCGTTTGTTCTTTGATTTTTCTCCCATTGATTGCTTCTTTATTGGGTTGGTAAGTTTTTTTTTAATTTTTTATCGGACTTGAGATTTCTTCCATATGTACGTTAGCATGATTGATGTACACCTGCAACCTAAACAAATTTGACTATTATTAATTCATTGAATTTTAATAATATATATATATATATATATATATTTGTATAGTTCTTATAATAAAACGTTTTAGTTTGTCGGTGAATGTGATTTGTGGTTGCAGGTGGATAGAAGATACAACCATTACTGTGAACAAATGCAAATGGTGGTGAACTCATTCGATCTGGTTATGGGTTTCGGTGCTGCGGTTCCTTACACTGCTCTGGCCCAGAAGGCAATGTCTCGGCATTTCCGGTGTCTAAAGGATGCAATACAAGGACAACTTAAGCACAGCTGTGAGTTACTGGGTGAAAAAGACGGTGCAGGGACCTCAGGCATAACCAAAGGAGAAACCCCAAGGCTTAAGTTACTTGAGCAAAGTCTAAGGCAGCAAAGGGCATTTCACCAAATGGGTATGATGGAACAGGAGGCTTGGAGACCACAAAGAGGGTTGCCTGAACGATCTGTCAACATTTTGAGAGCCTGGCTGTTTGAGCATTTCCTTCACCCGTACGTTGCCTTTGGTTATCTATATTACTCTAACCTAAAAGTAGAATCTGAAACGTAATTTCTAATGAATAATTCAAAAAAAAAATGTTTTCAGAAAACTAATAATCATACAACTAGATCCGAGGCGTATAATGACGCTTTATCCCATTAAAATCAAGTTTCTTCTTCTTCAACCTTTCTGTTTTGTGTATGAGAGGAACAATGACACTTGTCTTCTCATCAAAAAGCTGTATAAAGGGGATTTCATTTGCTCACTTCTTTTTCTCCTGTGATAAATTGTAGCTTTACTTAGTTGCCTGCAGACACCAGAATTTAATTATATTAAAAAAGCAACTTTGTTAAAGTATAATTTCACTGACCAATTCTCTCTCACACTCATGCTCTCTTAAAAAAACCTTTTCCCTAATAAAGCTATTTGTAGATAATGAGAGAGATGATGATCACTGTAAGCAGTTGTCATCTTTATTTACTCTGAAAAACAGTAGCTGCTGGGATGAGCTATCTTCACTTAGATTGTCACGCCCATGCAGAGAAAGAAAAAAGTTTCAAACCCATACATAAAGATGGTTGTTTCTTTACTCGCTGTAGGCAAAGACTCTGATGTCATTTTCTTGTTCGCAGGTATCCAAGCGATGCAGATAAGCATATGTTGGCTCGGCAGACTGGTTTATCGAGAAATCAGGTTAATCTTCTCTCTCTCCCTCTTACGGTTGTGCTACAAGACAGTAAATACAAAACGAAATAGAGATTTTTCATCTTTTTCGCACCTAGTACACTGCATTTTTTTACGGTGACGAACATAAGAGAAATTAAGAAACCATTAAGATTATTAGATGTCATGAGATTATCATCAGGAAGTTAAGTTAAATTGCTTGGTTTTGTTTGGTATTTCACATGTTCTCTCATCTTTCTGTTAGAGAGAAACCCTTTGTCTTATTCTTGTATTTTTCTTCAAAAACATCTTCCCTTGGGATTCTTTATCACAATGACATAGATTCTGCTTAGAGCATCTCTCCTGGTAATATTTAAGAGCAGATGCAAGTACGCAAGAGATGAGACGCGTGAGTTTGCAGCTTTGATTATCTCTCTGTCTCTCCATCTCCTTCACTTTCTCTCTCGTGTCAATTGACAGTTTGACAGCATTCAACCACACGATAAGAATCATAAATACAGTAGATCAAATTAATTATGTGCTTGAAATTTGCACGGTTGCTAAGAAATGACTTTTTTCATGCTGTAATGTGTACTTTTCACTGTTCAAAAGGTTTTACTTGTTACTGTTGAAGATAAGATTTCGTATTCATGCAACAACAATTACCAAGTTTAACTTGTGCTCTTCTACTTTTTGATAAAAATTGAATGATTTTTCTTTTGTGTAATAATAATAAGATGAAAAAGCCGAAACAAATTTCTTTGGTGGGTGAGTGTCTGAGTTTGTTTTTTATTATCTTGCATTTGCATGTCAAGTCTTTTCATTGATGATAAATCACGTCAAACAGAGTGCAATTCTCGTATGTCATTTCATTCACCAAATTTTCAGAGATTCAAACCGATTATTATTGCTTTGATTGATTTACTTTTGTTAACTAAAGTACATGTCGTACTCTTAAAAATTTCAATGGTGGAGGGATCTTATATATTTGTCTTATGTTATAAATATGAATTCAGGTTTCAAATTGGTTCATAAATGCGAGGGTTCGACTGTGGAAGCCGATGGTAGAAGAGATGTATCAGCAAGAGGCGAAAGAAGAAGAAGGAATAGAAGAGAGAGATAAGGGGATTGCACGAACACCAACGCCTTCCACGACGACAACGACAACAGCAGCAACAGCACAAGCTGCCACAGTAACATCAGCGCCAACACCAACAACAGCAACAACTACACCCACGGTCGATGACCTAGAAAGCGACCATTCACTAATGGCAATCAATAGACAATGCTTCTCGGAAAGCCACGCAAAACAGTCTTCCTCTTCCAACAATATAATTACCACCACCACCACCAGCAGCTGTATCCCCATCAATGAAGTGGCGCCACCTATTTCCCCCTCTTTTCCGGTCACCCACGTCGTTGATGACACTTGTCGACTTGGTACCGTGGTTCCAGCTGATTATGCGACCACCTCTGCTAATCCTGTTGACTTAGGCTCTACTCTTATAAGGTTTGGGACCACTTCTGGTGACGTATCACTCACTCTAGGGCTACGCCATGCTGGAAATATGCCTGAGAACACCTTCTTTCACAGTTAAAGTTTTTCGGGGCTGTTGATTATCTTCTTTAGCTTATTAGCTTCCTTCAGAGTTTAAACCCCATTTCCTTTTACACTTTATCCTTATCCAGTCTATTAAGAAGAAAATACATATTGGAATTAGTAGAATATAAATATAAATATATATTAAGTTAGGTAGTGATATGGGGTTATTGTAATTGTATATTAGCTTGTCGTGAACCCTTTGCTTAAACATGTAATTCAGGTTTTGCAACCTTTGAATTTCTAGAATAATATGATCTTCGAATCATATTAATTTTGGGGGACTACGCAAGGGCGAGGAAGAGGGAAAGAGTGTATGTAGAACTTTATCTTTTCCTCATATATATATGTATGGATGTTGTTATCGTTATCCTATATTTATTATTTATAATAACAGCAAAACCCTAGAGATGGGCTATTTTTCTTCTATATATAATATATGTATCTCTGTCATTATGATTGAGTTTAGAAATCATATGGCTGAAATGTATACAGCTAGATGGTGCACTGAACTTTTATCCAGTGCAGGTCCATATGCCTCCTTTATTAGGAATGGAAAGAGAGGGCGTCTCACTAGGGATGGAAAGTTTTCAGAAACAAAGGCATTTAATATCCGATGATGCTCTGCCTCTATCAAGTTCTCCTAGGTTATCAAATTGCACGAGTAAAAAGCCTTTACTAGATTTAATTCTTAGCCATATATATACCTAAATCCTTATAATTTCGCTTTCAGCAGGCTTCACGAAATTATTATCAAAAAGCAGAAAAAAGTTGTAGGTACGGTACTGCCTGAAAGTATGTGGGCATATAGTGGGGATGTTAAGATGGAACCAGAAAAGAATAGGGAAAATGCCACCATAGTCCTAAGCATGCATCGCAGAAAAGGAAACTTGCATATATATATATATTCTTTCAGTTTGAGCCATAGATGAACTCTCTCACAACTACCATAATCTAGATTTCACCTTGCCTTCTTCCCCCCGTCCATAATTTTGACGTCATCACATTGAGCAAAGTAGTTGTTCGCAGACTTGCCACAACGGTGCCCTTCAGAAATATCGTAGAGCCCCATTATACTTATTCAGTATAGCAGCTGATGAACACAAAAATACGAAGAAACACATCTACTCCATAGCTATAGCAGATTTAATAACTATAAGTCACCGGTTCGATTGATCTAAAAATACTATGGATTTTAGTCAATACATTTAAAAGTTTATATTCCTCTCAGTAACTAATAAAGATTCACAATATAAAGAATATATGACAAAATCTATAGTACAATCATAGTATTTGCTGACTTGATCTCCTGCGAGTTTTCAGATTTTTATATATGTTTTAATCATCCTCAACCTTAGATTGTTTTGCATGAATAAATTATGCGTGAAGATCTAATTTCAAAAGTAGCGAATCCAAACTAGCCCTCTGGACCAAATATTAACCTAGATTTTTAATATGTTATAACTATAATGAAAGCATGAGTATTATGGAAATTCGTAGAAGATGTACTTGTTAACATATAAAGGGTCCAGGTTTTTTTTCGAGAACCCAGTATTACGATCAAAATTGACAGGATTGTTAGATCTGAATTAATTCTTTTACAGAAACTAAGTGGTTTTCATTATGTTATTGCGTGATGATGCTTTGTTTTGTTTCCTGACCGAAAATAGCAGATGAAAAACAGTAGAAAAAGCTCGAATCTTAATTTGCTACCTAAAACACATATTTGGGTGCTCTCTTGGTAGTGGATGGTACTAATCAGTCAGGATTCTAATAAGTCCCGATACCATCTTCGTCCATCCTGTCTGTTTTTGTGAATAGTCCAGTAATTATATCTCAGGAAAACTGGTAGAAATTTGTTGTGTTATGTGACAAATCAAAACAATGACGGTTTCTTAAATTCCAAACTAATAACTTGCAAAGCAACAAGCACTCTTTACCTAATATGTTGCTTTTGATCTTAGAAACACTTTAACTAACCTAAGCCAACATGACCCACAAAAGGATTTTAGCAAGCTCTAAGGACGCATATGATTTGATATACTGCAGTATAATTAAAGCATTATATAAATTAAATATAATTACAAACCCTTGGAAAGCTCAGTATCTCCTTTTCATACATGTAAGTATCAAGCAGTGGCGTCATTTTCAAAGGTTGTATTCCATCGTTGTCGATAGGACGGTTAGATAAAATTTAAAAAATAAAAAAATTAAACAGCATTATGCACTTACTTATTAATCAAGGTCTCAATCCATCTGGGCATTTTATCCTGTAGGCTTTCAGTGATGACGTCAGGTTAGAACCTATAAGAACTCTGAAAACTACATGCAATCTGTGGTTAAATAGGATAATATTTAATTATATACAACATCAGGGTGGAGTTTAGCTAAGTACAAAGAAGCAAATCCTGTAAGTATGAAACTGAAAGGAGCTTTTGTTATCAGCCTTAGAATATCATTGTGACATGTTACTTTCAAGCGAGGTGGTGGTCCTTTTCTTTTGAATCTGAGCCACAGCACCTGAGCGACCTGGCTGGCCTGAACACGAACAGCCTTTCAAACCCTAGTAAGTTTTCACTGCACGATCGACCTGGCTGGCTGGCTGGCTGGCTGGGTAACCTGTTTATGCAGAATGGTTTTTTTGTCTCGTTTGGTTACATAAACAAATTCCAAATTCAATGTGAAGGAAACAGACGAATATTTTATGTGAGCTAGGGTTTGCAATTAAAGGTGAGGACCCCAACAAGAGAAATAGTAGAATAACGTTGGTTGGTCCCACTTAAAATTGATACATCGAAAGCTACCCGTTGGATATAATCCAACGACTGCCGACAAATAAGATTTCTGTAGCTGGGTCCCCTTGGGAAACTGGTACGAGACCTGATTGGATTTTTGAGCTTTGTAGGGGCCCATTTTAAAGAAATTTAATTAAATATAATTTTATCCTTCTCTCCAACCTTTTTTCAAAAAACTCTAAACTCATTTGGTTTATAGTTTATATTTTTTAATTGGCCGAATGATATATTGTGATCCAAGATTTGTTTACTAACAATATTTTATCCATCAAACTTTTAAAATCTAAGTTGTCACCCTTTGACTATGAAAAAGACTAAAATATTTTTTATAATATTAATATTAAAATAAATAATATTAAAAACAAAATTAAATTTAAAAAAATAAAAAAATTTAAAATTTTTTAAAAATATATAAAAAATGTTTAAAAAACAGTCATTGTCACTGACAACGTCACCGGTGGCAATGACCGCCTCTAACCTCATCAGGTGGTCTGAAATGACCACCTGATTCTATTGATGGTCGAATCTAACCATCACGATGGCGAAAGCAACCAACTCTGGCCGTCAAAGATATGGTAGAGACGGCTAGATTTGACCGTCTCCACCATTAGAGAAGGCCAAAAAGGGTCAAAATATTTGATTCTGACCGTTTTTTATCATTTTAGATGGTGGAGATAGCCAAATCTGGTCGTCTCTGTCAGATCTTTAGTGATCAGATCTGACTGTCTTCGACATCGTGACGGCCAGATCTGACCATCAATAGAACTGATGACGTTAGAGCCGACCATTGTCGTTGATGACGTTATTGGCGGTAGTGACTGCTTTTTGAACTTTTTTTTAATAATTTATTAAATTTTTAATATTATTTTATTTTAAATTTATATTTTAATATTTTTATAAAATTTATTTTTAATTTTAATTTAAAAAGACCAAAAATACCCTTTTGACGGGTGGATATTTGGCTTTTTAAAGTTTTGAGGGTGTGACTTTGTCATTAAGTCAAATATTGGGTGACAATATGTTGTTTGGTCTTTTTAATTCTTGGAACTCACATCCTAAATCTCTCTCCCACACCCCAACAAAAAAAATTTTAATAATAAAGATAATTAAATCTAGATAAAAATATCTATATTTACTTGTTTTTATTTAAATTGATGGATCGCTAAATTGTACAGTATGATTAATGGTGGCAAATGATTCTTTGATCATGTTTGTCTAACATTTTTTTATATTTAATTTAATTTTGTTGAATTAGAAATTAAATTTAATCTTTTAATAATTAGAATATTATTTAAAAACTCTTTATTACACAAACATGAAATTAGTTAGTTCCAAAATCCCTTATTGGAAAGACTCTTACTAACAGTATACCTATAAATAACGTAATAATATTAGATTGGGGTAAAACAAAATTAGATAGTGTGTCCATCAAGCCAACTCAATAATGGAAATTACTATTTATTGTACCTTCTATTTCATGACCTTTCGTTCTATTTACAAAAAAATAAATAAATAAATAATTAGACAATGTGACATTGTACATAATATGTACTCTACAAGATAATAATTACTTCCATTGTGACGCAAGTAAAAAGTTGCATGTCTTTGGTCAACATCATCTTTATGTGAGTTCAAGCTTGCACATAATATGTTGATGTTGCAATGAGACATGAAAGGTCTATTGCATAAGTTATCTTTTACACATTAAAAAAGGGTCAGGGGATAAATCCCTCGTCTTGTAGGCTCTATCATTATCTCTCATAGAGACATAAAGTAAATGTACAAAAGGTTGTGGGGGATTGGAGCCCTAATGGATACTAGCAAGGAATTGTTATCTATTCGTTGAATGAGCACTTGAATGGTACCCATTAGACTAACTAGTTGTGTCGCCCCCTCAGAGGACACAAGTGTTTACCCCCTAACTATTGGATCATGTTGTCCAACAATAGGATTAAGTGACCTTAGAGATAAGAAATTTATGACTAGGGTCACCCTTAACAGTTTAAATGGTTGCGTTCATTGAACTAATTCTTTTCTACAACTAGTCATAAGAAAATTGTGTTTGTGATAGAAAATTTTTAAAAAAGTAACGTATTGTTACTAAATATTTAATAGTTTTTGGGGTCTTTTCTCCAGTCTCAAATTGTTGATGATGAGATTAGTATTAACAAGATGTATATTGAATAAATGTGAAATTCTACGTAAGAAAGTAAAAAAATATCTTAATTTTTAACGCGGTTTAACCAATAACTTAAGAGTTTATGTCTATTGAGACGTTATTAATTGTGTATATGATATATAATAATTTTGAAAAGTGAAATAATTAAAGGTAATATAATAATTTAAAATTTTAACATTTTGTCAATATTCTTTTTCATTAGCGGAGTTAGATTTTTAATGGAAAAATGTAATTTATGCATTTAGCAGGTGGAAAATTGTTCTAAAACCAAACCTTGGGTGGGCAAATGGTAATTGCCCTTTAATACATTAGTATGAAAATTTTATAATAAAAGTCTTTAGCTTTTATATATATATTAATTACTTATCCCTTCCTTTTAAAGTTTGGTGCACACATTGAAGTTCTTGAAAGTTTAACATGAAATCTTTGGTTTCTTGTTATATATTAATATAATAAAATTTGTTGACCCATCAACTTATAAAATCTTCATATGCACCTCCAAATTAAACATTCTAATGTTACCAAGAGAAATTACAATCATTTTTCTTTTGAAGTTCGATATATACATCAAACTTCTTCGAAGTTTATCACCAAATCTCGGGGTGTTTTTTTGTTTTTTTAAATATTAGCATTGCAATTTTCATTTTCCTCCTTAGTGTATATTATTTATAGATACACCTCTAAATTATACACTCTAACATTACATACAAATCACAATGAAACCCCTAAGCTTATATACGTAACAAAAACTCTCTCCTCCCCTTTTCAAAGTTTGTTGTTTAGGCCAAACTTTCCTTTAAATTTAGTGAATATACTAAACTTCGATTTTAGGCTAAAAATTGACAATATAAACCCTAAACATGTTCAAATCTACTTACTATTATAAAAAATACATTTTAAACTCTATGAATATCAAATAAATTCACAAATTAATCATTTAAACAACCACAAGAATTTTAGTTTTTAGTTGATACTTAAAATACTAACTTTCAGACATTAGCCTAAAATAATCAACGTTAACACAACATATTATCATAAAAATATTAAGGTTAACCTTTTTTCTCTTTTTTATATTGAAATGTGATTTGAAACTTCAAAAAGCTTAAGAATAAGGGCAACGACGATGAAGTGCAATGGCAAAGGAATACAAAGATGAAGGAAATAGACAAAAGCTAACCTTGTAAAATTTGCAAAGTAAATATGATAGATTAGTAGTTAGATTTTTTCACCAAATAGCCGATAGAAACTGGGTTAAAATTTTGAAAATGGCAAACAATAAACTAAAAATTTGGTTTATATAGGGTATTTTTGTTATTTTACAATTTCTTTAACAACCCAAAATTAGAGGGGTGGGAAATTGAGAGACCTTCCTTTGATTGCAGTAAAACTCTTTCTGCAAACATTGTGGAGGTTCAGGTAGTTTTCTCTCTTTCTCTCTATATGCACGAAAAAGACTGTTTTGCAGGTAAAGGATATGATCATAAGTTGATATGGCTCCAGCACATCCCGCGTGATTGTAGAAAGATTTAATAGGCGCGCATTAATGAATGGTTTTATTATGAAATCAGAACATCTAACCTGAAAACAAATTTTAGATTTTGATTATGGGGATATGGGATCTCATTGTAATTAAACAAACTGGTATGATCTGCAGGAAATTAGGGTCCAGTTGAGTTGGCTGAGAGGCTCCACCCCGGAGACATAGGGTGGCAGAAACGTTGATTCTGAAGACTTTTCAGAGCACATTCAATCTTGGATGAAAATGGTGGACCAACACCATTGAAGACTCTGATCAATCATCCAATGAGTATCGATTGGGGACCTGAACCAGGGCTGTAGTAGGTATCATAGTCAGAAACTGAACCTTAATGAGTCAAGCCCAATTTTAAAGAGCAATTATTACATCACTACATCTTTGTCTCTTCCATCGTCCACTTCACTAACTCTATCATAGCACATATATATATATATCACACACACACACACACACACACACACACCACACACACATATTATTGTCACCACAACCCCACCAGAAACAGAAATTATACAGCACCTTGCTTTGCTACTGTTCTTAATATCATGACAGAATGGGGTAGAGCTGTGAGAAAATTGGAGTTGATATGGGAACATAGAAACAACCAGATATCAGCTGTGATATTTTCAGAATCATTTAGTGCAGGAGTTCATGATATGGAATAGTGAGTGACCATGGAAACAGCTCAGATGTTCCCACTGCTGATTTGCAGTTTTAAGCAATCTCGCATTTCGAGTCCAATAAATGTTTATTGCCTCATGCACGCAAGGTATCAAACTGACATTTATTCACCGACATAATAAAGTACCAATTACCAGGTTCCCATCGGTATCTTTCAGACACCACGCTCTGAGGCAAAGCCAGAGTTATGAGTACCTAAGCTGCTCTCAAACACATTTTATGTAATGTACTACTGCGAGGAAATTTATTCAAAGTCTAACATACATCAAGGAAAAATGTTTCTCCCGGGCAAATAAACCCAAATGAAGGAACCACTCATATTACATTAACCTTTAAAAGTTTCTACACCAAGCAAGCAATCGAAATTCATAAAACCAAAAACTGTTTCATGCGCCCTACACTGCATGTCCATCATCAGAAACATCTGCAGTTAGGTAGTCTGCCAGAATTACACACTATCCCAACTCCAGTGGGATTTGCGATGTTAGCTCTGATAAAAAAAATAAAAGAAAAGAAATACTCCAAACATTTTCTTTTTAGTTGTTTCATAATTGAAATCGTCTAATTTTCTATTTAATTTACATATATGATCATTACCGAGTGGTGCAAACTGGTTATTTTTTAGTTATTCTCCTTTGATGTCATTGAGGTATCTGATTGGACTACGTTATTACCTTGAGCATCAGCATAAGGTCTGATGAAAGTCCTCCGCCACCAGACCTCAAAGGCTCTCTGAAGATTTGGGCAGTTGTCACCCACCTTCAAAAAACTACCCAACCAAGAAAGCAGAATACTCTGTTGTTCTTCCAAAGGCAGGGTGAGAATTGTCCTGCCAATTCCTTCCTCAACGACCTTCCGGTCAAATGACCTACACCCATGTTGCAACCAGCTGTAGTCATTGATCAACGGCTGCAGCCAGGTCTGCAACAACATTTGACGAGTATCCTTTGATGGTAGCAGCTCCGCTCTTCCAACTCCGACAAATAGCCTTGCTGTAATGCAGCTAACATGATAACGAGACACAATAGGCATCTTTGTGTGTAGGATTGCCAATTCCTGCTGGCTGGCCCACATTTGAGCAAGCTCGTCTGCTGCTTGCCTATCAACCAAAATCTCAAGCAACCATGAGAGATTATCAGCCTCTAAAGCTATTTGCTTCACCACAGGCTCCTTCTTGTCCATGGTTTTATCAGCAAACTCTGGTTCCGTAGCTTGCCTAAATTTGGACACCAGTGAATTTAAGCAGCTTCTGCAGGATGTATAAAGAGTTTCAGTGCAAATGTCAGTTGAACCAGCATAACTTGGAACACTATTGTTCTCCCTAAGGAGTTTCAGTACTATAGATTTCATTTCCCGTCGACCTTTCTCTTCATTGCTTTTAAGAACTAGCTCCACTATGTGGCATAGTGTGTCTTTCGGTGGATTGGAGACTCCAGAAGAGATTCGTTTCAGAACTGGGGTGACACCAACACCCTCACCTTGGAGTCGTAGGATTGATGAGACAACCTTTTCTTCTTCCTCTTCTCCGACCCATGGAACTGCTTCTAGATATTCCAAGCATGACTTAGTGCACAAGCTGAAGCCTAGTGTTTCCGCAACCTGCATAACAGTTCCATGAAAATAAGATATACATACACATACATGAAAACTTCTTTCACACCACTGCACAGACATTAAGTACTAAAATTAGAAGAACAACAAAGGATAACTTACTCACAGAAACAAAGACTAATCAGATTGTCTTGGTGAAAGAATTATTTGATTTGCTTTTCTCCTTGGTAGAATCACCTTTAAGCAATAGAGATGTCATTGAAAATTGTCTTATCAAGACACCCAAAGGCAAGGTGATATGTATCTCGGGGAGACTCAGCTCATTTAAACAAAATAGAAAGAGCACTTATGACTAAGGGGAATGGAGTATCACCACAGGGTGAGATGATCTTCTAATACTGGGTGAGTAACTGGGCAAGTGATGAAACTTAATCATTTGGATCACCATGGCTGCTGATGGACTAAGTTTATGTGTCTAAACTAAGTACAACCAAAGTCATAGCTACTTCAACCAAAAGAATGGGGATGGACTAAGTTTATGTGTCTAAACTAAGTACAACCAAAGTCATAGCTACTTCAACCAAAAGAATGGGGATCCCCCTATACACTAGATCATTCTACACTGACAAAAAAGATGCAGTTGCTTCATACAAAGATTGTTGACTTTTATTAACTTTTTATTATTGATAACTTTAAAGACAATTGACTCCAAATTTGATGAGTAGGTTATTAACAAAAACTGCCTGAATGGCATCATACCAATTCACAATTAAAAAGATGAAAGTAATGAAACATGACAACTAAAAGTTGTAAGAAAAAAAAACAAGACTCATGGAGCAACGCACTAAAATCCATGCAAAAATTGCATCAAGGAAAAACATGTTATAACACTCACAAGAAACAAATTTTGTTGAGACAAGCACAGAGGGGGATCCTAAGTAAAGAAAACCAAGAAACTTACTGGAGCATTTGAAAAGGTTAATACAATGACTTGATACTCACTTAGTCACTGCTGCAAGTCATAAAGTTTATTTGACAACCTTTGAAACTTATCAAAGAGAACAAGAGAGGAGAAAATTGGACAAGAACACTTCCTCATATTAGTACTATCGTCAATCTAAATCCACCATAAACAATATATAAGTTCTTCTCTTATAGCCAAGTCCAAAACAAAAAAACAAAATATAAGTCTACTCCAGACCAGTAATTCAGATCCTGCTCAAATAAGAACACCACATCAGGAAAACTTAACCGCAACCCAAACAAGTGACTGTCTGACTAAAATAAGTAATATACATAAATAATCCTAAAAATGTTATTAAGCCTTAGTTTTTAGATTGGCACCAAAGAGACTAGCATTCATTCACACTCTAGGTGGGTTGAGAACTGCTTATTTTAACAAGTGCCACTTTCCTTTTTTGTAAGACAAAGTAATACTCTAAAATGAAAATTGTCATTCCAAGCTTTGAGGCTTGGGGTATATCATAGTCAATGGGTGTTGTTTGCAGCCACTTTTTTGTTTTTAAGATAAACACAGAAATTCTAGACATAAGCATTGCACATGAATTAAAATTACTACTGGACCATCTGTTAGCACACTGACCTCAACCTTGAAGGTCTACCATAAGTGGTGCAAGAAAAAGAAAAGAGGATCATCACAACAAGGGGCCAGAACTGAAATTGGAAAACTATCCAATCATGGGAAGACATGTGGCTAAAGGAAGGGGAGAATTACGTCACACCATGGAAATAAAAAGGGGAAATGAGGGGAGAAGAGGGCAACTAATTTTGTGGAGAACTTTCACGAAGAGGCTTCTGCCTTGGGGAGGAATTGGCACTCTCAAATTTGCCAGACTATTGTTCTTAGTTGCTATTACTTCTCTTGATTTTCTGGTTATTATTTGAGTTGAATGTAAAGACTGGTGGTGAATAGATAGAGAATTGCTTCAATCTAGCCTTGTGGTTTGTTGCTTTGGAGGAGATATTGGAGTGCGTTAACTGGCTGTTTGCAGGAACCTATCACTGTCCAACTTTTGGAAGTCAGACAACTTATAAGTTAAATCCCAGGGAGGTGTAACTGAAAGAATTGGCACATTAGATGTATTAGTTGAAAACCTAGGGTCACATCATTCAACCCATCCCTTGAGATTAACAAGCCATAGTTTATTGCTCAATGTAGTGCAAAAATTTTTTATTAATAAGGAGCATCTCAAATAAAGATAGGTCAATGGAGGAACCAATGAAATGCAACAAACTCAAAAAATAGAATTTAGTTGGTTAACCCATGGGCAACTATAAGAGCAATAAGGGAACATATGTCATGTTGAAAGTATCACGATTAATAAGATCGAAAAGGGCATATTTAAGTAGAAGAAGATATATGTTGACTTAGTGTATATACAATACTACACAGGGTTAATGGAATAGGACGAAGGAGATAGACCATTAAACGCCTTATTTTCCATGGTAAAGTCTTATTGTGTTTGTGATCAGCATACTAAAACACCAAGAAGACATCTTTGCATGAGGCATAAATTAATTAATATTAAGACTACTTAGATGTTTGTATTCACTGTGAGGATATCAATTTTACATTTCTATATAGAATAATCAAACTGAACCATCAGAATAATATATCACTTATATATCTTCCAGTCAGCTTGAGATGCATAATAGTTCAACTCATGGATTTGAATGGCTGTTACTATTTATGGGTTAGGAACCAACCAAAAGAACACAAGATTCTCAATACATAAAAAATCAATCTGTATTGCAAGCATGTCAATGCATCAATGAAAAAGGAACATGGCATTTCCTAGTTTTGTCACAGACTAGCACAGTGGCATTCTTGAAAAAATTGCAACATAATCCTTCACTATTGCTTCTGATACTTGTCCAAAACACGGGGATATGTTCTCCCACCTTGTCACACAAAATGAAATCTAACAACCCCTTCGCTCAATTTGGCACTTGGAAATGCAAAAATTTGACTTGCAATACAAGGATTGAGAATATTTCAGTCAAAATTATTATATCCCAACTATCGCAGGACATTCAAAACTACAACAGGAACAATAAACATCCAGAGCATAAAGCAACAACTGAACTCTCCAAATATCATTACTAAGGCAATTGTTTTAAAGGGCTGAGATAAATAGTAAACTCAAACCATACAATATACACAACATAGAAATGATGCAGCCAATTCAGGTAAGAATAAGCTGGTGTACATCTGCAGATTACCTTAAGGATACGAAGAACATGTGGCACACTCTTCTTCATTAGCCTTTGCTTCATGTCTTTGCAATACATTAGTCCCACAGTTTCGACATAAACTTCAATGTCCTCACAGCCATCAATCTCAAGACAAGGCAGACCTGACTGTTCTCCGGAAAGCTTATCAGAGAAAAAACTGCTATTTTCCATAAGAACATTCCTGTGCACGCTCAGCTTCACGCAAAAGCCTTGCTTTCCTAGTAAAACCACCTTCAAATTGCTGGTTCCAGGTTCCCCAAACTCAATTGCCACTTTCCTATGCAAATGTTCTATCTTAGGTCTTGGAGTTCTCTCAGCAGCAACATTTGATACAGCAATACCAGGTGCATCGGAGCTAAGAGAATGTGGATCGTCAGAAGTAAATCCTGGTCTCAATGGAGTGGATATTGGTCTATTCTCAATCACCGGGATTTGAATTTGTTTCTTTTGGACAGTTGTTTTAGGAGGTGGTGAGGAGGATTTGGGTTTGTTTACTGGATTTTGAGCTTTAAGGGTCTTTTGAAACACAACAGGAGATGGGCAACACCAGAAACCTTCTGGTGTCACAGCAATTGGAACATTTCTAATCTTGGTTTGACCTTGTTCCACTCTTGGAAGTCTAATTTCAGCCATATTTAACAAGAATTTAATCTAAAACTCGATCAAGATACGATCTTTACAGTAAAAACAAGCTTGGAGAACCCTTAAAATTTAATCAAGAGTAGCTAAAATATTATAAACAAAAATCTAACAGCAGTGAGTAGGAAAAAAAACATAGGAAATTGAAGTGATCTTACACTTGAAAAAAAATAAGCTAAGCTTAAAACATTCCAAATTAAAATAATTTCATCCAAGAGAAACATAAAAAAGGAAAATTATAGTCCCAAAATAGCAATCAAACTATTTTCAAACTTCCTCCATATCTGAACATGGATCAAATGCCCGACAGAAACCAGGACAAAAAAAATATAGTAATACAAATCACAACACGAATGAAATTGGTGTTTTTTATGGTGACCGAAGAGAATCTTGAAATCCTAAAACGATAAAAGGTAAAAACTAACCAAAAAAAACAGAGCGTACAGAGGCGTCTCAGAGAAGCCAATTGTTATCTCGTATTTTGAAGGGACTGGATGGGAGTGGCTAAAATGCTAGAAGAGGTGTGGGGGCGAGCATCAGGGGAGCCCAGAGACTTTGCAGGGAGAGGTATACTGTGTAAAGAAAACCACTAACACTTAAAAACAAGTGAGAGATGGAATTCTTGTTAACGTTCTTTAACTTTACACTGGGTATGTTTCAATGGTTTTGATGATTGCAAGCGTATGTGGGTCTGAGTTCTTGCATGTCTTTGCCTCTGCAAAATGCACGCTTTGTCTTTTAAAAAATTTAACTTTGTTCTATTTCCAAATCTTCTTTAATGTCTGTTAAATTATTTCTTATTATTTTAATAATTTTTCTTGGAGCTTTAATGTCTTTGTTGCTTTCGTAGCCCGTCGCTGGATTTTCTAGGCAAAGTCACCGCCGTCGTTATCAAGGCCAACGTTGACCAGTCTCATGCAATGACTCAAATGCCATCATAGTATTCTGTCTCCATCTGAAATTTTCTGGATGATTAGGAGGGTAGTTTATGAAAAACACAGAAACAATGTAAAGAGTATCAATGAAGTTGTTGAAAATATTTATTTGTTAGAGAGAATCTGTTCTAGGATTGGGGTCGATGAGCAGTGACCATTGGTTCTTTCATTGTTTTGATTATTATGGTTGAGTTGGCTGGCTCTTTTTAGTCCAACTATGTCGTACATTTCCCACCCAAGGTTTGGCCAAAAACATATTTCCCCCTCTGAAACTGTGTTGCCTTCACACACGACCTTGGAAATTCAATGTTGTTTGATCACATATATTCAGCTTTATCCAACCATATTATGACATAATCAAATCGTTCTTGCCACATTGTCATTTTGTTTGCTTCATATTTTACAGTGTGCATACTTCATTGCATACAATCTATATATGTTCTTGTATGGGTGCTTGAGCTGAGAATTTTATGCATGCTAATTTTTATTTTTATTTTTTTGTTTTTAATTGAATAAAACTTGTGTTTGCTTTAATTATTTGAATAAAAGACTTGAGGAGTTTTGTAAAGTAAGAGTATGAAAATTTATTATAAGAATAATGATAATAATAGTAGCAGTGATGCTGTGTTGTTAAGATTTCTAAAAGTACAATAGAGAAAAAGTTACATTTCATTTAAATTTTATTAAAAATTTGTGATATGTGTACGTAGAAGTAAATTGATCATTTTACCGTTTTATATATATTTTCTTTATTTTGATTGTGGAAAATGTATCAGGGTCAAACCTTGTGAGAGAAAACTGAGCATAAATGTAACAGCCTCAGGTCTAACCTAGAATTGAATAATTTAGTCTATCTGCCAGTGATAATCAAAACTCCTCTTTATTGCTTTATGAAAAGGGAAGACAAAATCAACATCAAGGTGACAGGATTTCACAAAGAGGGAGGGAATAATACAAATGGGTGAGTCGACCAAATAGCCAAAGTAAAATTTGAAATGCTTTTGACTTTGGACTGGACTGGTCCCTGAAATTGCCATTGCAATAATAGAGGTAACAAGAAGAAATGATGGCAGTAGAAGAAGTGAAACACGTTTTCATCATAATAAATGGTCCCCGAAAAAATAAAGCCAATATCATTCAAGATCAAGATGGTCTCGCTGTAAACTTGGCCCATTTTTCCATTAGTACCACCTGCCATTAATTATCACTAATCCAAATTAGTGTTCCTGCATGTGCTACATTAACCTTCAATGCAAAATCTCTCAGCAAGTAAAGCAAGGATTTGTTTCTTCTTCATGGTGTGTTTTCCTTGCAGGGTTTTGACTGTCATATGAAATGAATAAGATCTGCAGTAGCTTTTAATGGAGTGTCTATTTTTGTTCAGTCATTAATGATTCACTTAACCAGCAATTACATTTGTTTGACTGATTATTATCTTTCTTTAATTTTGGTGTCTAATTTGCTGAATTTGAAACCACTTTTTGAATTGAGGACAACAGCTACAGATTTCTTGCAATCTATTTTTGTAGACACAGACTTCCTGGACTTGGATGATGAATAACAAAGAGACAACTCAAAAGAACAGCAACTATACGTCTGTTCCATGTTTTGGCTCACATGAACTTGTATGCACAATGCATGTGGTTTGTTGGACTTTATAACCAATGTTAAGTTGCTTTCTATACCAGTTTCTCCACCTCTCAACCAAACAAAGAGAAGAAAATACTTTGCAGTCACTAGAATGGCATACATCACTAATGAAATTATGGTTGTAGCTATTTTTTTATTAAACATTAAAGTTTCCCTTCATGATTTCTCTTGCCAACTTTTCATCTGTGAAGCTCGATGTTTCCTTAGAATTCTGTTGATAGGCATGAACAGCCAACCATAAGCCTTTCGCATAATAACAAAATCTTTTCCCTGGAAATAGCCACTCTCTTTGACTTTCATCTCAACAAAATTTACAGATTCCTGACAATTACAATCTTTGATTTGTATAAAAAAAATGGAACAACATGTATGTGGCATGCAATTGAGCATAATTAATAAAATGAACTTTAGAACCAGAAGATGTTGACTGCACATTAAGGATTATCACTTAGGAGAGAATGGCAGGACCAACAAAGCTATTCAGAAGTTGTTCTCTGTTAATGTATGTTTGCTTACTCTTCATTTGTCCAGTTAAATGACCCGGATACTCGTAATATCACAATCTTCTTCTTCTTCTTCTTCTTCTTCTTCTTCTCCTTCTTTTTTCTTTCCCCTTATAATTCTGATGTGTAGTTAGAGTTGACTTTCTAATCATCTACAATTCCTTTTTTTTCCTTCCCCTCTGTTGCTGATTTTTATAGATTGGTACTATTGGTTTCCGCTTTATGCTTGTGCTTGTGGTGTTAATCTGGTGAATGGGACAATAGCATCCCAAAGAACAATCGCCATTGCTCCCAAGTTAGCACTATGGCTCGGAGCCGTTTTGTTCGTCAAGGTTGCAACACAAGATATGGTTAGTGAAAAAACTGCAGGGTTTTTATCATTGGACTTGACTGAAAGACTTGTTAGAGAAAAAATTGGAAGTGGGCTAGTCGTCATTTCCATGATTTTACATTTACAAACATTATCAACGTCGAGAAATTCGAGGCCAAGAAAGAAAAATGGAATCTGCAGATTTGTTGGCTTTGGTAAGAAACTAGGTCTTGTTAGTTTTTATTATATTGCTCTAGATTACAACAATGGTAGTGAATTGTTGAGTTGTGATTACAGGAATGGCAGTTTTGGTGAGCTTCAGTTATGGACTCGCCTTCTTCTTGGTTCTTCGTAAAGGAGAAATGAAATTCTGTAAGATCCATTATTGAACATGTATCTTTTGCCCAGAAGCCAGTGCATGTACTTTAAAGAAGTACATTGCAATTGCATCAAGTAATACAATATTTGTCACTAAATAAAGAATTGAGTTCTCATCCTCTTTCTTCAAAATGCAACTACAACTAGAGTGAGATTTGCAATCTACGTGAGGAAAAACCCACAAAAAGAAAAGAAAGCCTTCATGATCAGGTTCTTTTATGAAAGCAGCTCTTCTGGCAACAAGAATTGGATCTTTTCAATTCCCCAGTTAGTCTCCTACTGACTTCCTACCCATATACTGGAGAGACAACACTTGCTACCAGTTAAAGAATCAGTAAAGTCTTCCCCTGCACTTTGAAGTTCCGCATTGGCATGGATATCCTTCTCCATCAACTAGTTCACAGTGATAGTCGTATGTCAGCTCTTCACCAATGGCAATCTGCATTAGAGTTCAAAGTTCCATATTCTCAAGCACCAAATCATGTATTACAGTTAAAAAAAAAAAAAAATCAATGATCTTAAATGCATAAAAATATTATGGGGAAAGAAATCTGAGCCTCCAAATATAAGTGGACAACATGTCATACACAAAATTTACAAGCAATTGGAATGCTTACATCTCGACTTGCATATAGACCAATGTGTGCACACTGATAGTCCATGCCATCCACGAGAACTTGATGATTCACTAAATTTGGCAAGCAGCTACAGAAGAAAAGAAAAAAGGTCAGCAGCAAATCTACTGATTTACCATCCATAACCAGCAAAGCCTCATCTGACCACTCAGCCACAAACATGTTTCCTTATTTACTTTGTTGAGGCTTTTCAAATAAGCACTTTCAGAAAAGCTGTAGATGCTAAAACTCCACTCTTCATAAGCCAGAGTGCAAACAAATTACTTTCTGATAATTTTGGGTTAGAAAACCGAAAAACTCTTTCCTCACCTATGATTGATGAATCTTGAAACATTTCCATACTTAGTGGCATCAATGACATATCGTGTCTGTTCTTCCATCAATCTGCTCATATCATTGATATGAGCATTAACATTGAACATATAACCACAACCTTCTGTGCCATACCTGTGAATCCAACTTGTTTATTATATAGCATAAAAGGCTAACATGAGGCAAAAAATAAAAAAGAACTGTATTTTGAAAGAAAGCAAACCTCATGCGCCTCTTGTTTGCTTCCTGCTCATCTAAAACCTCCCCAATGTACTCACATACAAATGTACCTCGCAGAATTGCTTCTCCCGCCCTAACTGCCCAACCCTAAAAATAAACACAGGGATAAGTTAATGCTAAAAGAAAATAATGAAAAGTTCAAAGTGTTACCTTGTTCTCAGTCTTAAAGACTTCCAATTTCACGCGTACTCCATTCTGCAAAACCCTATTTGGACAGCTTTTATTGCAGCTGCACCTACGATTGCACTCATAAACAAGGTAACCCTCCTGCAGAGTTTCCAAGAAAAGAGTGTAAAAACTGGTCTTACTAGGAACTTAAAGAGAGAAGAGATGTCCACCAGAACCAACAGCGCCATCTTTTTTGCCCGTAGACATTGAACTCAGAAAGCAACTTAAAATCAAATTTTTATCAGTCTACAACACCATCGTAATATTGACCAAGACTTTAAATTAGTTAATAATCTTTATAATAAATGTTTTTCACAGTAAATAATCCAGAAATTTTTATCCGCAAGCATATGCAACAATCAAGTCAACGCTACTGTTGGGCTCAATGGACTCCATAGATATAACTTCTTGTAGCAGAAAGTAGCAAAGATAGAAAGAACAAACATGTCTGATTCATTATTGAGATTAGTCTACATTATGAACGAAGAAAGAAAACCAGACTTTGGCAGCAAAGAGCAAAAAAAATCTTATTTGAGGTAAAAAAAAAAAAAACAAAAGAAGCTCAGAATAAAAGATGGTCTTAAACCTAGCCAAGGATAGTAATGATTGATGATAGAATAAATGGCACTACCTCAACAATAATTCGCCCTCTCCAATCGTATGCAAACCTGCCATTCATGGGTTGCCCAAAAATGTCTTTTGCATCTTCATAGTCATTATCAAAGAGGTAAACATGATCACATGTTTCTGGGCAGCATATTGATTGCGAACAGGAACACCCCAATTGCAAACACTGCATGACAGAAAAAACTGATGATTTAGACTGATCAATCATTTCTTCTTCTTTTTTTTTGTTTTTTTCACTGAGAAAGAATAACAGCATAATAGTGAATGCCATGCCCACAGGTGCATAATGTGAGCACCCAAGTGATGTAGATACGTTTTGGATAAACAGCGAGATAAGAATCGAAATTGAATCAATTAGATAAGAATTAAGCAGCCCACAAATTTGCACCTCAGCGTCAAGATCAAGGGATTGATCAAGCAATGGCTTTGTAACATAGGTGAAACTTTCCCAAGGCATGGAGCTTTTAGAATTTTGGTAATCTGAACAACCAGCTGGTACACAAACAGAGTCCAAAAGACCGTCATCTACAATACAAGCAACCGGAATAGATTCCTGCCCAAAGCTTATATCATCACACAAAATGGTACCCTTATGTAAGAGCCTTTGTCCCAAATGATATGAATTAATGATATAATGACACTCATCCACCTCCCATTTATCATTCATATGTTCTGACAAATCTGCAGGTTGTCGTCCCACAAAAGGAAAAGGTACTAATGGAGACAGCAGATGTGGATCCTTGATAATTTTACATCCATTAGGACATACAAATCCATCTTGGTGCCACTCTACCTGAATGTTATGCTCACTGCATAGCTTGGCTGCCTTAAGATATAAACGTTCAGGCAATACCCCATATTTCTCCTCTAGCGAGGCTTTGAGGCTCACTTTGCAGCAAGCTAAGCGAGCAATGGATAAAACATCAAGGTTATTGGGCCAAGGTTTTGTTTTCTGGATCTCAGAAAGCAATGTTTTTGAAATCGACAAGCATTGGGATTCAACTAATCTGCCAAGATTTGCTGCTTCACTTACAGGAGGCTGAACACTTAATTCCCCCATAACCAGTGATTTTGAAGCTTGGATGCGCTTCTTCACATCCCTGTTCCTGATCCTATATGACACTGCCCCCAGACCTTTCTTAAATCTAGGACGACTAAGTCTCCCAGATTTTAATTTACGTGCATAGTATCGAATTCCCTTCTTTGGGGATCGATGGCCAATTACACTTGGTCCCATATGAAGAGCCTGATGGTGACAACCAAGATCAGGTAGCAGATTGCAAATAAATTTTTGACAAGCACCTGAATTTTCAGAGTGATTTATAGAAGTTGAATTACCCAGCTCAAGCTTCAATGCTGAATTGACACCCACATTAATATTATTCTGCTGAGCAACTTTTGACATTTGAAAATCGATAGAATGAACTGATAGTACATGCAACCATAGCTCTTCTGAATTCCCAAAATGGTTACCACAAGGCATACATTGGAGAAGCATGTATCGATCAGCAAATTCAACACCATGTCTCTCATGCACATGGGATTCCAGAACTTTCTTGTTAGTAAATGAATCCAGGCAGATAGCACATGCGTAACCTCTGAACAGCCATTGTGATTCCTTCTTATGATTTTCCTTCCAGTGGATACCAATTTCTTGGTCACCATGGAACACCTGCAAGCAAATTTTGCACTTAATTGTCTTGTCATCTTCACAACTTCCATCAACTTCCAATGGCAAAGGAGCTGATTTTTCCATGACAGCTGAGGAAACATGCGCATCTTCATTGAAACCCCATATCCTATTAAGTCTCTCCTTTTCACTGCAAACCAGCTTCATTAAGAATTCCCCAATACCAAAATCTTTTGACGCTTCAGAAAGGGCCCATTGAAGTTGAATTTCCATAGGAACAGGGTTCCGTAGGGATAAAATGCTCTTGAAGAGCTTGTAAAATAGTTCACATGCTAGATGTAATTGCAATTTTTGCTGAAGTGAGCAGCAGTCCTTCAATAGATCTACAAACACTTCTTTTGATATTATCCTACTCTTACCATTCCTTGCACGCTTAAGCCAGCTAGGAAGGTGTTTATCACAATATAAAGAGTGTCGCTTTGGACTTTCATGGCATGGATAACTGCCAGTGTATGAGTACAAACCAATACAGTGCAGCGCTTCTGTGGCAGTATATTCTTTACCAGAATGCTCAGACTTTTCAATTAAACTGTTTTTTCTCATGACAGAATCACAATCCATGACTGAAAGTGGGTCCACTTCAAGGGGAGTTTCAGCTTCTCCAACCAAC
Source organism: Anacardium occidentale (assembly GCA_026122585.1). Classification (NCBI taxonomy): domain Eukaryota; kingdom Viridiplantae; phylum Streptophyta; class Magnoliopsida; order Sapindales; family Anacardiaceae; genus Anacardium; species Anacardium occidentale. The sequence continues at coordinate 561,223 of JAJEJH010000038.1, read as the reverse complement.
ACTATATCTCTGCAAGATGTTGTTTCTGAACCAGGAATAATCTCCTCATGCTTTCTCTTAACCACATTTTCTGATGAATTTGCAGTATTTTCAGCACCATTCCTTGGTCTGTGTTTTTTGCAGAATGAAAAGCCATATAGAGCCCGGTGCTTACATCTAGTACCAAGAACCGTTGTACCTTCACACATTGGTGTATCAGCAGAGAGTGCTTCCGCTTTAGTAGCACTACCTATAAAACGAGACGCCAAATGTACACAACAGTAAACATCACCATCATTCGCCCACCTCACACACTGTCTTCCCTTAGATTCAATAAAAGCTACACACTGCTGATTCCTATTACCAGAATCTAAAGATTTTTTACTGATCACCTCATTAACAGGTGTCAATTCTATATATTTGGTTTGGTTGGTAGGATATAAAGATTCTTTAACCTCTCCATTCACAGGAGTCCCTTCAACATCTTTGTTCTGCGTGACCTCAGAATTTCCTGCTCCAACCACAATTCCATCCCACCTATCCGCAACACAAGGTAATGTATCTGTTTGTGCAGTTGCCTCCCTAATATATTCCCTTTTGGAAACCTCAGATCTAAATGGAGCAGCATTCACAGTGTCTCGACTATTAAAAAATTCAGAGTCAATTTCAAAAGTCAGAGGATGGTTTGAATCACTGTTTTCCATCAGGGAAGCATGTGGTTCAGCACGACGAACTTCCAGTTTGGGCCTCTTCCTGCTAGCTTGAAGACTTGTAGTTGAGGGACCATTGCTGCTTCGCTGCTCCATGTCTCCGCCATTAGATAGGGGATGAGATGTCGAAAACCATTTCATAACTTCATGCTTCCAAGTTTTCCACTCAGAACCCAGGGTGGGCTGCACTGGTGCATCCCAGAGAGAGTTAACTTCATTCCACAGAATAGAATCATATAGTTCCTGAAGCAAAAGTGGAGAAACATACCAGAAAAAGATTTAAGAACACACAAAAAGCGTTGGTGTTCATTTGACATGATTGAACAAGCAAACTTTTACTAGTATATGCATGCATTCCTCACAAGGCACCAAAGTAAATAAAGAAATATATCACAAGTGCATCAACCAGTTACAATATTCCAATAACTAGTGATAGTCAATTCAAAAAGCAGCACACAGCATAAGCAACTTGAAAAGATATAACCAAACCAATAACTTTTTTCATAACAAGATCTATTTTATAAGTTCTATCAGTAAACTCTACTTAAAGAAACCTTACCAAATGGATTTTAAATATCAATTAAAACTTGCTTAAAAAAAAAAAAGTCATACTGCTCAGCCAATACACTTATTCCAAAGTTCATGATATGCCATTATATGGGCATTGCTATATCATTCAGAGCATCATCATTTTATTTATATTATAATGCCACATATAATGACATATCAGTTGGGATATAAAATTTTGGGATAAGTTTTGGGAAGAGTAGTATTATTGTCAAAAAACAGCAGGGAAATTGAACATTTCATATAAAATCAACTCATCCTCTTTCAACTAGCAGGAAATTTAGCTAAACAAATAAAGAAATAAATAAATGAAGACAACAATTTTGAATAGCTTGTACAAAATATTAGGAAACTAATGCGTAAAACATGGAAAATAATATTAAACACCCCTACATTTTTAGAAATTATCAGTCAGATGATTAAGTTTGGAATTTTTAATAAATTTTCTCTCTAACATTTCAAGAAATTAATCAGAAATCACTATTACTAACATATTGTAGAAATTAATTGCCATTTCATATGACATTTTAACCATTGTGCATTTCAAATTATTCATTTATTAATTTTTTGCAGGGTGAAATGGACTTTTTTTAGTCTTCATAATTGACAACTAATAGTCAATTAAACAGAATATGTTAGTATGAGTGGTTTTAAACAAATTTTTTGAACCATTAGGGGAGAGATTGATTGAAAACCCCAAAGTTACCCTTTGATTGGCAATTTCCAGAACTTTAGGGCTATCTAGGGCTATCTAATTTATTACTTCAGCTGAATCTATTATATCTAACAAACAAGTAAGAGTATGACATACATCTTTCAGCAGTTCAATTGATTCAGCACTCTGTGCTTTTTGACATTGCTGTACCCAAGAGGGAAAAGAATGACCTAGCCAGTCAGAATTGATGTAGAGTTGCAATATCATCTGTAGAAAAGACAAACACGATTCAGTTATACCTAAAAAATCCCCTCTACCCAATCTGAGAGAGGGAAAGATAGAGATATCAGAGAAAAACAAAATGCTTCTAAGTACACGTAAAAACTAAACTCACTTCAGTATACCCTTGAATCGTAACAACCAGGGTCATGCACAGAGTAACTTTTTTCACCATCTAGCTCCATTCAGTTTCATTCCAGAACATAACCCTAAAATTAATTAAAATTTTCTTTGATACTCACGTATAAGTTTCTTATCAAAATATTGTGATCCTACACTAACATCCTATACCAAAAACATATATCCACTTGCATGTGAATAAGAGAATCTTCAAGTATAGGATGCGAATTTGGCACTGGAATTCCTCTTTCTATGTACTAAAAAGAGCTCAATAATAAAAAAAACTGTAATTTTTCTAATATTTATGGAGAATTAAATAAAGGTAACAATATTTGTTATGTTAATTTTTTCTGAAGAGAGAATGATCCGATGTCCCAACTATCGAAGTGTTAGAGATTTACGCTTTGAAGCTTGAGGAGCATCCTTCCAAGATCAGAATAACCAACACAGCGAGAAGCCTCCATAGCAAATTCCTTCCAAACAATCACATTACGAGCAGTCTCCACCAAAGCCTGCACAAGTTTTGAACAGACTGCTATATGAAATAGGAAACTAGCACAAAAGTCAAGGCCAAAATTCACATCCAAGAAAGACACATGGAATCACAAACCTCTGTATGAAACTGGTCCACAATATTCAGCATGCCAACTGCAAGCTTTTGCATTATATACCGACGTGCAACAGTCAAATCTTTAACCATCTTTAATCCAACCTTATGTGTCCTATACGCAATAGGCTGAGGAAACTCACTGATAGATTGGACAAGCAGCATATCTGCCCAAGAGTAATTTCTGGTGTGGGGGAAAAATATCACAAAATACTTCTTCCGGTCATGAGTTGGTTTTGCTTTCAAAGTTGATAAAGGCCAGTCAGCCCTAGCACATCTGATTCCTGCCTGCCACTTTCCCCTCCACTATACTTGGAGAGTATCAACACAAAAATAAATTCAGGGTACATTTAAATTTTTTGTACAGGATAAGGGAGCCAACAAACTACCAAAAAATACTTCATCAGATAATAAGAGGCTTTGACTTAATATAAAAAATGTTAAATAGCATAGCCTAATATTCTTATAAAAACAAGCACCAGTTTCACAAAATTTAAACCTCATATGGTTAGAGCATTCACAAAAGCCAGTGCAAAATATGCATATGAACCATGAAAAAATATATATATATATATATATACACACACACACACACATTTGATGTAAGAGAAAGATATAAACACTAGCAATTACCTTGACCCACAATGCAACAGATTCATCATGTTCCAGCCACTGGGGCTCTGAAACAGGTGATTCTCCCTCTCTATTGTCACATGGCAGCTCGCTTTCCATTGTATCCACAATTAAATTAGAGTTTTCGGAAGCCTGATAAGGTCCCATGCAATCATTTTGTGCATTTAAGTCATCATCTTCAAAATCATGGGAACCACAAGATCTTGGGCCCTCAACCAGAGAATCAAATTGTGAAGCTCCAGTATGATGTCGTTGTGAAATTGGCAACTCAGCCCCTGACCGAGTCGCTTGACCTTCACCTTGTGTTTCCAGTACAGGCCCTTCTACATTTAACAAATCATCCATTCTAACATCTTCTGTTTGAACTTGATTTTCATGTTGAAAGCAATTAGATTCTCCGTCATAAACAAAACCTGCCCCTGAACTCTGTTTAGCATCAGACTCTCCAACATATTGAACACCAGAACAGGGAAGCACTTCCATAATTTGCATTAATATCAGTACAGCTGTATCACATGTGCATAATCATTGACCATAACACAACTTCCTGTTCAAATAACGTTCAAATCCTTCGAAAAGTCAGATATACATACTATATAAGATGCATATGTGCATGTGTTACATATACCAACAAGATTTAGTTAAGACTGCACCAAATAAAAAATTAGAGAATTATATCCTCCAAATTGCCTTAGAGATGTTAAATAGTATATGAATGTACATATGTGCATGTGTTAAAAGAAAGGAGGGGAAGACTTTTCACTAAACAAGCTGAAACATATAGGTTTTCAATTAAAATTGCCTACCAATCCAATTGTGGAAACAAAGATCTTCAAAATTGAAGAAAAGAAGAAATGGGACAAGAGGCAGGCACTAATGCAGCACAGCACATATTTAGTCTTTAAGCACATGTCAGAATTAAAATTACCCTTCCTCCTAAAAAAAATAAGTTCCCATTTATTTTTTTTTCCCAAAAGCATGAAAATATGTATGTCCACCATTAATTCATATTGATATACCAAGCTGTGCATAATTAACATGTCAAAAAGACAAAAACCAATTGAAACTTGAATTCATATTGCAGTAGCATCTATAAGGATTAATCAGATCCAATCACAATGCTACAGTCTAGAATCACACTGTGGACACAGGGAGAAAAGTAATGATAGATGAATAGATTCTCATTTTTTTCATTTGGAGAAGACAAACAAAAAGGAAGATTGACTTCATAGGTAGAAGAATTGAGGGACTGGAATTAGAAAGAAGAGAAAAAAAGTATTTTTACATTACCAATTAAACAATTGGTTTTCGATATCCATGTTTCAATTAGTAAAAAGAGCTAAGGGATGCATGTCATAGAACAACTGATTACAATAGATTATCATTCAAAATGCAAGCTCTTGCACTCAAGTTTCATAACCACAGAATTTATGAGCAATTCACTCATGTCAAACAAGGTCTTCATTACAGAATGGAGCAACTTCATGTGCATTTCAGGGGCATGCGCTAATTGTTTTCAAAGAATAAACCAAAAATGTAAGAAAGATAATTATGTATACATGACTAACTCTACAAGTATCAACCAATGTCTTGGGAATGCAACCCCTAGGACATTTTATTATTTTCTTAATCTATCGTTAATCATCAAAAATAAAAAATAAATCTAAACATATAATCTGTTTATGCAAAAGCAAAGCAAGTATAATTCCACTATATCTGTTTCATAATTCATTATCATGAAATTCTTAAGTTATCTGCGGGTAAGATGACCCAATTCATATTCCTTCTTCATGTTTTTAAAGGCATTCCTGATATATCCAATGGGCGTCCCAAAAATATATAATATTTAAGACTCCCAATATTGTGCACAAGCCTAAAATTTGTAAAGATAAACAATCATATTGCATATGACCAAGTAAAAAAAAAACCTATGATTTTAATTGATCATTTTATTTCAATTAAATACTAGAAATTAGGGAAAAAAATTAAGAACATTTATCAAAAAGATGGGGAAAATATCGTACTCATTTACTAATCAAATGAAGCTTATAGCGAAATGAGTAAGACTATTTAATCATATCAATCAGAAGAATATTTCCATAAATTTATAAAAGCAAAAAAATTTTGAAAGGCTGAACTCAAGCCAAGAAGCCGAATGTAACTATCAAATCATCATTCAATCACACTGTACACATTACAGATTGCCTCCGTCACATCTTGCTAATTACCAGCGTAAATTACACTATACTGCATAACAACAACGTCGCCTGACTAGAAGCTCATCTTGATTCATGTACACCGACTTGCTTTACATACTAATTATCAATGAAAAACCCAATAACTCAGATAGCAAGAAGCCAAGACACATAATTGTTCAGGAATTATCAAAGGTAAAAGCTTTAATTAAACCCAGAAACAAAATTACATTAAAAACCTACCTTATCACTATAAATTGGTACCATAATGCCAAAAACCCATAATAGATCCTTATTAACTAGAACTATTAACCTGATCATAAACATGTAAAACATGTCGTAAACCTAGAAGGTGGGTCCATACCCAAAAAAATCGAGATCAATAAAATTCAGCATGTAGCCAAAAATTAAAACTAACCCATTAAAAAAAAATAAAAAACGAAAGATGGACTTGGTATGGCTTTAATTTTTTATACAAGGGAGAGAAGAAGTTGGCTGATGAAACTGACTGGAAAAATGTGACATACATACATACATACATACATACAAGTATGTTGATATGCCTAAGCTAAGGCAATGAAAATAAAGAAAAGAGAATAATAAACAAATTTTATGTAGTACTAGGGATAATGTACCTTTAAAGAATAGGGAATTTCGTTGCTGTATTGGGTTAGCTAGGCCAGGCAAGACAACAGGTGGACTTTTAATATCAGACTGACTATTTAGGCAGGCACGTACCCTGCCCAAAATGAGAAACTTTGTATTGTAGTAGCGTACGTGAATTGCCTTGCCAGGTGGGGTAGGATTCCAATTCAACAGGAACTTAAATAAAGAAGATCTAATCTTAGAGAACTCTGAGAGATGAAGGAAGCCAGGACGGAAGTGACTGGGTTAGGTAGAGGTTGTGTTTGTGTTGGTACTTTGTATTTGATTTATAATTGAAGGAGGTGACTCTCCAATATGCGTTTATGAAGGGTGCCGGAGTGTGAGGGTGATTTTGTAACTTCAACCTTCGCTTGCATTTAAAAGGCGAGTGTGTTGAGTTCTTGAGTTGCTGTGATTTGGGGGTTTTTATTTGTAAAGAGATTTTAATTTCCAAGATTAGACACTGAGAATTGAGACGTGGTATTGTTAAGGTCGAGAAGAATGATAACGACGTCGTATCATGTCTCTTCTTATTTCATGCCGGCCCACATATTCTCAAAGCCTAATGCCATTAAGGCTGGGCTTTACAACGAACCCAATAAAATATATTCTCATTAATATCCAAATTAATATTTTTATTATACACTTTTTCGAAGGAGAATTCAGAGAAGAATCAAACAAAGCCACCTGAGCAATGCACAGGATTCAGGAAGAACAACTTCAATCCACCCTTGAAAAATGAGTTATAAGAACAGTCTGCTTGACCTTTATTTTTCTCGTTCAGTTTCTTCAGCTTGAGCCACTGCTTCTTTGTTTTCCGGATAATGGTGACTTTGTCGTCCGGGTCTTTGCTGAATGTGTAGCTTCTGAGATACCTCTGCCTACAAGCAAAGCGCTCATCAAGACTTCGCCGACATGGGTCGGAGACAGAGCGGGCGGCGAAGCCCAAAGAAGGAGAAAACGAAAACTTGTCTCTCTTATCTTCTTCTTCGTCTTCTTGCTTTGTCATCATGCTTAGCTTTCTCAGAAACAAGGCGTCTGATTCTGCCCATTCTTTAAGTTTTCTTATTCTGATCGGATCCTGAACGTCGACACACCCACAAACACCGGAGCTTATCATCTTCTCCTGCTTGTCCGGAAAGGGAAGGGCTGTGCCATTATATACTGTGAGTTTGACAGGAGTCTGGTTAAACTAAATAAACCAACTTTGAGAATAAGGCAGGTTAATTATGTCTTCTTAATGAAGTTAATTAATTTATATCAATGATAAAATCCATATCCTGCATTGTATGGAAATTTAATTAAATTGAACAAATCATAACCCACTGCCCCATAAATATAGGTCACCACAATTTAATATAGGTAAAACCAGTAACCGATGAAAGCACCTTGACTGAACCTGACAAGGGTGCGTAAGGACAGACATTCCGGTTAAGACTCTCTAGGTAGAACCATTTTCCTTCTTGTTTTGTCGAGAGAATCTTTGAGTTGTGCTTTTTCATAGTTTTGTCCTTTCACATGACGCAAAAACCAAAACAATTGTGGGCAATAACCGATACCAACTAAGATTTTATACTTTCGAGTATGACTATGGTCCGATGCTTATTTAAAATTTACTGGCTTAGTATGGTTAGCTGGTTAAAGCCTAATTAATTATCTTCTAAATATTTCGAAAGCATAAGATAGATCAAATAGGTCAAAAATTATGTATCATCAAAAAGTTCTAATAATATTAGTGTGGACCGATTATTTTACCGTATAAAAATGGATATTAACTATATGTAATAATAGATCTAAATCAAATTAAATTTGAATATTTTTAGTTTGAGTTTGGTTTAAATAAAAAATAATTAAGTTTAAATTCAACTAAAGTTTATTGAATCAAAATTAAGGATAACTTAACTTTGATTTGATTAAAAAATAGTTTAGTTTGATGAGGTTTGAGTTTATATATTGAATATATGATTTGAATTTATAACTCAAATTTGTAGTTTATTAGTAAAATAAAAGTATTTTTCTCAATAATAGACAAAATAACATCATTTTGATAATTATTTAGTATAACTTGTGTTAAAACCCAAATTACTAAATGAAAAATAACCTAGAGGGGGGGTAAATAGGTTATTTAGAAATCTTTTGTAATTTTAAAACATTTTCCTATTTTACCAACTCAATCATACAAATATATATATAATCACAATTAAACACATGACTAAGCAAATAAATACAAATTAAAGAGAGTAAGAGAAAGAAATTGCTTAGTCAATTTAGAGTGGTTTGAAGTTTCTCCACACTTCCTACGTTCACTACTCAAAGCAATCCCACTTGAAGATTTTCTTCCACTAACTTCAACCTCGAAGTTACAATAGTTTTAATACAAAAGATTTCACCCTTTTTACACTAGTTTGATACAAAGGATTGCGTCCTTAATTTAATTTTAACAGAGATTATATCTCACACTAGTTTCACGAGATTGCACCTAAGGGTTTCTGGAAAGTTTACAGAAATTTTGCCTCATAAGGCTGATACACATTTGAGCTCACAAGGTTTTTCTCAAATGATTTACAAAATAACTTCTAGTAAGAGAAATTGGAGAAGAATTAGAGAATGAAAGGATAAGAGTTTTTAGTCTGATTCTCTAACCCTTGAGTCTTCAAATCATCTCTAATTTATAGCATTTAGAATAAATTAGCCACAGGGATGATTTAAGAGTCGTTGGAGACTTTATAGGAAGTTACATGGGTGTGTCTTTCACTTGCATGTCGTGCTTCCTTTGTTCTGCACTTTCTAACAGTCATATTTTTCCTATCGCGCACATACACACAAACGTGTGTCCCATACACACTCGGTCGTGTGTCTTTAAAGTTTTAGCTCTTTAGGATTTCAGAAGGCCACACGGTTGCATGTAAGATACCCGCACGACCTTCACACGATTAGCATTTTTCAGGTAACACGGGCGTGCGTTATAGCTGCACAGGCATGTATCTAGCAAAGCTTTTCTTACACGGGTACAGTTATATCTATATGGGAGTGTGCGTCCTCATAACTTGGCACATGGTCATGTGCTCAAAAAACACATGATCGTGCGTTCTGCTTTCTTTGCATACGGACGTTTTGCACGATTCATCCCAGTCATATGTTGCTTTTATAGCACACACAAAATCGTGCATCTTTGACACACATGGTCGTGTGTCCTGTAATATCTGTAAAAATAAAACTTTTGGTCATCTTTCTCATGTTTAATACATACATGGACCAGTTAGATATTTTAACATATGTTTTGCATCAATTTAAAACCCACGAGGGTCCAACAACTTGAATTGAATCGTGAGCTAAGATAGAAAAGACTTGAATTATCTCTTGACTCAAGAATTGAATCAAATCGAACTCTTTCTAGTTCGAGTTTAATTTGGTTTCAAATATAAACCAACTAATTTAACTCAAAACAATAAACTCTCACTTTCAAAATAAATAAATAAATAACAATTTTTTACCTTGCGTCAAGTCCTGTTTAGTAAATTTTGTTATATTTTAGAGTAAAAACAAAAAAAAAAAGACAAAAATACGCATAAATATTGAATTTTCACTTAATCTTTTTGCTCTTTCTCCTCGATTTTGATCCTTTTATTCTTATTTTCCATAAAATAAATTTACAATTCAAAAAACTAATCACTTTCTCTCTCATTGTTTGTTTTTAAATAGAATCATGAAGAGCAATACCAGCACCAGACTCATCTACTTTACCCTTTCATCCATTACAAATGAAAGACAGAACATAATAAACTTAAAGCATGATTACGCCGTTAAGGTGACTCAGGCTTGTTGACCGAATCAAGCTCACTGACCATCTCTCACTTCACAATTATCGTGATCACTTGTACCTTCACACATGAAGAGTAAAGAAGTAAGTGAGACACTTAGTAAGTAAAAGACTTTGTTTATACTTTTACTTAATCCACCTTAATTATTTCATTAAGAGTATACCTCTAAATGTCAACTAAGATGATGTTTACTTATCTCTTATACAAGAAACTCTAAGGTCCTATTAGGTCATCTAAGATGCATTATGGATTTTAAATTGGGATGACCTACCATAACTTAAACATTAAAGTGAAATACTAAACTAACTTGAAATTAAAATTGTGATTATAACTGCTTATCTATGTTAGTTAGACTTGGTTGAGTCAAAGATTAAATACCTTAGGCATGTGAACTGTTGTAGTCTCTTTTCCTTATGTCATTGGATTGTTATCTCAAAATTGGGTTTTATTGTGAGCCAATGTATGGCTATAGGTATAATGTCATATTATGGACTATTATACCCTACTATAGACGGTGTAGGAAGAAAATTTCACAAGTGCCCCATTAAAATGAACTTATTAAACATATCTGCTCCTAAGTAAACTTGGGTTCATGTATATGGGGAGATATGTTCTAGAGGCACTAACTTAGGCTTGTTTAACTTTCACCCTATCTTTCCATCCTATCTGATATATGTTATCCCTTTACTTAGGCATGTTTGATGTTTATTACACCCCTAATAGTTTGTACTATCATTTGGGACACATATCCTTGTACAAAGGCTTAATGCTTAACTTATTTTGTTTGCTTTCTCTGTTACACCGATAAGTTATCTAGTGTATGAGTGTGCCTTAATTCTTCTTTTCATGCACGACTTAACCTCTCACAAGTAACCTTGAGTGTACATGTTTGTGTGCATGGATGTATATCTTTTTATAGTGCATAACTTCATCGTGCATAACTTCATAGTTATGACACAATGTTCATGTGTAGCATCACAGGATTAGAAATACCTTTTAGGTTAGAATTTAGGGTTAGATGTAAGAAATAGTAATAGATTGGGAGTTAGAAGAGTTGAGGAGTGAGATAGTAAGTTTTCAGAGCTAGTGTGGCTTACGCATGATTCTCCTTAAGAGGTTTTTTTCATGCGAAGCGTGGGAAATGAAGTTTCTTCATTTTTTCTTGTGCACGACCATGCATCATTTGATGCACTCTCGTGCATGCTTGTAAGAAGAGAGAGATGATGAGTTTAAGGCTTTTTTCACTCGTCCTTATCCATTTTCAGCCAAAGTTTCCTTTTATTTTCAGAGAATCCCAACCTTAGGGTTGATTTGCAGCAGCCAACAACTCTTAATCTAGCAAGAGAGTAAGATTTTGGTTATAGAGAAAGATTAGAGCATCCATGGCAAGAGGTAAGTGTTTCCTTACCTCTTCCTTGATTTTCCTAGTATATGTTGAATTTGTGATGTGATGATTTATATTCCCAGCATGCTTTTGATTTATGTGACTTGATTATGTGTTGATATGATGAAAAGAAAAGGCTTGTGATGATGATTTCCACCAAAGAACATGTTTGTGTATATATATGCATGAATATGTGAGTGAATAGTTGTTTTGATGGTGGATTGTGATGTGGTATATTATGGATGAAATTGAAGCATGTTGATGTGGTATTTGAAGTATTAGATGTGTTTGAAGTGGTTTAATTGTAGAAATGTGTAGCCTTAGACGAGATTATGCAAGTTTCAGGTAAGTTATACCGAAACAGAGCAGGACACACACCCGTGCACCTACGAACGCACGCCCGTGTGCCTTTGCACTTGCAAGGTCACGCGTGTGTGCACGACTGATTTGTACAGGAGGCATGATCCTGTGTCTAAGGGACACGACCATGCATTTGCAATTTGAGAGAAAAGAGCATAAATTCCAAACCCTAGCACGATCAAGCGCACGGTCGACGCATGACCCTATGTGTCTTCATGCATGCCCGTGTGTCTTACCATGCACACCCGTGCTCAAGCATAAAATTTGAGAATGAAATTAAAATAAAGCATAATGCATGGTAAATCTTTCAAATGGTTATTCAACCTTAAAAAAAGATGGAATAAGATAAAATGAGATATCATAAGCATCTCATAGCATGACATGTCAAGACATTAGCACGAAAAGGGATTAAAGGATCTGAATACATTAGTTATTCAACATTTAGGACTCGATATCTGGGTAATTATTTTAGGTGAACTCGATGGGATATCTATGAGATTTCAACCTTCTGACTACGGTCAGATCGTTTCAGTTTCAGCTTATTGGTCTAAGGACTGGTATGTATGTTATACTCAACTTTATAGTATTTCGTTAGACTGTTTCAGCCTATATGACCAAGATGTTGAATCTCTATGTTCATCAGTCTGATCAGCACAATAGGTATCTTCGGATACATAGAGATTTAGATGCATGCATATTCATTATTTTCTATATAAGGCACTCAACATGATTTGATACTATGACACTCATTTCATAACATTAATTATTAATGCAATCAAGAAAACAGAATAAGCGATATTCAGATGAATGTGCAAGTGAAATGTATGGGTATTTAGGCCAAGGCCAGGTATGCGTAAAGGAAGTAGGAAATGCTTATTGGGTGATTTTATCACTCATTCATTTCCTTCATTTCTTTCTTGTAGGTAGGTTTAGTGTTGGTGAGGTGCGGGTAGATCATGGCTTATAAGAGAGGGTTCCAGTTAGATTGTATAGTTGGCCTGATGGGATTATTTGTACAAATGTATGTACTCTGATGTAATATATAAAAATGTATATATGTAAAGTTTGTTTTGACCCACCATTGTGTATATAAGTTTTCAACTTCCATATGCATATGTATTAATACAGTAACAACTTTCTTTTCGTAGGATTCTGGTCGCGTATACCAAAATTTTCAGTACATTATTATTAGTAAAGAAATAAATAAGCAACAGTTGTGTGTGCGACAACGGGTCCTACAACATGTGTACATGCTTAAGTGTTTAAGTGTATCAATTCTACTTCTTACTCATAAGCATGATGGATCTATTAATTCACTATAGCATTCAGACATCTCTCAATGCAACCAATCACCATCGTTTTGATCATATTTTCTTAAAGACTATATTAAACTAGTATCAAAACTACATCGATCTTTATACAAGATGGTTTGGTTACCTCAAATTGAAGGATCACATGTATCACCATTTATTAGAAGGTGTGTTCAATAGATAATTAGGCAACCATTCATATAAAATCCGTTTGGTGGGTCAATTTGATGGACTCGTCTAATCAACATGCGTTCATGTGTTATACTAGGTTGTTAGTAAACATCATTGACACAAAAAATTTGTATCACCTTTTGATAAAATCGTTTAATATTATGATAATCTTAACTATATTATTTACATTTTTTGTCAAGATAATATAGGGATTATGGACATTTCTAAAATAACTATCATATGTGAATGTAAGGTTTCCATGATCAATTGATATACACTAATCCCCTTGCCATGATGTAGGACCCGCCGCCCCGAGTACCCCTGCTGCTGAAAGAAACTAATCTTTTATTCAATAAACTGGAACTTGGGTACCCGAGACGGGAATCCTACGAAAAAGCAAAACTACCTGCTGATCTAATTTACACTGCAAGCGGAAGCTGAAACTGAAATATACAATGAGCCCAACTGGCTTTACTATATATATATATAACTGCTCTGTACAACTGTTTTACATCTGAGTACATATACATTTGCAAAACGTACAAGTACAAGACCTCACAGGTCCAACTGAAAATAAAATACAAACTGGAGAGTGTGTGTGGGGTCCTCCTCGCCAGCCTCAATCCACCCGCTCCTCGCCAGCAGCAAACTGACCTGAAAAGGAAGGAAGAAGGAAAGGGATGAGTGATAAAGATCACCCAGTAAGCATTCCTTACTTCCCTCAACCCACGCAAGCAGCAAACAAGGGCATGCATACCTGATCGGCCCTATTCATGCATCTAATCGCTTGCTGGCACTGAATCTGATTTATCTGATTACTGCTGTTATCTGATTATTCTGTTATCTGGTTACTGATTTCTGATTAATGCATGTCAATATGAATATATGAAATGACATGCTGAGCTGGAATCTGAAAATGACTGATGATGCATGTATCTGAGCATCTAACTGAATGTACCCGAAGGTACCTGCTGTGCTGATCAGGCTGATGAACACAGGGATTCGGCATCCTGGCCAAGTGGGCTGAACATTCTAGCTACTGGCTAGAAAGCTGAAACTGATCTGCTGATATACTGCTGAGCTGACTGACTGGTGTCAGAAAGCTGGGTCCCACAGATGCCCCCTCGAGTTCACCCCAAAACTGAAACCCATAGATTGGGTTCTGACTGCTGAAAACTATTGAATTCGGATTCCCTGGATCCTCATTCAGACTATATGCTATGCTCTGAATGCATATGCTGCTATTCTTAACTGAATTCTGAATTATCTGATGTCTGATTGCCTTTGGATGGATTACCAAACCTTTAATAAATCAATTTCTGAATTTCTGGAAGAAACTGGCTGACACACGGCCGTGCAAGGAAAGCACACGGTCGTGTAGCACACACACACGGCCGTGCAGGCAAAGGCACACGGGCGTGTGCCCCAGCACACGGGACCGTGTGCTGGTCGTGCGTCTGGGCGTGTGTGCTTCTGGAATTCTGGCCATTTCATGCAATAAATGGGACACACGGCCGTGTCCCTCAGGACACACGGTCGTGTCCCTGCGTTTTCTGCCCGTGTGCACTTCGTGCACACGGCCGTGTCCTTGCAGAAACAAGGGCACACGGGCGTGCTCTTGCGGGCACACGGTCGTGTGTCTTGTTCTGCTCAGACATGGCTCGCCTGAAACGCGCTGGAAACCAACTGATTCTCATCCAAACTGAAATTAACTGGAAACATACATAAATGGCACTTCTAATAACACATATCAATCATCAATTTCAACATCCATCCACTGCTACTGATTCCACCATTAACACATCAAGTTTTCTCACACTACACACACACAGCAAAGCATGCATGGTTCTGGGTGGAAAATAAGCATGGCAATCAACACATAATCATCATCTCATCATCATACATACATACAAGCATAGCATCTCAAGCTAGGAATGGAAACTCACATTTCCATCCACATCAAACAAGCTGGAAAACTGAAGGAGAGAGTAAGAAACACTTACCTCTCGACATGGCTGCTGGAAGCTTAAACTCAAGCTATTCTCTCTGATCTCTGGCTGGATTGGGAGCTGCTGGAAGCTGGACTTCTCTCCTAGGGCTGGAAGCTGCTGAAAAGGAGAAGAAAGCTGGCTGAAATGGGTGAGAAAATGAAAGTCTCCCGTCTCTCTCTTTCTTTAATCCCACCTGCACGGGCGTGCAGGCTTGGCGCACGGGAGTGCACCTGGGAAAATGGATGAAATCCATTTCCCGCGCTTCGCATGATTAAAACCTCCCTAAAGGCATCATACGAAGGCCACACTGCTCTGGAAAATTACTAACTCACCCCTGAATTCTGATAAACTCCCAATCTATCTCTGAATTCTATTTCTAACCCCAAAACTCTACCCCTAAGGGCTTTTCTAAAACTGGGATGCTACACATGATTTTACCATCAAAAGAATATTCATTTATTTTACTTATGGTAAAAGAAATGTTGATGAAAAAAATGTCATTTTATTAATATAAACATGGTTACAATACAAAGAAATAGATGTGATGATTAATGTTAGAAAACCTATTGGTTGAGGTAAACTCCCCAGAATAGAAACTCGATTTGAACTTCGACAAAAATTTCAAATTCAATGATCAATTGCATCACCCTTACTTCCCACGTTTTAGGTAAGTAACTAACAACTAAAAGTTTTTCAAAAACATATATTATTAATTATATGAAAAGAACAATAAGAATGAGGAAGAAAAATAGTTATTCAATCGTGAATGCTAGTTAAGATTTCAAGAGTTGAGACAATGAAATAAGCATAAAACTAGTGAAATATAAGGTCCAATGTAGTGACCCCCGCCCCAAGTCACTGTGCGCTGCGAAAATATACTATAGATAATAAATAAAATATACTTGTAACAGGGATCTCTACAGCAAAAGAAACTACTACTGCTACTGAATTTAAAATTTATTTTAAAAGAAAGCTGTAAATATAATTTACTGTGATAGTAAATTAAAAATACTAAAATATACGCATAAAAACCTCAGGCTACTCATGTATAAAACACACTACTAATACAGTGTATACTAAAGTATAATACACACATATATACTAAAGTATAATATACACATATATACATGAGAAATAAGTAAAAGCATGCGAGTTAAACATGTTATCTGCTGCCGAGCCATATCCCTAAAATCTCATAGTTGTCTCGCTCCAGCGCAACCCTCTCTAATCACTGACCTGCAAAAAGAAAACAAGGAGTGAGTGACAAAGTCACTCAGCAAACATTTCCTAACTCAAACACTCGTATGTCCAACACTTAGCTGGCTATGTGACTCGTCACGTAGAAATTTTGCTTACAGTTTTCTTATTTCTGATTCTTTTTATATTTTGAAGTACATCTGTTTTCTGTATTATGTTTTGTCTTATTCTGCTCTGTTTCTCATGAGATGTTGTACATGATATGAAATGTATATGCTAATGTCATATATATGCTGTAAAATCATAAAACTTGCCTTTGGGCCTGACTTTTTGAAAAACTTTCTTTTCTGAAAACTCTTTCTGATAATAAAAACTATGATCCGAAGATCTTGAGTATATACATATAGTATAAGCTGAAAACTGTATCAGAAAGTACTATATCTAAAAATATTTGTTATGCTGGTCAGATGATGAATACAGGGATTCGACACCCTGACCGTGTGAGCTCAAATCCTACCGAATCTACTGATGCACAACCAGCACTCTCTCTAACGAGCGTGGTCAATGACCATGTCCTCTCTAGTAGACGCTGGTTTCCTTCTCTAGCGAGTGTGCGAACTCACAGGTGTCACCTCGTATCTACCCCTAACTGATATCCAAAACATCATATATATAGATATTTTAAAATCATACTATTGGATCTTTGGATCTGTTTTTGAAAACATCTAATATAACATGTCATACTCAATACTAATAATCATGCATGAAATGCTATTTTATTACTGAGTTCTGTATGCTTAGAATTGGCTTAGAATGACTTATCTTTGCTTTAATATTCTTTTTCTGTTTTTATTAAGCCACACGGGCGTGTGTTTCTATATACACGAGACCGTGTGCTTCCCGTGTCCTTGGACGTGCTAGCTTCTATAATCATTTTATCAAAACTTGGCTGACCACACAGGCGTGTAGTGTGAACACACGGGTGTGCATACAAGACACAAGGTCGTATCTCATACTGCATGAGCGTGTAACCGTCTCACAATACTCCCGTGTCCTACTTACACGAGCATGTAGAATTGGGAATGGATACACGGGCATGTGTCTGGATTTTTATACATACACGGGCAACATGCAAGGTCGTGTTTCATACAGAATTGAGGCCACACGGGCGTGCATCCTCGGGTACACGGTCGTGTGCTCAACCTAGAATCTACATATTACGTCTAGAAACCCATAAATTCCACCCCAAACTCATCCACACTTCAATTCATCAAGCATACACATTCAATACTGCTACTAGCATGCAAATATTCGTCATATCATCATGTCAATCACGCCATATATCATAAATAAAGCATGTAACTCATGTATACAGAATATACACATATAAATCATGCAATTAACCACTCGATCAATCCATAATTCATCATTTCAAAGCTCAAGCATGTTGTTAACATCTCAAACAAGCACACAATGGTTCTTCACAACTCAAAACAGCAAAACATACTATGAACACAATGAAAGAGATAAGGAAACACTTACCTCTCGCTATAGACGTTGGACCTCTCTCTCTGGAAGCTTCTAGATCTCTAATTTAGAACTGAGCTGCTAGGGGATCTCTCTCACCCACTCTAAGGTTCACTAGAGCTGAGGGAAGAAAAAGAAAATAAAAACTGGAAAAGCTAGAAATTGCGTGAATTGAAAAATAAAACAATATATGGCTAAATAGCAAGACATACGATCGTGTGCGCAGTGGAAATCTCAATTTTTACTCTCTTTTGTGTCATACACAGAATATTCTCCTAGAATATTCATGTACAAACCACAAAAGGCGTCTAAAAGACTCTTCTACCCCTGAACCCTCTCAAAACTTTCCTATCAAAGAAATCTCTCTTTTACCTTTGGATTCAAAACCTAAAAAGACAGTTTTACCATTGGGCTGTTACATCCAACGAGTCTAGTAACATTATCAAATTAATAATATATGAGATAACGACATTGAAAGGCACCAAACTATCATTTTTAAAATAAATGGATTGAATTTTATTTTTTCTTATTGAAGAGACCAAAGTTTTTTTATCATATCAAACTTTGCAATTTTTATATTAAAGCAATCAAAATTTAATTAGTTTTTATTGAAGGTATTAAAACTCTCACGTGACTTTAAACGATATTAAATAAAAATAATATGATAAACTTTTTTCATTTTTATACGAGAACACTGACAATTTATGTATTAATTTAGACATTTGCAACCCATAAAAACCTTAAATTATATTTTTTTTCTCAAATATATTTCAACAAAAACCATAAAATGTTATCCGTATCAATCGAGAATTATCTCAGTCATTATTTTTATATTAAAACAAAAAGGTCTATTTCATTAATGAGGTTAAACACATTTTTGGACGATATAATATAAATTTAGTCTATTCAATAGAAAAATAAAAAAAACTTAGTCTTTTCAATAGAAAGATAACAATGTTCAATCTATTTATTAAGAAAATGATAATTTGATATTTTCAGGTGTTGTTATCTCAATGATATATTATTGTCTAGAAACAATTGAATTCAATTTCTTTTATTGAAAATATTTAACAAATATTGGGTTAACGTTCGATTTTGTGTAAACTTGATATGAAAAATGCTAATTTATTTACTTTCTATCTAACGTTAATGTTCGTCAAATAACATTCCTCATATTCGAAAAATTAGTTGAAATTCATGTATCCTTAATTCAAAGTACTAAATCATTGAGTGACACATAATTATTGAAACTCAAATTAATACGAATTATAAGTACACATGATTTCAATAATAGACTAACGAGATCCGTAAAATTAATAATAAGAAAACAACATCTCAACTAGGGTCAAATACAAACTAAGCTGACTCAATCTCAAAGTTTAGCCAAACATGGTTCAATTCGATTCACATTCATTTAGTTCGAATTTTGAAAGTCCACTCGTTTTTTAAATCAAACAAAACTCGAGTTTGAGAGAGTTCGACTTGTTCTTTGAGTTCATTTCAAATCTTTGGTTATAATTTGTCGTTTGAATTTGTGGCTCGAGTTCGACTCAAATTTGTGGCTCGAGTTCGACTCAAATTTGTGGCTTAGATTGGTGACTTAGATTCATAACTCGAGTTTATAGTTTGAATATGTGGTCTAGATTTGTAGCACGTATCTATAGTTTGAGTTTGTAATTTATTGATAAAACTACTTTTATTAATGAGCTATCAACTCAATCTATAAATTTAAATCACAAATCCAAACCACAAATTCGAGTCATAAATTTGAATTATAAATTGAAACCAAATTGAATTGAACATTTCTATCTAAGTCAAACTTGAACCGTCCTTTATTTTAACTCAATGAACTCATGCAAATGTTGAGCCAAACCATTTTTTTTAAGCAAAACTCAAATCGAAAAGTGTTTGAACTTGGTTTGATTCGTATCCACTGCTAATCTCAACTAATAAAATCATCCAATATTCATCTCTGGAAAATTTACACAAATCAAAAGTACAAACTGTGCAAATTTATGTGCTTCTTTTATACAAATATGTACCCCTGATCCGCTATTTTCTCCTAAATTATAACTGGGACTTTCTAATATGATATGACTGTTGACTTAATTAAAAATCAACATTACCAATTAAATTATATGTTCTTGTTGCTGCACAACCAAGACTGAACATTTTCCAGTTAAATCTTTTGAAGCAAGCAAGTCTCCCATGATTCCAATCTCTGGAAATTCACTCCATTCTTTAAGTCCCGAAGTCTCTGGATCTTCAATGTTGTATCTTCTGCCAACAATGATGAGATCAAATTCATTCACCATGGAATGAACAATGTTCACTGTTTCGTGTCCAACATCCACCACATGCTTAATGTATCTGATACATTCATTGCTCTGAACGTCCCTCAGAACCTCAGAATCAACAATGGTTTCCCAGTCTACTTCACCATCAATGTCATCCCTTTTGGCAATGAACTGTGCCACTGTAAGCCTGACTTTCGTCTTCCTAGCCATTCTTTTGGCTAATGTCAAAGCCTCGCGATCATCGTTGCCACCAAAGAAGAGCACAGCCACCTTGAAGTGTGCATCCAAATAGATAGGTGGCCTTATGTTGCCATGATCGATGAGGATTCCTACAGAACAAGGAGCGTTTTCCAGGACTCTGAGGTTTAAATTCCTGACAGTGAGGTCTTCGGATTCCAGTGAGCCATCAATGTACCATGTTCTGTGAAATGGGAGGATGATTAGAGAGGCAAGCTTATCAAGTGCAAGAGTGAAAATATCATCATGCATGAATTCTGGTGGGGAGACAGCTGTGAATGCATTCAATTTTACAGCTCCAAAATGGTTTCCCTCAAATTTTTTGAAAGAAAGAATGACATTTTCAGAGTACCAATAACGATTGAGGCTTTTGCTTCTCTTTTCATGGGAAATGAAAATTGGGGCTGCAACCCCATGTAGCTTGATAAGGTGAAGCACACTAATTGCTAGAGGGGTTTCTCTGGTTGGACATGAGATGTTCAACATGTTGATGACTGAAGTGACATTGTTTGGAACATGAATGCACGTAATAATTTGCAGTTCTTCATCAGCCTTGGCATCCATGATCTTCCTTACTTGATAGCCTGCATATTTCCTCGAAGGATCATACAGTTTTCTTACCAAAACAGGCACAATGCTTGCACTGAAAGTGACAAGAATAAGTCCTGCATTGAATACTTCTGGAGACAGAACCTTTGCATCATTCATGAAGGTATAGGCAGCTAGCTCAATAATTCCTTTGGCGCTCAATATGAGAGCAAGAGCACATGCATCAGGTTTATGCATTTTCGTATACAACAATAGCCCAAAACATGACAAAAATTTCACCAATAAAGTCATTGTACCAATAACTGCATGCTCTTTTACCATTTCGTTTCTGAGATTAAGAGTTAACTTCTGTAATCTCATGGAGCATGTTGTGACAAATATTGGCACAAACAAGCCTGAACTGATACACTCAAATTTCTCCACTAGTGCAGATCCCAATGGGGGTCCATGAGGTACAGCCAAACCAAGAACATAAACTGCTATGAGGGAAAACTTGCCAAACCCTTCAGGAACAAGCCTCGTACTAATCAGGAACATTACTACTATTGCATAAATGCAAGTTGGGTTTAACTGTCGCCCTTCAGGGGTTAATTTTACAATCAAAAGCATTATTGGTCGGAGCAGAGTCATAACAATAAAAATGAAGAAGAATGCAGTGCGTAGTTCAGGAGGAAGAGAATTAGGAAAACCTTGAATTGATCCTAGAGCAATGGAGAAGCCAATTACAGAGATAAAACTAAGAAAGTCAGCGATAATCGCTGTTGAGTGCGCTAATCTGCCAAGTTCTGAGTTGAGGATTTTCAGTTCTATGAGAAGGCAATGAATGACTGGAAAGCAAGTCATATAAAACAATGGTGAAATATACATGATGCTGGTTAAATCTTTCTGGTTTTTGCCCAACAATAGTATGCTTGACACAATATACATCATTGGCGCTATAATGGATATAAAAGCCAGATAACAAGCCTTTGATCTCACTCTGGTTACCATGCTCAAGTCCATTTTCACCCCACTCAGAAACACAAAAATTGCATAGCCAAGCTCCCCTAAGGTGCCAAGCAACTGTACATTTTGTTGCGACATCAAAATATCGGACCATTGTTTTGGAAGCACTGCTTCAGATATTAAAACACCAGCCTGGTTTAGAAAAAAATAGCAAATTAGCATTTCAAGTAAAGAAAAAATAATAAACAGATTTATGAAATTGTTAAACATACAATGATCTGGGAAGTCATGGGTGGCAGGCCGAAACGTTGGAGCACAGAATGAAAGCCTTGAGTGAGGACAAAGATCAAAACCATGATCAACTGAAGTCTAGGAGACGCATAATCAAGCCATCTATAATTTATATCATGAAATTCCTTCAACAAGCCAACAGAGTTGATCTTAGGAGGAAGTGAAATGCAAGTCTCAGTTGGGTATCTAAATTTTTGTTGGCCTGTAACGTTGTTCATATTGTAATGTCAGCAATGAAGAAGCTGTCTGTGTTGGAACTTGGAATCAACCAGATAAAAAAAGGAGCTGAAAAAGTCGGAAACAGATTCAGTTTAAGGTGTTTGCCCATCTAGTTATTCCCAGCCATAATCAACAGCAATTGTATGAAGTTGGTAACGTGCCAAAACAAACAAGATCTGTTATGCTGTTAACCTACTGCAGCCATCCCAATAAAACCATCAAATTAATGGGCCAAAATCGCTCTGAACTGTTAATTTTTACATATTAGGATAAACTGAATTTTGATCAGAAGGCTAAACGATTGCAAGGGTAAGGACAAGATTGTCTCCTTCAAAATTAATGGAAGTTGATTAATATAAAGTTTAGGTCGCATTCATGTGTATGGTAAAACATCACTGTCTGTCTTAGACTCTTTGAGGATTTTTGGGCAAATTCTTTAAGCCATTCAACTTCATACAAGATTCCATTGGCGTCTGGATATGACTAACCAGCCCATAAATGCCATGTAAAGTTGAATTATATTCTTTTCTTCTATGGCCAGAAATCTAGTTTCTTTCATTAATTTCACACATAAAGCAAATAAAATATAATAAACTCTCTATTTACCAACTGAACTTTCTTGATGTCACCGATTCATCCCACAAGATTTCATCACAGAGGCAAATACACGGTTTCCATTCAACCAGGAAAGGAACGGAGGGAGAAAAAGGGGAAGGTCACTTGCTCATATGTCTATGATGTGGGGTAAGATGACGTGGGGTGAGAAGAAGATGAGTACGCGGGCAACAAAGACAACAAGTCAGTGAGAGTAAGTACAAAGCATCACAGAATCTACCTTCCCTCAAATGCCACTTTTTCAACCAGAAAAGATTTTTGGCGGTTCTGACATTTAGTGGAGTGTGGTGGAGAATTGGGAAAAGACCCACTTGCACTAAAAAGTCTAACTAGGGTTTCTCTATTATTCCATGTCAATTCCAACTACAGACACAACTTCGACTTTGATTCTCGCTTCTTATCTTTTAGAACCTGTCCTTTCGATCCTTTCATTTTATTATATACCAAACAAAGGCTTCGCAACTTTGTACAGCTCAAGAACGCTTCAAGTTTCACTGTTTGCATTTTACTGTTTTTTTAGTCTAGGATTTGCGTAAGATTCTAGTCATCTTTAGTTTCTTCTTGTATGGCTTTGCTAATCTATCTCTTTAATGTCTGATTTTTTCTTGTTAGAAAAAAAAGGTGGAGTGATTTTGCTGGATTCATTGCAATTAATAAAGGATGGCATCTCTTTGCACCCACTTATGCTTCTTCAATGACTATGCATTAAGAATTGGGTGCTGTGTCTGATAGGAGATTCGCCGGATTCTATTGCTTTTGCAGATTCTTTACTTACTACAGGTGTCCCGTAACACTGTATATCTCTCTTTATTCTTCATTTTAGTGACAACTGTTACGTATTTAGTTTTATGTTATTATAGTATTGGTAAAGATTGATCAAGGGTGTTTATAATAGAAACATGATGCGTGATATTATGTGATTGATTTATTAGTTAATTTTTAGGCCACCAACAGATACTTCGTACAGAATTTCTGGGAATTGGGTATTTCTGATGAAAATTTATGTGCGGGGTGTTTCGGATTGCCTTCTTTTGGCTTGCTTGGAATTATTGATTGATGTAACCAAAGAATCAACATCTCTGGAGTGGATTCACCACCATATTGTTGAAATTGGGGTAGCCATGCATGAAATAAGTTTATTGATGCATTGGACAGAAGAGAGCTTATTTGTGGCATTCCTTCTAAGCTGATGATGATTAGGGCTCTATCTGATACTTGGTATATCTATCAAAAACTGTTTCTTTTATTTTTTTAATCCCTTTTTGGGTTTCTAATTTTCAAATAAAGTTGTTTATTTTCCAAATTAGATGTAATAGTCAAATTCTAATGCTATAGATAATTTTTTTTTCACTTGTTAGTAATTCCCCGGTGTTCCATGGAATTTGCTTTTGCTGTTAAATTTGCCTTCTTGTACAACTGAACAGCTTAGTTGCAGGCAAAAATTTGCTATCCTACCGGCAAATTATCTCTCATCATGGGATGGCTGACCAAAATTCTGAAAGGTTCCAGTCATAAAGGTCAATATCATGGGAAATATGGAGATGATAGAATTTGGAATGAGCCTAGCGATTCAGTGGTAATCACTCTTTTTCCCCTGGAGTCATAGGTTTCTCCTTGCTGCTTTGTCTTCCTTTCTAATTGCTTCAAAAGTTACATTTTATTAATTATGGAATAGATACATTCTGCCAAGTGTAATATTCATGCATATATTATCTTACGGTATTTTCTTTTCAAACTTGTCCTGTTGCTGACTATAAGTGGAAAAACTTGGATATAGGATGATTCATCCGGTTTTGACAGAGATGAACTTGATTGTGCTCTTGCAATGTCTCTTTCAGAAGTGGATCAAAAAGGAAAAAAAGTGATTGGTAAGACCACAAATCTGTAAGGTTTGATCATGAAAATTTGTTGTAATTGTGATATGGGAAGTTTCTGTGATCACTTACTAGATGCTTCTGATGGCTCAGTACATGAAGTACTCTGAGATGGCATATCAAAAGAAACAGACTGAAGTCTAACTGATGGCCAATAGCACTGTTTTGTATGTGTGTACTTGCTTGATTGTTCCTTCTTCTTCTTCTTATATAAATAACAAAATAATTTGTTGTCGAAATTTGCTCTAGAAGTCATGGACAAGCAACAGAAGTAATGAATCCGTCATTGTTTTAGATTGTTATGCTATTATGTTTAATTGAATGATTCTTAGCTTATATTTATGAATACTCTAAATAATGTGAGACTGTTTTAGTGAAGTAGAAATCAATTAAAATATATTATTTTATTGAATATGAGAGAAAGATAATTCTCTTTTCAAACTAGTGTCTGTGGCAAGCTGTGAGCATGATTGCAAATTGGTTAAAGAGATCCACATGCATCTTGTGTGTGTGTGTTTTTTTTTTTTTTTTTTTGTGAAAATCTGTTGTCATTTTTTATTCACAATTGTACAGTGAAGTGAGACATGAGGAAGAATTGTACAAAGTGACTTCTTAAATATATGATTGAATGGACTCTGTTTATATATTAAATGCTTACTTGTCATGCTTAATGTCTGTTGAGAGGTGCACTCTATAAGATTTTGGTATCAATACCGGTTATTTTCAGAAGGGTTAAATTAATGATGAAATTTAAAGTTCAGACTTGTAGTCTCATTAATTTATTTAATTATTAGAATATGAATCTGACTCGGAGGAAGATATACAATGTATTAAATCTGACTCTGATGAAGAAGAAGATGAACTATATGCTAAAGCTCAGATAGAGGAATATGAACAACAAGCTAAAGCTCAACAAGAGGAATATGAACGTCAAGCCAAAGCTCAACTAGAGGAGGATGAACAACTTGCGAAGGCTATTCAGGAAAGTTTCAGTGTCGAGCCTTCTTCTCAATATGATACTTCAAATATATTTCAACCTTTTCCGTTCTTTTATCCTTTTGGTTACAGGTACATGTCATTGCATTCAATCTCTGTTTCAGTAATCTGACTACTATCTATATATGTCAATTGTTTTGATTATATCTTAGGCTAGGCTAGCTTATGCAGAAACCCACTGTATTTTAGCGCACAAACCAGTTTGAGGCATGGGCATTACATGGATAAACTGCTCAAGCAAATGGGTTTAAAGTTTAGCACCATATTCTTCCATCAGTCCATCACAATCTTTGCCTTGGCTGAACTATATTGGAATGAAGTGATGCAGATGTCTACCTATATTGCTTTTTGCCTGTGCAATACTTAGTTGTAGTTCATTGTAGATGCATGATTGATTGCATTACCTTGGTCAAATTAAGTTGACTTGATAATGCAAGTGGAATGAGAAATCTCATAATTTGATGGTCTAAAATCCAAATATCTTCTAATTTGAAACTAACTAGTGAAAGATGATTGAAATTTTTTTGTTTTAGATGCAATGGGAACTTTTGTTCTTCAAGGAGACATGACATGGGAAGTATTTGACATTGGTTAAATATAAATGTGGCAAGTGAGAGTTTTGTATTTTATTATATCGCTCAGTTTGAAATGATCTTTTTCAAGTTAGCAGACATGACATGACAAGTATCTGACATTAGCAAAAGCTAACTCTTGCTAATGTTGGGGTGCATTACATCCTTATGTAACATCATGAATTTGCATGCATAACTTACATATATATATATATAAAAGTTATGTTATTGTGTCTTTTGTATAATCCAATTCTTATGTTTATAGTTTTTTTCCTTAGATATCCAACAAATCCTAACCTAGTTGTTGAAAATGTATTTTTCACAGGACCTGTGCAGGCTGCAATATTTTGATTGGTCATGGAAGATATTTAAGTTGCATGGGTGCTTTTTGGCATCCCGAATGCTTCCGCTGCTATGTTTGTAATCAACTAATTACAGATAATGAGGTTTAAATTTTATAAAACCTGAGTGATTGTTTTAAGTTTGATTTGTCTAACACAGAGCCTGAATTCTTGGCAAATTTTGCTATTAGTATTGTTGTCTTTTAATTACCAAGTGAATGGAGGGTATGGCTAATTTGATTTATCCTTTCTATGGTAGTTTTCAATGCTAGGTAAGCGTCCCTATCACAAACACTGCTATAAGGAGCGACATCAGCCAAAATGTGATGTCTGTCATAACTTTGTAAGTATTTTCTCATGTTAGTTCAATAGTAACTGTTTTTTCTTTTGTCCCTCTCTCTACTAATGCTAGAGCTATTTTTGTTTTGTGCTTTCTGACTTCTAGTGTGAACATATAGTAATGTACTATCTGAGTTCTTGTTTAGTTGTAGAGGATGGTGTAGGTAGCCTGCTTTCCCTTTTTTGTCAATAATGTATCTAACGATCGAGGAAATAGATGAAGATAACTACCAAGCTGATTTTACGGATTGGTGCAATTAATACTTTAACCAAATTTCTGAAACCAAAAGTTAATCAGTTCTTTGACATCAATTATTGTTATAACATTGCTTGAAATTGACCGACCCTTTGTTTGTGACAAAGAATAGCAAGTTTGTTCTAAGAGATAGAAAAGATAGTGCATTTGATGTTGACAGTTGGAAGAAATTGGGATTTAAATTCTTTTGAATTTAATTGTGCATTTGTGTCGTGCAAAAATGCCATATTGCTTATGTTTGGATGGCTAAACTAACAAAGCCACATCATCCTAAAGTGATATACAGTATTCAGTGTGCTTACTTTGTGAGGTATTTGACCTTTTGATGATAGGTCAGGGGCATTTTTCGAGTAAAAAATCTTTGCATTTTGATTTACATATGCAAACATTTCTTAATTAATACATAAATGTGTGTGTTTTTTCTCCCCACATTTGCTGATTTATACATTTTTAGGATTTCATCATGTGTGCCATGTGTTATCATCAAAATTTAGATATGACTCTTTTTTAAAGGTATAACTGAAAAGTACTGTTATGTTCTTCCCCAATATCCAAGTAATTCTATTGTAACCCTAAGTATTTCTGAATTTCTGTTCTTTATTACAGATCCCAATGAATTCCGTTGGCCTTATTGAGTATAGAGCACATCGTTTTTGGTTTCAGAAATACTGCCCCTCACATGAACGAGATGGGACTCCTCGGTGTTGTAGTTGTGAAAGAATGGAGGTCAGTTGCAAGGAAAAGGATCCTGCACCACCCTTTTCTTCACATTCATCCACAAACATATAAAAGAAGATATTTATGAAGAAAAATACTCATTCTATCTCGAACACATATTTGTCCTAATGTGCTAATATGTACACTTTTGGTATTTCTCACTTAATAGTATCGTTTTTAATGCCAATCCTTGGAATTAATGCAGCCGAGGGATGCAAGATATTTGTCACTTGATGATGGTCGAAAATTGTGCTTGGAGTGTCTAGATTCTGCAATAATGGATACTCAAGAATGCCAACCCCTTTACCTTGAAATAAATGAATTTTATGAAGGTTTAAATATGAAACTGGAACAGCTAATTCCTTTACTTTTGGTTGAGAGACCAGCACTAAATGAGGCCATGGTGGGGGAAAAAAATGTATGGCTAATGCACTTCAGCTTTTATACCTTGATAGGAATGCTCTTTCTTTTCTTTCTTTTGTGGTGGTGTTGATTATGCATTTATTGTTGTCAGGGCAACCATCACTTACCCGAGACCAGAGGGCTCTGTTTGTCAGAAGAGCAGACTATTACCACTGTAAAATTTTCTTTTTAATACTTCTAACCTTTAAACTGCAGTCTCTAAGTTTGATCTAGGATACAAGTTCATGAATTGGTAACATATATTAATATCATGACCAGGTTCTAAGGAGACCGAGAATTGGAGCAGGCTACCGATTCATAGACATGATAACAGAGCCTTATAGGCTAATTCGTCGATGTGAAGTGACAGCAATTCTCATTTTGTACGGTCTCCCCAGGTACTGTCTCTTTCTATACCTATATGGAGCTATAAATCCTTTTACCTGCTCTATAATTCTGATATATATGCCCTATTTATTGTAAACACAGGTTATTAACAGGGTCAATCCTGGCTCATGAAATGATGCATGCCTGGCTTCGTCTGAAAGGTTTTATTTATCTTATGAACAATATCAAGTTAATCAGACTTTAAATTTTATTTATATTGAACTATGAATCTCTAATAGGGGTATTTGACAGGTTATCCCAATTTAAGACCTGAAATTGAAGAAGGTATATGTCAGGTGTTGGCTCATATGTGGTTGGATTCTGAAATTTATTCTGGCTCTGGCTCCGGTGTTGCTTCATCATCTTCACCATCAACTAAGAAGGGAAAACGATCTGACTTTGAGAAGAAACTTGGGGAATTTTTTAAGCACCAAATTGAATCAGATCCATCAACAGCTTATGGACATGGATTCAGGGCAGGTAACAAGGCAGTGAGCAAGTATGGACTCAGGGCGACTCTGGAACACATCCGTCTCACTGGAAGTTTTCCTTATTGATTGCAAAATACCTATGCCCTCGCATATAGCTTTATAGGAACAAAACCCATATCCATAGAATGTATTTCCATGGGTAAATACTATAATATTTCTTGAACAGTTTACACAACATAGAATGTATTTAGAATCCTTATAAAGGAAACATTATGCCAATAATATTATGTTATGTTCATATAGTTTCTTCTATCCGCTGAATTTCTGTTATTTGATAAGAGCCAATTCCCAGTCAGGACACACAGAACTCTTTGGCAGGCTAGTTTGTTAAAAGGCAAACTTTGCAGGCTATATCTATCGATCAATTGCAAAGCCAAAACTCAGGACACAGTGAACTCTTAGGCAGGCTGGTCTTAGTGCTTTCCAGGCTGGACTATCAAAAGTTAAATTTTTGTATGGATAGGTTTTACCGTAGATAACGTGCCATTGACACCCAAAGGTGTATCAGGTCTAATCCCATTACAGAAATGTTATGACCGCCATTTTACTCCACTGTTACTAAAAACAATTTCTAATCGTCCGATGTATGCGGGAAGTTAACAAGAGAAATCTTCTACCGTGCCTAGTTCTATAACACGGAGCTGATACACCACTTTACTGTTTTTCTAATGTCACTCCCATACACACCAACTGTTTGATGTAATGACAATTCCAATGTGATACCGAGTCTTTCTCTTATAAGTCTTAGAAGCAGCAGAGTAGCAATTGGTACAGTCCTCACTTATTAGAAATGTTTGTTAATCGGGTTTTGGCTGCCATAGACCTCTCAAAAACATTAGCCCAGTTGCAAACTCGTTTTCATGTGCGTGCCCCGTTCCCCAACAAGCTCACCCATTATCTCCGCCGAGCAGAACTCATCGACTCTATCAGGCTTTCTCTCCGTTCCAACTCACCCAACTCTTCTGCGCTTCTTAACGAGCGTCTCATAGACTCCTTCATTGTGGTTCACGCCCTTCGTTCCGCTCCAAATGCAGACTCTGCTCTCCGCATCATTCAAAATCTTGAAGCAAGTCCTCATTTTTCGCATACACAAGCTACCCTCCACGCCTTGGCCACAGTTTTAGCAAAGTCTCGACGAAGTGCTGAACTTAAGACCCTCATTAGGGACATTAATTCTGGTAGATTTTGGAATTGTAGTGTTAGTTTTATGAACCTTATGCAATGGTATAGTGCAATTGGTGACCTTGACCTGGTTATAAATACATGGAATGAGTATAGACAAAAGGAGAAGCGTGCATGTACGGAGTCTTATAACATTGTTATGGGCGTTTATGCCAAAATGGGCAAAAATTTTGAAGCCGTGGAGACATTTAGCAAGATGATTGATGAAGGGGCGATTCCAAATTCTAGGACTTATACTGTTATGATTGAGCACCTTGTCAGTTGTGGGAAATTGGATTCAGCAATGGAGGTATTTAGTATTTTGCCATTGATGAGGATAAAGAGGACACTGAAGCAGTTTTCTATATTGGTGGAGGGATTTGTTGAGGTTGAACAGTTTGATAAGGTTAGCACTTTGCTCAATGAAATGCAGAATGATGGGAAGTTACCTGGTAGGTCCATGTGTGTGTCTTTGCAACGTATGCACGAGGCAGGGTTTGTCGAGGAGACTGATGGTTTTCTGAGGGAAATGTTACCGGATGAGAGAATTAAGAGTGTAACGTATTGTGAGGATAGTAGTGATGAAGAAGAGGATTACATTATTAATGATGATTGTGGTGAGGGAAACATGGACGAAATCAAATTGAAACCATGGTTAGATCCAAAAGCATTGGCAAATGCATTAAATGAATGGAGCCCTGAGGTGGTATCTGTGTTGGAGGATGCTAAGTTTGTATGGACAACTCGGTTAGTGTGCAAGCTTCTTAGGCATTTCAAATCACCAGAAACTGCATGGGATTTCTTCTGTTGGGTTGCTTATCAGCCAGGGTATACTCATGATGTTTATACAGTAGAAAGGATGATGGCTATTTTAGCGCATCATGGACATGTAGAATTGGTTGACAGACTCATATCCAAAATAAGGAGGGAGGGAATGAGGTTGCCATTTAGCACTATCAGGTTACTTATTGATTTCTATGGCATTTCTAAGAAAGCTGATGCAGCTTTAAAGGTCTTCTATGATGATAGAACTCTCTGTGGTCCAGTTTCAAAATTTAACCTGATGCTGTTATATTCATCTCTACTGCGAACATTGACCAAGTGTAAGAGGGATTCTGATGCCATAAATGTACTTGAAGAAATGATTTTAAGTGGTGTATGCCCTGATATTCAAACATTTTCAGGGTTGATGTATCATTTTGCACTGATGGGAGACATTAAAACTGTACAGAAGTTATTTACAATGGTTAAGCAGAGTGGTCTAGAGCCGGATGCTTATATGTATAAGGTTCTGATTCAAGCTTATTGCAAATGTGAGAGAGCTGCTCTTGCATATAGGGTTTTTGAAGACCTCAACAATACCAATTTGATGCCTGATGCTGCTACCAAGGAATTGCTTGTGAAGAGTCTTTGGAAAGAAGGCAAGCGAAAAGAGGCTGCTGTTGTAGAAGAGAGATGTGAGGAGATAAATGTCCTTCCTCTGGCACTGCGGGGTCATATATGGACAGTTGACTCTAGAGATCTCACAAGAGTTTATAATATTTATTTGAACAGTTTTTCGTCTATGAGTAATTAAAGATTGGAAACGATGATCTTTTTTGAAGCCAAATAGTAATACCTTTGTCTCAATATTTTCATTCCGAACTTTGGTTAGCGGGAAAGAAAAATGGTCTTTTACATATTCTGGTTTGCTCAAAAATTGCTTGAAGCAGATTCTGGGTTTTAGATTTGCATGTTCTCAAACATTGAAATCTCATGAGTTTTCAGCTGTTCTATTTTTATAGGATTGGGCATTAAGGATGCCACTACACTCTCTCTGTCTTAGCTTTTTTATTATTTACAATCCTATACTCATTTTTCAGTACTTATATCAAGAGTATTTCTTCTTTTTTCCTTTGTAACCCTTAATTTGGATTAATCTCCATAGGTAGTAGGCTCTAGTTTATCCTCACTTGAAAGGATAGAAACCCAACTTCAGTGGATGTTTCCAACCAGCCAAACTGCAGGCATTCAGGGAGACAATAAAGTCCCAGATGTTAGAATTTGTGGTAGCAGATTGGACATCCTTGGATCAGGGATTTGTGTGTTAGGTCTTGTCATTGAGTAGTGACGCCACAGTGGAGGAATGATCAGAATATTCCTTCGCTGCATTAAACAATCCTAGTGGAGCCATCAAATTACTTGTTCATAGAAGAACGGCTAGCTGACTTTGTAAATAAAATTTGCAGGAAGGACAACTGCTTGCCGTCCCAACTTGGATTCTTTCATTAATTAATCAGACGATTGTTACAGATATTTAGGAGAAAGGAAACGTATTCCAGAAAATGAGAAAGTAACAGAGGTTTTGTCGCCTTTGATTTTCTTTTGCGTATGAATATATCTCAGATAATGACATAGGGGAAGAGAACAAGGAGGAGAACCATTTCCAATCAAAGGTAAGGACAAAAACCCTTGGATTTTATTCAGGGAATCATTTTTATTGGGATCGAAAGCTCCATGATAGCAATCTGTTGACATTTTCTATCAACCTGAAGTGAGATTCCACAAAAAGCTTTTTATCATATAAAGCACTTACATGAATTAATGAACTGCTCAACCCACAAGCTCAGATCAATGACAATCTCTTTGCTTTCCTGGGAAGCTCTATTTTGCTTGTTTTTGCCGATGCTCGTCACCCACATCAAAGCTCAATCACCATCTGTCAACAGCACCAACTTTTCATGCTCCACAGATTCACCTGCGTCCTGCCGATCATATGTCACTTACCTAGCACAGTCAGGATTCATGGACCTAGGTAACATTTCTGCTTTGTTTGGGGTCAATCGCTCGACGATTGCAAGAGCCAGTAACTTTGTTTCTGAGGATTTCCCATTATTTCCAAACCAACTCATGCTGGTACCTATAAACTGTGGTTGCACAGCAAACCAATATTTTGCCAATATCACTTATCAGATCAAGAAAGGTGATAGCTACTACTTTGTTTCAATCACTGCATTTGAAAACCTCACTAAATGGCAAGTAGTGAGAGAGATGAATCCCAGTCTGAATCCAAACATCTTGCAGATAGGTGAAAATGTGACCTTTCCCTTGTTCTGTCAATGCCCCTCAAAAGCTCATTTAGAGAAGGGAATTAAATATCTAATTACTTATATCTGGCAGCCTACTGATGATGTATGGCATGTAGGTGCTAAGCTAAACGCATCAGCATCTGATATAGAAACTGAAAATAAGTACAGAAATTTTAGTGATGCTGTCTATCATCCAGTATTAATTCCAGTGTCACAACTGCCAGTTCTTTCTGAGTCTTATCCTTCTCCAAGAAATAAGGAATCCAAACAGCATTTGATCGTGGATATAAGCATTGGAGGTACTTTTTTTATTATACTGTTAGCAGCGTTGGTGGTTTACACTCATGGCGTTTACAGGAAAAGAATAAGGGTATTAAGCCGCAATGGTTCCTCTTTGCAGACTTCTGATTTGATTCCAGTGAAGAAACTTGGGAAATGTGCAAGTTTCGGGCCAAAGATTATACAGGACAAGCTGTTTCCGGGGATTTCAGGCTATCTTAGCAAGCCAATCGTCTATGAGATCAAAGTAATTATGGAGGCCACCATGAACCTTAGTGAACACTACAGGATTGGAACATCAGTATACAGGGCGACCATTAACGGGAAGGTCTTAGCTGTAAAGGATATCAAGGAAAATGTCACAGAGGAACTAAGCATTCTACAGAGAGTAAACCACGGTAATCTTGTGAAATTGATGGGTGTCTCATCAGATTTTAAGGGAAATCACTTATTGGTTTATGAATATGCTGAAAATGGGTCGTTGAGCAAGTGGTTGCGCCCCGAATCTTCAACCTCTTCTGGATCTGCAGCTTTTCTTACTTGGAGCCTGAGGGTACGTATAGCACTTGATGTTGCCAATGGCCTGCAATACATGCATGAACATATTCAACCCAGTATTGTTCACCGGGCTATCAGAACAAAAAATATACTTTTAGACTCCCGGTTTAAAGCCAAGATAGCAAATTTCTCATTGGCTACTCTAGTCACGAATGATGTGATGCCAAAAGTTGACGTGTTTGCTTTTGGGGTCGTTCTGTTAGAGTTGCTTTCTGGGAAGAAAGCTATGAGGACTAAAGAAAATGGTGAGACTGCTATGCTATGGAAGGAGATATCCGAGGTATTGAAAATTGAAGACAAGAGAGAGGAGCGACTAGGAAATTGGATGGACCCGAAGCTGGAGAACTTCTATCCTATCGATAGTGCTATCAGCTTGGCTACATTGGCAAGGGCGTGCACACTGGAGAAGCCTTTGTCAAGGCCAAGTATGGGAGAAATAGTCTTTGGCCTCTCTGTTCTCGCACACTCTTCTGAGACATTAGAAAAGTCCTGGACTTCTGGGTTCGAAGCAGAAGTTCTTCAGGTTATTAGTCCAGTCAAAGCCCGTTAATATACTGAATTAATGTAGTATATGTCGAAGAAGATCTCTCATTATTCATGTTTACTGTTATTTAAATTTATATGTATACTCTTTTGATGAATCATAGAAGCTTTCCATTCTCAATGGCAACATCAGAAAGTATAAAGACGGACTTTATGTCTACATTCATAGCTTTAGACCTGCTCCAAAAATAAAGGCTCTGATCTTTGTATATCCGACTGAATCTTCATCAAGGACTCAGCCACTTCAGCCATGCTCGGTCTGCTTCATCATTGTTGTCACAGTCCAAATCTGAGTTGACGAACTGTGTAAAGTGAGCTGTAGAAAAGACGTTTCTTTCCTATTATACCAATATTATTATTCTATTAAATATTAGATTAAATTAGCATTATTTCCATGTAAACATCTCACTGGAAAATAAACATTTAAAAACCAATCATTATCAGAACATAATTAATACGATCTTCTTATTCATAACTAAGACGCACAAAAGTCATAAAGATAACCCCAAGCTCTCCTCCTACGCCATAAAGATAACCCCAAGCTCTCCTCCTACTCGTACTGCAACCATTTAATGGAATTATTTAACGGAAAGGGGAATAGATGAGAACTTGGGTTGAGACCATTGACGGTGGTTGATATCAAGGTTCAGTTTTTTTTCTGCTGATGATGAGCATCGCCTTTGTTTAGTGCAGCATGAGGAGGAATTGGGTTAGGTCCAGATGGAACCAGCCTCAACATCCCGGCTTTGAACTTGTTCGTAACAGCAGCTGCACGAGGAAGGCTCTGGGTTGTGTCCTGGTTTAGTGCAGCATGAGGAGGAATAGGGTTAGGCCCGGTTGGAACCAGCCTCAACATCCTGGCTTTGAACTTGTTGGAATCAGCAGCTGCACCAGGAAGGCCCTGGGTTGTGTCCTGGTTTAGTGCAGCATGAGGAGGAATAGGGTTAGGCCCTGTTGGAACCAGCCTCAACATCCTGGCTTTGGACTTCTTGTAATCAGCGGCAACAATCCTCAAATGGTCAGCGTGAGTTGCAGCCACAGCCGTGAGTGCATGAGTCATGTCAACGACTGAAATTGCAGCGAGGAAAAGTATCAAGTATCTGAACATTGTGGTGGTGACCTTAATGAAAGGGCAAACAAACATGAGAAGCCAAGGAATATATTTGTTTGATCACAGATTCTCAATTTATACACCGCATTGCTTCAAAACATGGAAAGAAAATAACATTCCCAAAGTATGTTTTGTGCAATTCAATAAATAAAATCAACTACAAATTTGTAAAAGTACCTTTACAACTTTCATAACATACATGACACTTTCTATCTAAAACTAGATTATGCTAATAAAGAAATTACAGAAGGGTGCTAGAAAATTAAATTACAATATAATCTCTAATTATTTGATTTTTCAAACTTACAATATCATCCTAGATTAACAAAATCTAAAAGCAAATTCTTTAGATCCAATTTAAATAAAACTCTTTTATTTCTCTTTCTTTTCACCCTAATTCCCTTCTTTCTTAGTGTTAAATAAATATACATATATTATTCTAAGTTGATTATGATATGATTTTGATTTAATTTGGATTATGATTCAATTCTGATTATGATATGATTTTGATTATAATCTGAATCAATGTATATTAAGATTTTTATTCAAGCTGTTTTGTAAAACTATAAAATGTAAATATTTCATTAACAATAATCGTCAAACACATTTAAGATTTTTTCATGGTATCACAACAGAAAATTTCCTCTTGTATCCCTACTTTTAAAAATTGACTTTTTCTCGTGTTCTAATCTCATCTTATTCTTCCTACAAGGACCCCCCACAACTTTGAAAACTTATAGTTTCACCCCTCTTATAATCTTTGTTGCAAAAGCTATCACCCACTCTCCATGGTTAACTCGAAACTTCAGTTATAATACCTTTTGGTAGTTGACCCCTTGGCTTTTCCTTCTTGATAGTCACATTTTTTGAATTTTCAAGAATTGTTGACTCACCTCCTTTGATGGTGTTCAAATTTTCCACTTATTGATGTTGGTTTTGTCACTACTAGTTCTTATATTTCACTTTCCCTACTACCAACAACGATGAACATTGGAAGTTTCTTTTCATCACTCATGATACGTGATACATATCACTCATGGAAGTCGAAGTTTCTTGATGTTCTAAATATTCACGATTTGTAGAATCTCATTATTAGTGATATACGACCTCTATCACTTTTGCTTCACAATGACACCCTTAATTCGACCCACTCTCATTAATTGTGGGTTAACATATTGGTTCTCACTTGGATCAAATCTATGGTTTCACCTATTATTGTTCAATCTTTACTTTTACCTTGTGCTACCATTGTTAAACTCTAGTCTCTTATTGACCATCATCTGAATCCAGTCTCATGCATTCATCTTGGGTCTATCTGCAACAAGTTACACACTTTTTGAAAAGCTTCTAATCAAACAATGATTAACTATCTCATTGAAACTAAGTTCATAGTTGACTCACTTGCTAAAGCCAAATTTCCTATTTTAGGTGCTAAATTTTTGGAGTACATAGTTGATGGTTTGGGGTCAAAATACCAATCTTTTATCATTTCCCTGCATTTTTTCCCATCTACAACTACCTTTGATGAGTTGTATGGTGTTCTTATTTGAGAAGAGCATCTTCAGCAAAAACACTTAAATGTGACTTCTTCAATTATTGGTATAGTTGTCACTCCCTCCTTTTCACAATCATCTAGTTCATCCAACTCCTTTGGCAAGCACAACTCTTGCTCTTGTTGTTGTAATAATTGTGGGGTGGTGGTCAATCTACGTAATGTCAATAACCTCAGTCATCCTATTAACCTCTTTTACTTTCCATTTTGACTAGAGTTCTTCCTCAAGGTGCTTACCAAATTTGTGACAAGCATGGGCATTCTATTCATGTTTGTCTACAACAAGACAATTTTGCTTATACAACAAATAACTTAACCACTCCTCTTGTTTTTATGTCTATGTATGATCCATTTCAATCGAGTTGGGTTTTAAACTCGGATGCTACACATCACATGACACTTAATGCTTAGTGGTGGCTTAACAGCAAACCTATCTAGTGTTAACCCATATTTTTATTGAACTTTAATGGTATTTTTATAAATGCTATTAAAATCTATAGCGGCATTTATACAAATGCCATTAAATCTTATGTTGATATAACATATACTAGTGTTTAAACGCTGGTATATGTAAACAAAATGCTGCTAATGGTTGAATTAATTTATATATATATATATATATATATATTTTAACATTTCTCTGCTTTTATAGTGTCACTAAAACTTTTTTTTGCACCAAAAATGTTTTCTCATTAAAATTAACAACATATATTACACATTTTACTAGCATTTTGATGAACTTATATAGGCATTTGTTGCCACTTTTACTGATGTTTGAAATATCAGTACAACCATGCTCTTGTGGAAATTAAATTCCCGTTATAATGTGTGCCAAAATTATTGACATTTATTACATTTTTTACTAACATTTTTTTGAACTTATACCGACGCTTATGTTTGACTTTTACCGATGTTTTATGAAACTTGCGCTAATATGTTTCTATGTTTTTTATGGTGTTTTGTTATGCTAGTACCAGCATTTTTAGTACTTTTGATGGCATTTTGTATTACTTTTAGCAGTGTTTTTTTTATTAATTTTAGTGATGTTTTTTATTATTTTTACGAGTTTTTTTTTTTTTTAACTTTTACCAACGTTTATTTTTATATTTTTTAATATTAATTAAAACATTTTATTTAAGCATTTTCTGTAATTGATTGTTTTATAGACAAATTGAAGATTTATTGAATCTTTAGGTGCACAATTCAAATATAACTCAATAATTCATGTAAACCATTAAAAATTAAATATTCCATAAAGTACTTACAATATACAAAAGTATCAAATTTTATTCTTATGTGTTCAACATGATTCAACAATGTTCAAAAAGATAAACATAATGCAAATAATAAAAAAAAAATTCAAAAGTATTAGAACTTGTACTGAAATGTAGAGAATTTTATTTAAAATTCGTAATTGCTTGATGATAATGAACGTAACATGAAAAAAATTGTTATCTAGAAAAAAAATAAGGATATTAAAAAAATAGATCAGCCTCACATCAAGTATAACAAACATAATAATCAACCAATATTAATATTCATTTTCATTTTTATGATGCTTAAAACTCATTTCAACAAAGATAATAATAAGTCAGAAACCAACACTCAACTCAATTCTAATGGTATTCTAACCCAAACACAATAATTAATCAACATCAACAATTCATTCAATTCATATATTACTCAAATTCATACCTAGCACAACAAACACAATAACCAGTCAACATCAATATTCACTTTAATTTAATTAAAAAAAAAAAAAGATGTCAGAAAAATAGATCAACCTCACATCAAGTACAAAAAACATAATAATCAACCAAGATTAATATTCAATTTCATTCTCATGTTACTCAAAACTTATATGAAAGTTCAACAAACACAATAATTAGTCAAAAACCAACATTCAACCTTATTCTAATGGTACTCTAACTCAAGCATAATAATCGTCAACATCAACAATCCATCCAATTCATATATTACTCAAACTCATACCTAGCATAACAAACACAATAATTAGCCAACATCAACATTCAATCTAAGTAATCTAATTCTTTTGCTCAACCAAACAAAATACAAACATTTCTAACAAACTCATATTTTATCATATATACACTATCTCATTTTCATTTGAAGACCGATGACTGCTACATAGATAAGCAATCTATCACAAAAACAAGGAACAAACATGTATATTAATTGTGATTAATCATTTCATTTAAATGAAAGTATTACATAAAAATATTATAGATATGTTATCTCTTCACTAGTTGGTTGATTATCCTTAGTCGGCGGTATGTCCAAATACGAAATAATCAAAGATAACTGAAATTTCATTGATGTCACATCATTATTATAGCATTCCTTTATTTTTCTCAATTGATCTTTCAATTATTGTACTCTTTGAGCAATACAACTATCCACTCCTGAAGGGTCTTCTGAGTGATAAAAAGATGATGATGATGCCTTAAATCTAGAATGATTGGGACGTAATCCTCATCCATGCACCTTACCATGTCTTTCTAGTCTCATCACTTATGCTTGCCAACATATCATGAGATGTTTGATGCATAAACATTTAAAAATTTCACATTCTCTATTACTTCATAAAAGATTTTCTTCTCATGTAACATCATAGTATAACATATGGAAGACAAATATGTTCTTCCTAAATCACCCTGTTGAAGTCATAACTCCTTTCATTTATTTATCTCTTACGAATTGTGATGTGCATTAATGTTTTTCTTTTTCCTCTTATCAATATTTAGTATTGTACTCATCGCATTATTACAAACATTCTTCTCTATATACATAATATCAAGGTCATTAAAAAGTCAAACTATTTTCATGTGAATTGTATGAAAATTAGAGGAAAGTTGAGCCCAAGAATATATTTAGATTTTAAAAGAAAGTATTATTTGAGAAATTATAGGACAAGTACCTTGTAGAATTCATTCTTTCACCCTATATTCAATATGCCATTATTTCAAACATTATAAGGCAGTTCTATGTTTTTTAGAAAGAAATACTAGTGTGATTACGATAGACTATTTAATATGGGTAGAGAAAAGATTCAACTAGTGTGACCATGAGCAAGATGACTA
Source organism: Anacardium occidentale (assembly GCA_026122585.1). Classification (NCBI taxonomy): domain Eukaryota; kingdom Viridiplantae; phylum Streptophyta; class Magnoliopsida; order Sapindales; family Anacardiaceae; genus Anacardium; species Anacardium occidentale. The sequence continues at coordinate 520,171 of JAJEJH010000038.1, read as the reverse complement.
GGTAACTTGAGTTTTATAATAGCTAATATTTCTATTGTAGGCATAAAGAATGTATTCATAGTAAAGTTAGGCTTAGGGAGTTGCTTTAACCCAATTCTAATGGATAGAAACAAGATTCTTAGTAGCAATGTAAGAGGAATTCAAGTCATCATTGATGAATTGATTTCGATCAACCTAAGAAGGAAGCCTCTATGAGTAATTGATGGCTTTATGATAAAAGGGACTAGTCAGCGATCAAAGTCAAATTTTAAAATGTTGGCTACTCCATTAACCGATGTGAATGGTGAACTATTGAAGTGAATTTTTAGCTATGGTCTGAAGAGAGGAAGAAATTAAGGCAAAGATAAGACTATTCGAGATGAACAACCTGGGTCAAGATATGATAATGACCCAATGGTTGAAAATCGAATCACATCTCTTGAATAGATAAAGGCTCAATAGAATAGGCTCAGATCAATTGTTTGGAAAACCTAAATTAGTCTCTCATACAATCATAAAAGTCCAAGACCTAAATGATTAGGGTAAAAGAGGTAGTTGTTTTGATTGATAGTAGAGCTACCTATAATTTTAGTTGTACATATTTGATGATTGATTTGTGTTTGAGAATTTCACCAACAAGGGAATTTGAGTAGAGTGGCTATAGCCTTTAAGGGAAGTGCAAGCAAACTAGAAGGCCATGTGTATAAAATACCAAGAAGCTGATAAACAGAAAACTCTTCAACGTGACCCCTCCTTAGCTAGAAATCCATTAATATGTACTGGATTCAATTTTCGAAGGCCTTTCTCTTAATGGATGAGTTGTGGAGAGAGTGGATGAAAGACTGATTTTGGCACTTGGTGAGTATTAGGAGCTACTTGAGAATCCAACTCATTACCACCTAAAAGGGCATATGATTATGCCATATTACTTGATACTTGTAGCACAACCCCCAAATTTATGACCCTATTGCTATCCCCACTTTCAAAAAATAGAAGTCAAGAAGATCATGAGAGAAATGTTAGCAATCAATATTATTAGGTCTAGTACTAGTCCTTATTCAATGATTTTGTTGGTTAGGAAAAATGGAGGGTGTAGATTTTGTGTGGACTATAGAGCCTTGAATAAATTTCCAATTTTTAATAAGCTTTAGATTCTAGCCATAGATGATGAGTTGGGAGGTGCTACAAGATTTTTTAAATTGGATCTTAAATTAGGTTAATACCATATAGAAGTGTGAGAGAAAGATAAGAAAAAACAAATCATTCGGACACATGATAGTGATTTTGAGTTTTTGGGTATAACGTTTGGATTATTAAATGCAACTAATATATTATAGTCATTCGATAAGATTTTTCGATCTCACTTTTGAAAATCTATATTAGTGTTTTTTGATGATATATTAGTGTACAATAAGGATTAAGATACACATTGAGACCATTTATATGAACCTCATTGGCAACATTAGATGAGCTTTATCTTTTTATCAATAGGAAGAAGGGCCAGTTTAACCGGATTCAATTGGAATATTTAGCACATATTATATTAGTACACAGGATGGTGGTCGACTTGGCTAAGGTAGAAAACATGGTAAATTGGCCTAGCACGAGAGACATCAAGGGGTTGTGGGAATTCGACTACTATCAACGACTTGCAAAGGGGCACGAGAAGATTGTTCAGCATCTCGCCCGAATGTTAAGAAAGGATGATTGGTCTATACCCAAATTAACTTTGTTGGATCTTAGCAAAATTTTTGGTCTTCGAGACTAATGCTTTGGGTTCGGGGTTGGGGGTTGTCGTTTTGCAAGAGGACAACTCAATTGTTTATTTTTATCTTGTGAGAGGGTCCACCAAAAATCCATTGATGAAATAGGAATTTTATTCAATTCAACATCATCAATATTCAACAAACATGTTAATTTAATTAATCACTTTTTTAATCTATAATCAATAATCTTGTTATGACATTTAACATAATAACATCACAATGACACCATTAATGTATAAAAACATTGCCCTTCCTATTATCATTGCAAGTAGACATGCTTAAATTGTCCCAGGCAAAGGTACTGAGTTGAATCTCTAGCCAAAGTTCAATATGCTCGAGCCAAATGCGGATTCGAGCTGTGCTGGCTCAGCCACAGCTTGAATCCAGTTCTAAACAGCTCCAAGGAGTACTGGAATGTTCCCAACATGACACTGTTAAAGCAACTTCTGAAGCCTAGCCGAGGGCTTTGGCATCGGAGGTGTGGTGGCCGAAGAAACAATAGAAGGGTCTTCTTCAAGCCACAACAGGGTTAAGCAGCAAGTTAAGTCATATAAATATATTGCTATGTGATGGATGAAATAGGTTAAGTAAATCAAGATGCTTACAGCTTTAATGAATGGAGAACATGTACAGTAGTAAATAAAAAATGAATCCTCCAGCAACGGGGTTGGTTTATCAAATTGATAGAGAATAGATTAAAAAAAAAAAAAAAAGAATTTGTTATCAAACACCAATTTCAATAATGCATACGAACCAGTCTTTCGCACAGTTGGATTTCATAAATTAATCAATCACCAAAAATATTTAACTTCAACCTAAATCAATATTAACCAGATGGGGGATGACAACTAGACGATGGTAAGATAACAACTAGATGCAGGTGAGATGGCAGTTGAAGAAGATGTTCGCGCGACGAAATGAAGAAGCGGGTCAGCGCGATGACAGCAGAAGAAGCTTATCTCGATGAGGCAAGGCAACGAGATGATAGCACAAGAAGTCGCTAGTGCAATGACGTGAGGGCGCCAATACAGCGCAATGACTACAAAAAAAGACGCTAGAGCGGTGAGGCTGGTTCGCGGAACGGCACAATGACAACAGATCAGTGCAGCATAGCTGAACATGTTTAGGATGAAAAAAAAAAAAAAGCTCGCAGGTTAAAAATAAATTTTTAAAGACGTTTTTAAAAATTTTTTTACCTCCGTTTAAGAAAAAAAAAGCATTGTGAATTTCATGTACACTGGTGTTATAATAAACTAATAAACGTCCTTAAAAAGATAATAAAGATTTTTAACGTTGTTTTATTGTAGTGTTAGAATTAATTTAAAAATATTTGTAATATTAGATAATAATTATTTTAATAATTTTTTTGAAGATTTGAGTTCTAAACATAACCTTAATAATTTATACCTTAAGTCGGCTATGCATTAAACTAGTATGCAGTGCCATTGGGTGGCATGCCAGTTGGAACATATACAAAATCAAAATCTTTAATTTTGTTAGTAATATTTATTTCTTATGTTAAATCTGTTAATGTTTTTAAACAAAAGAGCAAACTTATACATCGATTACGAATCATATATCATATAGTAATATAAGCTTGACAGTAAAGAAAAGGAAACTACAGAATAATTTTCGACCTGCAGGAAACAAAGAACAAAAAAAAAAGAAAAAAAAGAAAAAGGCATTGCTTGGACCAATGGAATCATAAGAGTCAAACAAGAATACTTAGACATGACACAGATATACTTGCATGTAGGAAAATACTAAGCAGTCATCATCTGGTAAAATTCATGATAATCAAGCTCTCCATTGCGATCGATATCAAATACTTGAATCATGGCAACACAATCATCATAAGATTTTGAATCTCCTAAGCGGTTCAGCATGTTTTGCAACCCTTTTGGAGTTATGCAACCTTTCTTCTCCAACTCAAACATCTCAAACGCCCTCTTCAGATCCTCATCGCCTTCTCCTTGCATAAGCCGCAGAAAGTCTTGAAAGTCAAGTAAATTATCGCCATCTGTGTCGAGATCATTGATCGCACCTTGAGCATCTTCATACGACATGTACTCTCCAATTGATGCAAAGTAACTCCTAAGCTCAAGGGCCGATATTTTCCCATCACCGTCACCATCAAAATGACGAAAGACCTCTTTCAGCTCATCATCTCTGCTAGGTTTTTTTCTTGTACTTTCACCTGGAGATATAGGGGAGGTAGGAGAGCTTGATGTTGACCTCGACTTTGATCGCCGACGAGGGAAACTCAACCTAAGCCCCTTGTTTGAAAACCACTTGGATGGCTTAGAAACTCGATCAGCTTCCATGTTAGCTCAATGATTTCAATAACATGTAAAGTAACAGCTGGCGTTTAATATGTAGAGTAAATGATCATAAAGTCTGACAACTGAATTCTCTAATAAATGCTTAAAGCAGTTGCCATGAAACTGCAGCCGACAGAGACCAGAGTGGTATTAACGTATGCTTTTGGTTTGGTGAAGGGAAACTGCATGGCAACTTCCTAAAGGGTCCCAAACTAATAGACTACTATACTTTTTTAATATATATAGACAGATGCCCTGCACAACCTGTGTAAAAATCACGTACTTGGGTATGAAGTAAGGAAAAGTTTATTTTCTCCGTTCTTTAGGTCCACTGGCCACATTAAGGGTGTAAAGTTCGACAAGAAAGCTAAGAAAAGCTTATTTAAGTTGGCTTTGGGTCTATCTCTGTCTAACAGAATTTGGTTTGAATACCTAATTAATAAGTAAACTGTTGGCAAACTGTTCAACGTTAGGTTTTCTGTTAGTGTCAGCAGCTGGATGCGTATGAACCACGCAGTCAAGCCCCTCCATTGGAATGCTATAAAGTGAAAACCAGCTGTGGTTCCACTGGTTAAACCATATGAGTTTCAATGAGAATGAATGAATGAATACTGCTGAGTTTCTGGGTCTTCGAACTGTTTTACATTTTCATACTTATTAGAAGAAGTGTTGTTCTTGTTGTCAAGAAGTCTTTCCAACTCAATCCATGGTATTTTTGGGTTTGTGTATTCAACATTCCACCAAGAGAATTTTAATGCCGAAGACAAGTAATTGACTATCTTCTTATTAATTTCTTGGGTGTTGAAAAAATGTAAATTGTAATGAAGTTGTCAAAACATAAGCGTACGCCCTTTGATCTTTGAGACCAATACGAAGAATATGAGAAAATCTTGATTGCTCTCAATCCTCTTAAATCGAGTAAATCACATTTTTCTTACCCAATGTTCGGCTCAAGAACATTTTTTTCACCTCTTGATGACATAATAAGATTTTCTCACCTAAAATCAAATTATGATTAAAAAGACTAAATCGTAAGGCTATAATAATAATTTTATTATCTAAATATTTTGAAAAAATTAAAATAATAACTCTTTTACAAGTCTTCCCTAAACATTTAAACTATGACAATTTAATTCATTTACATTTTTTAAATCTTGCAATTTAATCTCTAAAATTTATAAGAAAACATAGTCATCACATTATCAACTTACCACTGTAATGATTTTTGTGTAAACTCTCATGATTTCTCTTTTTACAAAATGAGATTATGTCAATGACTCTTTCACTGAATTTAATAAGGAAAAAAATAGTAAAAATCAAAACTTTAATTCTTTAATGGATCTTTCATGTGATGGTACAAAGATTATTTTACAGATTGTAGCCCCAAAAAAAAAATGGATAGATAAGTGAAACCTATCATCAACTTTATCATATTCATTAAAGTTTTATTTCTTTATTTAAATACACTATTATACGAGATACACTATGAAAACTGAGTTGAGATATCATCCCACGTTCCTTCATGAATTTTTTAAACTCGACATTAAAATATTTTTGTGTTTAATCACTTTGAAAGATTTTAGTACTTTGAATTTCTTAAAACATTTATACTTCTGTTTCAACACCAAAATATAAATATATCTATTAAAATCATCAGAAAATGTGACCAAGTATAAATAGTTATGTCTGATGTGTCTTCAAGGGGACCTGATGGTAATTTAAACAACCTCTGAGGAGTTTTGGAAAATTGCACATCCAATCACGGGCGAGACGTCAGCTAGCTCACATGATCTTTGTACATGGAGAAAATCAATAAGAATTCCTCCTTTCGGGCTGATGTCTATTCCACTGCAGCTCTTTCAAATCCATATTTCTTCACAAATGGCAGTCGCAGGAAAACATGAACTTAAAAAAAAGAAAAAGTTCACTCATATTGCCGAAGTCAGGCCGGTTCAAGGCATAAGATATTAAAATCTATGCTGAAGGCACCTCAAAAAAAATAAGAATCTTATATTAAATTTGTTTAATGTATTTATATTATTGAAGAGTTATCAAAATAATTATTATTTATAATTATAAATATTTTTGAATCAATCCTAATCCACTTGCGTGCTTGAAAAACTCTCTGTAAAATGGTTACGTGAAGTATTTGTTCTCATTTGACTCATAAATTTGTTTATTGCCGACATCGCCGGCTCTCCTTAATTTGAATATTGTAACAGGTCTTGGCCTCTTGCTTTCCTATACCCTACTGCCTCTTCTCCGGAATTAATTACAGAATACGACATGCTTTCCCCCAATAAACAATTTCAATTGTTATATTTTTGTTCTTATGCAAGATTTGTTCACGTTGTATGATTTTATATTTCTCATTTAACAAACTATTATATAAATAGATGTGATATTAACCCAATTTATAGTTTATTTGTACGTATTATAATCTATGATTGATTAGATGTGTTACCGTTTAATTTGGTATAATTTATAAATTTTTTTAAACTGAATTATATTATTTTAATTTTCAAATCAAACTAAAAAAATATGATTTGATTTAATTTAATTATAATTTAAACTTATTAAAAAATATTTATCTCTCAAATTTTATATTTAATAAATAATAACTGAATTATAATTATTTAAAATATTAAATAAATATGAAATACTTATACAATAAATATGTAAAAAAAAATAGGCCAAAGCACTATTTCCCACCCCTAGTTTGAGGCAGGAACAAAGTCCAACCCGCTTAAGTTTAAAAGCCCAAAGTCTCATCCGTAACCCAATTTCCATCCAATTTCGTTAACTTATTATATGAAATGATAAAAATACCCTTATTAATAAAAATATAAAATAATATAAAAATTATAAAAAAATTATAAAAAAATTTAAAAATATTTAAATTTAAAAATTAAAAACTAGCCACCATGCTTGGTACGTATGTGTATATAATATAAATAACACCCGGTGTACGTTAGGCCACACCGGGTAATCAGCGGGCGGTCTGGCGCCCTTGGCCAAAAACGGTCATTGGGGCCAAAGCCAGCCATCTCCGACCGTTTTCGACTTTTTTTTTGGCAAAGGCGACCAGATCTGGCCTTCCTTGGAACCAAATGGCCGGAATGGCCACCTGGTGCTATTTGCTGTGGCGGTGGCTGGTATTTAATTTTTTAAATTTAAATATTTTTATAAAAATTTTTAACTTTTTTTATAATTTTAACTCTATTACAATATATATAAATATTATTTTATAATATTTTTAATTTTAATTTTAAAATAAAAAAATTACTCTTTGATTTACTGTTGATTGTTAGATTTAACAGTCAAGGGGTAGGATTGCAGGCTTTTTAAACTTGGCGGGTGGAACTTTGTCCCCGCCTCAAACTAGGGGGGGGGGAGGGAACATGTCCTTTGGCCAAAAAAATAACAAGATATCTATATAATAAATAGATTTTACAACTAAATGTTTATTAAAAAGCTATGTTAAATATGTTGACTTAAAATAATAATCGAACACAATTTGCAGCATTACAATATACAACTTTTTCTATAATCTTAGTAGTTAATTCACAGTAGACTATAAAAATACTGAAAATAGTTTAGAAGCGTACGTGTAGACTATACTGTTTGTGTCATTTTGATGCAAAAAATTGATTAATTCTCAATCACAAAAGCAAGTCTTCCTTTCCAGATTCTCAAAGCAAGCACTACAGCAAAAAATGAGATATCAAAAAGTATTTTGCGTGTATTCAAAACTGGGAAGGGATTTAGCCCTTTTTATCAGTTAAGTAAAAAAACTTAATCTATTTATTTGGTTTTTCTATCATTGGCTTTAAACTCACACACACATAACAGCTAAATTAATTACATGAAGTGTTTTGGGTCTCCAATTTGAATACACACATTAACCCGAGTTTTATTTTCAACAAATAATTAAAATTTTAATCAATGTATGTCTACATTATTCTAACAAAATACCTTTTTATGTATATATTTGAAAAATAATAATTTATGATTCGATTTAGTTTAAAAAACCTCTCAAACTATATCTCAGATCATAAATTATTATTTTCAATTTAAGTGAACTGTTTTACAAATCAGGCAAATCTAAAAGTAATTTTTGATTAATTTAGTTAGATTTTATGATTTGAACTGAAATATATTGAAAATGTACAAAAAAATTCATAATTGATTATTATCTTTCGGAACAGTTTATATGGCTATAACTAGTCTTCTTTTCAGCTTAAAAAGTTGAAAAATTTTCAGGTTTGGGTAGGAAGGAATCGCAAAACTTTGAACCAGTTTGAAGGAATGCCCATTTAAGCCCATTTAAGTTGGGGCTCAGTTCAGTGGCGAACAATTGGATGGCCAACTCTGAGCCTTATCCTTCTGATAAACATTCATAATCAGGTTACAACTTAATCTTAATTATTAATGATGAACTAGTTGAAATTTAGGTTAAAGATCCACAACTGGGGCACCGCTCTCAGAATTATCTTATCAATGCCATGGCGTGGACCCAGAACACGACAGAACAACCTGTACTGTGTCTGAAAAAGCAGTGGCTGCGAGTGACTGTTGAATATGACGCCACCAATAACCGCAAGCATATTATGTTGTCATAAGGATAGGTATGTCCTGTAAGGATTAGCCTCACATATCCTCCACGTTTGCATTTCCGAGATGCGGCGTATTGGGGCTGTACTTGTCTCTTTCTTTTACAATCTTCCAGATATGCATGCTTTCCCTTTCTTCCTTTTGGCTGTTGCATTATCGCCAATTGCGTGCCACGTTATTTCATTACCCTCCACTGTTCAATGCAGAGATAAATTAAATTACTAAAACAAGAAAACCATGACCTGTGTTTATCATATGCAATTCAATAATTTGCAGGAGGCAAGCTGGGAAGCATATGTTTGCAGAATAAACCCAGATGCTTTTGAGACCAGATTTAACCGAGTAGAATCAATATAGACGATACCAGAAAAAGAATCGTCTATATGGTGTAATTTGTCACTTTGCTATGGTGAACTTCGCCAATATATTGGGTTTGATTCGTAATGATAGATCCGTCTGCCATGAGCTTGCTAGAGAGATCATCGTCATTTGGACCAGAAGTTTTTATGATTGACCAGTAAACGAAAATTTTATTTATTGGAAGGTCCTATGAAGCTTCAATTTCTTATGCTAGTCGCCTTTATTGTATACTTGTGTACAAGTATTTTAGATAAAGACTTTATGCACAAATGGTTGATTTCACTACAGAAACGCAGAAGGCATGCATTTCATTCTCCTCGACTAAAAAGAAAAAGTTGGCTCCAAAAAAAAGACATTGGAGGAGGAGATTAAGAATTATTTTTTGCGCCTCCAATTATGAAAGAGACTATACCATATACTTGAAGGTTATATGTCTGTCGATTTTGTTAAGATTGTGAAGTTTAATTCAAATTAAATTAAATTTTAATTAGAAAATGAGCTTTCTAATATGTTTGTATGCAGAATTTATTATTTTTTTAAATACAATTAACAATGAAATATAATTCATATTAAAAATTATAATAAGAGTTTTATCATCACATAAGTTTTGAGTTCATAGTAACCATGCATTATCTAGAAAAATGAGTTAAGAACCTAGAGTCACAATTAAGAGTGATACTCACGATAGAGAGCCAATTAGTGAAATACTTTTGGCAATTTTTCTTTTTCTTTTTTCAAAGTAAAAATTTGCACGACTAGGTGGACAAAATTTGCATAAGCAAAGTGAAAATCGATCTTCTGTTTTGTGTATAGTGATATTTAATCTTTTGTTCGTTTTAATTTCGCTTTCATAAGAATTCAGAATTTGCCAGTATCCAATTAAAACCCTTTCTTAACATATTTCATTGGCCAAATGACTGTGTCCCACCTAAATTTTGACGCCATGACAATTTTCCAAACTTTACATTTAAAATTTTCATTTTTTATCAAAGTTGAATGTTAATAATTTTAACAATCAAATGAGCAATTTTTGTTGCTTTAGACAAAAATCAACCAGTGAATAGTGCTCATATGGCTTCATTTTCACCTATTTTTTTTCCCTTTTCCTTTTCATCTCCTATTTTCTCAATTTTTCCCTTTTTCTTCCCAACTCCTATTTTTTTATTTTCTTTCTTACACTGTGCAAATGAACAAACCTTGGTGTATTTGTCCTCCAACTCCAATAGTTGAAACTTTTGCAATGGCTGAGTATAAGAATCATTTTGCCTTAGTCGTTGTTGCTCTCAGTGAAATTAGTGTGTGAAATTTGATATATAGGTACTCTTTGAAGATGTGAAGGTCCTAAATGAACTTTTCATTCTCCCATGAAGGAGAATTGAGCTATTTCATTGTGCAAATTTGTTAAGAGTATGTACACATATCAATGTAAAGTATTTTGATGGCATGATTATTTTATTTTACTAAGAGATGATGCGATTTGGCCAAAATCTCATGTTTTGATACGATTTCAACCAAATTATACTAAAACCACAACATTTCTTTTCATCGCTCAACTAAAGAGTTGTTTTTGTTGTTTCACCCCATCAATCTTTCCAATTTTTCATGATATACTAAACAATGTTACTCACTAGCATTACTAGCATTACTCACTTCTACCTCATCACTAACAACCATCATCACCTTCCTATATTTGATTTTAATTGGGTTTGATTTAGATTTAGATTTGGATTTAATTTCTTTTAAGAGTATTAAATTTGTTTATTTATGCATTAAAGATGATAAAAAGAGAGATCGTAAAAATAAGTAGTTTAAAATCAATTATTTTCACAATATAGATCCATAAGAAGTTATATTAAGATGTTTTAGTAGTAATTTTTATCTATAATTTTATATATATCTAGATAAATACTATTAAATTAATATAATCATAATAAGAGATCAATAGGTTAGATGGGCAATGAATAAGTTGGTTGACTGTTGCATATGACGCCACCAAATACTGCAAGTATGAAAACATTATGTTGTCATAAGGATAGGTATGTCATGTAAGGATTAGCCTCATGTATCCTCCACGTTTGCATTTCCGAGATGCGGCGTATTGGGGCTGTGCTTGTCTCTTCTTTTTACAATCTTCCAGATATGCATGCTTTCCCTGTACTTGTCTCATCTTTTTACAGTCTTCCAGATATGCATGCTTTCGCTTTCCTCCTTTTTGCTGTTACATTATCGCCAATTCCGTGCCCCGTTATGTCATTATACTCCACTGTTCAATGCAGAGATAAATTAGATTAGTAAAACAAGAAAACCATGACCTGTGTTTATCATATGCAATTCAATCATTTCAGGAGGCTAGCTGGGAAGCATATGCTTGCCGAATGAACCCAGATGCTTTTGCGACCAGATTCAACCGAGTAGAATCAATATAGACGATACCAGAAAAAGAATTGTCTATCTGGTGTAATTTGTCACTTTTCTATAGTGAACTTGGCCAATATATTTGGTTTGATTCGTAGTGCTAAATCAGTCTGCCATGAGCTAGCTAGAGAGATCATCATCATGTGGACCAGAAGTTTTTATGATTGACCAGTAAACGAAAATTTTATTTATTGGAAGGTCCTATGAAGCTTCAATATCTTATGCTAGTCGCCTTTTCAATGCCAAGAATTAATGTATACTTGCATTCAAGTATTTTAGATAAAGAATTTATGCACAAATGGTTGATTTCACCGCAGAAACGCAAAGGCATGCATTTCATTCTCCTGGACGAAAAAGAAAAAGTTGGCTCCAAAAAAAAGACATTGAAGGAGGAGATTAATAATTATTTTTTGCGCCTCCAAATATGAAAGAGACTATACCATATACTTGAAGGTTATATGTCCGTCGATTTTGTTAAGATTGTGAAGTTTAATTCAAATTAAATTAAATTTTAATTAGAAATTGAGTTTTCCAATATGTTTATATGCAGAATTTATTATTTTTTTTTAAATACAATTAACAATGAAATATAATTCATATTAAAAATTATAATAAAGAGTTTTATCATCATATAAGTTTTGAGTTCATAGTAACCATGTATTGCCTAGAAAAATGAGTTAAGAACCTAGAGTCACAGTTAAGAGTGATACTGACCATAGAGGGCCAATTTATGAAATACTTTTGGTAATTTCTCTTTTTCTTTTTTCAAAGTAAAAATTTGCACGACTAAGTGGACGAAATTTGCATAAGCAAAGTGAAAATCGATCTTATGTTTTGTGTATAGTGATATTTAATCTTTTGTTAATTTTATTTTCGTTTTCATAGAAATTCAGAATTTGCTAGTATCCAATTAAAACTCTTTTTTAACATATTTCATTGGCCAAATGACTATGTCCCACCTGAATTTTGATGCAATGACAATTTTCCAAACTTCAAATTTAAAATTTTCATTTTTTTCACCTGTTCATCAAAGCTGAACGTTAATTTTAACTATCAAATGAGCAATTTTCGCCGCTTTAGACAAAAATCAACCAGTGAATAGTGCTCATGTGGCTTCAACTTCTCCTATTTTTTTTTCCCTTTTCCTTTTCATCTCCTATTTTCTCATTTTTCCCTTTTCCTTCCCAACTCCTATTTTTAAACTTTCTTTCTTGCACTGTGCAAATGAACAAACCTTGGTGTATTTGTCCTCCAACTCCAATAGTTGAAACTTTTGCAATGGATGAGTATAAGAATCATTTTGCCTCAGTCACGGTTCCTCTCAGTGAAATTGGTGTGAAATTTGATATGTAGGTACTCTTGAAGATGTGAAGAAGGTCCTAAATGAACTTTTCATTCTCCCACTGAGGAGAATCGAGCTATTTCATTGCGAAAAGTTGTTAAAGGTATTGTACACATATCTATGTAAAGTATTTTGATGGCATAATTATTTTATTTTACTAAATAATCTCTCCAACTTTTCATGATGTACTAAATAGTGTTACTCACTAGCACTACTCACTTCTACCTCATCACTAACAACCATCACCACCTTCCCATATTTGATTTCAATTTGATTTTGATTAGGTTTGATTTGGATTTTGATTTGCTTTCTCTTACGAGTATCAAGTTTGTTTATTTGTGTGTTAACGATGATGAATAGAGAGATTGTTAAAGTAAGTGATTTTGAGCCAATCCTCTACATGATATAAATCCATAAGAAGTCATATTAGAATGTTCTAGTGGAATTTTTTAATCTATAACTACATATGTACACACTATATTTAGATAAATATAATTAAATTGATAGAATTTGATGAGAGATTAATAAGTTGGTTGATTATGAGAACTCTATAATCATAATAGGTGGCCAATCTAAAAACATTTGTTGCATCAATATTATCTTGACTAAGGGCATAGATAACGTGGTTAAACTATCATAGTATTAAACAACTCTATCAAAAAATAGCGATAAAACTAATATGTCAAGGTTTTTAGTGTTGACTTGGTATAATATATGGGTGCATGTTAAGAGTATATCCACTAAATTGACCTCATAAATGATTTCACATAGATAATAACTTCAGTATCTATGAAATATATTATATAATGGATGATAATATATATGACCTTTAGATTTTAAATCAGTAAAACATTTTATACACCGATTAATATAATTTGACATTAGTTTAATGTAACACTTTTTGGAATAGTTATAATTGTAGTCATTAGCTATGTCAATGAGTGTAGCAAGGCTATGGTGTATCAGAAAATGATTCATTACTCTTAAGTATGAGAAAAAGATAACTCATAAAGCTAATTAACCTATAACCATGACTAATAAAATTTGTGGCTACAGTGTGGATTAAAATCACAGTCCCAATCTAATTTAACTTGATCATTGTCTTAGAGGTCAAGTCAAAAAGTCAAGATGATTGAGGTAAACATTACTTTTGTGTCTCAACATTGATGAGTTTTTAGAATGATGAAATGATTCGATTACACAAAAATTATATTATTGAAATTTTACATTAGTTCACGCTAATTTCTAGTATATTTGGTGACTATGATGTGCTAAATGTTATTCATAATTCGTGAATAAACAGGATAATTAACGGAGATTAATCACGAATTTTATTTATTACTAATATATTAGGAAACTCATAGATCACACACATAAGGGGATAATATTATGTCTTAAGTTGTCAGGGTGTTTAGTACAAAGAGTGGATTATCAATGGTGGGTGAATTTTGATTTTTAAAATTATTTTTGACATATTTAAGAGTTAAATATTTAAAATATGAGCTCAAATAACTATAAGCTTAATTAATATTATTAACCTAAAATAAAAAGTAAGTTTAATTTATATCATTAAACCCAAATAATAAGTTAGATAAATTAATATTATTAAATCCATTTAATATAATTAATTAGAGTTGGTCAATTGTGCAAATGCCATAAAGACTTGGGGTGAAATATTTAAACGAGAGACCTAGAATAATACTATACATACATCTTATTCTACTAATCTTGACCACATTTTGGAAAAAAAAAAAAAAAACAAAATTAAAAACCTTTCTCTCTCAAAATTTTTTTTGTAAAATTTATTTTATCATATAGTTAGCACTTGTGAGACCTTTTATCATTGTGAAGCATTTATATAGACGAACGAGGTCTAGTTGATTTAACGAAAGAAAATGTTTTCGTTAGATTCAAAATCTAATTATTAAAATCATCAATAGTAAGTACAAATTTCATCCCTACGTATTTTTATATTTATACTATATTTTGGATCTAAGGTGAGATTTTCTTATAATTTTAAACATGTATTTTGCTATCTTAAAAATTTAAATATCAATTTTTTCGTGAAAAAAAACCAACAAAGATGGCATGGCGTATTTTGATTTAATTGGGTTTGATGTGAATTTGAATCTGGATTTAGAATTGTTTTTTCCTTAAGAGCTTTAGGTTTGTTTATCTGTGCATTGAAGATTATGGGAAGAGAGATGATGGTAACATATTTGGATTTGATTTAGTTAGGATTTAGACTACAAGTTTGCCAAAATTGGTGGTGTACATTGTGAGATGACAAATCAAGAGCGAAGATGAAAGAGTTTGATAATGAGAAAAGAATAAAAATGGAAAAAAAATAATATAATCATAATCATGATTACTGAAGAATAAACTAATAAATTAATCATTTATAAATACAAATAAGTAAATCAAACAGGGAGAGCATCTTCATCATTACCCTAATAAAAAATGAAGAAGTAATTCAAACTAAAATAAACAAAATTCGTTAATGGAAGTAGACGATTACTTGTGGCTGAAATTTTCTTTTCATATGGGTGGGAAATACTCATTTAGCGTATTTCATTGGCAAATTTCTTGAAGAAAGCTAATTTTCAAAGCATTGAAGATTATGAGTAGTGAATAAAACCATTAACTTGTAATCAAATGCAAGGCGGTTCCTTCAATTAACAGGTCAATAGCCTAATAATAAAGGAACTGGTGTAATATTAAAATTAAATTCATTTTAATCTGGTTTACATTACTGTTGATGCTGGTGCCAATGCCTAGCTACAATATAATAGTAATGCATGGTAAGCTTGTAGATTTTAAAGAGTTATATTTCCTTCAGTTGTCAAATTGATCTTAAAAACTATATTCATATGATAATGTTTTATATTCCTTTTCTGAAATTTGGACCGTAGGCTTAGCAACGTTTGCCATATTGGCAACAGAGAATAAACAGATCCACGGGAATATGCGTACCAGATTGGTTATTCAAGATGTCTGAGTCTCATAATTATCATGGCATCCGAAGCAAATCAAGAATATGACAACGACAAGATGGCACTAACGTGCTCGAGTTTTTACATTTTGGCCCTTCAAACTAAAATGACTGCACAAAATGGACCTACATAGTCGATTCAATAAGGATTCACTTGTATAATGCAAACCTAATTCTCTTTTCTTTTAAAAACATTATCAAGTTCACCAACAAAGCTGCACTCATTTTCAGAAAAGAGAGGGAGAGAGAGAGAGAGAGAGAGAGAGATTTAGCTATGTCTTTAGTTTATTGTGCTAAGGAGAAGAAGCCTTGTGTGCGTTGGGTTGAGAGGTATTTCAAAGACTGTCTGTGTAATCTCAAGGATGATTTCTCTTTTAGCTTTGGGATGATTAGTCTAGTCTGTTGGGGAGTTGCAGAGATCCCTCAAATCATCACCAACTTCCACACGAAATCCAGCCATGGAGTTTCTTTAACATTTCTCCTTACTTGGGTTGCCGGGTTTGTATACTTTGTTGTTCTTTTGTCTACAACACAGGCACGCACATAAACAAACTTCAACGGACGTTCTACTCACTTTAACAGTTCATTTGTCTATCATCATGCAGAGATGTTTTTAATCTGGTGGGTTGCCTTCTTGAACCGGCAACGGTGAGTGTGAAGCTGATAATTTTCGCAACTCCTAAATTGAGATGCCGTTTTTGTAGTCCAGTCGTCTGGTCGTGAGGGAGAACGACCTCACACTGGATGGCTCCAACAAGATTTCACTAGTTGTCCAAAAAGTCTAGATCAATATCTTTTCATTAAACTAATAATCTAGATTAACTTTTCCCTGCATTTTTATAAGTATTTCCTGAAAGTCTTTTGTCTGATGCATTTCTGCTTTATGTTCTTGGTGCAGCTGCCAACGCAGTTCTACACAGCCCTGGTAGTACCGCACTTCCTTGCCACCTGTACATACCTCTTTTTCATTAATGGCTTTCATCTGTTCTTTAGATTTTCCTAAAAATCGGCTTTAATTTGCCTACAAGATGAGGATCGAAAGTTGCCTTATGACTTGTATATGCTTCCGACCCGGTTTAAGTCTTGATTAAATGAATTCTAGATTCTTTATGATTAAAGTTACTTAAATGTCAACACTATTTTCTAATATTGATGATGCATTAGAATTTTAAATATTACATGTCAAATCAGAAAGAACATGGAAATTGTGAACCTTTTGACAATTAAGACCTAAATACTGTAAGCCTTTTGCATTGTTAAAACTGTACTAATTTCGTTGACTTCTGCTCTCAGCTGTACACGATAAGTACTATAGTATTGGTGCTGCAAGGCGTGTACTATGATCACATCTACAGAAGGTGGAAATCCAGACAGATTAAAGCTAAACAAAAGGTACCGTCTCTCAACTTCTAAATATCTACTTTACGAATTTGTTTATCTTAGAAAAGAGTTATTTTCAAAGAAACATTTTCTGGGTTCTGTTTGCATATTCACTGTAGGATAAAGATGAGAAAGAGCCTTTGAAACCTAAGTCAGCTGATGACAAAGGCATCCCCATTCCCAGGGCTGAAGTAAAAGCATCATCTCGGAGAGAGTATTACTACACGTACGCAATACTAAATCATCTCCCCAGAAATTTCTAATGTTTAATATTTAAACCCTGTTCTAAATATTAATGATGTGAACCTTTTTTTCAGGTCTGCTAGATCTTTAGCTAGCAGTGGTACTCCTCCCTTTAGAAATTATCTTAGAGTAGCCCAAAGTGGGCCTTCAGTTATGGGTCTTGACAACGATTCATCATCTGACGATGAAGCAGCCCTGGTTTCATTTAAGACTCCCTCTGTCAGCCAGCCCAGGCCCATTCCAAGATCCGTCAGTCATATTTTACTTTCGTTAATTTATTTGCCTTTTTATTTCATTCTCTTTTACTAGAGGTGATGTACTTTTCAGGCTGGTTATGGAACATTTCTTGCTGCCTCCCTTTATTTCCCAACGCAAAGCAAGGCATTGACAGAAACCATTGCAGGGTTTCACTTAACAAGTGTCATACATGTAAGATAAATGGCTGCTGCTATGGTCTATATAAATAATATATGTATATAGATTTCAACCTAGTGTGTGAAACTATAATGTTAATATCAGGAAAGCAGCATGGAGCACAGTGCCTTTGGACAGTGGCTGGGATGGCTGATGGCTGCTATATACATGGGCGGTCGACTTCCTCAGATATGGCTAAATGTAAGAGTAAAGTGTCCACTACCTAAAAATTATTCTCCTATATTATTGTTAATGTTGTCAAATGACTAATTAAATCTATCTTTTATCAACTCCAATTACCAGATTAAAAGGGGGACTGTGGAGGTGATGCCCATAACTTTGTAATCTCTCCAGTGTTCAATTCATAACTTGAAATAAAATTTGAAAGCTTTATCTGAATATTCAAAACCTTATTACAGGGCTTGAATCCTCTCATGTTCCTCTTTGCACTGATGGCCAATGTCACTTACGTATTAAGGTTGTGCAGTCTATCTCCCTTAACCTTTTTCTGTCAATTATTATTATTTTTTGAATTAATGTCAACCATGGATCTTGACTGTGAATGCAGTATTCTTGTGAGAAACACTGAATGGGAAAACATAAAAGCCAACATGCCATGGTTGCTGGATGCTGTTGTCTGCGTGGCGTTGGACTTATTTGTATCCTTCTTTGTTCTCTAAAATTTTTAAACCAAATAAGTGTCATTATTATGGCTTCTATTGGTTTCTTATAACCTTAACGAACTGTATAGATCATACTGCAGTACGTTTATTACAGATATTTCAGAAAGATATCTACAAGCTATGGAGAAGACCCATACGGAGATTACAGGGATGCAACTAAACCAACTCTAGCCTGATTGAAATATGAAGACCACCTGTTGTTCTCTAGTGGAGAGCTTTTGATGGACGGCCTTGTTGGCTGGGAATTTTGGAATTATTTTGTGCGGAGATATGGAATTTAGACGTAGAAAATATGGATTGATTTGTTCTTGTAATTGAATTGTTGCTTGCCCATCATATGGATTGATTGTGATTTCCTTTATTTGTACACTTCGATCTCACCCTCCTGCTCTTCAACTTCTCCTTAATTACATGCCATCCAAAAATACAAACCCATAGAGACAAATTTTGGTTTCTACAATATAAGGACACCCCAAAATCAAATGAGAGTGACAAGTTGGGAAGCCAGCAAAGTTCATTGTGGTAATTAGATGAAAGAGGAAACTGCATTGACCAGGCTCTTTTCACCTTTGGGCCAAAGGACTATTTCCCACCCATAGTTTGAGGTGGAGACAAAGTTTCACCCTCCAAGTTTCAAAAGCCCATCTCCCACCCCTAGGAATATTTTTTATAATTTTTATATTCAAATTACTAAAATACCCTTTTAAAAAATAAATATTTATAATAAAATTATAAAATAATTTTTAAATATAAATAATTTTAAAAAAATTTAGAATCAGCCACCGCTACCAGTGCCCGACGGTGGCCACCACTAAAGGGGTCAGGTGGCAGTTTTCGATCATTTAGTTTCAGGGGAGGCCAGATCTCGCCTCCCAGTTCGGTGGAGGCTGTCAGATCTGGCCGCCTCAGTTTTGGAGGAGGCGGCCAGATCTAGCCGTCTTTGCCAAAAATAAAGGCTGAAAACGACCGTTGGGACCAAGGTCGACCATTTTCGACCGTTTTCGGTAATTTCTTCAGGCAGAAGTGGCCAAATCTGGTCGCCTCCGCCAAAACTGAGGCAGCCAGATTTGGCAGCCTCCACCGAACGGGGAGGCCAGATCTGGCCTCCCCTAAAACCAGGTGGTCGGAAACGGCCACCTAGCTCCATTAACGGCGACCATTGCCGTAGCACTGGCGACGATGACTGTTGTAAATTTTTAAAAAATTTTAAATATATATTTTAATTTTTTTAAAATTTTATATTTTTTATAAAATTTTAATCCTAAAATGACAATACTACCCCTAAGTGTTACTATTTTCTATTTTATTTAATATTAAATTATTTTCAGGGGTGAGAGATAGGCTTTTGAAACTTGGAGGGTGGGACTTTGTCCCCACCTCAAACTATGGGTGGGAAATAGTTCTTTGGCCTTCACCTTTTTATTACTCAGAGAGTATATAACATTTTCCCACCCTTGGTTTGGTTTAAAAATCTTTTCTACCTTAATTAGCATAAATAACATTTTCCCACACAAAATAAAATTCTGTTAAAAATTAACAGTACAAGGATAAAATTGTAATTTTATTATTCATTAATTTTAAAAATAAATTATAAAAAAAACAATTGATTTACATATCAGATATAAACGTTTCAAACATGATAATTAAACTTTTAAGATGATAAAAAACTCAAAAATCAATCCATGAAATAATATGATATTTACACATATAATTTATTCAACATTAGGGGGTGTAAAGATATTTTTTAGACTATTGGGGAAAAACAAATAGTTCAAAATTTTACAAGACCCCAAATTTTTTCTAACTATCTAAATAACCCCTTAACAAATTTCAGAAAGAGCTCTAATTTTTTAAATATAATTTACCGTATGACTAAAACACTCTTATCTATAAATAAAGAAGAGGAAAGGGGTGAGAGGAAATTGAAAAAAAAAGTGATTTTTTATATAATTTAAATATTTATATAATTTACTTTTAATAATTTTTATAAATTTACAGTTATATGATAATTTTAAAAAATTAAATAGTCGAGATAAAAAGAGTATTTCAATTTCTTGCATTATTTTTCACTAAGAAAATTTGGTTTTGGATAAAAAAATATTATTTATACTTGATTTACATCAAGCAAGGGTGGAAGAGGGTTTTAAGGCCGAACCTTGGGTGGGATATAACTCACACTTACTCGTATTACCTTAGTACAAGGCTTTCTAGACCAAGATGCGATCTGACTCCTGGGCCTAAAAAATTTAGCCCATCAAACTCTGTGTATGACCATATTTCATTGTAGAGTGGTTCAATTTCCACAAGTTGGTCTGGATTTGGCATATCCATTGGTGGTTTTACCAGGGAGGAGACACTACAATTCTCAAAGCAAAAAATCTCAAGCTCCAGCGACATCCAAATTCCAATTACAAAAAAACACTAGTTTTAGTTCTAATAGTTTTGAATCCAGTCATTAATTTTATCAAAATGAGCTCAATAGTTACAGCTTTTACTTCTTTTTTCTTTTTCATAGAACGGAATCTGGTTAGATAGAATAGTTGTTAAAAGCAACTAACACCAGCAAGGCTGGTCAGATAATTGTCTGTTATATTAGGACATTTGAATGCTATGATAATTGTGGGAATAACCTGGCAGATATTCATCTCATTTGCTAAATATTGAGCACCAGAAACATATTCTATGTTCAGTAATAAAATTAGTTTCAATCATATACCTACTCCCTCAAATGACATGGTGGCAATGAGTTGGCATAAGTGCTTTCTGTTCAATGGAAGTGATTACTGGATTATTTATAAATGATTTAGTGTGATTAATTAGCAGTTAACCCTGCAAGTTCCATATGAAGAATTGGCAATTACAACATTGATTTGAGTCTTTTCCCAGAAAAAAATAATGGTTCAAAGGTTGGCTGAAAATGCCCTGGAAAGGTATTTGCCTCCTTAATTTCCAGGACTAGTTGTCCTCCGGAAGATGGAGCCTGCTTTTCTAGATGACTTGTATAATTAGAACAGCGACATCCTATTGATTTCCCACATTAGATCTAGAAAGTGTATAAACAATAGATGAGCTGATTGGAAGTCAAGAATCTACAACTTTTAAGAATAGTTTATTGACATATTAACTAGTTGATTAATATATATATATAAAAAATACCGATGAGTTGACTGTGATGGGTGAAGGAGTAAACTAAGTTGAAGACTTCCCAGGCGTTAGAGATCTCGCAGCAATGATTGTCGGTACAACTTCATTATTTATTTCCATGGGAGCCTGAGGTACAACACTTGAATTAAATGAGAGAACATGTTACCCATAGCTATAAGAAAGTTTAGCTCAGAGCAGCATTTCCTTGGCATTTAACCATGAATTTGAGGACTTTCGCAGCTTGAAGCACTGTTTCTTGTTAGTATATCAGACATGTGCGAATTGGATTGGAATTTAATTGATCTGTATAAAACCAGTGGCAGTAGAAGTAAAAGACACAATCTTATGTCATACCGTAGACTTTGACAATCTGAAAGCATTAACGAGAACACTTAGAATATAATTGACTATCAACATAGACAAAAGAAAACGCGTTCATTGTTCAAGCATAATGATACATTTTTTTTATTTCTTTATGTTTTACATGTTGACACGATTTAGAATTTTCAAATCTTATCAACACAATGTAGTCAAAAACTGGAACTGAAACTCTAATCTTTGAAACTGATTAGCAGCCTTTATTTTGTAACATTTTCTTAGAAGTCAATGTACAAAGTTGGCTTGGCTGTTCTTGAAATGCTGTGGAAGCTGCTGATCTAGATTTTCAAAGGTGCCTACAATTGACCTGTGCTGTGGCAACTAGTGCCAGTGGGCTAAATTAGTTTAGGGTTATTCATTATTGAATTGGACAGTGGTCGTAGCTGACAAAGAATCTTCTCATGAAGTACTTAGACCCTACCTCCACTAATTGAATTGGTGGTTCTTTTTAACACTATTTTGCTATAAGAATAACAAGAAAGTTCATCTTTTGGTCAATTCTTCCAAGTTTATGTTTAGCTTTGATCAGACAAGATAATAGAGACCGAAGCAAAAAGAGAAAAAAGCATATTTATAAAAGCAATACTCAAATTAAAGTGTCAAGTACTATGGTATACGATCTCCACAAAATAGAATGAAAGTGTCATGCTGCAATGATTTGCAGAATTTAGGAAGAAATTGAGCTCT
Organism: Anacardium occidentale; assembly: GCA_026122585.1. Taxonomy (NCBI): domain Eukaryota; kingdom Viridiplantae; phylum Streptophyta; class Magnoliopsida; order Sapindales; family Anacardiaceae; genus Anacardium; species Anacardium occidentale. The sequence goes on along the minus strand of JAJEJH010000038.1, from coordinate 497,453 downwards.
TTAGGAGAAATTGAATTAAATTATAGATATACTTTTACACTGCAACAGCCGTCTATTTTCTCCGGGATTATGTGCTTGAACAATGAAGAGATCACAGCCAAAGAGTGAAAGAGGAATGTTCAATAAACTGTAAAATTCCTGGTTTTATTTGTTCAGCAGCCGTAACTGTATTTCACTGTGCTCAAGTACGTATTACACCAAAAACATAAGCACTGTAATGTACACAGAGACAGAGATCTTCTAATTCTACCTTCATAGATCTCTTCTCCTTAGTTTTTTTTTTTTTTTTTTTTAATATATATGACTGAACAAAACAATTTATTATCATACAAATGTAGTGCCAAATCCTAAGACTCAAGAGAGAAAGGTGTTTTCAGGAGATCATACGGTGCCCACAAAGCATCCAACGGGCAGGGCCGGTTAGCATCGAGTCTCATCCACGGCTTACCTTTGCCACTCCAATGCAACAAACTAACTGGACCCGGATGCAAATCTCTACACAGACCTATATAATTGTCTCCTCCTAACCCATGTTGGTTCCACCTATGATCAACAGGTGCTATGTTTCCTGCGAACACTAACAGAAACGGAGGCAAAGAACCCAGCTCATAGATCCGTATTCTCTTTTGTAGCTCCATCCATTCTGTTAGTTTTCTAGTGTATTCTCCTTCTCGCCATCTCTCCAGATCAATGACCATAACACCCGTGTTGAAGTAACAAGCATTTCTTCCTGCGAATGTGTAGGACAATGTGGGGTTTGACCAAAAGCTCGGGGTAAAGTATGACGTGAAGTTCGCATTGCAGTACTCGGGTGCGGCTAATACGGCATGGTTACCAAGCGGTGTAGCAGCCAGTTTTGCAATATCATCAACCAGGACTAAATCGGAGTCCAAGTACACCACTTTCTTGACACATGGTGGGAGGAGACTGGCTAAGTAGTTGCGGGCATAGTTGAGTGGACAGTCAAGAGCTGAGCGGATAGAAGTGGAGATAAGGCCTGCAACAGCAGTGCCGTCAAAATGGTAGATTTGGAATTTGAGGTAAGGAAACGAGTGAGAAATCGTGTCATGAAGGTGATTTACGTTGGTGGAGGAGGAGATGAAGTGAAAGATAATGTTTTGAGGGCAGGAGGACTGTTGAAGAACAGAGAAAATTGCTGCCATGGAACCACGGAGATAGACTGCGTCTAGGGTCATAGCTACGTGAACAGCTTGGGGAGAGAACATGACATGGTCGTCATCATTAATGTTGTCTAACTCGAGGATGGAAGCACATTTTGGGGAGTTGTAGAATTGTGGGGCTTCTTTGAATTTGTGACTAGCTGTGGCAATGACATGGGTGGCGGTGAAGGAGACGAACAGGCTGAGAAGGAGGAAGAGGTGGTGATATGGCGGTGGTGGCGGGTTGGACATTATCTTTCTGGAGAGGTGAAAGGCAGAAGTTTGGTTATCAAATATTAACCTTTCAAGTGGGGAAGAAGACACATCTATATTTGTTTCCTACTTGGCTTTGAACCCACGTTGATTCAAAGAGAGCTGCTACCAAGCAAGTCAAGTCTTTTAAAACAATGTACCCCCTAACTTCTTATTGTTTATCATCTTCCCTTTCTTTTAAGGCATTGATAATGGGATGATGTGATAAATAATGTAACTTTCTACCCAATCATATATCATATATTTGACATACAAAGTTATTATTATAGATAATCATCTACTGACATGAATAACATGGGCATCAGTTTTTTCAATCTAAGGTTGGTAAATAAATGGGAAACTTTGTCTGTTCTGAAAAGAATAATGGACCCTTTACAATAAATTCAACAAAGGCAGCATTAAATTTTTATATCCCTGTGCGCTTAGAGGAAGAGAGAGCAATTAACCTAAAATTAGCTATAAAATATTTTCAGAAAGATGAACAATGATAATCAACCTACTTATTGTATCTTTACATGAGCCATCCATGTTTTCAATGGCCATGAAAGCTCCAAGGCAGCATCTAATTTGCTTCTGTACAAAGATTTACAGTTGAAATGGATGAGTGAGTGTCAAGTTTCTGATGCATGCAAGTGAAAATAATTATTACATAGTGTTATCAATGTCCATGAAATCAAGTTATAAGTTTCAGCCACATTTCCTGAACGTACGGCTTCTTCTGCATATGACTTAATTATAGGGGAGTAAAGGCAGCCAGAGAGAACCAGGCCACGTAAGTGAGGCTGTAAATGCGGTGACAAAGACAGGAAATTGTAGATTTGTGTTGAAGATGATGGAAAGATAGAGAAATAACCAGAGAACTTTCATCTTTCTCCTTCCCCTTTCCATGTGAACTAAACACTTTAATTCATTATCAAGATTACGACTTTGTGTACATCCCTGATTTTGTTACTCCTAAGTTAATTTAAACACTTGAAAAGTTGATTTTTTCTGGTGGGTAGTGGTTTTAACTTCAAGTTTGTCCATTTAATAGCTAATATACAAGCTCAACGAGATCATTGAATGGCATGTGCCCTTCCTCAACTTCCTGGCAATACAACACGAAAGCTTTAATGCAATTTATATATAGACAACCATGTGCTACGCGTGGCCAAATGACTTCCAGTTATGAATCTCACCTCACCTAATCTTCGTTTATTCTTATCATTTAACAAAAAACCACATCCTCCATGGCCCATGCAAACTCTTTTCAAGCATGAATGCTCAGCCATGGATTCTGTTTTTGCCACAAACATTTTGAGTAGAAGGGAAAAAATAGAAATTCTATATTTGGTATCTTCGTTTTAATTTCTTTTCTTTCACTAAAGATATAAAATATTAATTGAGTTATCACCGACAGCGAGAATTAATTCAAGGGTCACAAAAAGTGAGTTGAAACAGGTAGCTGCAGAAGTGGATTCATTACCACCCCACATATCATATTTGTAGAAAGTGTTCCTAATCCGCAACATGAACATGGCACCGCGCCACGCTGACTGTGATGAAGACTACTTAGCAATTAAAATTTGAGAACAAATTCCCGGTTGGAGATGGATGGACTTCTCCCAAATATTCTGGTTCACTGCCAGACATGACAACAGGCAAAGTTTCTGAGATAACACAAACAAACCCAACATCTTTCTCGTATTTTATTAATATGGGATTCGGCTAGAGATTTCACATTAAAAATGACAAGAATTTCTGCCCATTCCGTGAATTGCCCAATTCATACAGTTAGATCAATGGATGGAGATGAAAAATTTTACCTTAGATTCTGAAGCTTCCCTGATCCTCTTTCAAAGGTTTAAAAGTATAGATGGTAATAAGATTATGATAATATAATCAATCTAGGTCTAAAATTGCAGTGTGCAAATTCCTATGGGGTATAATTTGCTTTGCATTGAGCAATGATGTAAAAACCAGGAGGTTCCTCTAAGAAAATAAATCAGATCGAAACATGAGGCAACTGAAACGTTTGGTATAATTTGGTTTGAGTTGGGCAATACGTAAAAACGAAGCTCAAGTATCCAGTATTAAATAGGGGTCGTGTTTCTCAGACCAGTCCAGTAGGTGGCAATTCTTTTCCACATTAATTGTGCAGCAACCAAAACATTAAGATACCATATTAGCTGTAGTTTTATCGGGAAACTAGACCGAGCAAATCCACAGGCTCCATTTTGACCAGATTCAGACAAGGAATCCAAGTAATAACTATCCAAAGAATTAGGGTAGGAAAGGGCCAGAGCCATAATGAAGAAAGACAAATTCCAGAATCCTAGCAGTGTCGGCAGCCCTTGGGAAAATGTAAACACAATAAACAAATGTGAAAAGGACCCAGAGCAATCAATGTTTGAACTCCATCAAATGCTTTGATTGCTCCCATGGAAAACAGGTTAAGCATTAAGTATACTACCTTAAAACTCTGCATTTCAAAATGTGCTGACCTTACAGGCTTATACCAACAATTATTCATGATGTCTACAATACAATGGAAAACGAACTTTGATTGCTCCTAGATGTAACAAGAATTTAAGTTTTGTGATCCTTAACAAAACAGGCTAAAGTAGAATGTATTGGGCATTCATGTCCATTCCTTATGTTATCAACAGACTCAAAGAGAAAAATGAAAATGAATCAGAACACTTCGTAACTTAAAAGCATCCATCAGAAATAAGACTTCTTTCTCAGCCTGAGCAAACATGACATGACAAATTCCAGGCTATATCAACAAACTACTGAAAGAATCTAGATTGCATGGAGGAGGGCAGATTGACTATCTTGATATCTACAAAATATCGGGCTAATGACGCTTTTTGTGAAACACTTAGCTATGTTTATGGCTCTATGTTCATGTCCTACATATCACAACTAAGCTGGGCCTATCCTGGAATACAACAATCTTATGCACAAAACAGATTACGTTGCATGATTGACTCCCTAATTTCAAACACAGACATCTTGATGCCCAACATAAAAATCATTGAGCAGTCCACAACTTTATAACTAGAAATCTGGTTTAGAGTCCATTATTGATCGTGTGGAAAGACAAATACGTAAATAGCCGATGCTATACTTGAAAGCAAGAGGAATCTTGCCAATGGCTTGTGTAATTTGAAGTGAGGCATCTTCCTCTCAAAATATATTCCTACACGAAACCTGCAATGCCCTGACAATTTTCTCCCATTATTTTCAAGGTCGGGACATAAAACAAAGACAAACCTCAAAATTTGGAACTAGTCACTTGATCTGATAATCATCTTTACATGTCAGTGCAAGTAAGATATGCAGAAGTTCCAGAAACGAGATGAAAACTTTTAAAAATTTTAACCATCTAAACTTAGCAACAGTACCATCGTAAAACCAAGAATTGCAATCAAACCCGACAAGTAATCAGAAAATATGTCACTGGTAAGAAGAGAAAATTATCTGTTTTAAAGGCAAATATTAAGGCAGTCATTCTACATATTACTCAATCCCACAAAACCAAGAAACTTTTTACTATTGTTTACAAATTATAAACAACTGCAGTATTCAATCCACTTCCACCATATCTACACTCGCATAACACAATCCATTAGCATATAACAAACAGAAACAGCAACATACCTCAACAGGTTGAGCAGTACCCTATTTCATCTAACCAACTAAGAACACGCATCAGCAAAGTACCTGATGAATATTTGAAGCAAAAAGTTATTACTCAGCCCCTCCATTTGGCAGCCCTGTCCCTTATCCCAACACTAAAAATGAGAAAATCACTAAAACATCATGAAGCGACAAGCTAAGCAAGAGGATCACGCAACCATTTGAATTCAAGAACAAACATCCTATGATTTGTTTCCGCTTTTATTTGTTTATGTGTAAAGGAAAATGAAAAACTAACATTAGAAGATTAAAAACAAGTTGATACAGATTTGACATCCATATATCATGTTAGGAAAGCTTACTGCTGTTAACATACTTTTTATGATGAAATTTTTAAACTCATAAAATCTTAAAAATTCCTTCAACATAGATTGCAACAAGAACTAATACCAAAAAACCATTATGATAGATCTTCTTCAAGGCGCCACAAAGAGACGTTCAGATGGAATGGCTTCCCATATTAAAACACATTCTAGGATCCAGACACACTCTTATTTGATTGGCAAGAATGTACACGAATAATTTGAGGTTTAAGAGGCCTAGAAATATACATGACAAAACATCATACGAATAAGTTTTTTCTCAAGCCCAGAAAGCAGTCAACAAGGAGCTTGTCTACTTATTTCACTAAAAGAAGATAGAACTAGATTACTTACAGATACAGGGTGACAATTTAGAATAACCAAGATTGGTTTAAATTTAAACAACAGATTTGTTTAGCACCAAATTAGAGAAAGCAGCATAAAGAGACCAATCAGCAAAAGAAGATTCTTCAAAATAAGGTCAACTTGTTGCCGTAGACTTGGCTGGGTTAAACCATGATCATGACCAACATGAGCTAAACCATAATCATTGCTACCTTGATATGCATTAACACCATAAGGAAAACCAGCAATTGTCCCAATAACTGCAGCATCACTGAACCCTTGAAATTGAATATTAAATAATGATGGAAATAAACCACCAATGCCCAAGGTAAAGTTGCCAATCCTCGCAGTTGCCATAGGTAGAAATCCTCCCATGAATCCAAACCTATAATTGATAAAGTTACTGGCTTCTGGGGGAGAAGCTGTTTCAGGCCTTTGCCCAGACGGACGACTAGGGATATCAATGCCTGGATAAGATTTTGATCGTCGGTCTGATGGAGATTTGCCCCTACCGTAAAGAGGAACCAACTTTTCCTCTTCTATGATGGCCTTGCAAACTGGGCACTCATGTGAATGTGAGTGATGGTGTAGCCATCTGTACAGGCAAGGCCAACAATAGAGGTGGCCACAAAGGGTAACACATGGGTCTTGAGCTAATTCAAAACAGATATTGCACTCAAAATCACCAGCATCATTGGAATTATTGGCCGAGCAAGATAGGCTCTGGGTCGGCATGCTTGTTTATTCCTCCTAAGCACTTGCCATTGTCTAAAAACCACACCAAATAGCAGCTTTCTATATTTTCAAAATGAAAAACTCAGACCAAGTCATATACGGTACAAAATTCTAGAACAAGATCGAATCCATAATAAAGAACAGCAACAATACATAATGTATTACCATTCCAAAGTACTGCTGAAAGTCAGAGAGTATAAATTTTAAAACACCAAGTTGTGCTTTCATGTGATGTCAAATTAAAAAACTTAATTCACTAAAAAAATATCAAATCAAGTCGCCATTTCCTGACCCTTAAACGTCAAATACAACTACTTCTGACCCTTTAAAATCCTAATATAGAGCCATTAAATATCACAAATTTATACAAAACCCAGAATACAAAACATTTAAAATCAACATGGAACAGAATCACTAATTTTACAAGTAAATAACACGCAAAAGAAATCGTAAAAATTAGTAACGAGAATTCACCTGGTAATGGAGTTAAAAAACATGCGGGGGTCTACCGTAGACGGGTGACAGCAGCAACAAATGAGAAAATCAAAGAAAACATAGCAACATGATGTGGCCCAGGAACTCATTCTGTCGGGCTTCCAATGGAATACGAAATAGAGCCCATTTAATATCAGGCTTCAGTGTGCAAAATGGGAAGCAGATGGAACTAGTCCATTTAAGCTGTAATGAGATGAATGAAAATATGAAAACTTAAAATTTTCATGAAATTTTCCGACCAGTGTAGCAATTTGGGCAGAAAGAGAAAGGGCATCCACTTAAAAGTGATATTAAATTTATTTCTTAATTGTCACTTAATGGAATTCATAATTACATCAAGGATTTCCAATTGGGTGATAAGCTAAATGAAGAAAAGCCAGCAACAACTCAAAACCTGAGAGAGCCTTTCAACGTATTTCAAGCCCACCAATTCCAAACAACCAACTTCTCAGAATTAATGGATTACCGAGCTACCTATTAATTTAGATCTTAATTTGTTGAGATGGAAATTATTTAAAAAGAGTTGTTTGTGAAAATAAATGAAACCTGAGATTGGGAAGATACTTCTGTTTTGTAAATCACACGTACTTGAGTGGTTAATTCAAGATCAGTGTGGATATGGCCGACAACCACGATTATGGAAGTCCAAATTCAAGATAAGCAGCAATTTGAGCCGAAAGAGACATGGACGCCCACCCAAGTTTTTCCTGAAACAAATGATATTTCATCTAGGTAGAACAATTATTTTTTACTCCAACCACCTTAAAATAATAAGTTTCTATTGATATTAAAATGTTAGTCTCACTTAATTGTTCATGAAGGCGTGTTCAATTAGACATCATAACTAAAGTATTTTATAATTCTTACAATCTGTTCTTATTTTTTACGTCCAAATCGATGATGTTGTACTGCTAAGCTAGCTAAATCACAGGAAACAGAATCCTGCATCATTTCAAAATCCCCCATTGCTATCATCGAAAAGCTTCCAAACTGTCTTTCAGGTTCAGGGGAGGAAGATGCTCCTTTTTACACAACAATATTAAAATTTTAATCTCAATTTATTATAAGATGGGTTAGGTTATAATCGTGCAACCGCCCTGATGTCAAGTTTAATAGTTCAATTCCTTGCAGCCAATTTCCTATCCTGTGGCTCTGAATGATCAACCTACATGTGACATCAAGGAGGGAATTAACATAAACTTGTTAATTTGTTTGGCTTCAAATTCATGGATATTCTCAGGAGCCGTACCATATTGGAGCTTCTGGAAATTGTCTTGTTCTGTGATTTTCCTTTTTCTTAAGAAGAAACCACCCTCCAAAATCAACATTCATGTCAATATCCTAAGTATGAATCTGGACTCTACAGTTCTACGTTCACATTTTCCACACTTATTAAGTAAGCGAAGCCAAAAACTCTTCATTTCGACCAGTCATTCCCCAGCTCCCAACTATTTTTATCCTCACTTCAACAATCTCAGCTTGAAGCTCAGACACCTGAATGATTCCTGTCATCATCCCCGGTCAACGATTATGATCACCGCCAAGACATTAACCTATTATCTCTCCCAACACCCATCAATTGTCAACTTCCGTTGGAGCCATACCCAGTCCTGGGGCTCCACCTGGTCTTTCCTCTTCACCTCTATTAGCCTCTACCTCGCCCTTTCCATCCTCCTCCACTTCTTGTTGGCTCTCTTAGTCAGGCGTGATCGTCCTGTTTCTCTGGGTCCAATCCCGGCTCTTCACAGCCTCTCCATGTCAGTCATATGCGCCACCATCTTCGCCGGGATTCTCCTCTCAACGGCTTCCGAAATACGAGAAACTCGCTGGTTTTGGCGCCGTAGCAAAACGACTCCTTTTCAGTGGCTCCTTTGCTTCCCTCTTGGCACACGTCCTTCCGGGCGTGTCTTCTTTTGGTCATATATTTTCTACCTTTCTCGCTTCATCCACATGTGGCGAACCTTTTTCACCATCCTCCGACGTCGAAAGCTGGTGTTCTTCCAGCTATTTTACAATTCAATTTTAACGTTTACCTCCTTCCTGTGGCTGGAGTTTTCTCAGTCATTTCAGGTTTTAGCGATCCTGTTTACCACACTGGTATATTCAGTTGTTTATGGATACAGGTTTTGGACGGGAATAGGATTACCAAGCGCCTGTTTCCCTCTGGTTATAAACTGTCAAATGGTGCTTTTGGGATGCAATTTGGTGTGCCATATCGGAGTGCTTCTGCTGCATTTTTTGAAGAACGGGGGCTGCAATGGAATTGGTGCCTGGATTTTTAACTGTGTCTTGAACGCTGCCATTTTGCTGCTGTTTTTGAAGTTCTATGTTCAGATACATCTAGAGAAGAGAAAATTTTGCTTAATTGCAGCCAAGGGGGAAGACATTGTCAAACTCAAAGATAATTAGAACTTTTGAACTCTGTAATTAAAAACCAAATGTTTCAATCAATAACAAATAATCTTGTCCAATTAGTGTTAAAATGTAGTTATCAGTTGTGATGTTTGTGGTGGGTTAAGAGGATCTTAAGGATCTAAAAAGCATATACCATGGGAATAATTACAACAGGCAGGCAAGCTTTTAGAGAGTAGAGAAAGGAGACAATGGTTGGTGGTGGTCAAAATAAAGAAAAGTAAAACAACAGCAATGGTGTTACCCCTGCCACCAAGCATTTACAGATTACAAGTTCCAATTTACTTTGTGAAGAGTGAGACCTGACTGAATTGAGAGAGTCAAGACACTTTGTCAAGCATTGTATTCTGTTATATCAGAAGTTATGTACACTTGTAAGCATGAATGAGACTCTTGGATGACGAATAGTTTTAGTTAATGAAAACTTATGATGAGTCATCGAAAATATGAAAAGTTAGAGTCTAATATATAAACAACTGATATCATTTATTTTAGAATTATAATAAATCAAACAACGAATTGTTAGGTTATTGTATCTTGGAGAGGATGGATCAAATGGAGAGTTTGAATCTCCTTCAAGAAAACAAGATATTTGTATATCAATTTTATAGTTTTCATGCTATGTTCATTTTAATTTGAGTGTTTATTTGAACTAAAATAATTATTTTATTGCATTTTTCACTAACAATTAAGTCCCAAGGATTTAATTGAAACCAATCTGGGTAGAGCTCTTTGTTAGAGGATAGGTTTGCTTGGTGGCTCACTGCCAGTATCATGCTCTCTAATTTGCCCTAGAATAGCATATTGGTTTTCTTGTCCATGGCTTTTGATCATTTCCACTCTGGCCCTAAAATGAAATGAAATGAGAAAAAAAAATTAAAGTCTTGATTATATATTGAAAGATAAACTTTTATTTTTGAAAACTTAAATGGAAGAAGATTGTTGTGCCTGAAAAAAATATTGATATTGATAGTTTAAGAACATAAACTTTTTGTGATAGAAAGAAGGTGACATCAAAACTACACAGTTAGATTGATGGGCAGAGAGGAAGAGATGTCAAAATTACACAATTTATGGCGGCAAATCCTACTCCTCTAATGCAGGTAAGGAGTGGCAAAGCCTTAAAAGGGTGGGATTCAATCCAAATCAATCTCAAACTAAATCTTTTTTATTTAAACAGGTTTCAAATTGATATTTGCTTAAACTCATTTTTTTTCATTTAAAATACTGGGTTTGGACCTGAAATTTTAATCAGTTATAATTATAGAATTAAAATATTTTGAATTTTTTTAATATGGTTGTGTTAAATAAAACTTTTAAAGTAAGGTACAAGTATTACTTTATCACAATATATTTATAAATAAAAAATACATATTATTAAAAATAAAGTTTTATTTAAGAAAATAAATAATTAGAAGAGAAAAGAGAATCCTTATTAAGAAAAGAAACAATTAAAAAAAGCAAAAAAAATTCTTAATGAAAAAATAATTAAAAAGAAAAAGGAAAATCTTTATTTAAGCAGGAATTATTTAAAGGATCATCAATTAGAGAATTATTTAAAGAGAGTTACATATAAAATATTAAGGATGAACACTAAAAGTTTTAATTTCAAATGAATTATTCTAGGTAAACACATTAAGATTTTTAGGAAAATACTTTTTGGCTTATTTAGGGAACATATACCGGAGAGATTTTCGAGTACCAAATCCATGAAATTGTTCTCGAGGTCAACAAACCATTGCACATTATTGAGAGAAAGTTACGATGAAGCAAACGATGCAGGTAATATCATAAGGGGAAGCGCTCATTATTGATTGTCCTCAAAATTATAAGTAAAATATGTGAAAATTTATTATTTATTAAATATTTATGTCAATTATATTGTTGTATTGTTAATTATGTTACCTATTGATGGTAATTTATTTATATATTTCGTGATGAGATGAGTTTTTATTTTATTGTCATGGATAGAAACTATATTTGAAAACATGAATTTAATGTCATATGATATTATATTATAATTATTTAAGGCCGTATGAGATATTACCATCCAAAATTTCGTTTAATAATAAGTTATCACTCATAAAACTTTTAAAAGTCAAGTACTTATATTTTTACTGTAAAAAAATCAAAATACTTTTTATAAATTTTAATAATAATAAAATTAATATAAATAATATTAAAAATAAAATAATATCAAAATAATAATAAAATTTTAAAAATAAAATAAATATTTAAAAACATCCACTATCATGACAATAACTGTTTTTTAAATATTTATTTTATTTTTAATATTTATTAAATTTTTTACTAATTTATTTTAAATTTATATTTTAATATTTTTTATAAAATTTATTTTTAATTTTAATTTCAAAAAATAAAATTATTTTATAATATATGAGTATTTAACTTTGAAAAGTTTGACGGACAATAACTCGCCATTAAGGAAATTTTGAGAGGTAATATGTGCCATTATTTAATTATATGTTGTTACGTACGAAATGCTTTAAGATAATTGATAGGCATCTGCCTACCGATGCCCGAGGCAAATGAACTGGGGATGGGTAAATTGGTCAACTAAAGTCGCTCTAAATTATTTAAATTAAGATTCTTCCGATGAGTGTCCGATTAAGTCGGCGGGCAGCCTCCCAATGGACTGGCTTTCTCACCTTCCAGGACACTCCTTCGTTGGAGACAGATGAACTTGGACTGTATCTGATGGTGGCTTAAATACTCAGGAAATTAAATGTTTTTCTCTCTCTAAATATAAATGCTGGTTTCTTGCCAGATACAAAATATAAGGCTGCTGTATGAGTGAATCATAATAAATGTCATATTTTAAGAAAAAAGGGAAAAAAAAAATTAAAAAACTCAGCAATAGGGTTACACACAGCCGCACCCACAAGTTATTGGGTTAAACAAAATTGTGAATTCTTTGTCTGAGGAAGCCGTATTTCTTTTTATCTCATCTTCTGATGTTCAAATGAGGTTTGTGCTGAAGATGGTGGATGATGATGGAAAACTTTTTGTAGCTCATTGTACCTCTCAACATCAAAGTTATGAAGCTTGAATAGTTTTTTCTGCTTGGCGGTGAACCGGCTGTGGTAAAAGCCTTCAAAAGAAGGCTCTTTGGATGTCCTGAGGAAGAATGCATAACCACCCATGAAGTACATAGAAGTGACATAGAAACAAATAGGCTCCATCACATCCCATGTGAGTTCCCAAAATGTGAGCCTCATAAATGCTATTGTTTGGACTACCAGATAGCCAAGTCCACACCACAGTTCACGACGAACGAGGGAGTCTGCTTTTTGGTCTATTGCCTCTTTCTGCTTCTCCATCTCTTCAAGTTCCTTTCTTCTTGGGTCATTTGAGTTGGCCTCTGGTACACGAATTAGACCCTCGATAGCTTTAGCTACCTGTAAGCAGAAAACGGAAAAAAAAATTGCACTTTTGGGTAACTGTTCTCCTTTATATATTAATTATGCTACTCTTGTTCATAAGTAAATGTATTCTGTATTGACAGGCAGGCAGTAATCTTGGATTAAAACTCCAACCGGCCGCCTTAACCAGATCAGAAGTTCAAACACATGACTATGAATATAGATCAAATAATAAAACATTATTGCCAAATGACTAGGGGAAAGGGCTCTTTTGGTTCTTGGTCTGGGAATTTATCCGGGCAGGTACAAGAAGAGTAGGTAGATATCAAAGCCCCGAAGTCCTAGTTAACAATTTAGACCCTTAACACAAAGTAAAAAGCCAAGCACCAATACTCTACCCAGCCTTTCCCGAAACTCAGGAAAGTAATAAATCGCAAGAACAATTGAAAATAATCAAAGCTCATGCATTTAGCTGTTCTCTTCTATGTCTGATTACCCATTTCTCACAAGTCAAATATGAGATATTCATGTCATGTGAAACATCATCTAGATTGATTTATTAAAAGGAAGAAACTTCTTTGAGAAATGGAAACTTGTCAAACCAGCAAAATCAGTATTTGCTTTGTCGTCTCAATATTGTTTAAAAATGAGTTTTTTTTTTTTTTTGGGAATTTTTTATTTTCAAAGAGCCAATGATCGATACCGAAAACAGGGGAAAGTCATGGGAAATAGGCCAAAACCTAAAACCCCAATCTGGTCACTTCAACACATAACTTGGAACCCTTTTCACGTTTAAGATCTGGCCTGTGAAAGAAAACAAAAACACCAAACAAAAAATAACCACAAAAAAACATATCAGTTCTCTGTACCACTCAGAATGAAATTTAATAAAAATATTTCTTAATTCCAAAACCTAATGTCTCGGGACCATGCATGGATCCTAATTTTTAACCTTATCTGTAACCATTAACAAAATAAACAAATAATAATTTTGTCATAATTAAAAATTTTAATAAATATTAACAATGAATTAATTTGATGAGATGTAAATTACCTGTTCAGGTCTAAGATATACAATATTTCCCAATACGACAACGTTTCCAGATTCGTCCAGCAATTTTGCAAACTGCAACCCCTCGTTCGGATCGGAGACGGCCTCTTCGCAGACACGAACGAACTCCGAATACGGTATCCAAGGCTTCTCGATCGTTCTCAGTTTCTCTTTCATGACTTCCATCTGAAACGCTTTAAGAACTTTCCTCACGTCCTTCACAGACAACCTACCCTCCTTCTCCGCCTCCAAACTCGGCGGCGGACTCAAACCGTCCAGTCGGATCCTATCTTTAGCAATGTCGATCGTTTTCAGTTTCTCAATGAGACTCTCCCCTCCGGTCCGCGATATTTGAAGAATGGCCCTCTTGTGGAGAAACCTCCGGAAGATTCCGTTATCTCCGGGATCCGAAGCCATGTCAGATTTGGCCGCGTTTTGAGAAATTCGAGTGCTTGTTGACGCTGCTGAAATGCGGCAATTGGTCAATGCCTGCGTCGAGATTTTCGAAAGGCTGAAAAGCCGATCGGCTAACGTCTTCTTAAACGCCATCGACAAACGGGAAAATCAAAAGCTTTCGTTTCAAGCAGTCGTATGTTTTTCGACGATGTATTCACCGTTGTCTGGGGGGTTTATATAGCTGTCCCATACGGGAGGAACTAAATTTAAAATAATAAAAAAAATAACAAAATCACGCGATATTTTGAGATAATGACGAGACGAGAGAAATTAAATCTAACGAATGCCTACTAAATGAACCGAGACGAGACAACTTGAATGGACGAGAAACTATTTCGCGAATATTCGCTGCTGCTATTTACGGCCTTTAAAAGGTCGGATAGAAATATTCCCATGGAATTAGCTCATCTCAGGTTCTCGAGATATGATGCAGTGAATCCGATCATTGTACACGTGGTTGGCTAAGGATGAAAGAGTTGGACTGCCACAACCGCCAGATCGTGGAACACGTGTAGTTGGGAAAGAAAGACGGTTATACTTGAAGATTAATAGTAATTAATAAAATAGGGCCGCTTACATGGAATTGGTCTTGCGTTCACGCAAACGTGTCGCCACATATTGTTCATATCTGAAAAACATAGGTTTGTTGGCTGATAAACATGTTTTTTTGTATTTACCAAAAAAAAATATATGTTTTTTTGAAAATGTTTAGATATATTTAAATAAATATTAAAATGGAAATTCTAATTTTTTAACTCAAATTCAAAATACATAAATTGATTTAATCACATTTTTTTGGGTTTAATAAAATAAATCATAAAAAATATTTGAACGAAAATGACCATATCTATATAATTTTGTGAATTTATATTTAAAATCGTATAACTTTTTGAATTCAAGATTATCACACTAACCTATACGATACACAATTGTTTTCTAACAATTTTTAATATTTTTTATTAACAAAAATAATTGATTAATTAATTAAAATATTTCTTATCAAATTTTTATATTTTGGTTAAGATATATGTCGAAATTTGGTGTTGAAATGTTGGTGAGTCACGAACATAAAATCAAGATTTCATAGCCAACAAACTGTTGTTTTAGTTGAAATGTTTGTATGAATTCATGATAAACATTGGTATGATGTGTTGGTGTTGATTTAGTGATAGAAAAATGTCATTTGATGATCTGAAAACAAGTTCATATGATTTGCGATTAATTTGCGAATTGCACAAACTTGTCTAAGATGAAGACAAGGGTGCTTTTGTGATTTTTCAAAGCTGGAGGGGGCTATAAATATTTTCAAGTTTTGGGGTTCTAATATTTTCTATATTAGAGTTTTTTTTCTATATTTTTTATTTAAGAGTTTTTAAATGCTTAATTTTTGAATTTTTGGTCTATTTTTTTAATAAAACATGAATTTTTTTTTTACTTTATAATTTATAGTTTCGAATTTTCAATATGTATTTTTTAATAAAAAAGTAATAACATATTTTTAAGGTTTTACGATTTTACTCATTTTATAGTTTTTCGTTGTGTAATTTTCAAATTATTATCTTGAATAAAATATGCACTATTATAAATAACATATTAAAGACTTTTTCACGTATAATTTTTTAATTTTTAATCTGAATTTTAAAAAAAATTTAGAATTGCATATTTCTAGGATTTTTTAATATTACCCATTTTACAGTTTTTTACCATGTAATATTCAATTTTTAAGTGTGTTTTCTTTTTTAATAAGATATTTATTATGATAATAATATATTGTTAGATTTTTTTATACGTAGCTTTCGAAATTTTAGTTTATATTTACAAATACAAATACAAATTAGAATAGAATAAATAGGATATTTTTAAGCCTTTTTTATGTTATCCATAGTTTTCGAATATTTAACCACATACATTATGATTAAAGGTTAATGTCAAGACAAACATTATTGGTAAATAATAAATAATTATTATTATTATTATTTTTTACCTTAATAGAAGGACTTTATATTATGTATAAAGGATAAAATCACATGTTTATTTGGAGTTTCAAATTTAATTAAAATAACATTGTTGTTTGCATTTAATTATAAGCACTAGTTTTTCTTTGAACATTTTTATAATTCTTTTATAATACTCTAAACGAGCCAAGTTTTGACAACCAAGGTTTTTTTGGGCCGAAAGAGCGATAAAACCATATTTGTTAATTTTTAAAAATTTAAAAATTTAGTTATTAAATATTTTTTATTTAATTTTGTTAACATTTTTAATAAAATAACTAAAATATCTTTACTAAAAAATAAAAAATTATTATAAAAATATAAAATGTTATTTAAATATTAAAAATTTAAAAAAATATAAAAGGTAAAAAATAAAGAAATAAAAACAGCGATGACCACTAAAAAATAAATCAAGTGATAAAAAACAATCATCTGGTTTATAGGGACGTCAACCATCATTGGTGATTGAGAATAGTCACCCTCATCAAACAAGATAGCTAGTTAGGTGATTGTTTTCGGTTATCTAATTTACTTTTCGGTGATCTTCCCCGTTGAAATATTTTTTTAAATTATATTATATTATATTTTTAATATATTATATTATATTTTTAATATTTAAATAATATTTATATTTTTATTAATTTTATAAAATATATTTCCAATAAAAAACCTTAGGTAAAAATTAGTCTTTGGACTTTTTTCGTTACATTCAAACTCAGACCCGTAAACCCCCGAATTCTCCTGGTTAAAAAAAAAAAAAAACTAAAAGCTGTCCTAGCAGTAAAGCAATCCAGTTCAGGGATCCGACAGGCTTCAGATGGCCTTACATAGAACAAGTTCTTTCGTCCCTTCTGCTTCTTATCGGCGGCCTTGATGTATCGACTTTTGAGAACTTTGTACAGGTGAGAGATTTGAAATTAGAAGCAGTTGGTAGTAAGCATCTTCAGCATGCAGTTTACTTATGGCCATGAACTACGTAGGGTGACTTTGGATAGAATTCTGGAATAATAATTGAGTGGGGATCACTCAATAATATTAGGCATAAAAATGGTCGATAACAACTGAATGAGAATCGTAGAGGAATGTAAGTTGAAAAGATTGGGATGCCCGAACACGGGTTTTTCTGTGAGTCCCTTTTCATGGCAAATGCTTGCAGGATTGCTATTCTCTCCCCACTTATCTGATATAGAAAATTGATTTTGATTATTATATAAAAATGATGCCATGCATTATGAAGGGTGAATGCTGGCTGACAATGAAAGATGGTAAATGTTGGAATTTATTCTGAAGGCCAAAAAAATATTTGAGTCCCTTCTTTCAGCCACTGAAGTAGAAGGATTTATGAGATACAAATCTAAGCATAACGATCAAATGACACTCGGATTTGTCCTCTCTGAGGACAGCATATTGTCCTGGTATTCCATTATGGAGGTCGGCATGATGACAATTATGTTAATCCTAAGTTCTGAAATCCACCTGTGGAGATTGATATCCAACTCTAGGAGATGGTAATTTGATCTGTAAAATTGGGTCTTTGACTCAGAGATTCCCCGATAGGAATGTGGACGAGGATGCGAAATTTCCTCGCTTATATCTCTTTGTTTTAAAGTCTTTTTATCGGTTTGGTTGAATAGTATATATTCTCGGGCATTATTGCCTCAACATGATGTATTGTGGACTATTGCTTGTCCCTCTCAAATTCTCTATCACCAAACATATCAAAGGGGCTGGAGTTCATCTTAAATGATAATATTAATTAAAGTTTATATTGCAACTGATGTTAGGACCTAATGACAGTCATAACACACACACTGTAAGCAATTTGGTGATATATTTTAAGTTGAATTAGAACACAAACCCTGTAAGCAATTTGGTGATATATTTTAAGTTGAATTAAAATAATAGAGACTTATTTCGTTTGGTCTGCTTGATTTGTCTTGATTTAATGGATAGGATGAGAAAATGCAACGTGTTTGAGGTGGGTGATTGATGTTTTGGTCCACACGGCAGGACAAAGGGAGCTTCAATATCGACAGGCCACCAGGTCTCACAAGGCAGACAGAGAAAATGTAATAGAAAAAAGAATATAGGCCTTATGAATATAAAGGACTATGAGCATGAAGTGTAATTTAGGTATTCAAACCAGCCTATGCATCAAAGTTGCTTATCTATTGCCTTCTGCTTGCCCCTTAAACATGGGATTCATGGACCAACAACTAAAATAAATGGAAGCACTCAAGAGTCTTGATATATTTTAATTGTTTAGCCATTGATACTAGGCAAGATAAGCAGTTCTCTCAAGGTTTACTCCTAATTTTGAAATGTGTTTAAAGGCCAATAAAGCGCCACCTGCTCTGCCACAATGACAGGCCTCCTTGCTTTATGGTTCACATAATGGCAAAATCCAACTGTATATTTTTTATAGATCATTCCAGCAAGTAGATCGTTTATGGCAAAAAATTTTGCTTTCTTAGGGGAAACAATAAAAGACTTCCATCTAAAGATAAAGGAAGTTCAGCATCAGTTCTTGCAAATTCAACAGCTTCCTCGTCATTATTAGGTTTGGCAGAAATTTTCCTAAGGAGGATATCACTTTCGCTAGAAACTTTTTAAGCTTGAGCCCTGAGAGACTATCTTTGCTCTGCTTTCTCTTCTTCTCCTTCCCAGATTTCATTTCTTAATTCCAGCACGTGACATTCTTATTGATTATGTCTACATCTTTACTAAATTTTATAGCGCCATTGCTATGAAAAGTTGAAACCAGAACATGACTCATTATATCTACATTTTTACATGATTCATGCAATAACTTCGTCCACATCAAATCATATGTTCGTCCAATAACCAGAACCGTGGATGATCATACAACGAGATATGAAGGCTGAGCCAAACGTTGAGATGGAAGCTAATCACAACTGCTTCTTTATGGAACATCTCAGTCAAGTTTAGGGTTGTATAAGGAGTTCAACTAAGAGCATAAACTAATTTAAAACTGCAATGTTATGGAAGAATTTCTTGAATTGCTATAAATTTCAACTGTTTCCTAATTGATTCCCTTGTTTTATTTGAACGACTGCGGATGATTCCAGAAAAGTTTTATAGGAATTATTGGAACGAACTTTCTGGTGTTGCTAACTGAGAGTTCCCAGTGGCCTTTGTTTGGCAGGTGGAGTTGACAAAATATGCGAGCAAGATTTGGTTCAAGGATGGTTGACATGACTTACGCAGAAAAACCATTCACTCAGAATTGGGTATCTTGTGGTCTTTAAATAAGTGAAAATTTTAACTCTTAATATTCTTCTTTGATAGAACTGATTCTGACGGGCGTAAACCAGGCTCAAAATAAGCCATAGAGCAAGGCCATGAGCCAAAAAGCAAGGCCACAAGCTTGCATTCAAGTTACATCCGTGAAAAAAGAGACCGGTAGGATTTGGAGGAAAGAGATAATCTGCATCTTTGACCGACGCAGGAGGAAGGACTTTCTACTAAATGTTTCACTCATACATGATGATTCTGTTACACGTAAAGCATAGAAATGCCACATGACTCACGTGGCTTGAAATACTACCATGGGATGGAGGGAGTCTCTACTCATTTAAAGCTCCTTGGTTGATTTGAGGTTTTTCCAAAAATATTAAATAACTCAAAAATCTTGCTACAGCCACTCAACTATGACTTCAGGACTTATTACAAATTTTCTGATGTAATAATGTTACAAGAGTTACAGGAAGTAAAAAGCCATTTGAGATGGTAATTTTGGGGGAAAAAAAAATGAATATATTCTTTTTAACGCTACTCCATATATCAAGTTTGATTCAAACCTGTGTGATAGATAAAGACATTGGAACAATGAAGTTCACCTGAATATAGTATCAAGTTTTGAGGGGTAATAAAACATCTGAACTGAATATACATTCAACCCAATTCCAAAAATTCTACATCTACTTAAAAACTCATCTCACCTATTATAGATAAGCTTTTTTTTTTTTTCAAAACAATTCAACTTCTTTGAGGTGAACCTAACTTGAGCAAACCTAAGTTCGAATTTGCTTCTACTCTTAATACTACAATACTTGGAGGTAACACCCCCTCAGTTGGACCACTGCATCTCTTGGTTGGTCCTGCAGTCCGGTTGGGTTTGATTACCCCCTACCAACATGACAAATTCTCAATCCAAAAACTAGTCATTGCATAAGAATGAAAACCACAATCTAATATCATCTTCACGATTGTCCAATCATGCCATTGAAATAGAATAAATCTACAGATATAGCACTTGGCAATAATTCAGCTCATAAGCAATCACATCATTGAAGGTAAACAACGACTAAATATGATAAACTAGAAGTTGAAACCCAAACACTCCATGGATATGCCTGTCTATTAACACAATTATTTTACGAAGGATCAAGGCAAAACCAATTGATACATGGTGTAGAGTTAGTAGTTCATTACTAACAAATCACATAATAACATAACAACCATGGGAAAGTCATCAGTACTATTACCAAATGGCTTCTTCAATTATTGGGATATTTAATTATCTTCTGTAAAATCACTGTTCTGGCCCTTCTTATATCACGGCTACACTTATCAGCATGTTCACATAAAACCTCAATAGTTTCCATGAAAACTTCCAACTTCTTCTTGATCTCATCAATGCCAAGCTTCACAACATCTTCTTCTCTAATAGCAAAATTAGCAGTGCTCAATAACGACTCCATCTCAATTTCCAATTTGTTCACAAGTATTCGTATGGTATCCATGTCCTTGATTTTAATGAAAGTGCCAATCTCCATTGAACTAATTAATCCCTTCTGCCCTTTCAGTGCACTCTCATAGCCTTTCCATAAAGAGTTACACCATTTCCCCACTGAACCAATTGGAACACTCAATGCACCAGCCAAAGCTGCAACAAAAGGAGGAGCGGCAACGGCAGCTGCCACCACTGAGACGATTAATACAGACACGAATACAGAAACAAACAAGACATTCGACAGCATCCTCCATGTTTTCATGGATTTCATTTTCTTATCAAGCTTTCTTTTTCTTCTCTGCAATTTCTGTAACATAGATATCTGCTGCTTATACACCAACTGAAATAATGTAAAGAACTCCTCTGTGAATGGATCCCCAGCTTCCTTAAACTTCTTTAATTCCTCCAATGTCTTGACATACCTTTTTTCATCAACCCCATCCTGTAATCCCATTTCT
This sequence comes from Anacardium occidentale, assembly GCA_026122585.1. Taxonomy (NCBI): domain Eukaryota; kingdom Viridiplantae; phylum Streptophyta; class Magnoliopsida; order Sapindales; family Anacardiaceae; genus Anacardium; species Anacardium occidentale. The sequence continues at coordinate 475,949 of JAJEJH010000038.1, read as the reverse complement.
TCCTCAAACTGCTTAACAGCAAGCTTAATAATTAATTGGCTATTTCGAGCACGCTTAAGGCAATTCTCCAAAACAGTGCAAAAATCTAGGATCCGGATGCTACTCTCAAAGTACTCTTCAACCAAATCAAACAATTCTTGGTTATTCCATATATCTTTCTTGCATTCCAGAATTACTCTGGCCACTTCTTGGTTCATGTCAAGAAGAGATCCCGTGACCTCTTGGAGTGAGTCAAAAGACAAGGAACGGACATCGACTCCAGTAGAAAGAGTGCTGATAACACGGCTAGTACGTTCATGAATGATATTATCAAAGGATTGCAAGTCTGGATCAAGTGTACAAGCCGCCTCATACGAGCTAAGATCAGCTGAGAATTGAGAATCAATGTTCACCTGAAGTGGTCGTGATGTTGCATCAGTACCTTTCTTCTTGCTAGATTGTCCTCCCATCATGGTAATCCAATTGATTACAGACGAAAAACCCAGAATTGTATTTCAGGAACCTATTATTCCAGCTTTACAGGAATAGCACTCGGTATCTAAGCTTGGGGTACTGAATATTTTAACTTAAAAACCCCAGAAACTAAGACTTTGATAACCGAAACGGAATCCTTTAGTTTGACTAAGATGAAAAAAATACATATGATTAAAAAAAAAAAAACAATATTACAGAATCTCAAAACTTAGAAGAAGTAAGTAATTAAAGCCGAACCAAATTTCACCAATCACTTTTCCACGAAATTGAGTCAAACCTAGATCCAAATGATAAACCCCAAATCAATATGAAAACTTTTATTGAGAGAAATTTTGTTGCACATAAAAGTACCTGAATTTCAGCCGAATCCTCCAGGAAAAGTAAACAAGTTAAAATCTGAGCTAAACCCAACAACCAATCCCAACCTCTCCTTCGATATAAATGAAATGCGACAAACTATCTATCAAGAAAATGACAGAACATAAATAGCGAATTAGGGTTACCTTTTATCATATAAACGGCGGTTGCAGAGATGACTTGCACGCACAGTAAACAGAAAATAGAAGGGAAGTTTAGCAAATTAAGAAATTAAAAGAAGGAAAATCGTAAATGTAGAACAGTGTTGTTTGGACTTAGTGTTCCAAGTTTGAAGTTTCAATGACGCGTCGTCTAGATCGAGACGAAGAAGAAAGGTTGCAGAGTCAAAAGCCCAAAGGCAGGCCGTTGACAAAGAGGCATGTGTTGGAAAGTACGAAGACCCTTCTCTTATGGAACAATAATGGATTAAATTTACTTAATCATCATGATTAAATTAATTAAGCCCTTACTTAATTCATACTACAAAACCAAATATTTCATCCAACAATTAATATGTCATCTTAATTAAGTAAAATTAATCCTCTTTTTCTTTTCCCTTTTTGTTTTTTCTAACTTTACTTTGAATGGTGGGTGTCGCCCTCATTGTGTAAAATTACATCATTACCCTTCTTAATTATATGTTTAATGAATAATTTTGTAAATTACAATTTTAAAACAATTTTAATTATTAATGGGGCTTACAAGGGGCACAGGGCCCTTTTTTGTTTTCTTCTTTCATACCAGATGGGCCTCTTTTTGCTTCTATGGCTACATGGGCTCTTTTTTTTGTTTCTGATTGAGTAGAAACCCTGCCCTGTTTACATCTTATGGTTAAGCCATCTAGAGCCCTGTAACTAGAAATCACCAACCATGGGATTCGATAAATCTCAAATCGACTTTATCATTATACATGAGATCTTGTTGTCTTAGTATTGGGTTTAGCCTCTGTGCCCTGGTCTCCCGCTATAATCCATTGACTCTTCATCACTTAGACCAACTTTTGGAGTTGTTACGTAAGTTATTTTGTCTTAGTCCATAACCACATAACTTGATTGGTTTTTTCCATAACCAGATGGGTCTTCTTGGCTTAATCTTGGCTTATCCCTTTCTTTCACAACTGGTTTGGTTATAAGTAGGGGTTGAATTTGGATTAAATACAATCGAACTAAGTTTGATCAAGGGGCAGCATAAGCTCTGATTGAATTCAAAGTTTGAGATCAAGCTTGATTCGTTTGATTAGTGAACAATAACACTGGACAAGAAGAACTAAAGAAGAAAAATAGTCATTGAAGGAGAAATATTGTTGGTGACTCAAGCGGCAACCATTCGGGGATCAAAGGATAGTTTATATGATGGTGTTGACTCGAAGTGTCAAAACAATACATGTTTTGTGGCCTTAAAAGAGAATGAGAAGCCGCAGCAATAAATAGAGGAGATCTCACATATTTTCCCTTCAATGATGCATTTGGGTGTATATAGATACTGATTATCTACAACACAGCAGAAGAGCCAGAAAACAACTCAAAAGTTTAGCATTCTGAACTCTAATTTTGCCAGAGGAATTGATATAGCAGGCTTCCCTAGAATCCCAGGTAAACACCAAGCAACTCATCCAAACAATCTACTCATTTCTTAAAATCAGTGATTCCTAGGCCTCTAATCTCATCAGCAACTAAATCCTTCCCAGCAAGCTCTAGTTTTGGAAAGCCAGTCCATGATGATAGACAATAAAGCTAATGTTTCACAGAAATAAAAGAATATATCCGAAAATATGTATCACCAAAACAGCATTAACCATACTGCTTGTCAGTCTTATAAGCCAATTCCATTTTTCCCCAACCAAACAATTAAAGAGATCAAACAATTGGCAATTGTCCTAGGGCAGATTCTCAGTTCTCCGAAGGCAAAAACATATATCCAGGAAAAAAGTTTGCAATCCAGATCAATTTGAACAAGCACAGTCTATAGATCTGTAATCCTGCAGGCTCTTTGATTGAATTATAGGCTATTGTTCTGATAAGAAGAGGCACTACCACCTGAGGACTGCCAATGAAAACTTTGAAACAACATCATTGCGGAAGAAAAACAATATGATAAAGTCATCAAGCATGGTTGGCAGCAAACAAAGAGCCATACTATATAAAGTCCCAAGAGCAACAACTCCTGACAAGCAGTTGGAAGACATGTCTGATCATATATTCCGATAGTAGTATTTGTAAACCAAAGACAGAAAGTTCTCAAGTGGGTAACAGTCATTAAAATTGGAAAGGACATTTAATCAGGAATCTCACAGAAGATGATCTATGAAAGTAGATTTGACATTAAAAGCTCACCTGCAATTCTGTAAAGATGCAGTAAGCTTAAATATTTTTCATGAAACACCAGATTGATCTATAAACAAATCAATTTTGCCTATAACCAATATAATTAGCCAAAGCAATCAAAGGGGCGGCTTTCTCCTGATCAAAACCAGACAATTGTTGTTGAGCATCTTTATTCAACTTGTCAGCTAATTCCCTTGATTTTTCAATCCCCAACAACTTGGGATAAGTGACTTTATCAGCCACCAAATCTTTGCCAGCAGTCTTTCCAAGTTCCTTAGATGACTTGGTCACATCAAGAATATCATCAACCACCTGAAACAACAACCCGATACACCGAGCAAAAGTTCTCAGCTTTTCGACTTCATCATCACTTCCACCACCCAATTTTGCTCCAACAACGACTGCTCCTTCCAGTAATGCAGCTGTCTTGTGTTGATGAATAAATTCAAGATGATCTAAACCCACTGCTTCTAAACCTTCAGAGTTTATATCCACAACTTGACCGGCAACAAGACCCTCAATACCGATTGATCTCGCTAATTCTCCAACTGCTTTAACCACCCTCGAAGGCGGAACGCCAACCGTAGAAACAGCCATGTGTTCAAACGCAAAGGCAAGAAGTGCATCACCAGCTAAAACGGCTACATCTTCGCCAAAAACTTTGTGGTTTGTGGGTTTGCCACGACGAAGGTCGTCGTTATCCATGCAAGGTAGATCATCATGAATTAAAGACATTGTGTGAATCATCTCAACAGCACAAGCAGCCGGCATGGCCATGGACTCGCTACCACCAACCAGTTCACAAGCAGCGATGCAGAGCACGGGTCTCACGCGCTTTCCGCCCACCAGCAGAGAATACCTCATAGCTTCGTGAATTTTTTTGGGATCACGGATTGAAACAGCGGCGTCAAGGGCCTGGTTAACAGAATTGCCTTTCTGAAGCATATACGCCTTGAAATCAAAAACGGGTTTCGGATCTTCCTCCTCTTCCCGGACAGTTTCTTCTTTGGTGAGAACAGCGGAGACTGAAAGGGATCTGTTTCGTCTTGGCGAGACAAAGGATAAGGGTAGGCGTCTTAATTTTGGAGATGCAACTGGTATCTTTTTAAATGGAGGAGTTTTTAATCTGGCAGATTGATTGAAGATGGTGCAGCCGTGAACCCAAGTGCCAAGATTCACAGAAGACATGTTGATAATCAATGAAAGCTACACAGTAAAGAAGATGAAGGGAATCTGGGTAAGGTAGATGGCCTTTATCTTGAATCCACAGTCATGAATGGATTCCCATATTTCAGACAAGTTGCCTTAATATGGTAGGAAGGAGTTACTAAACCACTAGCATTTTCTAAGTACGTCAGGAAATTTATTTTGGCCTGTGCGTTTAAAAGCCACAGACTACAGAGAAGTGCTGCACGGAGAGCAACCAACGAAGGGAAAAGATCCAATTTTGGCCAACGAATACAATGTACCCAATCGAGAAGATTATGTAAAAAGTGTTCACGATTTTGGAAATGAATTTAATGCTCTCTCCATGGTAGACAAAGCAAGGACTAATTTGGCCAATTAATTTTTTCTTCTTATCAAACCCGATTCGATTTAATCTAACTTCATCCTATGATTTAAGAATACATTAAAAACTTAAACCAAATCAAAAATATCAATTATTCAATTACCCAATTCTAATTCTAACTTAGAATCGATGTTCACGATACTAGTTTTGATTATATATTTTAAAAAATCGATGGATTTAGTTTCGATTTTGACTCTAAATTAATAGAATCAGAACTAGAACCTAAAAAACAGACCCAAGAAATAAATTAAGTATCTAATTGGGATTTTTTCTTATATTTATAATGCATAGTCTTATTTTAGATAGTTTTTTAAACACTTTTTTTAATATGTAATTATTTTTTAGATAATTTAATATGTAAAAATTATATTTTGATATTTGATGAATTAGTTATTTATTTGTATTTTTATTTCAAAAAAAAAAAATAATGACAAATTTAAACTTATTTATAAATAAAATTAATTTCGTGTATTTAGAATCAGAATTAGAATCAAAATATCAATTTCAATTCTAACTCTGATTCTTACATTTTTAACAGGATATTCAAACTCGTTCAACCCTATTATGATCAGCACAAATATTATTTTACATCATTTTATAAAAAATAATATTCATATGAAACAGAATTTGAAAGGTTGAGGAAGTTTGTAAATAAATAATAATGAATTATTGACAATCAGAAAAACGTTTTTGGAACAAAAACTGACTGCTGGACATGGGCAAGTCTAACAAGGCAGTTAACCGATACCACGTGTTTCTAGATCTTGCTCATGATTCACGTTTTAAGATCACAGAATCTCAGGTAGACTTCTCTTTCTTTTCAACATGATAATGTCTATGCATGACTATGCAGGGTTGGGTTCGAGCTCAAACTGAAGGGTGTGCTGACAGGTGCACCACCTCTCCAAACACAGGGCTTTAAGTAGAGCCCTTAGTTCTAGAAACTAGTCCAACAGTAGCATCTGGTAGATTCGGGTAGAAATTTGAGCCGTTAATAGTTGATTTAGTTGACAGAGGGAAGATAAGCTTTCAGTACAGGAAGAAGAAAAACTGGAAGGGGAACAAAAAAAATAGTAGGAATGAGACTCTCATATGCCAAAAATGTGGGAAACAGTATAGGAGAAGCAGAAAGAAGATGCACTATAACCATGACTATTTAAGAACACTCGGTATTAAAAGTTTGTCATGTATATTGCATTCGTAGTTTCAAGAGCTGAGATTTTTCTGATGGCCATGTTGCATTGAATGGTCTCTGGAAACTTATATATATGCATCTTAGCCTTGTCTTCTCAGCTCATCGTCAATCAGTTATTGCCTGTATACCTAACATAAATCTTGGCATTTTACTTGTCATAGATGTCACTGAGCTGAAGCCCCGATAAGGGTATTACCCGTAGGAAGTTTCTACTCAAATAAGTACTCTTACATTACATTACATTATAACAAAATCTCAAATCCCGCAATTTCCCTATTCAAAAAAGAGCAAAGTTACGATTGGTGGGTTGTTTAATTTCTCTGCTAATGTTGATTTTTCTAGTGTGCTTTTGCTAGCTTTCCATGGAGGAACCTGGATTCCTTAAGAAAGGCCAACCACTTGTAATTTAAACCATGTTGATGCCATGTATGTTTGTTGCATGTGATATGTTATTGTCATTTTCAGCAACCATAGATTCGACTATATCCTCCTCTCCCCTAATGCACAGGCACATAAGTGCGGGACCCAAGTTCCCAATATACTAGGAAAATGGAAGACACCTCTCTTCGGCACTAGTCCTAGAGTTTGATTGCGTATGGAGATTCTCATCTTTGCCCAACTTTGAATAGAGACAAACAAAACCTAAACTTATCTTTGTGTCCTTTCGGGAGATTTAAATCACCATTTGTATTTGAAAACATGTGAAACATTAAGGCTACTGTTATGGCTTGGAATTCATTATCTTAACATGTCCTTGCAAGACAGGTGTTGCATCAACAAGGCCTATTTTGTGACATTGTGAGTATATTGTTGATGACTACGTGGTTTGGTAAAAGAGTTTGTGAGCTGGTCAATAGAATGCACATGGCCAACACGAAAGGGCTTGGGAGGTTATTATATAAAGACTTCTTTATCAAGTATGGCTTGAAGGAAGACATCGTTGACATCCAATTGTTCAGGCTTGATGATAAGACTAAAGTTTAATAAAAAATAAATGTATGATTTATGATTAAACCTGTAAACAACCAAATGAGCTTTATAAAAATCATTTGACCCATTAAATGCCAATTAGGATGTTTTGGAGCTTGAACTAGACAGAGGGTTTAAGGTGGTGAAGGATGGAAAGATAATTGGTAGGGGGTGGAAAGGGAAACTTACTTGTGGAATAGGACAAGAGTATGAAGGCTCATTTGTTGAGTTTGAAAAGGTTGAATTTACTTGAGTGGGCAATTGTGGTTCAACAAAAGGGAAGTAGATTGGGAAAGAGTTATTAAAGCATCTAGAATGGTTTCGAGTGACATGGACAAAGAGTTGGTTATAGTAGAAGTAGATGAGAGAGAAGCAAAGATGGTGAATAAATGAAAGACTTAGAAGCTATACATTATAATGCACAAACCCGTGTGTTATGAAGGAAAAAAAAAATTCAAAACAAAATAAAAACAATATAACGTGAAAGATAAATCTTATAAGTGAAGGAATTAAAACACTAATAGCAATGATGAGACATGGAGTAGCTTAGAAAGACATAGCCCTTTGATATTAGGCTCAAGTTTATGCTTGATGTATGGTTTGAGCCAATGGCAACATAAGCAAGGGAAACCCTACAAGAATCTCGTCATGCATGAATTTAAATCCATTTGATTTTGAAAATTAGCAACAAAGCCTGTTTTCAGATAATTCGAGGCTCGGTGTCACAGCCCGTAGGCTTCCGTAGCATCCAACCCCGTGATATACAGCCGGTCACACTGGGCTCCAACTTAGGCCCAGTATGACATACAAAAAACACACAAGTAAATCGTGGCACTGAAAGCGGCGTTTGGACTTGGGATCAAAGTGTGAGGCGCCGTGGAAGATGGAAGTCCCACCCACGTGAGGTTTAGGCTAATTGGACTAATCAATAATAAACAATAATTAATTAAGTTATAGTCTCAATTAATGAACCCCCACGTGCTCTCTTCTACCAATGGGTTTGTCTTCCTTTTTCTTTTTTTTTTTCAAATTTTAATTTTTATTATTATTTTATCCCGCACGTGTGACAACTTTTGTCTCCTTCATTACCTTGCTGTCCCGTCCCCTTCAACATTAGCTGGATCCGCACGTTGCGCGGCCATTGAATCAAGACCTGCCTTTGCCTTCTTCTTTATTACACAACAAGAACAACCCTGCCGGTTTACATGTCTTTTCCACTTAATTAATAATTTTTTAATTAATAATAAATAATGATGGGGACCACGTTCACGTGTTGCTTCTTTGATTGACACGTCAAATTATTGTGGTCCCCGTTAGCCGGTGGCGTTACGTTACTTTATTGTATGAAATTTCAATGTCGCACGTGTGCAGTCGACTGACGTGTGCAAAAGCACCGCGGAGTTGCAAGATTTGAGTGGCTGTGGCCCCACTGGTTTCTGGCATCTGCACCGTTCAAACTCAACGTCAACGTCAGAGATTACCCCGAGTTCCGCAGAGAATGGCATCTCCTTGTCATTGTCGACATCATGAGTAGTCTCTGTGTGAGTGGGTCCATTTTAAGAAACGTGTGTCCCAACCTTTCTACCGTTCGATGATAGCAAGATTTGATCGAACGGTTGGTGTATGAGAGTACAGGAATCTTAACCTAGGTAAGATCAAGGTATGATTATCACAGAAATGGATAGGATAAGCTTAGATATAGAAAGCCCTGAAATATTTGGATTATTGTAAAATAGAAAATTTTCTTTTTTCAACTCCCAAAATTATTATCTACGTGTGAAACGAAAAGAGGGAGATGGGGTAAAAGAGGAAGAAGAATCTAAGCAACATCCCAGCAGTTGCATTCCCTTGTGGAGAACTTAATAAAGAAAGCTTTGTCCTGTCCTCGTGGGAGAGATCCGGTTGAGTCTTCTCTTCGGTGTCCCTATTCATAGAAAACACAGTCTAAAACTGAGAGAGATCGAGAGGTGTCTTGTGTTGGTACAGAAAATGACAGCCGGAGGATCATCAGGAAGGTTGCCAACGTTGAAGGAAAGAGAGAACAATAAGAGAAGGGAGAGAAGGAGAAGAGCCATAGCTGCAAAGATATTTGCAGGGCTAAGAGCCCAGGGTAACTTTAAGCTACCAAAACATTGTGACAACAATGAGGTCTTGAAAGCTCTTTGTTCTGAGGCTGGCTGGGTCGTTGAAGAAGATGGCACTACTTATCGCAAGGTTTGCTTTTGTTTCATATGGCATCGTTAATTAATTAATCTCAAGGTCTATAACGTTTCAAGATTGTTATTCTCTGTTTATTACTGTTTGTTAGAGTTTTTTTTTTTTTTATACTTTCAAGCCTCTGGATTTAATCCATTTGGTTTGATAGATCTGCTTAGCTACGAGCATGCATTCCTTGATTTTAGATTTAGTTATTTTGTGATGTTAGATGAAAGAGGTGTTCGTTAATTTTGGTCTTTTGTGTTTTTTTTTGTTGAACATTTGTTTTCGTCTGGAAATGATTTTATTTTCTTGTAATTTCGATATATTCTTTTCTCATATTTATGTTGATTAAAAATTTCTGTGGGTGTTTTCAATCTGGGAAATCGCTGGAGAGGAAAAGGTAATTTGGGAGCTTTGATTTTCCGGTTCCCCTTAGAGTTACTCTTATTTGTATTGGACACTTGCTTTCATATGTGTCTTAGGTTTGATTCTTGTGGACTTTTTTGCACGTTTCTTCCTCTTTAGCTTCTCAATTTGTTTCCTTTGCCTGGTTCATGATTAAATTTATTCGTGAACTAATAAAAATGAAGAAGTTGAGCTCTTCAAGCTATTCTCTTTCTGTGCTTCTTCTACTGGTTCATATAGTTAAGCCCCAAATCCTCTGATTCCTCAGTTCTCTCCAAATAATGAGCTATTATCCATTTTCTTCTTCAAATTCGTGTACTTTGCAAGGCCTAATTAATCTAGTGTATTCTTAACCAAAGAAAATTAGTAAGGGAAAAATTATAGAAATTGATATATAAGCATTATAATATAGGCTGGTCTATTTATAAGTTTGATGAATGATGTTGTAACGTAATATCTAACATTCCTACTAATTTCTGCTTCTACTTCTGCAGGGATACAAGCCAATCCAAACCCCAACTGAAATAGCAGGAGCTTGTACGAACATCAGTGCATGTTCCTCTATTCAGCCAAGCCCTCAGTCTTCATGTTTCCCTAGTCCTGTGGCCTCTTACCATGCCAGTCCAACATCATCGTCTTTTCCCAGCCCAACTCGTTTTGATACAAACTCCTCAACATACCTTCTTCCATTCCTTCACAACATTGCTTCCATCCCCTCTAATTTACCTCCTCTTAGAATATCAAATAGTGCTCCTGTAACTCCACCTCTATCATCTCCAACTTCTAGAGGTTCAAAACGAAAAGCTGATTGGGAATCTATTTCAAATGGCTCATTAAACTCTTTCCGCCATCCCCTGTTTGCGGCTTCTGCCCCTTCAAGCCCCACCCGCCGCCAACATCTTGCACCTGCCACAATACCAGAATGTGACGAATCTGAGGCATCTACCGTCGACTCTGGTCGTTGGGTCAGTTTGCAGACTGTAGCACCGTCAGCAACAGCAGCAGCAGGCCCTCCTTCACCTACATTTAATCTTGTTAAACCGGTGCTGAGACAAATGTCTGTACAGGATGCAATTGGGCATGGAGGGGCAAGCTGGGGGGTGACGACTGAGAGGGAGCGAGTTTCGGAGTTTGAATTTGGGAGTGATACAGTTAAGCCTTGGGAGGGTGAGAGAATTCATGATATAGGTGTGGATGATCTGGAGCTTACACTGGGAAGTAGCAAGACGCATTGATAAAGCATCTACCAAAACCTGGATTTACTTAAGAGTATGTGAATGGAGGAAAGAGAGTTGTGAAAATTTCATTTTGCATGCTAAAAGGTGCTCAGTTTCTTCAGCTAATTGAGCCTGTATGGCATCCCTTAGGGGTCTCCTCTGATTTCTGCAATTTCTGGAAACCTGGATTTCGCCTTTGAAAATGCCCGGAATCTTCCTTTTGTGTATATATAGTTATTAGTCTAAATCAAATGAGCCTTTACAGCACTAAAGGAATTTTACCCATCAGATTCCATAGTACAAACATGCAGTGGGAAAGACTAAAGCCCGTGATTAGGGAGGCTATTGTTCAATTGTTTATGTTTACTGATTCCTCTTAACTATTCATTGTCATATTAATTTAATTATTAGTATGATTGTCTCCCATGCTTCAAACAGAGTTCTTGTATTCAATTTATGGTTGGAGTTCATGTTTTGTTTCTTATCCATTTAAGTCTTGCTTAATATCTTCTGCAGTTTGTTGGGTTCTGTGGGTCAAAATGGCATCTGAACCCATTAAAAGGCCCTTTCACATGTGATTTGTAGTCAATGGTTGCATGTAAGTTATGCCATGCTTGATGTTCTAATTCACCAAACCACTCAATATCCTTATTTCCCAGTAATAACTCTGATGTTTGTTTAATTTGAATTAAGAGAAGTTGTTTCTTTGGAGTGGTTGCTTTGCTGAACATGCCCTGACTAATGAGCAGATGGTTCAAACACCAAGGGACAGAAAGCTTCTGTTAAGATATTGGGCAGCCAGGTATAGATGGATAATCAGAGAGCTATGGATAATTTTTTTTTGCGTGGATAAGTTGGCTTCGATATGTGATGCTTACCTAGCTTTCACGCGTGTTCTAAGCCTCGGTTGTCGTTTAATAAGCTTCACCATACCGAAGGAGTCACGAGTCTCAATCTTGGGTCTTGACTTCTGAAAGTGCTTTTTTTTTTTAATGTGTAGTTTTGTTACTTTGTAGTTTGTTTTTCAACTAGGTTAACAAACAATTGGTTGTAGTAATTGTCCTTTGCTTCATGCAGCAGAAGCCTATCGCCATCATCAACCACTCGACTCCTGCTATTTCTCAACTGAAACTCATCTAATCATGCAGCTTTTCGTATCTGTAACAAATTAAATTTCTTTTTTATTTAAGGTTCTGAATAGTGATCGACCTGCTCTTCATCGGATGCTCATCATCCCTAAGGGGGGACCTTGATTTAGGCCAGCCAACATTAGTTCCTAGCAGGCCCTCTACAGATATAATTAAAAAAGTCTCTGCTGACTAGCTCGCCAATTTCAGCCTCAAGCAGGAATTTGACTCCCTAATTATTTATCCTTCTTTCTTCTGAACATTCTAATACACACTCTCCAGACTCCGTATTAGAACTTGTAAATGTCACCTACGAAATGAAACTAATTTTCATGGATATCAACACTGAATTAACTTCAATGTATAACATGGTCTCTGGTGGGAACCAGTCCAACCTGGAGCCATGCATGTAAAAATGTGGTGTCACTGTCGGGTTTCAAAGTTGTCGAAGAGAAAAAACTGAACCTCGGCCTACTGTACCGGCCCGACTCAACATTTCATGGTATTGATGGGTTCTTGAGGAAACCAAAAATGCTATTTGATTAGAGGAAAAGGAATATTGGGAAAAACTTCCAGTTACCCTATATTAAATTAAATATGATTCAATTGTTATATACAACAAGAGAAGAAATAGATTTGAAAGACACAATCGTTACAATTATTTTAATAATTGTAAAGGTTAATAACACATTAAAAGTTATCTGTATTGTAAAAAAAAGTTTAGGTAGAGTTTTTTCAACTAAAAATTATTGAAATATTTCAAGAGAGATAACTTAAAGGAGTAGACATAAGGGGGTTGTGTTGAACCACAATGTAACGTGTGATTGCATTTTCTAATCTGTTAACCTTTTATTTTATGTTACATGCTATCATATTTGTATCAATTATTTATCATAACTCTTTCATTCTTATAAATTGTGTTAGATATTGTCGAGCTTCATTAAATTGCATTTTGAAAGTTTTAAAAGTTTAATTAGTCCCCTCTTAGACTTATTCGATCATTCAACAATATCCTCTTGTGTGCCTTTATGGGACGTTTACCCTTATACATGATGGCATTAAAGGAACATTTTTCCCCTATTAGTTGTTCAAGAGAATTAATGGGATACTTGTCCATAGAAATATCTCTTTAGAAGTGGAATTAGACTCCAAATTTTCCTTTTCTACCATGGATATATGAACACTTATACGGTGTAAGTTTCCTTCTACCTACATAGATAAAAACAACAAAGGTTAACAAACAAAAAATGCAATTTTGGAATCAACATTAGCAATCCAAAAAATTAGGTTACAAAAATATCTTGATGTTAGATAACTCACCATTTTACAAATCAGTATAGATACCTCTCAGATTGACAATTAAAAACATATCGTTAAAGTTTGAAGACCATTATAGACTTAAAAAAATAAATGCTAAAAACTTCCAAATTATAAAGAAATCAAGAGTTGGTGTCGTTATCTATGGAAAAATTGAGATAGAATGAGAAGTGATCTTGATTGTTCAAGTTAGTCATTACACACGTGTCAAGCATTTTGTGATGCAAACAAAACGTGTCTAATAAGATCTCAAAGAAATGCGAAGAGACTGAATTGACACATAACACAAAGCATACAAAATATTAATTGCACCAATCTAAGCATCATTATCACTTAATATCTCTAAGATCTAGAATCTTTTCAAGTCATCCATCCATCCATCCAAAAAGGTGAAGAGTTTTTGAAGTTATACTCGTATTCTTAAAATTGAGGAGCAACTATCATATGTTAAAATTTTTTCTTGACCAAACTCATATAGTGATATCCAGAGAAACGATTAACTATATAAACAATCATTAGCAAAACAACATATGAGTAAATGTCCCTTGCTCAAATAAAGTAACCTGGCAACTTGCATGCCTTTCTTATTGCATGTCAATGTAGGAAAGCAATAACTTTTTAGCATATAGGGACACGATCATTATCATATCTCCACTTAATCGATACAAAATTAATTTTTAAATTTACATTGTAATTCACAAAATTATAACTTTTTTTTTGTTCTATAAATATAAATAATCACCTATAGGAATGAGAGAGGGAAAGAAGAGAAGATGATAGTATAATCAAACATTCTCGTTTAATAAAGATAGTGAGTAGATTTAGTAAAGTTAAGCCATCTTTTCTAAGTATCTCTCCAAAATTAAGTCTTTTTTGAATCACTTTTATTATATTATATAATAAAGTTATGTAACTAATTCTAAGCGTAGTTAAAGTTGGGTTTACCGCTCGGAAATCTAATAAACAACCTGTAGAAGTCCACCTCCTTAATATATTTAAACCCCAAATTATTTTACACTTCTAAATCGTACTATTATGATGGCTTTCTTTGAAAACTAAACATGTGTCAATGAGGTCCAATTTCATTACATATTCAATTAGATCATGCAATTTGAATAATACCTATGTCGTGCGTCAGCCTCAGTTTTATTCATTTAAATTCATAATAAACAACAAAATAATATTGCACAAAAGTGTCAAAGATGCAATAGTGGGTATAAATTCAATGGATCAAGTCTATAATTGAATGGCAGTTGCAACCACTAATTATTTGATTAATGAAGAATATTTCTCTTAAATTAGTCCCGAATAACAACAAAGTTCTTTCAATATCGATTTATTGACTTCTCAAGAGTGGGGGGCAATATATAGATGATATTTAGTTTTGAACTTCTATAATAATATGATTAAAAAACAAGAAAATTTTGGAGGTCTTCGATCAGAAAGAAAAGTGATCTCTATTGATGATAGTAAAAGTTGATTATTGTGGTTACACATTTGATGGATGAAATTATTATTGTTATTGTGGTTGTGGTTGTTCTTGACGGAACTGGAGCTCTATACGAAATTGTAGTCAGAAATTTCGGTAAGTGGTGACACAATATTTAACTAATTGATTTTACGATAAAATTAATTCATCAACGTGATAATTATCCTTATGAACGGGAGAAAATCATTAAAATAATCATTTTTTATATAATAATAAATTTAATTTACTTTTTAAGGTTAAACACATTTGACCTAGTTTTTACATGTATCTATTATGTATTTATGTATTTAACATGTTTTATACTGTTTGAATCATCAAGAAATAAAAAAAAATTATGCATGGTAACAAATTTCTCTACAAATTTCAGTCTTGTTCTACGTTGTGATGAATTGTGATGATTAATAATCTAAAAAAATAAGAAAATTTGTTAACAAATGAATCTTTATTATGTTTATTTGGATTTAATATAAAAATGTAAGCATTTTTGAATAAATTTATTGCGTTCTTCACATTTATAATTATAATATAAAAAACGGAGAGAAATATCTGAACTTTAATCTTTTTTTTGTCATTTTTTATTGCAAAAATAATTATGATATAATTGTCTATAAATTTGATGTTAAATTAAAACAAAACAATGATAAAAATTTAAAGATTTATACATAATACGTGATTCATAGCAGCACTGCATGATTCATAGATAAATTTGTACCACGCTTTTAAAACAAAGTGAAGTCGTTATATACGTATCATTTTTCTTCGTAAGATTTGGCCACAAGACCCAACAATATGCAAATTGAATTTCTCTCCTCACAGTTTTGTCATAGTTCAATATCACGTGTTCTTTTGATTTTTTGTTTGTTCCTTAATTCACGGGTCAGATGACTCACATATATTTTTTATTTAATAATTTTTAGTATTATAAATTATCTAGTGGGATCCCGAACTTAACCTAAGTGAGTATCTTGTTGTTAGAATTGAACTCCAGCGTTACCTTTTGAACCATGGATGCTTCGATTTCAAAGCCACATGCAGTTCTAATATCAAGTCCCGGTTTGGGGCACCTCATCCCTGTTCTGGAACTCGGTAAACTCCTTGTCACCCTCCTCAACTTTGATGTCACTATCTTTGTTGTTGCGTCTCAAAAATCTGCCGCAGAATCAGAGATGATCCAAGCAGCCATGAGTTCGAAACATTGTCAGCTTATCGAAATTTCACCACCAAATATCTCGCACCTCATAGGCCCTGACACCGCGGTTGTCACCATACTTGCAATTATGATGCGCGAAAGCAAATCAGCTCTACGTGCGGCAATATCTTCTTTGAACTCTCGCCCAACCGTGCTGATTTTCGACCTCTTCGGAACTGAGTCTTTTGAGATCGCTGATGAGCTTGGAATTCCGAAGTACTATTTTGTAGCATCGAATGCATGGTTTCTTTCACTCACTGTATATACTCCTATCCTGGATAAACTGGTGATAGGACAGTATGTTGATCAAACAGAACCGTTTGACATCCCGGGTTGCAAGTACATCAGACCTGAAGAGGTGGTTGACCCAATGTTGGATCGGAGTAACCAACAATATTTTGAATATCTTCGCATGGGGACGGAGATCCCGTTGTGTGATGGGATTTTGATTAACACTTGGGAGGATCTGCAGCCGAAAGCACTGGCCGCATTGAGAGATGATAAACTTTTGGGTGGAATTGTTAAGGCTCCCATTTATACCGTTGGCCCGATAGTATCGACCCTTGGACCTACTGGCTCCAACGGGGAACTCTTTGATTGGCTAGACAAGCAACCAAGTGATTCAGTGATTTTCGTGTCACTGGGGAGTGGAGGAACGCTGTCATATGAGCAAACCATTGAGTTGGCTTGGGGTTTGGAGTTAAGCCAACAAAGATTTATTTGGGTGGTTCGGCCGCCATCAATAGCAAAAGCAGATGGCTCCTATTTAACAGCGGGAAGCGGTGATGACGACATTTCAAGCTTCTTGCCTGAAGGATTCCTCAACAGGATCCATGAAGTTGGAAAATTGGTCCCAAAATGGGCTCCACAAGTTAACATCTTGAGACATCCATCCACTGGAGGATTTTTATCACACGCTGGATGGAATTCAACAATGGAGAGTATCTGCAACGTGGTGCCAATGATTGCATGGCCATTACATGCGGAGCAGAGAATGAACGCTACCATGTTAGCGGAAGAGCTTGGTGTTGCCGAACGACCGAAGATACTGCCGTCGAAGAGAGTGGTAGGAAGAGAGGAAATAAAGATGATGGTGAGGAAAATTATGGTGGACAAAGAAGGGCAGCAAATAAGGGATCGGGCAAAAGAGCTAAAACACAGTGCAGAGAAAGCATGGAGTCGTGAGGGTGGATCATCTTATAATTCATTCTCTCTGCTGGCCAAAAAGTGCAAGCATCCATGAAAATCACTGAATCCGTTTGTGCCAACGCAGGAGTATCTAGCGTGATATATATATTCATGTTGTCTCCGAAAATAAATTTTATTTTTCTCAAGAATAAATTTTAATATATTTCTTGCATTTCGTGAGTCAGTTAAACGTTTGCAATGTTATTTATTTAATCTTTTACGTACAAGAGGAATGCTAGCGCTAAGCACTCACTATATATAACATGTGTTACGGTGAACTGTTTCATTTATTTTATTGATACAAAATTAATTTTACGATATGAAGCCATTTGAACATTCCAATATACCAATATGAGCTTATTGATATATGTTAGAACAGTAAGATTTAATTTATCTTAACCAAATAAATAATGTTCAATCCAAAACCCTAGAATCTACATACATGTTATAAAACATTAAGGTAAATTCTTTAGGATTTATATAAATATCTGGATTGTCTTGAATATGTAAAATTGAAATCGTAGTACTCCCAAAAATTACCCTTGGTAATTCGTCATATTTTGAACATGTTGCATAATTGCATCATTGAGAATAATATCAAATATCTTTTTCAATATATGTCATACAACAATCATTCAATTGTTGATTTCTCATTCAATTTCTATAGACACCTAATTTTGATTCAACTGGATTTTCCGTAACAATAATAACTTGTAGGTTTTCAAACTGAACTTTCTTTATTTGATAAGCTAAGCCCCGCAGATGGTGAATGACCTGTGTGTATTCATTTAGATTTGAACCCTTGAGCCTATAAATACCCATTAAATTCTTCCTTCTTTGGACAATGGTCTTGAGGGTTGTTTCGGCTCGTTTTGACTTCACAAAACAGAAAAAAATTATTCACAAAAAGAATAAATTCTCTAGATCATTTATAAAAGAAAATTCTCTGGAAAATTATTCATAAAGGAAATAATCCTCTAAATCATTCATAAAAGAAAAATCATTTAGAGAAATTATTCATAAAGGAAAAAATCCTTTTAAAAAAATTATTCATAAAAGAAATATCATCTCTTAGAAAAATTATTTATATATGAAGATCTCTAAAAGAAACTTGAAAGAAAATATCATTTTAGCCGAGTTTAAACACTATATATATATTTAAAATAAAAAAATTAATAGAAAAAATATATATTTAAAGTTTCAACCGAGGTCAAATTACCCCATAGGTTATTGCCACACCCTTGGTCCTATATATATATATATATATATATATAAGTTGCTCATATACAAAACATAGTTTCTAACAAACAATTATTATAAGAGTGATTTACATTTTCTCACTTAAACTTGTATGATTAGGACCTTTAAACTTGAATTATAAAAATTAAATTTTATGTTTATAAGCTTGTAAAATAATTAAATTGTTATATTTAAAACATTAAGATAGTATTTGTTAGATGGCTATTTTTTATTTTTTTTTCAAAAAGTTTTACGTTAAATTTATTATTTTACCTTTATAAAGTTTGCTTTTTAATTATAAGTTTTGGCTGAAAGAATGTAATTTACACCTTTGTTGAGTGGAAAAGTGTTCTAAAAACAAACTTTATGTGAAAAATTCTTAATCGGTCTTATGTAATCCTTCAATATCCTATCCTTGAGGGCCAAACTTTTTATAACCCAAAAACATCATTAGCTTCTCAATAACAATTTAACTCTCTTGCTCTCCTATTAAAAAAATTAAATTATAAATTTTTATATCTATACAGAGTTAAATTATTATATCTAAATTGTTAAGAAAGTTGTTGTAAAAGAGATATTCTTTTTAATTTTTCTTACAACAAAATTATTATTTGATTTTGATGATATTAATTTTTAATAAAATTATGTTTTAAATGAAAAAAAATACTATTTATATATTTCGTAGGCCTAAATTGACTTAAGAACAAAGATCAGTTGAAGATCACTCTTTTATGGTCCATCAATGTTCGGACGTAAATATCACTCTTTTATGATCTATCGATGTTCTGACGTTTAGTGCCAGACCTTGCTGGAGGTTGAGGATAAGTGTACCCTATTATACCCTTATTGATAGAATTGAACTCCAGTGTGACCTTTTGAACCATGGAGACCTCGATCTCAAAGCCACATGCAGTTCTCATATCAAGTCCCGGTTTGGGGCACCTCATCCCTGTTCTGGAACTCGGCAAACTCCTTGTCACCCTCCTCAGCTTTGAAGTCACCATCTTAGTTGTTGGGTCCCAAAAATCTGCCGCAGAATCAGAGATGATCCAAGCAGCCATGAGTTCGAAACTTTGTCAGCTTATCGAAATTTCGCCACCACCTATCTCGCACCTCATAGGCCCTGACACCGCGGTTGTCACCATACTTGCTATTATGATGCGTGAAAGCAAATCAGCTCTACGTGCAGCAATATCTTCTTTGAACTCTCGACCAACCGTGCTGATCTTCGACCTCTTTGGAACTGAGTCCTTTGAGATCGCTGATGAGCTTGGAATACCAAAATACTATTTTGTAGCATCGAATGCATGGTTTCTTTCATTCTTTGTATATACTCCTATCCTGGATAAATTGGTGCAAGGACAGTACGTTGATCAAACAGAACCGTTTGACATCCCGGGTTGCAAGTCTGTCAGACCTGAAGAGGTGGTTGACCCGATGTTGGATCGGAGTAATCAACAATATTTTGAATATCTTCGCATGGGGACGGAGATCCCGTTGTGTGATGGGATTTTGATTAACACTTGGGAGGATCTGCAGCCGATAGCACTGGCCGCACTGAGAGATGATAAACTTTTGGGTGGAATTGTTATGGCTCCCATTTATACTGTTGGCCCGATCGTACGGACCCCTGGACCTACTGGCTGCAACAGGGAACTCTTTGATTGGCTAGACAAGCAACCAAGTGATTCTGTTCTTTACGTGTCACTTGGGAGTGGAGGAACGCTGTCATATGAGCAAACCATTGAGTTGGCTTGGGGTTTGGAGTTAAGCCAACAAAGATTTGTTTGGGTGGTTCGGCCGCCATCAACAGCAAGAGCAGATGGCTCCTATTTAACAGCGGGAAGCGGTGGTGACGACCTTTCAAGCTTCTTGCCTGAAGGATTCCTCAACAGG
Organism: Anacardium occidentale; assembly: GCA_026122585.1. Classification (NCBI taxonomy): domain Eukaryota; kingdom Viridiplantae; phylum Streptophyta; class Magnoliopsida; order Sapindales; family Anacardiaceae; genus Anacardium; species Anacardium occidentale. The sequence goes on along the minus strand of JAJEJH010000038.1, from coordinate 455,794 downwards.
ATCCATGAAGTTGGAAAATTGGTCCCAAAATGGGCTCCACAAGTTAACATCTTGAGACATTCATCTGTCGGAGGATTTTTATCACACGCTGGATGGAATTCAACAATGGAGAGTATCTGCAACGGGGTGCCAATGATTGCATGGCCATTATATGCGGAGCAGAGAATGAACGCTACCATGTTAGCGGAGGAGTTTGGTGTTGCTGTACGACCGAAGATACTGCCGTCGAAGAGAGTGGTAGGAAGAGAGGAAATAAAGATGATGGTGAGAAAAATTATGGTGGACAAAGAAGGGCAGCCAATAAGGGATCGGGCAAAAGAGCTAAAACACAGTGCAGAGAAAGCCTGGAGTAGTGAGGGTGGATCATCTTATAATTCATTCTCTCTGCTGGCCAAAAAGTGCAAGCATCCATGAAAATCACTGAATCCGTTTGTGCCAACGGAGTATCTTGTGTAATATGAAAGTTCATCTACATTCCTTAGATATGGATCATAAGACTCTTCTTATGATCCATATCACGGGTGCGCCTAATTATCTTCGGGTTGTATGCTTTGTTTCTTAGATATGGATCATAAGTCTCTCCCCTTATGTACCTACCTTAATTTAAATATTATTTGTAATCTCTTAAAAGAAATTGCCATGGATTTGACCCGTACTGGTGTGAAAATGTGCACCAATGAGATGTATACTGATTAAGGGATACTTTAAAAGTATGAATAGGTGTGAAATATAAATAGAAGGCGGACAATTTTCTACATGGTTTGACTGAAAAGATTGATAGCCTACACTTACGAGTGTTGCTATTAATTCGAAAAGATGGGATTACAAGCATAAATAATTTTATGCTATCTTTATATTAATCGTCTTTTCTTCTCACTACTCATTATTTTCGGTGGTGAGAGGGTTACCTGATTTGTAGGATAATGCAATAATTAATAATGTGATGGATGTCATGGTAGTTTCAATATGAGAGCATAATTATACTTAAACTATAATTACTAATTTTAAGGAAGATGATTCATTAATAATAGGAAATACTCATTTAATAGCGGATGATCAATATAATCATGGTGAAAGTGGTATATGCTTCTAGATTTGAGGCTTCCAGAAGAGAAGATATTTTCCTCAAGATTTGACTATGTGAAATACAAGGTGGCATGATGCTTGTTCGCTAACTATTTGTCGTAGGTGAAAATCGTGTTTAATAATTGCTTTAAGGGGATTTTTTTACCACATAACAAAATATTATTCTTCAATTTTAGAAGTGCAAATAGTCTTGTTGAAATTTTTCACATTTTCTACATAGATAAACACAACATGATTGATCAAAATTCTACAATTACCTAGATAGTCGTGGGCACCAAACATTTAATGTGTCATATCCACAAGTCATATTCCTATTAAATCAATTCAAAAGTTATGATGCCTTGTGGATTACATCTTCTATTCATGATTGGATGCTTGACACATGCCTTGGTGTTACTACTATGAATGGTCTTGATATTACTTATTCCTTGTTCCAAAATGCCTATAAGAGAATTGTCAAGTTCATACATAAATCATATATAGTTTTGCTTAAGCATCCATAGAAAAACCATGGCTCTTTCAGTTCATCTCTTTTGGCAAGTTATTTCTTACTTCATGCATTGTCCATCCACATTATTTGGATAAAATCTCATAGAAAGAGTTTTTTTAAGCATTTTGAACTTACGAGCATCTGTTGACTGAAAGTCAATTTACTTATATCTTTGATAAATATTATAAGAGTTCTAATGATTATGGCGTTTGTTATTATGTTGAGTCAACTTCTTCTAATGAGGTTTCTCAATTAGTTTATAGAGGGAAAAAGATGTTAAGACAAATCATCTTGGACTCTCTCACCAAGTTGAATTTGAAGGTTTAACTAACAATGGTTGTGTCAAGTGAGGAACAAATAGGTGAGAGTGTTTGTCTACCCCATGTTGATGTATCATGTCTTGAGGCAAAGGAAAACGAGACATTGTCCCCTATTTCTAAGACATAATTAGTTCATATAAAAGAAATTTATGGCCTTTTAGTGGAGTTGTGGGAGCCGACAGAGTGCTAGTGTAATGATCCTCTAGAGGAATGGTTACCCCTTTCATATTTAGTTTTAAGTTATAGGGTTACCCTTTTAGCTATCTTCAAATGCTTACGATACATCTTAAGGTATATCTTTTGTATCACTTCTTGTGAACAGATGATCCCATAACAAATAAGGTTGCATACATTTACATGCTAAGGAAGAATCCCAAAGCACCAATATTTTACTTTCTATTTAGGAAAGCAAGGAAAGATTTGAAAGAGTTCACTTATATGAAAGATAACATGGGTTATTGGAGTACTAGGTATTTCTTCTTCTTTTGCTCTAAATGGGGAATATCTTTAAAGTATAATATGATGTCTAATGGTGTTTTACCTTTTTCTTGGATTAGTAACGATAGATTATGTCTTTGGTCTTTCTCTTCAAGTCTAACATTTGAAACCAAGCTAATCCATTGACCAATAGGATTAGATTTGGAAGTTTTGAGAGTTATCCAAGGAAAAGCACAACTTGGACAATCTTATAGTTGATAGGAAGCTTTGAGCAACTAGTCTTATCTCAACCACCACTATTTCAATTAAAGTAATGAATCGACATGCCCATAAGTGCCCATTTTGTAACTTGTTGTCATAGCTTTATTTGACTACAAGTGACATGATAGTCTTTTCCATAGATCTACCATTAGCAACACCTCTTATCTTATTGTCAAGCTTACTTCATGTTAGGACAAGTTCTTGGCATAAGTAGATTTATCCCTCTTCTACGACCTAGCAAGTATGACAAAAATGTTCTCTTGTTTACGATAGTAACAAAAAGAAGGAATGAGAAATCATAGATAGGAATAGGCTATAATTGAATCTTGTTTAAGTTCAATCGATGTGTTATGTGCAATATAGAAATACAAAAAATAAATATCTATGTTGTTGAGATTAGAAGTTTTACGCTTTCACATGACATTTGGCATGTTTGAATGATGAGATAAGTATCTAAGTGATATCATGAGTTTGATAACTAGTCATATGTGATAATAAGATTCTACATAATTTATTTAGTGTAAATATTTGGGGTGCCACGAAATAGTTGAAATAAGGATTTGGGATGCCATAATAATTTAATGCAAACATCTGGCATGCCACCAATTGATTTGGTACAAGCATTCAAAATATCATAGTATTTTAAAGGATAGACATCTCAGATATCATAAGACTATCCAAAGGTAGACATTAAGAATGTTGAGAGTTTAAAGGATATAAGTGAAACACTAAGGATTAGTATGTATGATTGTGATGTCTTGAGAAGTCATCTACTTATTGAGTTTTTTCACACTCACACATTCGCTTATATTGTTTTGTAGGTAGGAGATGATTTGCTTATGTTGTTTTTATTCACTTTTAGACATGTTTATGTATTTTAGCAAAGTCGTTGTCAATACTAATGGAATCCTTGAACCAAGAGAAGGATGGGTGATTGTTGTTGTAATTAGGGAATAAAAAATGATGGGGAAAGGACATTATTATCATATTAGAAGACGGGTGAGGATTATTAAAGTATGTCGCTTCTTTTTTTTTTTACGTATTTTCACTTATTTTTAATCATTGATTCGGTTTGTAATATATCACTTTCCAGTTCTTTCACAATTAAAGCTAATTAATAGAAATGGTTGATAGATGGACAAATGGACTTTTCAAATTTAAAGTTTAAAAAATTGTTATTTATTCAAATTGCTAATGGTAAATAGTCATTTAACCAAAATATATAAAACAAAGAAAAAGAACGATTGACATTTATTAGATTAATATGGTGGCATAAGAAAAAGAATTATAACTTTGAGACAACAATTCTAATAAATGAAACTTTTTTAATCTAAAAGTAGAGATGACAATAAAGAGGGCAACGGCAGGGATAATTTGTATCCCTATCCCAATAGAGTGACACAGAGATTAGAGAAATAATTTTTTTTTCATCCCTTTCTTGTCCCCACTTATCCTCATCTCATCTACTTAAACATTAATATAGTAATGATATTTTGGTCAGTAATTAAAAGTATAACAAATATTTTTTGTAAATTATACTTTAAAAATATATATAAGAGAGGGTATAGGCAAGGAGAAGACAAAAACGAGACATGGTGGAGATATATTTATTTTTATCTCTACCTTATTTTCATTTGTAAGGATTATTTTTGTCTCCATCCTGCTTATCTCGATGAATCTCTTTTCCTTGAGGAAAAGACATCCTAAGTTGAAGGTCAAATAGTCATCTCTAACCACAAGGAAAATACCAACAACTCTACTTTGATTGGTTCTTATACTTCTCGGGGCTTTTGTGGAGGGCTTCGTGGGCTCTTTTATCAATATTTTTTGAAAGCTTCATTAGGCTTAATAAGGCCCTCTACGTATGTATCACTACCTTTTACTTTCAATAATTCAATACATTTCTTTATTGCTTTGAAGTTCATCAAAAAAATGAAAGAAAATAAAATTTCAACAATCGAAAACATGCCCAGTTGTGCTCTTAAACCTCCATGACCATTGTCTTAAATTTCGATCCAAAAGATTTGATGGAGAAGTAAACAAAACTAAATAGTTACCAAAATGTCTAAATTAATAAAAATTTCATTTTACAATCAATAGACTTATTAATAATGAACACTACGTTAAAAATAGTAGTTAAAAAAGGTTGAAGCAAGCAGAAGAAAAAATTTTTAAATAAAATAAGGTTAATATTGTTGATTATAAAACAAAGTTTTATGAAAATTATTGTTGATTGTAGTTATTACTTTTAGTTAGACATTTTCTTTGAATTTTTTGAATGGTTAATATTGTTAAAGGGGGAACTTGATACAAGTGGTTTAATAAGATAATCAATGGAGTACTACTATGAACAACATTTTATAAAAATCAATATTATACACATACAATATAATTTACAAATTTGTGGGTGGTGAGTGGAAGGTCATGTCATAGCTTGTCATGCATAACTCACTTTTTTTAAAAAATAAAATAAAATAATTATTTTTCATTTAAATTTTGATGAAATAATAAATTTTTAAAAAATTAATTTCTTGTTCATCTATTGAATTTGTTGGTTAATTCTATTAATTTTTTTTTATAAAAATTATAAAAAATTATTAATATAAATATAGATAGGAGTGTTAATGACACATAATTGTATATTTTAGAGCAAAACACAAATTTTAAAAATTGTAGTAATGTTAGTAAACTTTTAAGGGGTTTTTTGAAATTTAAAGTAAATTAAGGATGTTTTATAAGTTGTAAATTTTTAATATGCCTCTTATAGATTAAAAACAACAATTACAAACTATTAAGATTATAATATATTATTAAAATATATGAGATAAACTAAAACAATATAAGAAAATATCAATTCATCTTTAATATGTTTAGAAAAATGATATTTATACATTATATATATTTTTATAATAATATGTAAATAGAATAATATAAATGTTTTTTTATGTTAACGAACGATTAATTTTGACATATGAATAAGAAATTGACTTTTTTAAACTTAAAGATGATCATCTTTCATTTCATCAAACCTAAAAAATCAAAACAGACCGTGGATTACCCACTAGTCAATGCCAAACTATTTTAATATTCTTTTTTTTTTATTTTATTTTTTCTAAAATTTTCCACTAATTTTAATCAATATGTCTGATAAATACTCAAACTCTTAATTCTCTTGACTCTCAAGTCAAGTTTACGTAATCTTTCTCAATTTCTTATATATTTTTATTTTATTTTTAATATGAAAAAAAAAAAGAAGCAAAAGTCAATAGTTTGATAGCATTTTAGTCAAATAAAAGTAAATATTGATAGTAAAACGAGTCCACGATCATTGTATAAATATTATAATTCTAATTTAACATATGCAAGTTCAAGTGACATCAAACATTTCCATAGACATATTAACGAGCACTATAAAAAAATGTCACAACAATTAAAATTTAACAACAAATTTCGTTCACAAGGTCAATATCGATAAGTGAATCTTTTTATATTTTACGTACATTATCACACAAAAATTTACGTACGATTTTTAAATAATTCACTTTGGTAACAGGTAAAATGTTTAATTTTACGTACGATCAATGAAACTTGAGAGGTTATATGTTTAGGTATATTATCACAACTAATTAATCTTTTTTATTTTGCAATGATAATATTTTAGAATGTTTTATGCAAAATAGTGTACAAAACGTGCTTTTAGTAAAGTTATTAGGAACACATTAACATTTGATATCATTAGAAATTATGAACAAATGAAATTAAAAATTATAAATGAACTTATTCAGTTTAATAGAGTTATTTCAATGACTTTTGATTCATATACGTTTAGAAACCAAAATTTAGGATGTATTTGTACAACTTGTTCTTATATTAAACCTTGTTGATAATTATAAAAAAAAAATATATTGTATTTTGAGTTTTATGAAGTGTTTATCTTTATTTATTTAAATTTAAATTATATTATAATATTATAACAAAAATTGAGTTAATATAATTTATTAGGTTGAGATGAGATTTGACATTTTTGAACCATGAAATGATAAATTAATTTAGTATTCTTTTTAGTCATTTTAATAATAAAATAAGCCTCTAAATTATATTTTACCAAACACATCAATTATTTATCAGTCTTTAATAAAACATATAATTATTTAAAATTTCAAATATTTATAAGTTCAAGTTAACTTATACGTATTAATTATTTATAAACTAATTTTCATAACGAATTCTTAAAATATTTACATATTGACATATTAATTCATGAACAATTAGTTGACTTTTTTACTAAATATAAAATTGTACAGAAATTAATGACTATATTTGGCTACTGTAATATTTAAAACATGCATTTCCAGTGAACATATTAGCAGATCTGAAGCAATAAGCAATAACAGTAAAGAACACAGAGATTTATAGTGGTTCGGTAATCACAAAGATTACCTACGTCCACTTTGGGGAAGCAGCAAGTGTATCCACTATGAAAAGCATAAAGGAAATACAGATCTGAAGAAAGGTTTACAGATTCGAAGATTACCTTTCTCCTTTGCTAAAATACAGCCTTACCTCTCTTCACAGTTTCAGATCCCACTCTCACAGTCACTCAACCCAGCAAAAACCCAGCTTAATCAGATTACAAACCTTTAACCAAAATATATAACAAAAATACACGTATACACATAAAGGGCACTCACCGTTATGCCGAAAACCATCACAAACCATGAATCTACCTCAGCAGCATCCCAATCGTACACGTTCGCAGCTTCTGGAAATGGTTTGTTAGAGAGATCGAGAGAGAGAGACATTTTGGTAAAACGGCAGGTTTGTTTCATAACAAACCCTAAGCCAAAAACTTTCTTTATATACGGTCAACCAAGTCAAACACTCAAGAGAGTTGAAAAAATTCAACACTGCCAGCAGGATTAAAAAACGCCACATCATATGCCACATGTAACAAAAATTGAAAAATTTTCTATAACATTTAATAATACGTCATTAAATGATAAAATTATTGAGTTAATGTTGTAATATTTAAATTTATCTTTTAATGGTAAATTATTTTATATTAAATCTGTGTATCATATAATAAATTTAATTGTACAATATGAAACAAAAACTAATATAAGATGAAATGTGAACAATAGAACATACAATTATTTATATTTCATCATCTTTTTAATATTTAAAACAATATTATAGCATGTCTAAATAGGTGATTATTCTTTCTAAAATTATTAGAACTTTGGTTTTATGCACAAGGAATTTCATTTTGGATGGTTACATTGAAACAGGGTATGAATTGTTAGCTAAATTTGCATTGACCATTTCAGAAATGGTTATTTAATTAATATCTTCTTATATTATAATAATAATAATAATAATAATTAAGGTCATATTAATATAAATTTATCAACAAGTGATCTAAATTATAAAATATCATTTTAATTTAATATGATTAATAAAATAATGATCAAAATTTCACTTGATAATGATTATATATACATTCAGAAAACCATAATATTTTATTTATAAAGCAGTAATTATATAATGCATTTAAATTAGAATTAATAATATTTAAGTCGAAAGTCAGTAAGTCCTATATATTCTAGTAAAATATTAAGTATGCTAGACAAGGAAAATTTAATTTAGCTGTGAATTTTGAATATGAAATTTAATTAGCTTATCACGATCATTACTCTCCATTGACTTGTAATTTCATGATTTCCTTGGAAGATTGGATCAGGGACATGCAAAATTCAGTTTAAATTATTATTTAAAACTATAATTTAATTTAGATTGATTTAGATTAAAATTTTTTAATTTTTTGTTTTATAGTTTAAGTTGTAATTTGAACAGTTTCTAAATAAACAAAATCGTAAATTTTTTAAAAAAATATATATATATATATATATATATATATATAATTGTATTAGACAAAATTTGTTAATAAACAATTAAATATTTCACTTTTTTCTAATCTTTTATTCGGTTATTCGTTAAAATATTTATTATATAAATATTTTGTATTTAGTTTATATTTTTATTTTATATTCTATTTTATTTTAATTTAATTATTATATATTAAATAAAAATATTTAAGAATGAATAATTTTTAATAGATTTAAATTATAAATAAAATTAAAACAAATTATTTTTTAATTTAATCTAAAACAATTATTAAATCACATTAAATAAAATCATACACATCATAAGTCAGTCATTTAAAGCATATTAAATAAAAATATTAATGAGATAATTAATATTAGGTTGACTAAAATTTCTTTCTTCCTTTAAATTTAAAAGATTTATATTTTATCATATATATATATATATATATATAAAATTAAAAATTAATTTTAATGATTTAAAGATATTTTTGTCATATATTATATAGTACATAATATGATTAAATATCACTTATAATAAAAATAAATTATTTTTTCATCTTAATTATTCTCTATTTTTCTTTTTTCCTCTTACATTTTTTTCTGTTCTCTTCCCTCCTTTCATCATCATTAGAAAACACTATGAGCTTAAGGAATGACATATGAGACTTGGGGGAAACGAAAAAATCCAGCAAAAACATTTAATTTATCCAACATATATTTAAGATATTAAAATCAAGACTTGAACGTGGACAGAGTCAGAGCTGCAAATTGAATGAAAGCCGCTTATTCTGCAACGTCGTTTTTCATACTTCCAGATGGCATGTTTGTGTGGCCGAGATAATCTTGAAAGTCACCATCTACGTATGTTGTTCAAAGTAAAACTTTATTAACTATCTTAAATGCGGGCATTATTGACGCTGCCGGCTTTTTTTAATGCTTTTGTGTCGACATCTGCGATTTTATTATCTTTTGCACCGAAACAAGGACGGAGCTCATGAGGTCTCGGGTCTTATCCAAGGGGTGCTATCAGCTGGCGGCTGGCGGCTCGTTTGTCTTTTTATTTTGTGGATTCAGCGCCCCTAACGAACCAATAGAAGCACTGAAACATGACATCTTCCAAAGGAGAAGACGATTTTTCTCAGATTTTTGTAGCACTGTGAATGTACACACTTGATAACTGGAAGCTCAAGAGAGTCCCCTTCAGTTTTTCTGTGAGTCTAAAAAAAATATGGTAGGGTTTCATTCCTAATAAAATGAGATCAGATGTTGGTACAACCTTTTTAACAAAATATAAGTTAACGTTGAGGAATCCCTTGTGTAGAATTTTTTCTGATAAATTATATATAGCTCTATAGGTCAACTTCAGTTTAGCATCATTGGCAAACACATGATAATAAAAAAAAGTCGTTCCTCCCTGAATATCGCAAACAGCCATTAGATGGAATGAAAAACATGGTCTCCCACATGATAGCCACGGCTTCACATTATCGAAGACTTCATTTACTATTTTAAAAGGTCCTAATCAAACTGATAGTTGTGACTTGTGAATGGCAGTTTACCATATATAATTGCCAAAACATCCTTGGACTTTCACAATACTGCCATTATTTAAAGTGATAATTTATATTATTAACTTAATTTAAAATAGATGGTTGTCTAGGAAGGGCTAGATTGCAAATGGTTTATCATTTTTTTTTTTTTTTCTAATGTACTGGCATGGATGGGTCATCTTTAACAATAGTTAATATAAAAAGAAATTAAATCATTATTATATTAATAAGTCATTTAAGTTGGAATAGTTTAACCATTCTTTAATAAGTCAAAACCAAGACCCCTCGACATGATCTTACAGAGAAAATGTTTAATTGCACAGAAACATTTAAGCAAAGACCCCGTAGTTATCTAGATGAAGTACCAATTTAAGCAAAGACTACCCCTACCCGGCTAGAAAAGACTCTAGAAACATTCCAACGTGGTAGTTTGTTGAAAACTATCAAAAGGTCAAACTGTTTAATACGTAGAATAATAAGCGATGGTCTAGATAAAATGTATCGTTATTTTGTGGTACCATCAAGTCTGTTTTGGGGTTGATACTCCACGCGAAACATTTATGTGAGAAGTTTTTTCTTATTTGAATAAGAAATACCTCATACAAATCACATTCAATTAGGTTTCATGGAGAAGTAGAATAGCACGACTAATGCACGGCATAAAGCATACTTAGTAATGATCTTGCAAACTAACGAGCATTTATTATAAATATCTCGTAATTTCTGTGTGACACTCATCCTATTTGATTTCTAAAGAAGTTTTTAAAGTTCCTCCCATGCTTCATTATAATATAGGTAAAAGACATTTTTTTGATTTAATTAAACGATCGTCACATCAATTGTACTAGAAAAAAAAATCAGTATTTTTAAAATAAAAATTCAAGCAAATTGACGAATTCAGATCGGCCTTATTGCAATAACTTCAGCTTTATATATATATATCTATATATATATAGCACTTGGCAACCGGAGAAAGCCGTTTAAAACCTAGCTTCCTTCGCTTCCTATTTAGCCTGATTTTCCCTTCTGAAACTCAACTACCAAATCCATGGAGAATCCAACCACAAAAATCCATGCAGCACTACTTGCTAGCCCTGGGATAGGACACCTCGTCCCAGTACTTGAACTAGGCAAACGCCTTGTAACTCAACTTGACTTCAAAGTGACCATCTTCGTTGTGGGAGCTGAGGCCTCAGTTCTTGACTCCCAGCTTCAAAGCCTCCCCAACCCGAATATCTTTAATGTTGTCTCACTCCCGCCCGTGGATATCTCAGGCCTTGTTGAGCCAAATACGTCAATAGTAACAAAAATTATCGTTATTATGCGTGAGTCTTTACCATCCCTGAGATCTGAAATCTCGGTATTGAAACTTCGTCCAACGGTTCTCATCGTAGACTTATTTGGAACAGAAGCTCTAGCGTTGGCCGATGAGCTCAATATGTTAAAGTACGTGTTAATTGCTTCTAATGCATGGTTTCTTGCTACAACAATATATTTTCCTACAGTCGATGGGAAGCACGGAGATGAGCACATTTTCCAGAAAAAGCCGCTGATGGTTCCAGGTTGCAAATCGGTTCGATTTGAGGATACCCTGGATGCATTTCTGGACAAGAACGATGAGTTGTATGTGGAGTATTTACGTATTGGGCGTGAAATACTGATGGCTGATGGAATTTTGGTCAACACCTGGGAAGACTTGGAAGCTGAAACACTTGAAAGCATGAGAGATACAAAGATGTTAGGCCAGGTCACCAGGGTTCCGATTTATCCAATTGGTCCATTAGTGAGAGAGATGAAATCGCCAGGCTTAGAGAATCCTGTATTGAATTGGCTAGACAAGCAACCAGCTGAATCAGTGATTTATGTGTCATTTGGAAGTGGAGGTACTTTGCCAGCCAAACAAATAACCGAGCTGGCATGGGGTTTGGAGCTAAGCGAACAAAGATTTATATGGGTGATACGTCCTCCTGTGGAAAATGACGCTACTGCGGCCTATTTCAGTGTGGGAAAAGCATCAGACGGCACCCCTAATTATTTGCCTGATGGGTTCTTGACCCGCAACTCAAAACTAGGATTAGTAATCCCGGACTGGGCTCCGCAAGGAGAGATCTTGAGACATCCATCGGTTGGTGGAATCATATCGCACTGTGGGTGGAATTCAACGACGGAGAGTATAGTGAATGGGGTGCCAATGATCGCCTGGCCACTTTACGCAGAGCAAAAGATGAATGCCACGATGCTTACAGAAGACATTGGGGTGGCTATAAGATCTAAGAAGTTACCGTCTGAAAGTATAGTGGAGAGGAAGGAGATTGAGATGCTGGTGAGAAGCATTATGGTGGACAAAGAAGGAAATAAGACAAGAAGCAGAGTTAAGGAACTGAAATCCAGCGCCGAAAAGGCCTTGAGTAGAGGTGGCTCCTCCTACAATTCATTGTTACGAGTTGCTGAAGACTGCGAGAAAAGCTTGCAAGGCCTGGAAGCAATGGCTCATGGTGCATGAATCATTGTAAGAAATTCATCTAGTAGCTACGTGTGCTGCGTTGAAACTTGAAAGAGTTGTTTAATTTGTTCTCATGCAGACTGTTTAATTTGTTCTTAAAATAATAATTAAAAAATAAATTTATTTAAATATATTAAAAAAATTTTAAAGATAAAAAATAAAAACAGTAAACAATATTATCAACAATATTGATTATCAATATTCATACAAATCATTTCATTTATCAAAAAGTCATATTTAATAATCTAATTTACATAAAATAATTAAACCTTCTTATTAACAATAATTATAAATGATTATGGTAAACATAATAATTGTTTCCAATCAGATATTGATTTAAACCTTCTTTTAATAAAATATATATGACTTTAAATTTAATGGATAATTACATAGCAATAAATATTGTTTTCGCATATGAGCAAAACTATTAACTCGACTCCAATTTCATTATCTAATTTAGATTTTTACCCATTTTTGTTGAAAAAATATATATAAAAACATATTTAATATAAACGAATATGACTAGAATTTTCCCGAGGTCAAGGGTGGTTGGAGATATCAAGGTTGGAAAAAAGGTTAAATGCCTCGTTTTGTCTACGATACTTTAATTGTAGGTGGTGGGAGAAGAACTATTTGATCAAATTGACATGATGTGCTTGTAAGATATTTTGGATGGATTGTTGAGTTTGGACATCTTCAACGTTTGCAGAGCTAAACTGTAGACAAATTGGACTCTCGAAGGGTTCATAACGGTGGTCAAAGGCAATAGCCGTTTAACTTTTTTCGATTTTCTAGATTATTTTCTACTCTTTTTCACTTTCTCTTTCTAGATTTCATCGCATAAAGAGAAATCTTGTAAATAAAATTTCTTATATCAACTTTCCAAAGACAAATTCATCGGGTAACTACATCTACGGTATTGAAACTTGAAAAAGTTGTTTAATTTATTCTTAAAATAATAATTTAAAAAAAATAATAAACATATTTAAATATATTAAAACATTTTAAAATAGATGATATTAACCTTTAATAACCCATTCAAATCATTTAATTCACCAAACAGTTAAATCTAATCATCTGTTTTATATAAAATAATTAGACTTATCATTACTTATGTTTAAAAATAATTGTCGTACATAAAACAATCGTTTTGAACCGTATATTGATTCAATTTTCTTTTAACAAAATATACGTAATTTTGAATTCAACAATTAGTTAGATAGTAATAGATGTTGTTTTGGCATATGAGCAAAACTGTTAATTTGGCTTTGATTTCACCATCTGGTTTAGTATTTTACCCATTTTCATTGAAAAATTAAATATTAAAATTTATTTAATATAAACAAATATGGCTAGTATTTTCCCAAGGTCAAGGGGGATTAGAGATTTCGAGGTTGGAAAAAAGGTTAGGGTGCCTCAATTTGTGTAAAGTACTTTAATTGTAGGTGGTGGGTCAAACACCATTTGATCTAGTTGACATATTGCGTTTATAAGGTGTTTTTGATGGATAGTTGAGCTTCGAAATCTTTGATGTTTGTTGTGCTAATGTTGTAAACAAATTAGACTTTCAACGGTAAAAAACAATTGGTGTTTTTAATTATCATTAATAATAAAGATGATTGGATTTGATTATTTTACGTAAAATAGAATACTCAAATCCAATTATTTGATAAATCAAATGATTTTTTTTTATTATTATTTGGATGAGTTATTATTCACGGTGGCCGTTGCTTTTATTTTTTTAAAACTTTTAATGTTTTTACATATTTTTAATATATTTAAAATTTATTTTATTAATATTAATTTAAAATTTTTAAATATTATTTAAATATTTTTATTATAATTCTTATTTTGATTAAGGGTATTTTGTTCATTAAAAAAAAAAAGTAAATAAATTATTTAACTTGATAAACGAGATTTTATTAATTAAGAAAATCTTTGGGGGAAATTAAGTAGTTTGCCCTCAAGTTATATGTCAAAAGGGGCGTTGGGGGTCAAGATTCTAAACAAAACACCGAAAAAGGATAGTCCTTTAATAGTTGGTAGTTGCATGGAAATACACCACACTTCTAAAATGTTAACCATAAAAATCTATCTAATATAAAATTTTGCACTTACGCTCTCAAATATATTATGCATGATTATATTTACACTCTCTGCTCTCAAATATATTATACATTATTACATTTATGCTCTCTAAGGTCAAATTATTTATTTATCACTAACCACACTAAATTTAAAAAAAGAAATACCTAAAATTTAATGCTAATATTGTATATATTAGCGTAAAAAATTTTTTAGCCTCCTTAGGTTATAAAAGCTACACGTATGCTCCCAATTAGACATTTTAGTGTTAAAAGATAAATTACAATGAAACTCCTTAGCTTTTAAATCTATCATCTGCCCCCCTTTTCAAAGTTCAACATATATGTTGAATGTTTTTCAAAGTTTAATGTGTTTCAATGTTCAGGCTAAAAACCATTAATCTAAACCTTGAACTCATACAAACCCACTTAATATATTATAAATACACTTTAAATTTAATGAATCCCAACAAATTCACAAGTTAATCATCAAAACAATCATAAAATCTATAAGTTTCATTCTTAAATCTAAATTTCTAACTTCCAATAATAAATCCTAAAATATGAATGAGAAACATAATTAAGAAGATGAAAAAAATGAACAATAAACATGTTCGAAAGGGTTTGGAAGGTGAATGTGATTGGTTTTTAGCATATTCTTTGCTAGATATGTGACAAAAACTAGATTCAAATTTTGCAAATGATAAACAATTGATTAAAAATTTGATTTACATTGGAGGCTTTTTGCAATTTGCAATACATTTGCTATATTGGTTTGGTCCTTAAATTCTTAACTAAATTTATATAATCTTCTGAAAATTTGGTTATTATAATTAATAACTTCAATCATAATTAATGAAGCATTTCAATAGAATAATTGTTTCCCACCTGTACTTTGTTGTAGTGACACTTTCTCATCCTTAACTTAAAAAACAACACTTTTACACTTTCATTCAATTTTGTTAGTAAATCACAAGCTTTTTTATTGGATTATTGAAAAGATAAAACATCATTTTTATATAAAATTAATTTATTCAAATTACAGTTAAATTGTGTCAAAAAAGATACTTTTGCATTTGGAAATGCCTACCACTCTTTCTCTTGGGAAATGCATCCTTTAGCAATCATCCTAACCTTCATGATGATATTTTATTTTTATTTTTTAACGAGACCAACTTATTTTAGATTTTTTATTTAATATTTTTTTAGTATAATAATTATTTAGCGGGATCATAATATAATATATATATATATATATATATATATATATATATATATAGGGTTATATGCGATTAAATTTAAAATTCACATAAGTTTATACATTTTAAAATTTCAGCAGGGTCAAACCACTTTACTAGTTAGACCATAGCAAAATTTTGGTAGGAGAGAAAATTTACATATTAATGTCCAATTTATTATATAAATAAGCAAAAGGGCAAATAACTTATTCCCACCCAAAGTTTCCATAAATGACAGTGTCACCTAAAAATTTTTTAAAAAACTAAACATCTACCTATTGATCAAAATCGACGGTTAAACTTAATAATCAACCGTTAAATTTAACTGGTCAAAGAAGTATTTTTCTTTTTTTGAATAAAAAATTTAAAAATAATAAATAATTAAATTAAATTTATAAAAATATTTAAAATATAATATAATATTAAAACAATAATAAAAGTTTTAAAAAATTATTTAAAAAACCTAGTCAGTGGTCGAAAATGACAATCTAATTAGATTGGCGGCTAGATTTGACTACCTCTACTATTAAAATGGCTAAATTCGATCATCAATTCAATCAGATAGTGACTATTTTAATATTATTTTATTTTTATATTAATATTATTTATTTTTTATAAAGAGTATTTTGATCATTTACTATAAAATATTGAAAAAATTGAAAGAAATGTTAATATTTGATTTTTTAAAAATTTTTGAATAAAACTTTATCACTTAAAAAAAACTTTAAGCGGGAATTTATCGTTTGACCTAAACAAAAACGATTTTTATTAGAAGCATGTCAAGTCTTTGTGAAACTTTCAAACTAATTAAATATCTAAACGTGAATATATATGTATGGTTGGTATATATGTTTCTTGAAAAACCTATATCTGGTCTTTGGAAAAACCTTTGCCCATAAGTTTAGCCTTTGATTTAAGCCTGACAAGTTTTACAATATCAATTTATTGAATATCATCTATCTCAAGAGTGGGGGCCTTACATAGATGACGTTTTGTTTTGAACGTCTATACGAAATTGTAGTCAGGAATTTGGTTCAGTGGTGACAAAATATTTAACTAATTAATTTTGCAATAAAATTAGTTCTTTAAAGTGATAAATATACTTATAAATGGGAGAAAATTATTAAAATAATCATTTTTTAAATAAAAAACAAATTTTATTTATTTTTAGGGTTAAACGCATTTGATATAATATTTTCACGTATTTATTGTATATTTATGTATTTAATATGTGTTGCACTGTTTGAGACGTCAAAACGTAAAAAAATCATGCGTGATGGTAAAGTTTCATACAAACTTCAACCCTAACTTGCATTGTGATCAATTGCGACGATTAACAATATAAAAAATAACAAAATTTGTAAATAAAACAATATTTATCATGTTTATCTAGACATGGCGTGAAAATTAAAGTATTTTTTAATGGATTCATTGTGTTTCTTACATTTGCAATTATAATATAAAAAATCGTATGAAAAGTTTAAATTTCAATAGTTTTTAGTTTTTTTTTTTTTTCGTTATGAAAATAATTGTTTTTAAATTTGGGGTTAAAATAGAAAAAAAATTTAAAAGATTAAATATAAGATGTGATTTATGATAATCATGCATGATTCTTATGAAACATGAATCAAGCCTTTAAAACAGGGCTGAATTCGTTATACACTTACGAGTTACCATTTTTTTCACTTTTGTAAGAATAGGCCACAGGACTCAACAATATGCAAATTAAAATTTTCTTCTCATAATAATGTCATAGTCCAATATCATGTTTTCTTTTGATTTTTTTTTTTTGTATCTCAATTCATGGGTCAGATGACTTACAAAAAATTTTTATTTAATAATTTTTAGTATTATAAATTATCTAGAGGGATCACAAACATAAAGTGAGTACCCTTATTTGATAGAATTGAACTCCAGCGTTACCTTTTGAACCATGGAGGCCTCGATTTCAAAGCCACATGCAGTTCTAATATCAAGTCCCGGTTTTGGGGCACCTCATCCCTATTCTGGAACTGGGTAAACTCCTTGTTACCCTCCTCAACTTTGATGTCACTATCTTCGTTGCTGCGTCTCAAAAATCTGCCGCAGAATCAGAGATGATCCAGGCAGCCATGAGTTCGAAACTTTGTCAGTTTATCGAAATTTCACCACCAAATATCTCGCACCTCATAGGCCCTGACACCGCAGTTCTCACCATAATTGCAATTATGATGCATGAAAGCAAATCAGCTCTACGTGCAGCAATATCTTCTTTGAACTCTCGCCCAACCGTGCTGATTTTCCACCTCTTCGGAACTGAGTCTTTTGAGATCGCTGATGAGCTTGGAATTCCAAAGTACTATTTTGTAGCATCGAGTGCATGGTTTCTTTCACTCACTGTATATACTCCTATCCTGGATAAATTTGTGAAAGAACAGTATGTTGATCAAACAGAACCATTTGACATCCCGGGAGACCTGAAGAGGTGGTTGACCCAATGTTGGATCGGAGTAATCAACAACATTTTGAATATCTTCGCATGGGGAAGGAGATCCCGTTGTGTGATGGGATTTTCATTAACACTTGGAAGGATCCGCAGCGGAAAGCAGTTGCCGCATTTAGAGATGATGAACTCTTGGGTGGAATTGTTAAGGCTCCCATTTATACTGTTGGCCTGATAGTATGGACCCTTCGATCTACTGGCTCCAACAGGGAACTCTTTGATTGGCTAGACAAGCAACCAAGTGATTCAGTGCTTTACGTGTCACTTGGGAGTGGAGGAACGCTGTCATATGAGCAAACCACTGAGTTGGCTTGGGGTTTGGAGTTAAGCCAACAAAGATTTATTTGGTTGGTTCCGCCGCCATTAATAGCGAAAGCAGATGGCTCCTATTTAACACCGGGTAGCGGTGGTGACGACTTTTCAAGCTTTTTGCCTGAAGGATTCCTCAGCAGGAACCATGAAGTAGGGACATTGTGTATGATTATTTTATGGATAAATATTAATTATTATTCGCTTGGTTTTAGAAAAATATGAATAAATTACAGTTTAGTAAATATTTTGAACGGGTTTAATATGATTAATTTTGTATATAGTTTATTATACTTTATATTACAATAACTTGAGTAGAAAAATTGGTATAAACTCATAAAATATTTATTGAATTTTTAATAAAATGATTCAATAACTTATTATAAATTTAAAGTTAGGTCTCCTATTTTAATACAATTTTTATAATAATTATTTTATTTCAAAACTATTGTTCTCTGAGCATGCAGAAGCAGAAAGAAACGTCCTTAAAAATTGATAATCAATCTTTTTTAAAAGTTATTTTAAATCAATAATTATCATAATACAAACAAGTATGTTTAAATTCTTAAAATACATTTTTACAGTATTCTATGATTAATGTGAAATTGATTACGTATGTTAATTATCTTTTTTTAATATTTGGTATTAGAGCAAATACATATCATTCTAAAATCTATAATTTTGAATTAATGAACTGATTATCTAAATAATTGGCGTTATTTAATCTGTTTTGGCTTGAAAATGAAGCAGAAAAGAAATATTGACACGTTTTTGAAAATTTAATTCGTATTTGAAACTGTGAAATTCTATGTTCTGTGTTTGAAAGTGTTGAAAATCTTTCTAATTTGCGTATTCATGCTGGGAAGATGTGTTAAATTCTGTTTTGTGAGCGTTGATTTCTGCTTTGCGTGCTTATGCTAGAAAGATGCGTTGGATTGTGAAAGGTTGCGTTGATTCGTTAAAAGATATGTTTTGAATTAAATGGTTTGTGATTGTTGGAATGAATTGTGTTAAGCCCAATTGTGCAAATGGTGAAGCCCATGTATAATATAGAGTTCAGCCCTTGATTTAAGCCCATGCATTTGCCACTTCAACTCAGCCTAATTAGAAAATGATTTTGGCCCATGTATAATAGTTATTTGATCCTGTTGTAATTGGAATTCAATCCAAATTGTAGCCCAAATCTATTTATCGATCAACGTTACCGTTGATTGATCAACAGTCACTGTTGATCAGTGAGTCAAATTTGACGTAGTAGTTTGATCCGTCAACAATCCACATTTGACCAATCAATAGTCAATGCTTGCCAAATCAAAAGGTCAACATTTGATCGACCAATTGTCGACGATCGACATTGATGGCTATATATATTTTTTCTCATGCGTGGCAGTGCGTCTTGGCACGTGGCCATGCATGCACCATTTCTTTAGTGCGTGAAGGCGTATGCATCACTTTTTCGATGCATGGTAGCACGTGCATAACGTTTTTTGGCATGTGGCTACGCATGTTATGTCTTTCTTGGTGCATAGTGGTGTGCATGAACATTCTGGTAGTGTGTGAAGCTAATTTAAATAATTTATATAATCCTTGGGTGTGTTTATGGCCTTCTTAACTCTATTTTGGCTTTACCTATTATAAATTCATACTATTAAGGGTTATATTTTGATTTGAATGGTTGTTAACTGAATTTTGATATAACCTTTAGTAAATAAAGATTGTCAGAGGTTTTTGTATTTCATAAAATATTAGTTTGGACAAGGTAGTTATATTTTAGGATAATTTTGTAAGTTGTCTGAATGTTCATCACCAAAACAGTGTATCCTTTAAAGCTTGCAAAATTCTCCATTCGGTTAT
This sequence comes from Anacardium occidentale, assembly GCA_026122585.1. Lineage (NCBI taxonomy): Eukaryota > Viridiplantae > Streptophyta > Magnoliopsida > Sapindales > Anacardiaceae > Anacardium > Anacardium occidentale. The sequence continues at coordinate 435,294 of JAJEJH010000038.1, read as the reverse complement.
GATATGTGATTTCAGTTTTAATGCATATATCTTTTTCCAAAGGAATTATTATAGGTATTAAAATTGATGATAGCATAAGGAAAATTGAGAAATATATTTGTTATAAGTAGATTCAATACACCCAAATGTGGTTATTTTTATTCAATTATGTGTATTTTATTGTTTTGTGAGGAATAAACAATGATTTGTAATGTATATATCTATCCAAAAGGGATATTTCCTTCTAAATTATTTGGTCATATTAGTTCTCATATAGTTACTTATGTTGACAGGATTCTAATAGCATGTAATTTTCTCTACCCAAAGAGGAGACAATGGTGATGCACCTAGAATCCAAATAGTTTATTTAATTTAAAGCTACAAATTATTTTATTGTATATAAAGCTAATTTGTTACATTCGTTTTCTTTTTAAACAGTTAATATTACAGTGAACAATAGAAATCCTGATTAGAAACAACATCAATCAATAAAGGTTTGATATAGAATTTGTTTTGGGTATAACCGATATTAACATGTCCCTTCATGTTGATGAACCACCCAAGCCCACTGAAAAGAGTTCAGAGTTAGAATGGTCTTTTTAGACTAAAAATCAAGGTTAAAAGAGCGATTTTAAGATAAAAAATAGATATAAGAGAGTTCAAGGGGTAGAATAGTCATTTTGAGGCATGTGTTGCTTGTGCATGAGTCTTCTTGAAAGACTATTCGATGTGCAGTGCGGGAAGAAGTGAAAATCCTAGATTTCCATAGGAGCACAATTGTGTGCCCCAAGATGCACGACTGTGCGCCTTAATTGTGTTCCCGCCACAATATATAAAGTCATTCCATCCTTATCCTATTGCATTTCTCACTCACATTTTCTTCATTCTTCAAAGAACCCTAATCCTAAGAGAGAAAGAGAGCAGCCAGCAGCATCCAATCCAGCTAAGGAAAATAATCAAACTAGAGAGTGTGTGTGAGATGTATGAGACATAGGTAAGTGTTTTTCTTACCTTCTCCCTTGTTTTCTCTGAGTTTAGAGCATGATTTTGTTGTGTTGTTATGTGAAACATGTGTATAATAGTTGTGTGACATATAAAAAAACATGGTGATGGGATGAGACAATGAGAAACTCATAGAAACTTAATAATTTAAAAGATGTATATATGTATATATGTTTGGGATATGTTTCCTTAGAGGGTTTGACACTTGTTTTGTGATATTTAGGTGTTATTGATGATGATAATATGTGCCTAATAGCATAAAATATGTGTGAAAATGTTTAGAATGACTTGGATTGTATTTGGCTAAGTTTAGGCACAATTTTGTAAAATAAAAAAGGTATATTATTGTAGTAAAGCATGGTGCACAATCATGTGCTTGATGGTGCATGATCGTGTAACCATGATTTTGGGTACCTCATGGTCATTTATACGCATGCACGATTGAGGCAAGGAAGCAAATGTCTTCTAAAGACACGATCGTGACCCGTGTTCATGGTCGTTTACCTGTATATAGACAACATGATCATGCCTGAAGGTCACGACCGTATAGGGAAATAGATTTGCATACTTATGCAAGGCCAAGTCTATGACCATGGACCCGTATGGGTATTTACCATACTAATCAAACTGATAAACACAAAGATTTGACACCTTGACCGTATGAGTTTAATACAGCTGGTTAGTGACTATATCCTATCTAACAGACACTGGACTCATTTTTTAATGGGATACCCTCTCTAACAGGCTATGCAAACTCACAGATTCCCCTCGTATTCATAACCTAATAGTTGACTTGAATATCAGATTGTAATACTGGAAACTCATATATATGAATCCCTTGATCCCTTTACTGAAAATCACTACTTGACATATTATGTCATGTAATATGCTATGCATGCATGATATCGGATGATGAAGTACTAAAAATATAAAACTGTGGTGTTAATCAAACTGATGAATATAAAGATTTGATACCTTAACTATGTGAGTTCAATATTGCTGATGCACAATCAGCACTCTCTCTAACAAGTCTAGTCAATGACAATGTTTTCTCTAGCAGACGTTGGTTATTTCTCTAACCAACACTCTTTCTAACGAGTTTAGTCAAAAACCATGTCTTTTTTAACGGACATTGGTTCCTTCCATAGCCAAAAATATTTATATGATGCATTATACTTTGATGAGAGTGTAAATGATAATGTTTATTTTTTATTTAAAATCTAATCTTCTCCTTATCCAAAATACGATAAGTTATTTTCATCTAATAAAACTTTCGCATTATAAAAAAGGAAAAGTGGGAGAAACACAGAAATTTAAAAATTTTAAATACATCAACTCAGAATCTTAAAATATTATCAATCAAGTCATTATGGAATTAGATACATCTTTTAAATCAATTAACTTTGTAATGATTAATAGTTTAAATTTTTTGGGATAAAATTTAAGCAAATTAAGGTTATTCTCAAATTGATTGTTTATCTAAATTTATGTGATTAATTTAACATTGAAGACTTAATTTACTATTTCAAAAGGTCCTAATCGAACAAATAGTTGTGACTTGTGAACGGCAGTTACCATACAATGCCAAAACATGCTTGGACCTTGACAACATTAATATAATTAACAGCTCCTCGATATTTTTTATTTTCTAATGTACTATCATGGATGGATCATGGTTAATAATAGTTAATACAAAATGAAATTAAATCATATTTATATCAACAAGTCATGTAAGTTGGAATGGTTTAACCATTCTTTAATAAGTCAAAATCAAAACCCCCTCGGTACGATCTTGCAGAAAAAATGTTTAATTACGTAAAAACGTTTAAGCAAATACCGTCCCCAGATCTAGATGGAGTACCGATTAAAGCAAAGACTACTACTACCCACCTTGAAAAGACTCTTGAATTCCGGCGAGATAGTTTGTAGAAAACTATAAAAAGGTGAAAAAGTTTAATTACGTGAGCAATGGTCTAGGGATAATCCAACATAACTTCAGTTATATATATATATATATCCTTTAAACTTAGCACCCGAACAAAGCCATTCAAAACCTAGCTTCCTTTGCTTACTATTTAGCCTGATTTTCCCTTCTGAAACTCAACTTCCAAATCTATGGAGAATCCCACCACAAAAATCCATGCAGCACTACTTGCTAGCCCAGGGATAGGACACCTCGTCCCAGTACTTGAACTAGGCAAACGCCTTGTAACTCAACTTGACTTCCAAGTAACCATCTTTGCTGTGGGAGCTGAGGCCTCAGTTCTTGAGTCCCACCTTCAATGCTTCCCCAACCCGAATATCTTTAATGTTGTCTCACTCCCGCCCGTGGATATCTCGGGCCTTGTTGACCCAAATACGTCAATAGTAACAAAAATTATCGTTATTATGCGTGAGTCTTTATCGTCTCTGAGATCTGAAATCTCGGTATTGAAGTTTCGTCCTACGGTTCTCATCGTAGACTTATTTGGAACAGAAGCTCTAGCGTTGGCCGATGAGTTCAATATGTTAAAGTACGTGTTTATTGCTTCTAATGCATGGTTTCTTGCTACAACAATATATTTTCCTACCGTTGATGGGAAGCAAGGAGATGAGCACATTTTCCAGAAAAAGCCGCTGATAGTTCCAGGCTGCAAACCGGTTCGATTTGAAGATACCCTGGATGCATTTCTGGACAAGAACGATGAGTTGTATGCGGAGTTTTTACGTATTGGGCGTGAAATACCGATGGCCGAAGGAATTTTGGTCAACACCTGGGAAGACTTGGAAGCTGAAACACTTGAAAGCATGAGAGATATCAAGATGTTAGGCCAGGTCACCAGGGTTCCGATTTATCCAATTGGTCCACTAGTGAGAGAGAAGAAGTCGCCAGACTTGGAGAATCCTGTATTGAATTGGCTAGACAAGCAACCAGCTGAATCAGTGATTTTTGTGTCATTCGGAAGCGGAGGTACTTTATCAGCCAAACAAATAACCGAGCTGGCATGGGGCTTGGAGCTAAGCGAACAAAGATTTATTTGGGTGATACGTCCTCCAGTGGAAAATGACGCAACTGCGGCCTATTTCAGTGTGGGAAAAGCATCAGACGGCACCCCTAATTATTTGCCTGATGGGTTCTTGACACGCAACTCAAAACAGGGATTAGTAATCCAAGACTGGGCTCCGCAAGGACAGATCTTGAGGCATCCATCGGTTGGTGGAATTTTATCGCACTGTGGGTGGAATTCAACGACGCAGAGTATAGTGAATGGGCTGCCAATGATTGCCTGGCCACTTTATGCAGAGCAAAAGATGAATGCGACAATGCTCACAGAAGATATTGGGGTGGCTATAAGATCTAAGAAGTTGCCGTCTGAAAGTATAGTGGAGAGAAAGGAGATTGAGATGCTGGTGAGAAGCATTATGGTGGACAAAGAAGGAAATAAGACTAGAAGCAGAGCCAAGGAACTGAAAGCCAGCGCTGAAAAGGCCTTGAGTAGAGGTGGTTCCTCCTACAATTCATTGTTACGAGTTGCCGAAGACTGCAAGAAAAGCTTGCAAGGCCTGGAAGCAAACGCCCATGGTGCATGAACCATTGAAAGAATTCATCTAGCAACTACATTGTGCTGCGTTGAAACTTGGAAGGAGTGGTTTAATTTGTTCCTATGCAGGCTGTTTAATTTGTTCTTAAAATAATAATTAATAAAATAAATTTTAAAAAATAATAAATATATTTAAGTATACTAAAAAAATTTTAAAAATAAACACAACGATAAATATTATCGATAATATTAGTTATCGATAACCCATTCAGATTACTTGATTCATCAAACAACCAAATTTAATCATCTGTTTTATATGAAATAATCAAATCTCATAATTAACAACAATTAAAAATGATCATCATAAATAAGACACTATTTTCCAATCAGATATTGATTCAAACTTTTTTTAACAAAATATACATAACTTTGAATTCAACAAGCGATTAGGTTATGGCAGATGTTATTTTGGCGTATGAGCAAAACTAGGGCTAGATTCAAACCGAACATATTTAGATTCGTTTTTAAGTTCAGTTCGAATAAATTTGAAACGAATCGAATAAATCAGAACACGAACACGAATCCGAACTGTAATTTTAAAATTAAACGAATACGAGCCCAAACACGAATTATACGAACCAAACACGAACACGAACCCGAACTTAAAATAATAATTTTTTTATTAAATTTTATTAATTATTTGTAGTAATTATAATTTTTAATAAATATAAAAACGAATTATACGAACTGAATACAAATACGAATATGAGCTGAATACGAACTTAGTTATATGAATCGAATACGAATACGAACTTTACTATAAAATATTCGACGAATATGAATACGAATTTGAACCCGAACAGTATGAGACGAGTCCAAATACGAATATATTACTGTATATGTTTGGTTTGGTTTGAATCTAACCCTAAGCAAAACCATTAGTTTGATTCTAATTTCACTATCTGATTTAGTATTTTACCCATTTTTCATTGAAAAAATATAAATAAAAACATATTTAATATAAACGAATATGGCTAGTATTTTCCCAAGGTCAAGTGGGGTTGGAGATTTCAAGGTTGGAAAAAGGTTAGGTGCCTCATTATTTGTACACTACTTCAATAGTAGGTGGTAGGGCAGGAGTCCTTTGATTTAGTTGACATGATGTGTGTATAAATGTATTTGATGGATGATTGAGCTTTAGACTCTCGCCGAGCTTATAATGATAATCAAAAACAATAACCGTTTTTAATTATTATTAACAACAAAGATGATTAATTAAATTAAATTAAATTGTCTAATAAATTAAATGACTTTTTTTTTATTATTTGGATAAAATTATTGTTCACAATGGCTGTTGCTTTTATTTTTTAAAATTTTTTAATGTTTTTTATATATTTTAATTTTTTAAAAAATTTATTTTATTAATATTAATTTTAAATTTTAAATATTATTTTATATTTTTATTATAATTTTTTATTTTGATTTATAGTATTTTGATCATTTAAAAAAAAAAGAGTAAATAATTTATTTACTTTGATAGATAAGATTTTATAATTTAAAAATCTTGAACGAGATTAAGTCGTTTGGCCTTAACTTATTCCGAACAAAACACCGAAAAATGGAGTTGGAAGTTGAATGTACACACTACACTTCTAAGATGTTAAAAAAAAAAAATCTATCACATATAAAATCTTGCACTTGCACTCTTATATATATTATACATAATTACATTTATCCTCTCTAATGTTAAACTATATATTTAGCACTAGCCACACTAAATTTTAAAAAATAAATACCTAAAATTTATTGCTAAAAATGTATATATTAAAGTAAAAAATTTTTGTAGCCTCCTTAGGTTATAAAAGTGTCACGTATGCTCCAAATTAAGCATTCTAGTGTTATAAAGGTAAGTTATAGTGAAACCCCTTAGCTTTTAAATCTATCATTTGCCCCTCTTTTCGAAGTTCAACGTATATGTTGAATTTTCTTTAAAGTTTAATGTATTTTGATGTTTAGGATAAAATCCATTAATCTGAACCTTGAAGTCATACAAATCCACTTAATGTATTGCAAATACATTTCAAATTTAATGAATTTTAAAAAACTCACAACTTAGTCATCCAAACAACCACAAAATCCAAAACTTTCATTTTTAAACCCAAAATCCTAACTTCTGACAATAAACCCTAAAATATGAATGGGAAACACAATTGATAAGATGAAAAAGATGGCCGACAAACGTGCTTTGGAGTTAAAAGGTGAATGTGTTTGGTTTTTAGGATATTGTTTGCCAGATATGTGACAAAAACTAGGTTCAAATTTTGCAAATAATGAACAATTTACGGGAAATTCAATTTATATATGGGATGATCTAAAATGATAGTCCCAAAACCTCACAAATTAGTGTCACATGGCATTCCAATGGCAGTTCAAAAACTTAGCAATGATCAAGTCCAAATTCATTTGAGTTTAAACAAGTTTTCAAGTAAGAACAACTTCAAGTTCAACTTCAAAATTTGTCACAACTTCATTCAACTTTCAATTCCTCAATATTCAACCAATAAAACTCAATCATCCAACACAAGGAAAGATAGAAAAATGAAGTTCAAGTCACAACACAAATTGTAAAACTTAATTGATAAAGTTTGCAAGAAAAATGCACTCAAACTTGAAGGATAAATATCCACCCACTTGAGGTTGATTCAAGTCTAAAGATGTTTTGATTCAAGCTTAAAGGAAGTTTTCAACAACTTGCTTCAAGACTCACCAACTTGAATCTCCACCACCAATTTTATCTTACATCAAGAATTGGATAAAGGAAAGAAATGAACACAAAAACCAACAAGTTCTAAGTTTAAAGAAAAAAGCACATGACTCTCAAAAGTTTCATAAATTCATCAAAAGTCTCTCTACAATGAGTTTAAGTTGTCTTTATATAGACAAAGTACAAACCAGAAATCTCCAAGCGAAAAAGGTTGTATCCACATTTACCCAAATTAAAAGGGTCTCTTTAGCGTACAAGTGAATAGTCAATATTTCATAAATCATAAAATATTTGAAGAAAACTTGAAAAGGTATATAAAATTTAATAACTCTATCTGACTTCTAAACTCTGCTGTTAAGAGCCTACATTGTTCAAATATACAGTAATAGCTAGGAAACGAAACATAACAAGATGGCTGGAAGAAGTAGTATATTCAATGCAATCCCACAGCAACCATATCATGGCTAAAATAAGGGGCTCTTTTCAGATAATTCAAATTATATTAAGGCAACAGATATTGACAACATCATGAATAAGACATTTTATATCAGAAACTCAAGCACTATTCACTTTTACTCTGCAGTAGACAGAGTCACACATATTTTTAAAATCATATTGTATAAAATAATTATTTGCATTTCACATTCTCGTCAGTAACAAAGAGCATGTGCTACCTTCAAAGCTTTCACAAGAGCCAAAGGCGACTGCTGGATAAAGACCTTATCAGACTTTAATTTTGAATATAGAGCATACCAGCATGAGTGAGGGTCGGTCCATATGAGATCAGCTTTGCCTTCTGCTTCTTTGGTGCCATTTCCTTGTATATTAGTCAAACTGTAATTTAGCCGATCAGATTCAAGCAAAACCACATCTCTGCTCACTGCACTATAGTCCCGAATTTCAATTTCACTCTCCTTCAATGATAAGTTTACCTGTTTACAAAACAAATTTCTTGTTGTCTGAACTGTTAATGTCATACTTTTCACAGATACAAGAATTACAAGCCACCAATTAAGATAGCACATGTCTGTCCATGGCTTTAACCACAAGCATGAAATACAACATTGATCAACCCGATGCCTAAAAAGAAGGGAAAAAAATTCCCACAAAGAAAAATTCCCAAGGGATCAAACATGAGATATGGCATGCACTACATTAACAACCAAAAGTAATGGCCACAAGAAAATGCTCAAAATCTAAATACTTCACGATACTGACCTCAGAGGAGACTTTCTTGTTGTCCACATACAGAAGAGCTGAAATGGTTGTTACCATAGCAAATGCCTGAACAAGTGGGCCGTAGGATACATCACTTCCCGTAATATTATACAACCAAGCAACCTGCAAGGCAACAATAGAACTTATATTGCTATAAAAACAACAAATCAAAAGAAATAGAGACGGTCTAGGAAGCATAAATTTAAACCAAAAGACAAGTATCAGACAAAATTTTTATCAAATTCTAACACAAACCACATCAAGAGCTGTGATGATGATAGCACAAGCTTTCTCACAAAGAAGCTTCTCCCTCAAGCCCTTCAACTTGTCAGTAACTGTTCGACCAGTAATCTCTATTGGATGTAGAACAACCGGATCGATTTCTGCTGGTGGCCAGTGCAAACTGCCATAATGCATTCAAATAAAATCCGATCTTACAAGTTACACCTAAGAGTTCAAAATCAAAACTACTTCAAGATACTAGATATAAAAGAAATTTTTTGGAGACTTACATCAGCCATCCAGGCCTCCACAGCAGGATCTTCTCCGATTCTCATGAGTTTCCACTCACCTTTGAGTTGTTGTAATGCTTGCAGAAAATACCGTCCATCCGTCTACGAGCAGTCATCATAGTAATAAGGGCCAAACCTGATATCTCAATGGTCAAACCAGTATAGTATTACTATCACCTAAAATCTATAAAACATAATAATATCATAGTTAAGAATTCAAATTCACCTGCGCTTCTGGTGAAGCCAGAAACGAATTCACAGCGTTTATCACGTGCAGAAACATATTCACTCTACAATAATGCAATAAAAAACATTAGTTAAAACCAAAAAGTAGAAAATCAATAATGTAGACTAAATCTTAAAAGAGAGAGAGAAAGAACCTGGTGATAATCTTCGTATGGAACAATTAAAGCATGCAAAGGAGGATTATGAGAAGACATGAGAAACCGCATAGTAAGGATTTCTGCCATAGCGTTGTGTTGCGTAGTTGGTTAAGCGTTCGATGAGAAGCTGTTGTTGTATAGATACAGAGAAACAAAAGCCAAATTGAAGCGAAGAGTTGATTGGTGGGCAAGTGCGACAGTGATTATCTTCCTGTAGCTCTGGGTATTCTAACTTATCCTTTTCTTCGTTATTTGGGGGACAAATTATATGAAATTTCCATGAAATCCGATAATCTAAATCACAGTGGAAAAAATTTGCATAAACTAAAGGCCAAATACCATGGCCCACCCAATGTTTGATGAGACTACAAATTCCTATGGTATAAGCTTTAAAAAGTTAAATTTTTTTCGCATCATCCATTTCTGTTACTCGCCAACAGGGGTAAATAACAAGTAAAAATCTGACCTTTTTAAAATTTAGTGGATGAAAATTTATTATTATTTTTTATTGGGTAAATGATGAAAATTTAATATTTCAGCAAAGCAGAGATGTAGTTTTTTGGCCTAAATTAAAATTTGTTTTGTTTTCACTCTACCGGCAAAGTTTACCTCTGTTTAGAATGAGTCTCAGAATAAAAAGATTAATAAAAGAGGAAATGTTTCACCCTCTTGTATTATTCTGAATACAATGACAAAAAATTATGCTACAGTGTCTTTCTACAAGGAGACAAAGCAATGATTGAAAAATTGTAAATGGAAATGAAGCTACAACCGCTGGAAGCCTGGAACAGTTGAAACAAAAAAGAAATTTTATTATATCACATCAAATCTCTATAAATTACAAGTTATCAAATAACATTATACAGAAAGCAGACATCTCACTGATTAACATTTTATTTGGGGAGATGATGCAGAAGAATTTCATACTTACATGTTCTGAACAGAAATAGAAACAGAAATAGAGTAAAAAATATAGGTGGAAAACAATCAAAAAGCAAGCAAACAAACACAAGTGAACCAACAAACATATAGGAGGTGACATGCATCAAGCCTGGCAAAGCCTCTTAACAACTGCAGCCATATACTTGCCCTGATGTTCAGCAAGTGCCAGCTCCGTTTCACTAGGCTGTCTTGTGCCATCACCGGCAAAAACTCCAGCACCATATGGAGAACCCCCTCTAATAGACTCCATCTTGAACATACCAGCGCCAAATGTGTAACCGATTGGAACAAATAGCATTCCATGGTGGGCCAATTGGGTGATTGCAGTCCAACTGAACCAAACATAAACATAAGACACAGTAGAGCTAATATTGCAAAAGAAATTAATCCTGTAGCCAGGAGAGAATGCAACCACTTATAAAGCTTACAAAACAATCTCCATTCCCTGAGACTAGGACTTAAAGAAACAAGGATGGAATGAGAAATCAAAACAGTAAACTATAACCATAACTTCTAAACAAAACACATCCACTTCATATGCATGAAGATAAACTTCCATCATCAATGACGACTACATAAATGCACTTCTACTCATACACCTTTTCCTTGTTGCAGTAAAGGCATGGTACAGTAAACTGGAGATGAAGTGGACAATCTACAGCACAAGTTCATTATTCTTTAAATTGTTGGAAAAGAAAGAAGAAAGTAAAAGTTCAGCAAAACAAACATTTTTCCATAGATTTCATTACTTCATGTTCTTCTTGTGCTTCTTGGTTCAAGAACATATTTTGTGAAACAGCTAGGTTTTGTGTACCAACAATCCAGAAATTGAAGTATTTCTTTCATTGCTCACATCCACGCAGTTAATTCATGGTTTGATACTTCAAATCTCTAAGTATCATCATAATTTTGCAACCATACATTAATACCTAAAGTGTCTTCAGATATAGAGATCAATGTTGGATGTACATGTTAAAAAATTGAAGTGAACAGCTCCTAATTGATTAAAAAATGTTGAGCAATAACAAAAACAAATTCTATCTAGAAAATCATAACATTGAGTTTATAAATGCTGTACCAACAAGAAAATGAAATGATCCATTTTCTTGATTATTAATCTAATGTCAGGCTACAGGTAATGCATCAGAACGGTTAAAAGTTTCTTCAAAGGAAGTACACAGATTCTGGCAAACGATTACGTTAATCATAGGTACACAAATCATAATTCCAACAAATCTACTGACAATTTTTGCTATCAAAACTCACAGGAGACTTTCACAAGACAATTCATGAGATTAAATTATTCAGTAATCCATAATAGAAGAGCCAAATCTCTGCTCCATTGCATATCACCTCACGCTTCAAACTCATGATTAACTCTTAAGATCTTTAACAAGGCTACTAAACTTCAAAAGTCACATCCAGACTACAAGTCATGTTTCTAAATTCCATTTGCCCCCTCTCCATCCTTCAGTGCTCTTGAAACTCCCAGTGACCCAAACGCGAAAAACCATTCAAATCCCAAATTACTTTCAACTGCCAATTTATTAGTTCTTGATTTAAATTTTTAGGCTTCCAAACATTCCGTCCATATAATCAAATTAAAAGCAGGATTTTCTATAATTGCTTGCATCTTATAGTTTAAGCACCACCTAATCAACTATTCAATACCAAACGAAATAATGATTTGAAAACGACAAGAGACATACTAGACACACAAAGATAGATAATATCCCCTTTCAATGTATATGTCAATTTTAAAAACGTAACATCTCATTTTGCATGAAACTTCCCAATTAATAACAATAGCAAAGACAGGAAAGATAGACTTACGCGGTGGTTTCCTGGCCGCCGCCTTGAGTACCGGTACTGACAAAAAAACCGGCCGGTTTTCCCACAAGTTTTCCTTCCTTCCACAACTGGCCAGTGGAGTCAAAAAACGCTTTCATTTGGGCCGCCATGGACCCATACCTCGTCGGGAACCCAAACAAAAACCCGTCCGCCTCCACCAGCTCAGCCGCAGAAATCTCCGGAATGGAATCATCTTTCGGCGGGGCTTTCATGCTCTCCAACACCTCTTTCGTCAACGTCTCCCGCACCCGAAACAGCACCCCTTCCACACCCTCCACGCCATCGACGCCTTTCTTCATCCTCTTCGCCAGTCCCTCCACGTGGCCATACATAGAATAGAACACAATAAATATCTTCAACTTGGACACTTCTGACTGAGATACCGTCGTCGTAGTGCTGGTGTCTTTGGCCTGACTTCCCAAGCTCTGCTCAGGGATTGGAACAGGCGGAGGCGCATCCACATGGTCGTTCTGAGAATTACCGACAAGCCCAGAGGGAGGTTTTTTCTTCTTGCTTGGGACACAGCCTCCGCCTTTCCCCATCAAGAATTAGGTGATTCCTTAGCGAGGATAATCAGAACCTAACACCGGAGCAGGTTTTAAATAGGTTTTTGCCTCTAACCTGTGGTCTCGTAATGGGAATGGGATCTTTCATGACAGATTAGTCGCTGAAAAATGCTGGTTAATTTATGTACGACAGTTCATAACACCGCACGTGCCGCCTGGATTTATGTTATTAAACGACGTCGTGCTGGGTTATTACTCCTAAACACTCTTAACTTAAAATAATTTATTCAGTTTGCTAAATGACTGAGTCCTACTCACGGTTTCTCTAAATGACAATTCTCACCTAAGAACTTTTAAAAGATCCAAATACCCCCTTTTAAATAACTAAAATACCGTTTAACAAAAAAATAAATAATATTAATATTAATATAAACTTTAATATAATAATAAATTTTAAAATTTTAAAAAAAGTAGTCACCATCGTTAACAGTATTACTAGCGATGATGCTATTGTTAAATAAATCAAATAATAAAAAATGATTATTTGATTCAATTAATGATCGAATTTGTCAATTTTAATGATAAAAATAATTAGATCTAGTCATCAAAGATATAACAAAAGTAATCATTAGATATAACCAAAATCAGCTTGCATACTTGAAACTAATCACTTTCAATTATCTTTGATGGTGAAGGAGATTAGATCTGGTTACTTGTGTCATATTTTTTATGCCTAGATTCGATAATCAATCAAATCATATGATTGTTTCTAGCCATCTCGTTAGATTAACCGTGATCATATCGTCGACAATACTGTCAACGGTGATAATCATTTTTTAATTTTAATTTTAATTTTAATTTTTTATTAATTTATTAATTTTGTATTATTATTATTTTTATATTATTTTTATATTTTAATTATTTTTATAAATTTAATTTTATTATTTTTAATTTTCTATTTATAAAATAAAAATTATTTTTTAATTAATTAAATTTAATAGTTGGTCAACTATTGATTTAAAAAAAAATGTGAATATATGATTTTTTTTTAAATTTTAAGATAAAAATCGTTATATCTAAGAAACCTTGGTGGGAATAGGATGTTTGGCCTATTCAACTGGATGTTCAGTGTATTGGGACATGTGAGGCAACAGGTTTTAGAAGAAGTGCGTTGACTGAATAGAAAAAAATTTTAAAACGAAAATTATTATATACTTTTTTTTCTCCCATTCCTTTGCGTGACGAGGTTGGAGGTGAGCAAAAAGTAAGCTTAAAGTCTATTAACAATAATTAATGTATTAATTAAGAGGCAATTTCAAATTTCACAAGATAAAAAGCAACCAATAAAGTGGCACTTAAGTATCGTATTGACTCCAGAAGGGCACAAAATTCGGTTGCCCACCATTTCCATAAACCAGGTCTTGTTTTTGTTTTGTTTTGTTTTGTTGTTGGGGTTAGCTGTTAACACATCCACGTCTCGGTGTCAGCAACAATATTGCCTTTCACATCATCAGCGATGATTGCAAGAATTTTTATAAGAAAATTTAATTAAAATAGAGTCAAATGATTTATTCTCCTCCAAAATTTTTTCAAAGGATAAATTTTTATCTAAAAATTTTTTAAAAATTAAATATTTATTTATTAAATATTAAAATAAATTTTAATATATAATAATAAAAAATTAAAAAATTTTTAAAAGTATAAAAAGTAAAATAAATTTAAACAACCATTGACATCGTAAATCTAACAAAATAAGTGATTGAAAATGGTTACTTAGTTTGATTGACAATTGAATATAATTATTTCAATGGTTAAAACGATCAAATCTAACCACCAAAAAATTGAAAAAAAGCTAAAAACGGTTAGTTTCAAACGTACTAGTCATTTTCAATTATCTCTTATGGTAAAGACAACTAGATTTTTTCGGTCATATATCATTATCTTAGTCATTGAGATGGTTGAATCTGACTGTTAATCGAACTAGATAATCATTTTCGACTATTTGGTTAGGTTTTTGACAACCACTATCGTCGGCGATACTGTAAATGGTGGTAGTCTCTTTTTTTATTTATTTCATTTATTTTTAAAAAAAAAATTTATTATTTTATTAATTTTAAAAATTTTTTGTTATTATTTTAATATTATATTTATACTATTTTATAGATTAATTATTTTTATAAAAGTAATTTTATTATTTTTAAATTTTTATTTAAAAAGAGAAAATACTCCTTTAACTAGTTATATTTAACAGTTAATCATTAAATTTAATTATTGGCTTTAGTTAATAGATGGATTATTTAATTATCTTTAAAATTTTTTTATAGAAATTTGTTGGTTAAGGAAACCTTTGGCGGGAATAAGTTGTTTAGCCGTAAAAATATAGGTCAAAAGGCATAGTCTCATCCAAGGTTTTTCTAAATAATAAATTTTCATCCATCAAGTTTAAAATGCTAAAACTCACTAGATTTGACCTATCACATTTTTTGTGGAGGTAGTCAAATAGAGCCCGCCATTTCCATAAACCAACTAGTGTTTTGTCATATGTTAACACATCCACACCTCACTGATAGGATTAGATTCAAATTAAACATATTTGAGTATTTTCTCTAATTTAATTTGAACAAGTCTGAAATAAACTATTTATACCTGAATACAAACCCGAATTATGGTGTTAAAAATTTGTAAATACGAACTCAAACACCAACTATATAAATCAAATATGAACATGAATCTGAATTTAAATTAAATTTTTTAAATTATAATTTTTTATAAAATATAAATACAAACCATATAAACTGAACGCAAATATAAATATGAATATGAATTAAACATAAACCCACCTTTTGAATTTGAATCCAAATTCAAACTTCACTACAAAAAATTTAAACCCGAACATATATATGTTCGGGTTTAACTTGGCTTAAATCTAGCTCTACTAATTGGTTAGAACAATACTGCGTTTAAATATGATGAGAGACAACTATAAAAATTTTTGTCGAGAGATTCAATTAATATATAAGTTTTTAGTTATGATTAAATATATTTATGATGAACAAAATTTATGTTAATAAAATAAATTTAAGTTGGAGAATAGAAATAATAATAATATTTATAATAAATAATTAATTTCAATAAATACAATACTAATATTTTATTGTTCATTAATCTATATTTATTATTATACAATACAAATAAATAAATATTAAAAATTATCACGTTCTATCTCAGGAGATTATAGAAAATTAGTTTTATTAATACAATATAAATGAAAACTCTAAATATTGAATAAACATTTTTATTAGAAAACAAAAATTAATTTATATAAAAACTAACATAGATTTCAACATTAAAATATAATGAACAAAGTTTAATTTATTTTCCACCCTACAATGACAAAAACTTATATTAAAATTAAAAGTTTTTTTCTATTTATAAAAAAAAATTAGTGTCTTACTATTAAAAAAATCTCTATTTCATTAAAAAATTCATAACCCAGAAAAAAAAAATGGGTATAACATAAAATTAAAAAATAATAATAAAAAAAAACTCAAGAAGCTACTTGGGCTCGTCAATGGACATCACGAGGATCAGACCGACGTGCATCCCAGTTCGAGGTTCTCATTTTTGGTATAAGGTAACTCAAGGGTTTTGAATCTTGCCCCCGACCTAACTCAATAGGTCATGGCATGGCTTGACCCTTGGGTTCGGCAAGCTGCAGCAGAGACAACATAGCCCGTTGCCCCATCTAATTGCCACCGATGCACCTAGCCCTTGTCTGCTTCAAATATAGGGCTAATTTTGATTGCCACGTCCAATCCAATGGAAAACATTGGAGCCCAACCATGTAGGTAAATGAGACTTTCCAACTCAGCTCACTTTCTGCTCTTTGTTAAGTTGTTGGTAGGACTGGATTTAAGTCGAACTAAATGTAAATATGTATATATTTGTGTTCGAACTCGTTCTATATAGTTTAGATTTGTGTTCATGTTCGTATTCACCAAATTTTTTTATAGTTTAGTTTGGATTCATATATGGTTTGTATAACTCAGTTATTATTCGATTCATATTTATATTCGCATTTATATTCGGTTCGTATAATTCGTATATAATTTATTAAAAATTATAATTAATACAAATAATTAATAAAATATAATTAAAAATTTTTTAATTTAAATTCAGGTTCGTATTCGATTCGTATAGTTCGTATTCAAACACGTATTCGTTGATTTTTAAAATTATAGTGCGGCTTTGTGTTCAGATTTGGTCAGTTCATTTCGGAATTTGTTCGAACTAAATTTAAAAACGAATCTAAATATTGACTATCGTTTAAAATCATAAATATTTTTAATCAAGTCTATTTATAATTATATTCATCGGGAGTCATTGAAATTAGTTGTGCATTTTATTTTAAGTAGTTTCATAGTTTCTAGATTTGAGGATTGGAAAGGTATTTTAAACAACCAGTTATGTTAGGTTTGCAGATTTGAAGAAAAGGAACTCCAAAAAGCAGTTAAAACCAAGGTGATTGACCTTCAGCCCAATATTCTGAGATCCACAGAGTTGGATGGCCCTAAAGTCCTACTTCCACAATCATTTTGAGAACAGTGTTTAGATCCTTCATCTTGCTTTCCAAGCACCAACCCAGTGACAAAGTATACTTTAGGCTGCGACTCTGGCATGGAATACCAATACAGCAATTAGCTTTTAAGGACTGGTTGGCTTCCACTTAATTATAAATGGAAAAAAAGATTAACTTAATCCAAAAGTTGCTGCCAGATACCACCAATGTCTTTGGATCTTGGACACCTGAGGCTCAGAGATCAATCTAGACACCCCCTTAATGCTTGTACCCTCAATCTCAACACGTGTTAATGCAAGATTAAAACTCTAATAAACAAGTCTTAATGACTAAGTGGAGACCATGTGCATGTGGGCTAAAGCATTAGGGTTAAATTAGCAAAGAAATCAAAAAGGACAACTTGGAATCCCTAAAAAGGACTTTGTTTAGAATAGGAAATGGGATGAAAGGACCATGGTTAGCCACATACCCGCTTGCTCCACCATACAAATCTAGGGACTGTTTTATCATGTTTAATCATGAATTAAGCTTTTGATTAGGGGTTTTTTAATTATATTTAGAAGAATCTTTCTCTCTATTATTTTACTAACCATTGAAACATAAAAAACTCAGCTGTTGCCGAGATTTCTTGCTTTTAAGTGTTGGGAATAATCCTACTTTATTTATTATGTGAACCTTTAATTAGCTTTAATGAAAGCGACAAGCTTGGAGTTTGCCCTCCAATGGAAAAGAAGATTAAAACCCACCTAATCTTCATGGTTTTCTTTTTTAACATTTGACCAAGATATATATTTTTCACCATTAGGTAAGATCTGGGTAAGTTTTACTGCTTAATTCTATACCTTTAAAATCTTCATGTTTGATGATCACAAGCGCCGCGGCGCTTTCCTATTGTATACTAATCAAACAACCCCATCCCAACATATTGACTTCAGAGCTTCAATGAATATAGTGCAGTAATGAACAAGTCTTAACCCCAATAACGGGCGTAATTCAAGGGATACTTGTAGAAATGACAAAGCCTAAAGAAATAAAGAATATCTAGTCATGGTGCCTGAGAAGGGAAACATGGAAAGAAATTGTATATGGATATATGCATAAACAAGACGACATGGATTTATGACTTAATGAATATTGCATTCAAGAGAGTCAAAATGCCTAGGGTTCTACAAGTTCGAATATAAATATATAACAGTTATTTTGATTATTAGTTTGACAACTATAATATTATAATTAAAAAAATTACAATTAAATTCATTCATTATATATGAATTTAATAATTATAAAAAATTTGTTCATGTGACCAGATACATATTTAATCTATTATCAATAAAATGATATATATGAGCAACTATTATTTCTCCGTGTGTTTCTTTTAAAAATTATAACATTAATCCATAATTTTGTCAGACCATTCCTATATGAAAATAATTTTATATTATGAAGATACAGATATTGTTTTGTTAAAACAAAAGTAATTTAATAATTTACATATATTTAAATTTTAATTAATAAAAATATTATTTTATAATAAATCTGATTTTTTTTTTTTTGTAAGAACTAGACTTTAGTGATTTATACTTTAGACTTACCCTGGTTAGGATCATTTACATGGGACCAAAGTTCCCCGACTAATGCAGATAAGGGCTTGAAAATCTTCCCATTCACGAACCAAGATCTTACTGTCAACTCTTTACATCATAAGTTAGAATCTACCATCCATTGCTATGGTCTGAAAGTGAAATACGACAGGTAAAAGACATGAAAATGATGGGTATTCTATTTTTTTTTTTTTCTTTAAGTTATCAGTGCAGATTGTACTGGTAGAATCTTTTTCATGTGATTTTACTGATATTAATGACCTTCTTGATCTGAATTAAAGCAGGCTTAATTGTGATTAGTTGTCTTGTCAGCACTCCATTTAGTTGTTTAATAGTTAATTACGTTTTGGTTTCCCTCTTTCCACGTCATTATGCATCATACAAACTCAATTAACCCTAATTAATTATAAAAATAGTACACCATTAATGACTTAGCAGAAGCCTCCTCTCAGTGCTCTCTTTTTTTAAAACATTCTGTACATCAATTATATTACAGTATAAAATCCACAACTTTTCTTCTACATTTTCAAAAACTTTTTTCCGATTCTTGACATCCCTTCACTTTGTAAATATTATAGAACAAAGTGTTGAAATATTATAATTCAAATTCAGGGAAATGTCTGGGAATGAGCTAGGAGTATTATTAGCTAGAGAATGTGAATGAATAAGATGGAAATATAATTTTACATGAGAAGGGGGACCAGACCATTGTATCATATGGTTTTCTTGAAAAGGGAAAGAAATGAATGGAGTTGTTATGATTTTGTTGGGAAAATTATTATGTAAAGAAGATCCGAATATGCCAAGCATGTTTAGGGATTGGCCAAGTGAGTGATTAGCCAAATAAAAAAAAGGATGAAAATCTAATTGCCATGTCATTAAGAGTTGGAAGATGGGAAACAAAGGGTGGATGTGTCGGCATAAACATGACACCCATTTGTTTAAGCCTTGAAATCATAAAACAACTCAAAAGGATGCAAAAGAAAAGACTCCCAACCATGCCCATGAGCATCTTCTGCTTCTTCTTCTTCTTCTCTAAACCCTAGCTTGACCTTACCCCCCCACATGTTTCTTAATTCATTAATTAATGGAAAAGTAGAACATAATTAACTTAAACTGCCAGCTGCTTAGGAACTTGGACTCTCTCTCTCTCTCTCTCTCTCTCTCTTCCTGATTTCATCCTTATCCTTTTATCCAAAATAACCCCTAGTAAACTAAACCCTCATTCTAGGGCTTACCCCAAATTTATTACTTAAAATAACTCAACAACTTGATTTAGAGAATCCCATTCTTCTAGATAACCACATGACCTTCGCTAATTCAAGCTATATGTCCTTTCTCTATTGGACCTTAATGTTTCAAACCCCAATCAACGCTTTTCTTGTCTCAGAAAAAAGCTTTTGTTGTCAAGATAAGATTTTACTTGTTTCGGCCAATTATTCTCCTGTTTCAACCGTCAACCTTTTAACAAATTCAGAAAGGAAGGACAATTAAAGGACTCAATGACATCGTAACCTATCTACAATGTATCTGTCGCAATTATCCATTGAATTGGGATGGACTGAAGTCCGGAGAAGGACAAAAAAACAGTATGTCATCAACATGAGAATGACAAGCCCATATTTAAACAGAAAAGATTCATGCATATTTATATAAAGAGAAGTCTGTAAAGCATGAGTAATTGCGTTGATGAGATGTCCAGCTCAATTTCTGCCATTTTTATGGGAACTGTGTAGCATTATTAAATTTTGAGAAGAAAAAGATGTCATCTCAGTAAGGGCAAGGCAAGGTTGCGAAGAGAGTAAAAATGAAAGCTAACTCAGTAAGAAGTTATAGTATTCTTCTATTAAGATATTGACACATGGAAGGACAGGACATGTGGTCCTGACGGTAAGAAGTAAGAAAAAGACACGCGTGGAAGTCAATTGGTTGCTCCCATGTGCCTTTGCTTGGAATGTAAGAAGACTTTGATCTTTTATTTGGCTTAAGTTGAATTGGAGCCATATTACTTCGGCCGGCTCCAACAACTCCTTCCTAGTCAACTCAAGTCACCAAAGCCAAAACGATTTGGTAAACTTGTGAGAATTGTTTAGGTCATATTGTCTTGGATTATATACATATATATAATAACTTGAATTATACAATGACTTGAATCCTTTCCCTTTATGAAAGTTCACTGGATTTGTATTGCAAACTTCAGTTGGAAAAAAGATCGCCAAGATACAGTACATCTTTGATGAAGATATATTTGATGTGATTCTTCATACTATATATCAATGGTGCAGCCTGCCTGTAAGTAAACTTGCTGAGAATGAATGATTGAAACTTGACAATCTCAAGTGATCACCAGATCAACCCGGCAGGCAGTATGAGAAAAATGGAACTCTATTTGTAAAACTGATGGTTCGTTTTGATAGATTCTATTGAAGCAATTCATTTAAGATTTCTTATTTTGAAGTCATTCTCTCAAGAAGATACTGAGAAATATATGGAAAAAGAAAGGATATTATTTGGGTTACCAAAGAGAACTATACTACTCTAAAGGGATGAAGAAGATAAAACTAATTTAGAAGTCATCTTATAAAAGGGATGAAGAAGATAAAACTAATTTAGAAGTCATCTTATAAACATGAAATTGTACTTATCATGAAAAGGAAAGATGAGAGACACAATTATAAGAATTGAAATGATCTGAGTCTGCACCTTAAAAGGGTTTCTCCTGAGTGATAAACAAAGCGTCAACAATGACGACACCTTGAAGGCCCTCGAAAAGCTCTCAAGTCTCAACAACCTTAATAAAATTATTGGATTTATAATCTTTTTTCTAATATCCTCTTTCTCTCCATTTTAATATCAATGAGAGATCAAGAGAGGGATTCGGTCACCAACCATTTGGGTGGTTTTATGGACTTCAAAAATACTTTCTGATGGTAAAAGTGCCAAAGCCAAACACAGCCTAAATATCACTTGTGGAAATTTTAGGTTTTCTGCATCTCGAGCCACGAATGAGATATTGGGTTAACGTTAAAGCCGCAGGCAGGCAGGCTAAGCTAAAGAGAAGAGAGTGGCTGTGGCTTGGCTTTTAATTACTTAGAGATATGGGAAATGAAGAATACCACCCAATTGAACAACAAAAGAGACTAAGTGTCCAAATCCAGAGGCCAACCTTACTAATTGTTTAATAAATTCAAGGTGGTCAGTTTTGGGATCCCAACCTAACCATTTAAACTAAAATAAACTTAAACCTATAAATTTGTGTGGTCTTGTTCAAACCACAATGCCCTCTTATCCTTTATTAATTACCTAATTAGGAAAGTCTAATCCCTACTAAGTAACCTACAGTGGCATGCTGTGGATTAAGCAGCATATTGTGTTTTCTATTCCAATTCACCCTTTTACTTATAAGATCAGGATTCTCATTAAAGCTCCCAACTCACCTTTTAATCATGGTTAATCAATTTTTAAGCACTAATAATCTACTAATAATCCTAATCCAATCAGGTAATTAATTAAAAGATAAAAAGCAATGTCTCGGACTAATCAAACAATTAAGAACAGTGACATATTTTGTCATACATCATGATTGAATTTCTGAATGGCATAGTTGAAATTCATGTAAACACCAAGTCTACTTATTCCTAGGTGTCATAGAATAACAGAACTCCACCACCAATGATACTGAAATCAATATAAATTAAGAGCACCTCTTGGCTCCCAAATCGCCAACCTCTTTAGTAGATAACATTACCAAGCGTGGGAGAGTTTTAGAGAGACAGTAAGAAGTCAGAGAGCAAAGGAGGGTCGATGATGGACACCTTGAATCCCAAGACCAAAAATATGCTTCCTGTTTCATCTTTCTACTCGGATGGCGTCTTTGACACGTTTGTGTTCCCACAACAAGGTCGGCAACATCAAGAAGATTCACTTTTTACCATTTTGTTTTTTGCATGTTTTTTACGTTGATTGTTATTTGTTTGTGCTTAACATTGTTCTTCTTTAGGTGGAGAGGTAAAACAACGACGAAGACGCCGTAAGAATAAAGGAGGTGAAAGTAGTAGCCTTTCTAAGAAGAGAAAGCTCACTGCTGAGCAACAAAACCTTCTCGAGGAAAGTTTTGTTAACGACCAGAAGTTGGAAACGGACCGCAAAGAAGTATTGGCTTCTCAGCTGAATCTTGACCCTCGACAAGTTGCCATTTGGTTTCAAAACCGTCGGGCCCGTTGGAAGACCAAGAAGATTGAAGAAGAGCTCGCACAAATACAGACTTCTCATGACAGCATGTTGTTAGATAAATTGCGCCTCGAGTATGAGGTATACCTCTCTCTCTCTCTCTCTCTCTTCATATTTATTATACTCCAAGTTTATCAAACTTTATCCCGTGTAAAGCTTTTGGCTTCTTTTTTCTCGTGATCCAAACAGGAAGAACTGCATTATGTTACTTAAGTCAGGATATTAAAATTAATTACCTTTTCTTTCATGTTCATGTTTGTATATACTCAACATAGAACAAATATTTTATTTCAGAAGAATATATGGTCGCTAGTGGTAGATGCTTGGTTCCGTAATTGATGACCAGTGGAGTTATTTTAAAGAAATGAAACTCAAGAGTTACAGCCTCTCAAGTCATAATCATTAAAAAAATGACCAAGTGTTAATATATGAATGAGAATGAGCTCTGGGCTCGAAGAGAGCCATCCCTTGCCCTCCCTTGCTGTTTGTTTAATCTACTTAATAAATATTAACAAAAGAGAACCTCATGTGACACTCCACATGGTCCTTCCAAACATATATAAATGTGTTAAGAATGACTGGCGTTGGGCCTGCAACAGATGGAAGCCCAGATGTTTATCTGATCCCGACTTTACTCAACTTGAACTGCTGCAGGTACTAAAGCTGAGGCAGGAACTTTCTGAAGCTCAGGCGAGGATCCAAGAGTTGACAGAGACCCCCACTGATTCATTGTCAACAAACAGCCCGCTTGCTAGCACAGTCTCGATGCAAACTGCGAACTCTCCATTGTTCAGGGAATTCGGAGTTGAGACCTACGACGACATATTCTATGTGCCACCTGCAGAAAGTGTCTCCAGTGATTACAATGACGGCTTTGATTATGTCTCATTGTTTTATTGATGCCTTGATTATATGTACGCACGTACGTATGTATATACGTATTAAGTCAGAATGCTCAAGTAGTGTAGTGTATATAATTGATCATGACTGTCAAATCCTATGTAATTATATCAGTGTACTGGTGTTCTCGTGTCCCCTTTCACTATGATTCCTGTTTTTACTTGACTACATATCTTGTCGTATGAATGGAAACTCGCGGTTCGTAGGCGGACGACCCTAATTGTCTCTGAAAATTTCTCATATTCATTTTATATATTTTAAAATATATATATATATATATATATTATATTTTAATAATTTATAATATAATATTTTCAATTTTAATTTTTATATCTTTTTAAAGGTTTATATATCACTGTTAAAATAATTAAAACATATTAAAATTAAAATTTTAAAAAACATGTAAAAAAATATTTCAAAATTTAAAAAAATTTTAAATTTTAAAATTATAATTTATATATAAGAACATAATTATAGATCATTAACATCCTAATTTATTTTTACAATCAAAGTTATTTATTATATTTTATTGAAATTAATATAAATTAGAGTTAAAAATATTTAATAAAATTTTAAGAATAAAATATTATTTAATTTGAGAGTATTTTGATTTTTTTAGTAATTTTATAAAAAGAAATTTTAGTATATATTGAATTTGAGTTAAGCTAAGCTTAATCTCAAACTCAGTTAGGCTAATAAAAAGTCAAATTCGAACTTGAGCTTGAGACGTAATGAATTAAGTTAAACTTTTTTGTAAGTCTCTTAATCAGTTTTTTAAAATATGTCACTAAAATGATGATGTTTTGATACGTATATTAATAAAATGATATTGTTTTTAATTGATTCGGATTGAATTTTTTAAACTCACGAACTTGACAAATTGCAAAGAATATTGAAATTGTGAGCTCGAGTAAGCTCAATTCAAAGGCTGGATGAATCAGTTTTTGGCAAATCCGCTTTATTTTGTGATGTTCTCTTTTCTTCATATAAATACCATCTTGTTTGTATAGGGGGCGCCCTGTACAGAAAGTTAATCCAGCAGATCTTTGTAGACAAAGTCTAAAATGTAGGTACCTTTTAGAAAATAAGTTTAGTTACATGTTATTTGACATGATTCAAAAAGAATATATTAATATTTGGCCAAAAAACTTAGTTCTACCCAAGGTTTCCCTAAATGACAATACCTCTAAAAAACTTTTAAAAAATCACATACCTGCCTTGACTAATTTTCTTTCAAATTTATTAATATTTTTATGAAATAATCAAAGCACCCTCCATAAAAAAAAACAATATTAATATTAAAATAAAATGATATTAATTAATATAATAATAAAAAAATTACTAAATTAATGAGAATAAAAAAAATTATAAAAAAGAGGCCATTTTCAGTAATAGTGGTGACCACTTTCTAAATTTTTTAATTATATTTTAATTTATTATTATTATTTTATACTTCAATTGCTTTTATAAAATTAATTTTACTATTTTTTTAATTATTTTTATTTAAAAAGTTAAAAATATTTTTTGACAATTTAAATTTAACGGTTAACTGTTAAATTTAACCATTGATTTTAATTAATGGTGGATATTTGATTTTTTAAAGTTTAATAGGTAAGATTTGTCATTTAAGTGAACTTTGGGTGGGAATAAGTCGTTTGGCATAATATTCTTGATTCTTAATCTTTAATGGGCTCGTCTTTCTTGGACACTTAGGGTGTCGATTGGATTGTGATACAAACAATCGTGTCTAGGCATCATTGCTTGGGCTACTTTCTAGTCAAATCATAACTCAAATCGGACCACATCTTCTCTCTCTTCTAATCAATTTTATGTTGTTGCCAATGATTAGGAACCACCTCGAGATAAATTTATTAATTTTGGTTTTATACATAGAGATTTTTGCCTTCTCAATGACCTTGACACCAAAAACTCTATTATCTTTAACTTCAAGTTAACTCGAGGCTAGTTACAAGATGAGCCAAGGGAAATAAAAAGTGCTTGTTCTAAGAGTTATTAATGACACATTTCTATAGTTTCATTACACTTTGTAAGTAATGAGTCATACATTTGGTTGAATCCTATGTTTTAGAAAGATTTGGTAAAAAAGAAATGTTGGTCAAAGTCTATATTTTGGTTGGATTTGCCAAATTCCAAAGAAAAAATTGGCTAAAAACTTTAGATTCAATCAAATGAACAAAATTAACGATAAAAGTATCAAAAATATTTTTTTTTGGTAATTAAAAGTGACAAATATGATAATATTCTGATCAAATTCCCAATTATATGATTCTTTTTTTTTTTAAATCATTTTTTTTTTGGGTTAAAAAATGTGCATATATAGGCCAAAGGACTTATTCCCACTCATAGTTTGGTCCCAGCCTAGATTCCCACCTTCCAAATTTATAAAACCCAAAATTCCACCTGTTGATTAAAGTCAATTGTTAAATCTAACGGTTAATAATAAAAGTTTTGACAGTTAAAGGGTATTTTTGTCATATTAGTTGCAAATTTATAAAATAATAAATAAAATTGATATAAATATAAATGTTATTTAAATATTTAAAAAGTTTTATAAAAATTTTAAAAAATATTTAAATTTTAAAAAATAAAAAACCTAGCCACCGTCGTTGGTGTTGACGGCAATGGTCATAGATAATGGAACCAAATAATCAAAAATGACCATTTGGGTCCAGGGGAGGCCAGATTTGGTTTCTCCGTTCAACGGAGGCAACTAGATCTGACCGACTTTAGCCCCACTGATTGTTTTCAACCATTGGTTCTGACAGAAATGGCCAGATATAACTGTCTCTGCCCAATCGGGAAGCTAGATCTGACTTCTCTTGAAATCAGATGATCATTTCCAACCACCTAGTTCTATTAGTATGGTCACTGCCATCGACATCGACATGGTGACTGGCCTTTTTAATTTTTAAAATATTTATATTTAAATATTATTTTATAATATTATTATAAATTTTTATTTTTAATAAAGATATTTTAGTTATTTTACAAAATGTGTTAATGAAATTGAATGGAAAAATAGGTGAAGGGTAGGTGTTTGCGTTTTTAAATGTTAGATGGTGAGAATTTATCTTTGAGTGAAACCTTGGGTGGGAATAAACTCTTTGGCCTATATATAAATATCTTGCATCATTTAGAAACCTAATGTTAAAATCTTACATATATATATATATATATATATATATACACACACACCCTGGTTTGAAGTATCATTTTGAAACATATTTGGTGATAAATAAATTTAATTAGATGTATGTAAATATGTCAACAATATTGGATCAACTCACGATATGGCCCATACCCCTTGATTTTGGCTTGAACTGCTGAAACAATTTTTTATACAGACATGGTTTGCCGGTTGAAATTCCTATCCTTTAAATCTACACTTTTTTAATCCGTATCTAAATCAAACCTTCTTTTGAATGTCATTTGCGTGATAGGTTAGTCGGCCATGTTGTAATATTATATGATTTTCCAAAATTCTTCCAAACTTTCAAATATAATGCCATGGTTTAAAAAAAACGTCTTGATCGATCAGATTGTCATATGAAAAAAAAATAAAAATTTATAATAAATTGTTTTAAGAGTTAGATCATAAAATTTGTTGTTAGGATTTGAATCCAAAATTTTATTTATCTGATTGCCAATTTAACGATTTAAATATCGATTAAATCGAGTCATCACTCCGTTAGATCGATATTTATATTCAATCCGATTATGAAAATATTGATTTTGAAGCTGGTTGGTATTTAAACAAAAATTCAACTTTACAAAGTACAAGCCAAAAAAAAAAGAAAAAAAAAGGGGTCTATTTAAAAGAAGGCCAAACAATAAATCCCACCTAAGGTTTTTTTAAATGGTAAATCCACTCAAAAATTTAAGGAAAACCAAATACCCATATATTTTTCTTATTTTTAATATTTTATAGTAAAAACCTAAAATACTTTTTATAAAAAATTAAAAATATTAAAATTAAAATAAATTTAATATAAAATAATAATAAAATTAATTAAAAATTAAAAAAGGCAACCCATGTCGGTGGTAGTCAATTTTTTAAAATTTTTTATTTTTAAAATTTTATAACTATTTCAACATTATATTAATTTTATTTTATATTTTAAATAATTTTATAAATTTAATTTTATTATTATTTTTTTAAATTTTTATTTAAAAATATAAAATACTTCTTTTATTAATTAAAGTTAATTATTAGTTTTAATAAATAAATAAAATTTTTTTTAAAAAAAATTTTGGATACTATTTTAAGAAACCATGGGTGGGAAGAAGTCAAAAGAAAGTGAGAATAAAGACAGATAAGTTGGTTAGGAGTCCGAACATGGAGTTGGTAGTAAATAAAATAAATAAAAAGATTATCCATATTATATAAATTGATGCAACTATAAACCTAATCCAGTAAAAAGTGGACAGCTGGAACCCTCGTTCTCCCACGTGTCACCCTCGAAACCCTAACCCTTTGCCTTCTCCTATAGGGCACCGCCACACCAGATCACTGAATAAGTTTAAGACAACGCCAGCCAACCCCACTCAGCTGATATTTGCTTCTATCCTTGTACTAGCGGATTTTTCTGCACTCTCAAGTCTCAACCGTTGATCTTTTTTTAACGCAAAATTTCACCGTCCTTTTAAAGGATTTGATAGATCGATTGGTTGTCTTTGGAATCCTTTTCTTTCCTTTTTTTTCATCCTTCTCTTTCTTACACACTTGGACTTTCCACCTCATTCGCATCAGACGCCATGAAAGCAGGTCTTCTCTTCGTCTCTGTTGTGTCTCTGTGTCTCTCTCGTTTTTTGAAATTTTGATAACGGTAGTATTTGTTCAGTGATGCTTGAACTAGGATACAGGATCCTTGCTTGCTTGTTGAATTGTGCTGATGTGATTTGCTTTGGAGCTTGTGTTTCTTGATGCCTATTTGTGTCTTAAGTGGTTTATTTTAGTGATGTGCCTTCGATTTGCACGATAAATCAGTTAGCTTGAGTGATTAGCCATGAATCTTTAGATATGGTGTTAAGTCGTAATGTTGCGCTATGTTTTAATTTCTAGAGTGAAATACTTGTTACTGTTTCATAATTGCAAATATCCAATATCTGGTAAATGATTTTATGTCGCCTTTTGTTTCGGTAACTTAGCGATTGGTAAACCTTAAGCGAGCTTGTGGGAAGACTGCAGACAGAACATGCACGAATAGGTGTAGATTTATTTGGAAAGAATTTACAGACATGCCTTGATTGACTCGATTGTTCATATCTAGATGGTTCTTTGGTGGTAATTATTCTTTTAACGAGGAGCAGAAGTGGAAATTATTCTTTTTGGGTAACTTGACGAGGAAGCTGTTGGTGTCATCTAACAAATGATGCTTTACTGCATGAATGTTAAAGATATCAAATACAATTTGATAAGATAACTTGAGTAGCCACTTTTAAGTGATTTTTTGTTTTATTTCCCAAGTTGTTCACCTGATATAGCGAACTTGTATGTTTAAACTCTCTTTTTAGCATCAGGTGGCAGAAAGATATAAAGAAGAATAAAATGAAATGTAATGAGAAGGGGTATTATGTAAACAAGAATTTGGTATCTTTTCTTGTTGGTTTTTAATGTTATTTAGGCTCTTCATTTATTTTGGTGACTTTGGGTTTGAGATGTTACAATATTTTCATCACTCTTTTTTTAACCTGTCGTCAGAAATTAAGTTTTGATAATTTTATTATCTTCTTGTAGTGTACTCTACAAAACAACATTCTGAAATCATCTTCTGTATTATAGTATTTAACCTAGAAGCTTGATTCCACTTCATACTTATTTGAATAAAATGGTGATCATGTTGAAAGAGGAATTCACTCGTGTTATTAAGTTGTTATGGTGCACAAAATCTATCCACCCTATCCAAATCAGAGTCAAAGCAGTGCCCCTTCTATAAATGTGTAATGAAGATGAGTATGTTCACCTGAGTAGGATATGCGCACCTTTTCATATGCTGGTGGCACTTATTGCAGTAGGATGCAGTTGCTAATAGAATTGGTTTTGAAAAAACTTTTTACCTTAACTATTATGACCAAGATAGAGGAGTTGTATCAACCACAGTGTGTCACATATCTGAATGGTCATTGTTTTTTGCAAAGAAGGCATTGACTGGATTAAATATCTTGAGAAATTTTCTTGCTTTTTTTTGGATTCTTCTCAGAATCTGTGTACAGTTGGCCGTAAATAATCATGAAAAATTCACATATTAAACTTATGGATTCGATCCTTCAGATAAAGTTTCTGACATTCAGCTGCATAATCTGGGGGATGAGTCTGTAGGAGCAATGTGTAGTTTGCAAATTTAATTGTAGTTTTTTCAGGGTCAAGAAGCTAGGATTGGGGAGGTTGTGGAAAATAGACATGGAGCAGAAAATAGAATTACTTTAGGTTTATCATATTTTTTGAATCCATATGAATTTTGCATACAAGGTCATAGTACTCTGTAATCTGTAGTTGTCGGTAATGATTAGTTTTTTAATTTCTAATAGACTAGATTATGAGTGAGTAAGGCCATTATTAACACTTAATACAAATTTGAAAACGAGAGATTAATTCTCTGTTCAAGCTTGTCTGATGCTTGGTAGTCCTTGACTATTTGAAATTAGCTATTCTCATGAGGAACTTGAATGACCTCATATTGTGGATGATAGTAGTGTTGGTAATTCAGAGGAGGCTTCTCTTCCAACCTTATATCGATATCAAATCGTACAATTAGTGCTTTGCATATTTGTTGAATATAAATAATAGTGGCTTTTCTGATGTTTTTAGTTTTTTTATGGTGTTTTCAGATGCTTCATAAGCTTTATAAGGATACAACTCAGATCAGAAGTCTTGAAACTAATTGGGTTTACTGAATTTATCTGAATGGGAACTGGGGAAGAGAGCACACCTGCTAAGCCTTCTAAACCAGCTTCTTCAACACAGGTCTGTCTATATCTGTTTCTCTGCTTCTCTCCCTTCCATTCTGTTCACTAATTTCCTCAGATTCTACAGGAAATACCTGCTACACTGGCGTACCCTGATTGGTCAGGCTCTGTGCAGGTTTATGTTGTGTAAATATGTTGCTATGAATTTGTTAATAGAACTTCTAGAAAATTATTACGCATGAATAAATAATTTTAGGAGCTTACTAATCAGCTCCTTGTATAGGCTTTTTATGGTGCTGGGGCTACTCCATCTCCTTTTTTTGCTTCAACGGTTGCAGCTCCAACTCCTCACCCATATCTGTGGGGAAGCCAGGTGAACACTTCATCTTTTTTTTTTTAAGTTACTGAGGTGTGTGTGTGCTTCCCTATAATAGTATGTCTATCTCCCCAACAATCGAAAAGACATTCTTTTATTCATTTTCTTTTGAAATCTTTCAGCATCCTTTAATGCCACCATATGGGACCCCAGTTCCTTACCCAGCTATATATCCTCCCGGGGGAGTCTACGCCCATCCTACCATGGCTACGGTAAAAATAACTATGTTAAGTGTTGATCATTTGTAAATTGTCCAGTTTGTTCAGATCCCTTTCTCAATTCCAGGGTTTTTATTTTATCAATAGTGCCATTCTAATATGGACCACTCAGTGTAATTTCCTCGTCTTATTGCCTTTTTTCTCTGTTAGACTCCAAGCTCAGCACCAACACATGTTGAGCTGGAAGGAAAAGGACCTGAAGGAAAGGACCGGAGTTCAACTAAAAAATCCAAAGGAGGCAAGGTTGGAGATATTGCCACAGCTGCTTCAGGTTCTGGGAATGATGCTGGCTCCCAAAGGTGTTTCATTCTTGCAATAATCTATTCAACATGTTCATATAGTGATTTAAAATCTTCCCACCATTTGGGTTCTATGTTGCCGATGATGGTAGTGCTTCTTGTACGCAGTGCTGAAAGCGGCAGTGAGGGATCATCAGATGCAAGTGACGAAAACGCAAATCAGCAGGTATCTGTTTACATATCTGGAATCCCTGTTGTTATCATTGTGTGTTGTATTCTTTAATTGGAAAGAGCTAAACGACCTCACTCATTCCCTTGCAGCCCCTTCTGGGAAACTGTTTGGAATTTTCAATTTTCACATAACATTTATCTAATATGCCTTCTTCCATTTAAAAGTAGAAATAAACAAAAAAAAATACCCTGATTAATAGCAAGTTAACAGTATGATTTTATGTTCTTAGATCATTTAAACACCTAATTTTTCTTTCTTTAGGAGTTCACTGCAGGTAAAAAGGGAACCTTTGATCAGATGCTTGCAGACGGTACATTTTCATCCCAATATTTCCTGCATGCATACTATTTGCTGCCATAACTTCTTAACTATAGTGACTCTTTTAGCAGCCAATGCGCAGAGTAGCACTGGCGAGGCAGTTCAAGCTCCAGTGGCCGGGAAGCCCGTGGTGTCTATGCCAGCAACTAATCTTAATATTGGAATGGACTTGTGGAATGCATCTCCTGCTGCAGCTGGAGCTGCGAAAATGACGTCATCTGGAGCACCATCTTCAGTTGTTGCTTCTGCAGCAATGATTGGACGTGAAGGCTTAATGCCCGACCAATGGATTCAAGTATGAGCTTTGCGGGCAGTTTATTAAATTTCTTATGTGCATATTCTCCTTTACTATTTTGAGCTCTCTATGAAAGCTTGTGAAGATGGTCCCATAATTCTTTTTCACTGAAACAGCTCTATATTCCCTACAGGATGAACGCGAACTTAAAAGGCAGAAGAGGAAGCAATCTAATAGGGAGTCGGCCAGAAGGTCAAGATTACGAAAGCAGGTACAGTGGTACTCTCTCCTAATTACTACTTTCGTTTTAGCCCAAAAATGTGCTCCAAGTTGTCACCATTTGCCGTTACAACCAGGCGGAATGTGAAGAGCTGCAAGCTAGGGTAGAAACATTGACCACCGAGAACCATAACCTTAGAAACGAGTTGCAGAGGCTTTCTGAAGAATGCGAGAAGCTTACATCGGAAAATACTTCTATTAAGGTTTGGCAGATCCTGCCCTCTCGCCAATGGCCTTTTTCTTCATACTAGTTTATAGTCTGAAACTTACATGAAAACATATTATGTTTTGCTTCTGCTACTGTAACAGGAGGAATTGACTCAAATATGTGGACCAGAAGCAGTGGCTAACCTTGAACAAAGCAGGCGGCCCACTTCGGTTCCCCCGTCACGCCCTGATGAGGGGAATAGTTAAATAGTAAACACGAAACACACCCACCAATGATAACTTTAAGCTCAGACCAGAAATTCCTGGACTCGCCTGGAATTTGTGAACTTGGCTTTATTGAGCAAAACTACTTAATTTTTCTTACTAATATATACCCATAACCTAACCTTTGTAAAAGTATTGTTTATTAATCAACTTCGACAGTGAGTCTCCGCACGTTTATTAATTTAGCATTTAATTCTTCCTCAAAGAGAAAAATTGATTTGGCTTTGCAAATTTGCCATGTAAATCTGGTAGACAAACATTCTTTACAAAGACTACTTAAGAAACGAGACATTTGTTAAGTTAAATTTTTGCCATGCACAAAAATATGAAAAATATACCAGCAAGAAAGCCGCCTCTTTTAAGTGATGCTTTAGAGATTGCCAGGTGGTCAATCCTCATGATCCGACAGTGTATCAGAGATTGGACTTGGCGGAATTTCGTTTTCATTGTGGCCTTGCTGATTGTTACTAAATATTAGGTCCACTGTTTCAGAAAAAAAAAAAAGAGGAGTAATTATACCAGACACCAGCAAGCACCAAAAGCGAAGGTAAATCCTGACCTGTGCTCATAATCTTAATGAGTAGAGTCTTTGCAAATTGAAATCCTGCTTGGTACGAGCTGAAGACTCTAATCTGCAAATTTGAGAAAAATGTTATAATTTCAATATCGAAAGTAGACCCCTATAAATATCGTGGTGCATTGCTTTTGAAGATAGTCCTTGGATAGATCTTCAATGCACGGAAGCGCTAGGAGCCCTTCAGTACCTTAGGTATATCATTTTCAGTTAACTCAGCCAATTTCTGCAAGCTCCTACTGAGCTGCAGTGATGGGCCTGTAAAAGGACTCTTGGGTATAGTTATCAGAGTCTAAAGTTTAGAGAAGCAACAAAGCTGAGTGACATGCTGCTGCTGATAGTGCAAACAGCGAGCAAGAGAAAAATGTACATGTGGGTATTGTATACGAAGGTCCTAATCTAATAGAATGGAGCTCAATGAAATAAAAAGTGGTTTCACTTTCTTCAACCGGGGGGAATACAAAGGCTTGGCACATACTGTAACAGAAGTGGCTTGGTTAAAGAGTTTGCTTTATGAACTAGGACTTAATTTCTCATCAGCTCCTATCATTTGGTGTGACAATATTAGGGTTGCTTTTGTCAAGCATACTGGAATTTGATATACATTATGTAAAACAGCAAGTTGTAGCTAAAAACTAAGTTCAATATGTTACTTCAGAACTGCTACCTGTTTGATGTGCTAACTAAGAAGGCATTGACTTCAGATCAGTTTCAAATCCTGAAGAACAAGTTAAACATTTATTCACCATAAGCGCTTGACAAGGGAAAGCCCATAAAGCTTACAGGTGATCCACAGCCAAGCTTGAGGGGGCAGTTAAGCTTACAGAAGAACGTCAATGAAGTCCAGTCTGACTTAAGTTTGTAAAGAGGAGTCAGGTTATAAGAGATGATTTGTTAGTTATAACTGTTAGCTCTTTTAGTTAGAGCAGCACTTATTTTGCTTCCTATTTTCTTGCCCTAATTCAAGGAGCCTCTTTGTATAACTTGGTTGTTATAATAGAAAGTTAAGCTTCATTCAGCTTCAAAATTTGTCTAGATTGTTCCTTTTTGGCAGCTATCCAATTTGCGGCAGACAAAATCATATCAGCTGCTCAAAAAATTTCTTTTCCTATATTTTCCTGACAATTAAGTAGATACTATCGAAATCAAACAAATGGTGTTCAACTTTCTACATTGAAAATCATAAAGCACAACATACCGTTTGATGGTATGTGAAGCCCACAAGTTGATCAATTCTGGCTTGATGCCTCAACAAAAATGGACGTAGATGCTTTTTGTACAGTTGACTTGCTCCCTGTAAGAAAGCAGACAATTACCCAAGATCAAGCATGCAACTTATTCAGCTCTTAGGAGATGCTTAAGCATAGGTGCCAGAAGAAAATTCTAACAAACAAAAAAGTAGAATGAAGACATAATATCACAGAGCACAAATAGATTTAATGAACACATAGGTGCCATTAAGAATTTTTCTACCCCACTTGAGATTTTTCTAAACATATAACTTACCTCAGCAGATGGAAGTTGAAGCCAAACAAGAAATGCAAATTTAAGGTGATAATACATTGGAAACCTGCAACAGTAAAACATTGACGTAGATATAAATCATAGATACAAGTGCAGGAGTATAGATGTGTTGGATGACTTGTAAAAGTGAACCCTGAGTGTAACATAAGCAAAAGAAAAGGTGATAGGGTTCAAAACTCTACCAAGAAAGAAGCTTGTCTGAAAACATTTCCACAATGCTGAAGGATCCATAAGCTGCAATTGTTTGAAGGACAGCATTATGAGATCTTCATTATGAAAGAATAACAATGCCATTCATGCAATTAAAATATGCCCTCTACCTCAGACCATAAAAGGTAAGCTACATGCAAAGACTTAATATCAAAAGGAAATTATAAGGTTAATGTTATCAATCCAGTCACATAAGAAACTGTTTAGAGAGTTCAGTTAAGGCCATACTGCTGGCAATAGGTCCACAATCTATTCTGCTACATTCCATATTTATTTATCTGGAGAAACTTGAAAGAATAACAAAGAAGATTGAGTACAAGAAGCAAGAAGATGAACACAATCAAAGAATAATGGTCAGAACTTGTAGATTCTACACATCAACATACAATCACATGACAATGCTAACTTTGTTATAAATATAATCGATTCTGCAATTTGTTTCTGGAATATTCTTAAACAGTAGTTTGTCTCTTAAAAACTTCTGTGCCATCATAATTATGTCAACAATAAAGCAGACTTAATTTAACAACCACTCTGGATTTCTAATTCAATCCTCTCCAGCAAACTAAATCCAGAATACCTACTTCTGAAGTGTCTGTTCAGTAAACAGAAACAAAAGAGCCCACTTTGATTTTAATCATTCTGCTTTATGTTATGGTCGAATTCTACACATCTCAACATTCAACTTCATATACTGTAACCAGCAGATTTAAAATAGCCATGCAACTAAAACTTTTGCTGATCTTGTGGGCCTCCTGAAAAGCACTATTCAAAGGTAATCATGAATAAATGAGCCATTTATCATGACGCAAGATCTAGGCAAAACCAATAATTCATTCTCTCTTATATTAATTAAAGAAATATGAGTTGATAAGAATGGTAAAACATTACAAGAAATGTGACCTGCACAAGTACTAACAATGAAGAACGCCTTCACAGAACAACAAGAAGCCACAAGTAAAATTTATAGCATCAAGCAAACCACAGATTCACAATTCAAAAGCAACGAATATCAACCAAGAAAAACTCAAGTAACATAGTAATTGAAATAATAACGCAAGCAACTTCTGACCTGTCCAATATATGAGCCACTTTTGTTGATCATCTTGATCTTTCCTTTCAATTGCTTTGAATGTTGAGTATACTGGTAAAACAACACCCACAGAACAGCTGCAAAGGCAAACAAGTACTAAACTCACAGTCAATATCATATTTAACTAACAGTCATCAACATTTTCAAAAACATACAAAATAAAATGACTCCTACAACAACCACAACATAATTAACTCATCAAATAAAGTTAAAAACATAAAACAAAGTCTTACCACGCTGTTCGAATTACAACGTTAGAACCGAACGGGGAAAGGAGCAATCGTAACCCCACCTGCATCGAATGGCATCGAAATTTAGATCAAAAAATCAGAAACTAGTAGCGTGATCTCCCTAAAACTGTATATTTAGGCAAACGATTAGCGAAATTCCGCAGTGAAGACGAAGAATAAGAAACCGAAAAGTCACCTCGTTGGGTAGGGTGGATCCGAAAACGTCCATTTGATTTTGAATGGAGCCTTTGCTCCGTTTATGATCCTTTAATTAACTAATTTTTGTGATGCACTGGATCTGGAAAAGAAGTAATATTAATTTTATTATCATTTTATTTATTAAATTTTTACTATTATATTTAATCAATAAAAAATAATATAATAAAAAATTTTAAAAATAATTGAGATAATCCGACAAAATTAAAAATACTTGTATAATATTAATATTAAGAATAGTTTAAAATATATATATATAAAATAATATTTTAAAACTATTTTTAAAAAATAATATATAATATTTATTAAATTTATTAATGGCAAAAGTAAATTGTATTTTCTCACCAAGGTTTGGATTTAAAAATATCAAAAATTAAAATTACAATTTTATCCCCGGTTATATAATTTTTCAAAAATAATTAGCAACTCCAGATTAATAAAAAAAATAAAAATAAATTTTTTAAATATATAAATTATATAAAAAAAACCACTTACTTATTTCTTTTTCTTTTCACTTTCACTTTCTTTAATCTCTTCCCATGAACAGGTGTGTTTTTGTCGTGTATAATCGTTAGGTGATAAATTGTAGTCTTTAAAATGTTATGGGAGTTTTTAAATTTGTTAGGGGTCACTTGAAATTCAAAAAAAATTAGAGTTCTTTTAAAACAATTTAAAATATTTTATTTAATTTGATAATTCTAAAAATAACAATTATACTTCTAACGAATTTAATAAAATAAAATAAGTTATAAGTATAAAACTAATATTATAATTATTAAAATTATATATTAATTTTAAAATATACGAGAATTTAAAAATATTTTAAACATTAATTTATATGTTTTTAATATTTTTAAAAATTAAATTATAACGTTTAAAATGTTTGAATTAAATCTGTGAAGTACAATAACGAGAGAAATTCCCTTTATGTTCATATATAATTTCCCCAAATAAGTTGGTTAGGACGTAGGAAACATTACATTAATCCCAAGAAAATTCAACTAAAAACAGACACACTTGGGCATATCCTTATGACCTTATCCAATCCAATCCAACCTTCTTTTCTGTCTACCAAATACAAAAACAAATTAACTGGTTGGAATACCCCTTAACTAATTACCCATTTTGCCCCCCAATCTAACATCTCCATACTGACGTGGCGACAAGGGCCCACTGATTCCAGCAAAGCACCAACTCAGCTTGCCGTTTCGCCACTTGGAACCCTCTCGCCTGCACCTTCCCTAACAAGCACTCCGCCTGATAATCTGCGAACTGACTCAGGTGCACCGCTCTCATTCCCGCCCCTGAAAACAGCTCTCTCCATGGAGCCACGCGCCTCAACGCTCCCTCAACCGCCCCAATTATTTTCGGTCTCAACAAGTACATTTCTATTTTCCTCGCCCACTCAGAACCTCCCGTCGCTGCGTCAAGGGATTCAAACACCATTGAGTAATATTCAAGATAGTTCACGAAGTTCCTCCGAAACGACACCGTTGCTCCCGACTCTGTCCAGCCTTCGTTGTCTACGAACACCACCACAGTCGGAGAGAGTTGTCTCAGATCATTGACGAACCCCACAGCGTTGTTTGTTGTACCCAGACGTCGGAATATGGTTGGAGATAGAACTACGGCTATTCTTTCGCCCTCCATGAATTTAACTGCTTTGAAAGATAACATTTCGAACGTACGGACAAGCACAAACTCGATCTCAAACCTGATTCTGAGTTCTTGAGCGAAGTGAATAAGAATATCTTTGATCAGTCTTGTTTCTGTGACGTACTCGTCGGGTACTATAGCCGTGATCCGAAGAGATGTCGGGTTCATCATTTTATTACAGGACTGTGCTTTTTCTGCTAATTCTCTCATGAAAGAGGCGTACTGGCCACCGAATCCAATGTCAAAATCTATTATGTGAAGCAACGGTGGTGATCCTTCGAGGGATTCAAGAAGGGCTTGGTTTGCAGTGAAGTGACTGAACATGGGGATGGGAGACATCCCAGTGAAGGCCTTGTATGCTCTGATAGATTGTATAATTTCGGGAATGGAAGAGAGCCGAGTTGGCCGAGTTGACCCGATTAGGAGTGAGTTGAGAGCTTCTTTGAAGAAGAACGCGGCTCTTTGGAGTGGTTTACCCACTGGTAACTTCAGCCTTTGATTAAGCCGCGCCAATATCATATGAGCAAGTTGTAACTCGTTCGAGTCGAAGCAATCTGCGGCTCGGATTAACTCCTCTATACAATCAAACCCCACGTTCAAGTTGGCACCAGAGTTTTGGAAATTGTTAGCAGGAAAATCAAAAAAAATACTAAAACTTTGATTCTGATTAAGGTTCATGTCAGGAACATTAAAATTAATATCAGACTGAAGCAGTGGAGCAGAATCATGTGGCTGATAAGGTGCGAAATCAGTGAATTGTTGCTGAATTTGAGGCTCACAGCGAGGTAACTGAGGATTATTACTCTTAAAAGTAGGAACAGAATCGTCATCTAAACCCAGCTCCCTCATGATTGAATCCCAATCCATGCCTCGCAGGACATGCTCCTCCCACTCAGGAGCAGGAGGGTCTTGGATAGGGGCAGCGTCGGTTGCAGTGGCAGATTTCTCAGGCACAGGGCTGGGACTCCGGCGAAGATCAAGAACAGAGGTTGGTTCGTAGCATGAGTTAGAAGCAACGTTAGTCTGACTGGCACCAAAACTTAAATTTTGAGCTATGTTGGAGGCGTTGAAAGAAATTGGCTTTGGGTTTTGAGATTGATTGTTGTTATTTTGTGTAGGTTTACCAGGAACTCTCATGGCGAAGAGGAAATAAAGAAAAGAATAACTCAGGACTCTCAAACGAAGAATCTATGAGTAGTTGATCAGTAACTGAGGTGGTTGGAGAGGAGGGGCTTTTCATGGTCATGATTGCGGGCTTTTTATCTTTGCCTGTATGCATGGGGGGCTGTAAGAATGGAGATGGGACTAGGCTTAGGCATACATAAGAGACATGATTGGACACGGGTCAGACTCCCCTTTTATCTCATTTCAGGCTTCTAATTCACGTCACTGCTTTCTGGGATTCTCAGTTTCATTTTTGTTTACTCGCCTATAGCTGCCCTGTAGGGTTTTCTTTTCTTGCCTTGTAATATAATACTTAAAAAACATAATCTGGGTTTTTCTTTTTACATA
The DNA here is from genome assembly GCA_026122585.1 of Anacardium occidentale. Taxonomy (NCBI): domain Eukaryota; kingdom Viridiplantae; phylum Streptophyta; class Magnoliopsida; order Sapindales; family Anacardiaceae; genus Anacardium; species Anacardium occidentale. The sequence continues at coordinate 395,035 of JAJEJH010000038.1, read as the reverse complement.
TTTATTTTACTTCAATTAATTATCATGGTTCCAAAATATTTAATCCAGGAAGGAAGGAAATACAAACAAATTTGACCGCCATGCAACCTAGAAAATTATAATGGAGTTGGGTTCCAATACAAGGGAAGCTACAGATGTAGTTTTCAATAAGTAAACGACAAACAAGTCAAAGCGAGAGCGTTAAAGTTCTATGGAAGCTTTTATTGGTCCAGTTTCTAAAAGAAAAAGCTAAAAGAAACAAACACTACCTCCTCCTCCTCCTCCTCCTCCTCCTGGAGTCACATCACTTCACAACATGGACCAGACTTTTAATTACCCAATTATTCATTCTTTAAGCTTCTATAGGGCATACAGACTAACAAGGTTAAACTTACAAAAAACTGAAGAAACCGTAAACCCTAATGGCTCCTGTTTTCACATCTTTACAGAAATATTCTCGTTGGGTCTCCGCCACGGCGAGATCCCGAAAAGCTCGACGATTTCTATCAACAAACGTTTTCCAGAGTAAGAATTGTTGGTGACGAACGAGGGAGACGTGAGAAGTGAGCTCAAAGTGTTGAGTTCTAATGTGATATGATTGGCTGGAGAGGAGAGGGGGGGAGAGGAGATGTCTTTTGTCATGGACCCACGTGGACGGCTTTTGTCGGATATGCATGGACATGTGTATTATGTACCATAGTCGGCGCGTTAAAAACACGCCCACGTAGGATAGCCTTTTGCGTATTCATGGCCGCGACAAGAGAGGGAGAAAGGAAGAAGAAGAAGAAGAAGAAAGAGAATATGTTCTTCGTTTGATCTTGGACTTCACTGATTGATTGATTGATTGATTGATGGATGGATGATTAAATCAAAATCCGTCCGTCCATTTTCCTGCCCTTTCCCTCTCAGCCAAACGTACTTCATGAAATAATTTAAATTTAATATATTTCTGTTACAACACTCATGTCGTAATCATGCTTACATAAACAAATAAACTTAGGTGGCATGCTTTTTAAATTAATTAATGTAGTTTAATTATGGTGTGAACCCAATTTTTTAAGGGATCCAAAGGCACTAAAAGTTGGCAAATCCTTTAATAAAAGACGGAACCGACGATAATATCATGAGCATATTATCATTAATTGAAGTACGTGGAAAGGCCATCAAAAGGTTTCTTTCATGGTCAATAGGGCAATACAAAGGCAAAGGCTCTAAAGGAAAATTCATCTAAATACAGTCGGAATAGACAGGTCATTTGAGAGTTTTCCACCTCATACCCCTCGGTAATTAAAATTTAAATATAAAAAATAATTTTATTTTATTTTTTATCTTTATAATTTTAATAAAAATTCGGATACACTCAATTCTATATGATACATCGAATTGATCAATTTTTTATGACATGATTCTACTTTTTCGAATCTTCAAATACTTTTATTTTATTTTTTAGATTTTTTATGATATAATTTTATTCGTGAATATTATCAAATTTCACACATAACGATTAATTTTAAGTAACAAATTTTAATTAAAACTTTAACTCAATTTTTTAAGTAAATTTTCATAAAATAGTCAATTCTTTTATACTATAACGTATTCACTATAAAATTTAATTATCTAATTACTATTTTAAATAATTTTAATTATCAAAATAGGTTGAAAATTGCTTAAAATCGTCGACGATACTAAATTCCTTTAGTATACACAAATATAATCTCTATAGGCGAATTTCGTCAATTATATGTGTGAAGTATACACAATCTAATTGAAAAATCGTCAATATGGTAAGTACATAGGTAAATACAATTTTTTTATTAGAATCGTAATAACGGAAAACAAGTGAATACAATTGTATTTTATATTTAAATATTGATTATTTAAATTAATGTCTCATTTAATTATATATATATATATATTTATTTATTTATAAAGCAAAATCAATTGAACATAATTTCAACGAAATTTCAAACATGATATTCTTCCACTGAGCTTGATATTTGAGAACGCCGTATATTATACAAGTTCAATGGAGAAAGTGAAAAAGAAAAACCCAAAAGCATCTGCGCCAGAAAGATCCAATTTATATACTAATTAAGCTGGCGTCTTTAGCAGTAGAAAGAAGTAAAGGCATGATAAACGTTGAAAGGAAAAGTATTTTTAAGAGAAGAATGATAAAATAAGTCAAAGACTTAGGGATTAAGGCTACAAAGTACACGGGCCACACACGCGGTGGAAAAGGCAAGACTTAGCTTGTAGCTTACAAAAGTTGGTGGCTGTGGTGGTGGTGCTGGTGCTGGTGCTGGTGGTAATGTTGGTGTGGAGATTCTAATTTAAATCATTCAAGTGTAAAGGTAAGTCTTCATACACACACAGCCACGCCCACATCCACTCATCTAAAAGGAAAAACAATTTCAAAGTTATATACAAGTGGTGGAGCTGCTCTTTGATAGTGCTTCTTCCTGTTGTGCTTCGACCTTTTCAGATATGGGGATCCTTTGGATATGTGTGCTGGATTCATATAGTTTTCTTTATTCAGACTTACCCGCATGTTCTAAACACAACTTTTGACTAATTACTCTTCTTATATATAATCTCTTCCTATTTCTACCTAGGGTTTTGCATTAAATATGACAATCCAGTTTGCAGAATTGGATTTTCAGGATGGCTCCCCTGAACAAGGAAGAGATTTCCCAATAAGATGAAAATGTGAATAGTTAAAATCCTAATTGAGAATGAGACAAAAATGTGCATGGATATATTTTTGACCTGTTCCATTTCCAATTCGACATTTCCTTCAGGGAATGAGAGGGAAAGGGGAGAGAAATTTTTTCTGCAGAGAGGAGACGAGGGTTCCTCATCATTGTCATATCGAGAACGAGACGGAAACAAGAATAGGGATTAGGGTATTCACCCGTCCTTGCCCTGTTGCCATCTCTATTTTGGAATTGAATAGGTGTATTTGCAGCCACAACAGATTGGTAAGCAATGGACCACCATGAGCTGAATAGTCAAGATGAGATACATGAGATGCTACGTGGTGTAGAAAGAAAGGTATATTATTAATTGGTGTTGCTGTACCACTTGAGACTATGACATGAATTGACCAGACATTGGTGCTAGAGTGAAATGTGGTCCAATCTGTCAATTCATATGTTGCCATAGAACTTCAATCCTAGCTGAAAATCAAGCCTGTTATGATGTCCGCCATAAGGCCTAGCTTCTTTGAAACTAAGATCCAAGCCTGTTATAACTGGGCTAGCCCACCCAAATCATCATAACGTAGCATCGGTCATCTTCTTCTTCAAGTAGTGCAGTCCATTTTGCTGCTGAAATCAAGCAACATCTTTGCGAGAATTGAGGTGTTCAAGTATATACAAAAAAACCAATCAAATTTTCACTCTCGATTGAAGATATATTTGTTTAACAAATTTGTTTTCAAGCGGGAACAGCCATCGCCATGCATTCGCCACGTCGTTGCATGAAAATGCACGTGTCTTCATGCAAGACACGTAAACTCGTTTCCTTCATCTTTATAGACTCCAGCTTAAGAAATCATTTCGACACAAATCAAAGATGTTGAACAAATCTTTGGTTTCGTTGCTTCGATCTCTCTCACTATTCTGCGTATTTCTTGTTCTTTCTGTTTCGTTAATCAATGTAGACGCTTTTAAAGATCATCATGAGGATGCTTCACAGGTGGCGTCTATGGTGAAGAGAGGAGACAGAAAATCTGTTGTTGAGACAGAATATGGAGAGATTTCTCAAGTTAGGATCAGTGATGGAACAAGAGGCCCTTATTTTCTTCAGTTCATCACATTGGAGCCAAGTTCTCTCTTTCTTCCTGTCCTCCTCCGTGCAGGCATGGTGTTCTATGTCCACACAGGTACTTTCACCGTGATTGAAATTCTTTACTAAGGATTGAAGCAGCAAGTGATAGTCATCAAATTTCTGTTTCTGAGTGTAGGAAGTGGGAGACTGAGTTGGACTGATGAAAAGGACACAAAAAGCTTGAATATTAAGAGAGGAGATGTGTATAGACTGCAACCAGGGTCCATTTTCTTCATAGAGAGCGATTTGGAGCCAGAGCGAGAGAAGCTTAGGATCCATGCAGTCTTTTCTAGTACAGATGAAGAATCATTCGTAAGGCATAATAAAGTATTATCACTGTCATTTTGTTATCTTCAATTATACTTTTTATTTTCTTACTTCATCTGTTAATACAACTGCAGGACCCAGAAATTGGCGCATACACTAGCATTGGTGATCTGGTCTTAGGATTTGATGACAAAGTCCTGCAATCAGCTTTCAAGGTAAAATCTGAAACTATGATAAGCCATTTATACTAAGCCTTTTATGCTACAACTGATCAGCTTATATTGGCTACTGACATTGTGTGCAATAGGTGTCTGAAGATTTGATCGAAGCACTAAGAAATACAACAAGGCCACCACCCATCATTCATGCATTGCCAAGGGAGAAGGAATCAACCTTTTGGGAACTTGAAAGTCGATTCCTGAAAGCCATTGTAGGTGACAGAGGCTTCAACATGCATGCCATGAACGGCAAGAGGAAGAAAACTAGAACATATAATGTCTTTGATGTTGATCCAGATTTCAGCAACTGTAACGGCTGGAGCCTAACAGTAGATAGGAAAGACTTGAAATTATTGAAGGAGTCAAACATTGGAATTTTCATGGTGAACTTGACAAAGGTTGGTTTAATCTATTTGGTTGAGACCTTCTCTTTAGCATACATATGATATCGAATTGACTGATTCCAATTCTTCTGTGTGTGTCTTACAAGGGTTCGATGATGGGGCCGCATTGGAATCCAATGGCCATGGAGATAGCGGTAGTGCTACATGGACAAGGGATGATTCGTGTGGTTTGTCCAAGCAGTGCAAAAAAGTCAAGCTGCAAAAACGTGAGGTTTAGGGCGGAGGAAGGAGATGTCTTTGTTGTACCCAGGTTCCATCCGATGGCTCAGATGTCTTTTAACAATGACTCATTTGTTTTCATGGGGTTCAGCGCAACAAGGAGGAGAAACTATCCTCAATTTTTAGCAGGAAAGAGCTCAGTCATTCAAACGTTAGACAACAGAATTTTGGCTGTATCCTTTAATGTCTCTAACACAACAATTGATCACCTGCTGGCACAGCAGGCAGAGTCAGTCATATTAGATTGCACGTCTTGTGCTGAGGAAGAGGAAAGCATAATGAAGGAAGAAATTAAAAGGGAAAAGGAGGAAGAGGGAGCCAAGAAGAGAGAGGAAGAAGAGAAAAAAAGAAAAGAGGAAGAAGAAAAAAGAGCAGAAGAAGCCAGGAAGAGAGAGGAGAAGAAAAAGAGAGAAGAAGAAGAGGAAGAAAGGGAAAGAAGGGAAAGGGAAGAGGAAGAAGCTAAAAAGAGAGAAGAAGAAGAAGAAAGGGAAAGTAGGGAAAGGGAAGAGGAAGAAGCTAAAAAGAAAGAAGAAGAAGAAGAAAGGGAAAGAAGGGAAAGGGAAGAGGAAGAAGCTAAAAAGAGAGAAGAAGAAGAAAGGGAAAGTAGGGAAAGGCAAGAGGAAGAAGCTAAAAAGAGAGAAGAAGAAGAAAGGGAAAGAAGGGAAAGGCAAGAGGAAGAAGCTAAAAAGAGAGAAGAAGAAGAAGAAGAAAGGGAAAGAAGGGAAAGGGAAGAGGCAGAAGCTAAAAAGAGAGAAAAAGAAGAAGAAGAAAGGGAAAGAAGGGAAAGGGAAGAACAAAGAAAGATAGAGAAGGAAGAAGAAGAAAGGAGAAGACAGAAAGAGAAAGAAAGACAAGAAGAAGAAGAAGAAGAAGAAGAAGGAGAAGAAAGGAGAAAGCGAGAAGCAGCAGCAAAGGAAGAGGAAGAAGAGGCCAGGAGACAAGAAGAAGAAAGGCAAAGGAGAGAGGAACAAGAAGAAGAACCATGGAGAAGAGAACAAGATACTGAAGGTGGCCATAGGCAGAGAAGAGTTCTAAAACATGTGTCCTTAGCAGGATACATACCTGTTCCCTAAACTCCAACGTGCAGCCTCATTCCGTTTGAATAGCTGTGTGTTTAATAAAAATCTGTAACGCCGTGTTTTTCTTCTTAGTTTTGAGGTTGTTGATGTAAGAACTGAGTGACCCCATGTTTTCTCACGGTAAATAAATAAGCTTTTTAATATATTTCATATTTTCCTCTACAATGATTGGGTGAGAACTCTTCAGTGAAAACTCCCAAAGGGACTATTGCTGAAATAATTTATATGATTTGTGATGATCGAACCTGATCAGACACAGAAACAAGGATTAGGAGGAGAGTAGAAATTCAGTGACGCCAATCAAAGGATGTAATAGAAGAAGCACTGTCAAATACAATTTGCTCAACGTTTCAGCATAAGCAGAACAGGATTAATGGCCTTCCAAACGCCACTGGTCAACGAAAAAGAATATGAGAACATATAAGGTTGATGATAGACGCGATGATTTTGTTGAACAGACTCAGACATCATTGGAGCTACTTATGTAAGACACAACGACAGTTATGTCATCAAGCTTGCCACCGTAATAGCGGAATCCAGCATCTTGAGCAGCAGTTGAAAACGGAGTCTGCCTGTTCCTATCCTGTGCTCGTTGACGAGCCAAAGCAGCTATCTTCTGAGCGGTCACTTGGGGTCCTAAGCCAGCACGTACTGTGTGAACAACAACAGCAGTAACCTCATTATTATACAAGTTGTCAAACAATCCATCAGTTCCAGCAACGATGACATCACCGGGGGCAACAGGAATTGTAAAAACCTGAACAGGATAATCCCAAAGAGATGGTTATGGCTATGTTTGTGATATGACTTGGAATCTTCATATATTCAAACAGATTATTCGTTCACTATATACTCGCAATGAGGATAGCATTCGTAAGTTATTTCCAGTATGATAATCCAAGTGAATACTACATAAACAAATTTAGCTAAGAAATAAAATAATCTAGTTGTCAGAATAAAATTCTTGAAGCTCAAAACAAGCACAGAATTCAGTAGCTACAAATTCATTTACTTTCTTGTTGGCTGTGCACAAGCTGTTGCTGCAAATATTGGTTCACAACTAATGGTTTTACCTTTTACCTTTATTCAGTCTTCTAGTTTTACTCTCTTCGCCCAACTTCATAAGTAGCTCTAATAAGTAAATCTATTGAGGATGCCAAAAATATTTTAATTGGTATAGAATGAGACACCCAGAATGCACTTCTACTTATCACTTCGCATTTGAATTTCTTTATAAAAGATCAATTTGGTAAACAAACAAAGGATGTTGGTATCGGGTTTTAAATCCCAAAGACATAAAAAATCGTCAGGTGTAAATAGCTTTATGCCTAAAAGTTCCTATACAACCTCATATTTTGGCAGCTTCTTTGTCACAATACTATCACTTTGACATAAGTTTAGTTTAAGTAAACAAAGAATCTTGCTAAGTTTCTAGCTCTGAGCAGGATAATATTATTCGGATCCTGATTCTGGAACTCAGGAGACGTGTATGGCGATTGCTTCTATATTGTTCATTTTCCCATGAAAAGAGAATCCATAAGAAATTTGTCAAAGAATGACAAAAGTTAAAACAGAAGTGTCTTGCATCAAATGAAAATATCCACTTGAACTAAAGAGTAACACTATAAACACTTTTAAGTCTTGATGTCATCCACTTATAAGCAAATTGCTCTAAGCTATTCGCAATCTCAAATCTAACAATTCTATATTCTTTATAAAAAATACTATAATACAGAACTAACTAAACAAAAACTAATCAAACATGAAGAAATACTAATGTAGTTATAAGAATAAAGAATTAGAAGTGAATTTATAAGACCTCCCATACACCAAGTCTACCAGAGTAGTAAGTCTGAGAACAGAAGAAAATTCCCTCTTGCTCCTTGATTCTGTTACAGCTTGTATGATTCTATTACAGCTGAATAACTGGAAGAGATCACGGGAGGATGTTGGAAGGCATCTAGAAGGTCACTGGCTCCTCTAACTGCCAGGGGATCTGGTTGGTATTTGCCCATTTAATTTTCTATTTTTGTATGTAATTTCTCTGTGTGAGATGTGTTTTATATATACATATATATATATTTGTGTTATCTGCATTTTCTGGGTTTGGTTCTCATCAGAATTCCAACCGCTTTATTCTAAACTAATCAAAAAATACAGATCTGCAATAAAAACACTTTTGAAAGGAGGAGATCAGCCAATGAAAGTTGGAGTGGAGAAAATCTTGGACACTGCAAAATGATGCATAAAGTAAAACCCTCGGTCATGAACTAATATATGCACCAACAAGATGGTTGAGGATTAAGATTTTCTTCCATAATCAGAGGCAGGAACCATTAAAAGAGATATAAGAAGGAATAGGGTACAATTGTTTACTAATTAACTTTAGGGGCTATTGGTTACCATATTTTCAAAAATAAATTTAAAAAAGAGACACAAGTTACAAAACTTTCCAAAACCCACAATTAACAGTAAAAACTGTTATGACTTAATTATATGCAGGTATATTTAGAATTCTATTTTGTGTATGAGTTTTATTTCATTGTTTCTTCATTAGCTAGGATCAGAGTATTTCATATTTTATTGTTTAATTATAATTAGGATCCTTATAGTTATATTTTGATAAGGATTAAGTTTTTTAAGCCTATTAATGATTAATTAAAGATATTGGCTTTCTACCTATGTGTTATGTCTTCCTATCTTAGTTCTTCTTGAGTTTTCAATTCTACTCTTCCCATCTATTATGCTCTAGATTCTTGATATTCTATAGATCTACTATGCTCTATCAAATAATCTATCTTGTTCTAGTGCTTTTCTACTACCCTCATCAAATAACCTATCTCTTGTTTTCCTTATTACTGGTCTTTCCACTGTATCAAATAATCCATCTTGTTCTTTCTTACTATTCTTCCCATCTTATTCAGCTCTATCATATAATGTATCTTGTCTTATTCTTCTCCTCATATTGATAGAGGTGGACAAGAATACAATAGACAGATACTCAAGAAATTTCCCCATATTGATATAGGTGAAGAAAAATAAGACTACAGAAAACAATAAGAAACGGAGGAAAAAGTTGTGAATCTAATTCTAAATCTTCAATCTTGTTCTAGTTTCTTTTTCCTCCTGTTTGTTGTCCCTTTGACTTTATCCTTCTTTATTCTCTCTATTTCCATAATATCCTTTATTTATATATTATCTATCTCATTCTTTGCTACTCCGTCAGATACATTTTGGGAAATCATGTCATCTCAGTTGTGTTATGATGCTAATTTTGATTTTATTTTGTTGTGGATAAATTGATATTCTTTATCTTATTATACTTGTTTTTTATTAGGTGTGTTACCCAAATTAAGTGCAATGGTTCTTTGTGCATTTAGAGTTTGTTTACGTATTAAATCATCATATTTATTGTGTTCATACGGTGAAATTGTGGATTGGGATTACGGTTGGTGATATTGGTGGTGTTGGATAGTGAATGTTGCAGCAAGGTAAATCTCTAAATAAAAATTAAAAGAAGGCAGACTTAATTTCTTGTTTTAGTGGTCACGTTACAGACCTTAAATTTAAAGGTGGAACAGAAGTGGCAATAATGAACTTTATGTAAGTCATTTTATTAAAGCTAAATCACTTTTTTTCGTTAAATCTTACAGCAACTGACCACTAAGTGTGCCTGTTTTGAAGGTTTTGTAACTTCCGCATTTCTTTAGTTCAATTATGATAACAGCTCCATTTCAATACTTAAATTCCATCATTTGAAAGTAAATTGCAACTTAATGGTACACAAACTATCAATTATTTGAGAGAGGCTCATGGATGAACTAAATATGAATAGAAGCCCAAAAAAATTTTCAATTGCAGGGATACATGATGGTCAAAACAAAAAGAACAAAAGTACGAATACTATAACACAAATTCACATTATAGCTAGGGCGAAGTATGAATGGTAAACTGACCTGACCAGAGCTGGGTAGATCACCAGTATTGCCACTCTCTAGTTGATACGTAAAATTGAAGCCATGCTGCTGCACTGGAGACTGGAAGATGGTACATCCATCTCTAACCACAATGAATCCACTATCTCCCAGATTAATTGCATGTATTCCCTGTTAAAAGAAGACAAATGGAGAATATTAAGCCACATGGTAGAACATGCTAAATTTTGCTTTCTTTATACCTTGGAAAGCAAAGTATCCAAAAGAGCACATGCAAATCATCCAGAGAAATTTTTTTAGGCCCTAATAATTGCAGAGACATGGGATAAACTATAAGTGGACATTGATTCTAAGTGGCCAACACATAAATACAGAACCATATGTTAAGCATACAACCAACTTAATCAGAAATTTTAAGCACCCCCAAACTAAAACTCAACTCTAAAGTACATTTACTGAATCAGGTTCAGTGGATGTTTGATGTTCTATGGATTGTTTTACAGGAAAAGGAAAATCTCCACTTTCAATGCATGACTAGAAATCAAGGCTCCTAATCACTTAAAACAGTAAAACAATATTCCTCAATCTGGAAGAGAAATGATCACACAAACTCTACAAGTTGTCTCATCATTGGAGATTGAAACCAAAATAACTCAAATTTTGTTGACACAAAGCATACTAATTACTAAATTAGCTACACTCTTCCATTCAACCAAAAATGTTGTAATCTGATTAAGTCCATCAAGTCAGTCTCAAGCTCCTCAAAGAAGAATCAGCATGATGAAGAAACTAAAGGGCTGTTTGTTTATTGATATGAAGATGGGATGTAATTAAATTTAGTAGCTTAAGATATTTTTCAGTTTGTTTGTTTTTTAACTTAAGACTGTTTATCAGATAAAAGTAAAAAACTAAAACATTTGGCTTCTCTCTGAATACAAATACATCTTAATTAATAATAGTTTTCTTTTGTCAATAATACCTCTATTATATTTATTTACATAATTCCATTTTTAACAAAACCCTTATTCTTTATTTATTTTTTGTTTTCTTTTAATTTTTTCGATATTTTTTGTCTTTCAAATATTACATAAAAATATAAGAACATAATTATTTAAAATTTTAATACATCTTTTTTGTTTTGATTTTCTAAATTTGATAATTTAAAATGGTTTAAAACATGTAAAATATAAAAATAGATTATATTTAACATGGACAAATGTGTCAAAACACCAATTTTTAAGATGTTTACATATATAAAAACAAACAACTCAAAACTTATAATCTGGCATTTAAAAATAAAAAACAAACATATTCAGCAGACTTGTATATTTCGACATATTCAGCTAAAAAAATGCATTAAGCTTCCAGGTTAAAAAAGGACACCACTTAACACTAAAAAAATAAACAAAATAATTATAGAAACATCTCCTCAAAGATAGCAGCCAAATACAATCATCACTGACAAAAAACAGAAGAAAATTGTACATTCTATTACCTAAATAGTATTTGTCTCAAACACTTGCTATCAAGGGCTATATCTAAAAAATAGTACTAATAAGAAAAGGGCTGTGCAGGAATGGCTAGAGATATTAAATTTAAAAAAAAAAGAAAAAGAAAAAACCTTGCTTGTAAGGGCAATGATGCAGGCTGTTGATGAACCCTTGGCTTTTGTGCTTGAGTGGGCCTTCTCCAACACCCTCACAGGGTCAATTTCACCCTTGGGCTCATCTTGAATTGCTGTCACTGAATGAGACATAAGTTCACGGGCAAATTCTCCTGCATCAACACCAACATCTGCCCATCCCCCTACACCATCTGCTACACCAATGGCTTGCTCATCCACACAAATAAAGTGAGCATCCTCTCCACCTGTTTCTTCTTTAGCAGGATGTGGCAGGTAGCATGATCCTGATAGTAGCTTCAAGTGTCTCTCTCCTAGAATATTTCTAAAGCAAATGCCAAGAAGAAGATAGCATTAAAACAGGGAGCACAGAATGTCATAAGGCAATTATAGAAGCAAAGTCTGTTATCATGAGACAGAAGCTACTTGTTCTAATGCTGCCAAGCTTATTACAAACATAGTTAAAACATAAGGCCAGTTTATGCAAAATTTGTAAAAGGAGAAGTTCAATATTAGCACTAAGGCACCTTGTTATCAATTACTGTCCACTGAGCACAAGAAAATGCAATGGGTATTCTAAGAACAAAGAAAATATAAACAAATAATCAAGATGAGAGCACATACTGGTCAGATGAAATAGAGGAACTCCCAAGCTGTTCATCATGAGAACCACCATCAAATGACACATCATGAGCAGCCCCAGTCGAGAAGCACACAGAAGAGGAGGTATGAATATTTTTCAACCATGGGCCAACAAGAAAATTAGAGTTCCAATTCTTTCTTACAGAATCAAAAACATAATACCCGCAAAGAAGCCCATTCCTTGGTGACCCCTGTTTTCTCAAACTCATACTAGCTTTTTGACATCGGCTCTGACTTTTATCATTGAAATAAACACTACTAGGTTTTGCAAAGCCTAAGCCATTACAACAACTTGAAACTAAATCATCAATGTAAACCTCTCCAAAAACAGCTTTAGTACCAGAGGCAGCCATTGAACTCCTGTCACACGGACCACTTAAATTAAACCGTGAGGTCCCAGATAACAACCGAATTGAATATGGCAAAAACTCAGATGACCTAGATTGTCCCAACAAGAGCTTTCTTCGCCCAAATAAACTTGTGGAATTACAAACTCTCCAAAAGCCAGAACAAACGGTAGGGTTCAGTTTCGTTAGAGCAGCTGATGGCATTTTAGGCCCTAACGCAAAATACCCTTGATTCAATTACTCTCTAAAAGAATATCTAACCCTCGATAGCATTTAACAGACCGAATTCCATTACTTTCAACACATCAACAACCAAAACACCTGTCAAATTCAAGTCGTAAAGTTTTAACAACGCAAACACTTTATCCAAACAAAAATACAAAAAGGGGATCCAATTATTAAAAAAATAGACGTAAAAGCTTAGAGTTTAAAATGGTACCTCCCTTCACTTTGAGCGGGCTGTCCATTGTAATTGATTAATAAAGAAAGCCCAGTAAAGTTTTGTGATTTCAATGCAGGGGGGGTGGGGGTGTGGTGTTGTTTGTGGAAGAGAGACGCTTGATGGAAACTAGAAATACGAGTTAATCAGATTGGGATGGAATCGATTATCATGGCAGCTTTCAAAAAGGCTCGCGTAAGGTTCACTTATTACTAGAATTAAAAACCCTAACCCCGAGGGCAAATGGACGGTAAGCTCCAGGAAATCGTGGACGCAAAGATTCTCAGACTCAAATGCCCCTTCCTAGTGAGGTTAAGCACCGTTTGTTGTTGTTATTTGAGAATCCTTATAAGGGTATTTTAGTACCTATATGAAGGGAATCAATTTCATTTGAATCAGATTAGTCTCCATCAATCCAAGGCCCTGTACTGTACACCATGAACAACCTGAGGTGACAAATTTGTATAAATATTTATTGATATTGGGTTGTCAATTAAAGAATATTGAAGGTTTAAACTTGGGTTGGATAATGGATGGATTCTAGCCCAGCCAAACTCAAAGAACTATTTTAAGTTTGATTCATTTGATTGGCTATAACCAGCTCAAATTAGGGTTAATCTGCAAGCAGTTTAAATCAAATTAAATTCGAGAAGTTGTGCCAATCTCAAGCATAAATCCATAAACTAAAACTAAGATTTCAACACCGGGGATTGTGCAAACTGCAAAGTATTTTATACTAGAAATGGAACAGCGTGATGCAAATCACCTTTGTCCATACTGAGTTCTTAACTTGTTACAATAATAATGCTTCCTCTGGTGCATCTTCAAATACTAATTACCAGCAACTAAAAAGTATAATATAATGTACATGTAAAAGTGTAGAGGTTGTAGGAAAAGGGGAATCAGAGATGTGCCACTGAAATTCATCTAACATAATGGAAGATCAGGAGGTGGCGGTGGCAAAGTCTGCATTTTACCTTTGCCATTTTTCACTAGAAAAGCCATAGAAAGTCCCCAAGTTGTATGCACCTCTAGATGGCAGTGCATGAACCATACTCCTGTTAAGCAATTCATGCAAAGTTTTCAGGCAGCTCAAAATATCCAGTAAGATAATTAAGCAATGAAATAGTCAAGCTTTTAGGCACACTAGATTAGTTAACTACCAGGATTGTCGGCTCTGAACCGGATGACGGCCCATCCACCCACTGGCACACCAACTGTGTTCCTGTAAGGAGGATCATACAGATTAAGAGTGGCTGTTGTGGAGTTAAAATTCCCAAACCCTGAGCCCAAAAGATAGAAGCTAAAGCCATGTAAATGTATTGGATGGTTCTCTGTTCCTATAGTGCCAGTGTCCTGAAATATGACCTGAACACTCCAGCCATACTCTAGTAAACTCAATCGAGTCCCAATAACAGGTTGTGTGTCCACACCAATATTATTTGGAGCCCCATTCACAAAATCATACATCTTTACAGGCTTATCAGGGAAATCAGCAGTATAGTACCCTTCTAAGTTATTATAGTATGCATTCAAGAAAGACACCATTGGTCTTCTAAATGTTATGTTATTAACTGAAGCCGCAAAAACTCCCCCATTTGGCCCTTGACATTTATCAGGATCCGGGGAGCTGCAACCAAAAACGTTCAGCCCAATTGCAAAGAATAAGGTTTTGTCAATTTTCAAAGGAACATCAACTCGTGACCAATGCTTATTTGGGTATAAACTTCTAATTTGGTCCGTGAATGCTTGAACAGAGTCAGAGTCATTCACATAAGGCAAGATGGGCTTGAAAGGTTCCAATGACCTTTTGTGATAAGATTTTTGGACCGACATATTTGATTGTATTGGAGATAATGAATATAACTTCGAAAGTTTAATATAATTGAGAATTGCATAGGATGTTTTGTTCAAGAATGGAACATTTTCGGCTGGCATATAAGGGGCCATGGCCATGTAGTATTTTCCATTGGGCTGATTTGCAATAATTAAGACATTGCAAGTTTGGCCTGGAGTTAGCATTAGAAAGGAGGTATTGAAGGGCTTTGTGTACTCTCCATCAGCTTCAACAACAGTCATGCTATGGTTAGCCACACCAAAAAAGTGTTCCATGTTGAGAGCTGCATTGATTATTCTTAAAAGATATGTCTTCCCTCTAGTGACATCAATACTGTACACATCTGCAGAAGATTAAATCAAATGACTTCCTTTCAGTATCATCGCGAAAGTGCTGGGAACATTAATTACTTGGAAGTGAACAGAAGTGTACCACTTTTAGAACAGTTGTGAAGTGGACCAGGATGACCATTAAAAATATATGCATCTGAACCTGGTGGACCTCCCCCTGAATCCTTCACATGTTTTTCCAAGTCTTGGATGTCACGAAGCCGGTACTCCCCTGTCAAAATAATTGCACCAATATGTATAAGCTTAGATGCAAACTAGACATAATGAAGCTCCTGGAAGTAGAATTGTGAATACCAAGAACAATAACGTGCTCCTGGAAGGGGGTTTGAAATGGGTAATTGACCCCTTGCTTGGGGTAGATGATAAGAGGGCCATGAACGGTAGCTCTAAGCCAGGATATGTGGGCATGCCAGAATAGTGTTCCACGTTGGTTAAGCAATTTAAACTTGTGGGTGAAACTTTGACCTGCTTGAATTGGACACTGAGTTACGTAAGCCGGGCCATCGAACCAGCAAGTTAGTCTCTGTCGAACTCCATGCCTGTCTCAACAATTAACGCCAGCTTAACAGCATGAAAGATGAGTTCATATTAAAGGATTAATTCAATGATTACTGCTAGTTAATTACCAATGGACAGACAGATTATAGGGCGTAAGATTTGTGACTCTTACAACCACCCTGTCATCTTCCCGAGCATAGATGGATGGACCCGGGTACATCCCATTCACTGTGATAATTGTTGAAGTTTTGCACAGTTTTGTTACAGAAGTTGTTTGAACCTGAAACTCCAATCAATATCTAACTGTACAATTCATTAGAAATTTAAGGACAGTACATGAAAGAAACTGCATCTAATGATCACCTTAAAATCATAATATCTTTTATTACTGGCATAGGGCCAAGCATCAAGAAAAGCTCCATTAATGATGAATAAGAGAAGGAACATGAACAACCTGCACTTTCTACTCATGGTCTCATATTTCAACATGTCCATGCATGGACGTAGTAGGAATAAAACTGGGCGCTTTATACCTGAACCCATCTCACTAAATTCCATATTATTAGTTGAGGGAATCTGCAGATTAAAGCTCCTAATACATTATAGAAGACAAGATTTCTGTATGTATCCAAGCACAAAAAGATTTCATATTTGGTTTTCTGTCATTTTTATGCAGTAAAAAGCTTGGAGAATTGAGGTTTTTGGGAATCATCATTTTGTAGGTTAATAGTTGGAGAACTCAACCTAACCTAGTGTCTATTTACATAAGCCGACACTTGCTCAGGACAATGCTTCCGACTTGGGAAAATTTGTACTTGGCTGTAAAAAAATTTACTTACTGAGATTTGTATCCCATATCCATGCATACAAGTGGAAGAGGAATAATCAAGAGCCATCATAGAAACATTGATGTAACAGATGTTAACAGAGAATTTTGATGTTTATGTTAAGGTCAGAACAGAAGAGAAGGAGAATCATCAAGTTTAACGACTGATTTGACATGGAACATGCGGTGCAGCTGC
Source organism: Anacardium occidentale (assembly GCA_026122585.1). Taxonomy (NCBI): domain Eukaryota; kingdom Viridiplantae; phylum Streptophyta; class Magnoliopsida; order Sapindales; family Anacardiaceae; genus Anacardium; species Anacardium occidentale. The sequence goes on along the minus strand of JAJEJH010000038.1, from coordinate 378,350 downwards.
CAATCTCGTAACTCTTAAGAAGCATTTATTGGCTTAGCTGGTCTGCTTCTTCGCCCACTTTGGCTTCAGATCGATGTCTCTCCGACGTCGTTGTATTCGAATTTGGTATTGTAAATGATTTTTTATCCTTCACACAATTCCTTTTTTTTTTTTGTGATTTTTATGTCTTGCAATGATGATTTCAAATAATCGAGTTTAAACTAAAATTATATATTCTCAATTTGAATTGAATTGAATTGAATTTTTATTTAACATTGATTTTTATCTGATCTAACATATTTTATTTTTTTTCCTAATTTTTAGAGACCAAAGGATTATTTTCTATCCGAGACTTAATGAAATAATAGATTAATATTATTTAAATTTAAAAAAATCAAATTTTCATTTATATATTAAAAAAAATGGTTTTTCAATTAAATAACATTTTGTCTCTCAAAATTTATTAAATATTTTTTTATTTTAATTTATATTAAAATTCAATTAGAAACAATAAAAAAATTTTTTTTTATGTATATAAATATGGGTGATAATAATATGTAATCATATATTTAAAGAGAAGTAATAAATTATAAAAATTTTAAAGGTACTAATGAAATTTTTTAAAGAACTTTTAATTTTAAAAAGTTAAAATATTTTTAAATTTTAATATTTCTTAATAATTTAAAAAATGATAATTTCATTTTAAAAATATAATAGAAGATTTACCTTTAATAAATCTTTTTAAAAATAATGATTATAGCTTAAATACTTTTTAAACGTATAAAATAATATAAATATTTTTTAATCATAAAAGTTGATGATTAATTTAGAAAAAAAAAAAAAAAAGTAAAAAATTGACTTTAATGAACTTAGAGTGGTTATGTTTCTTTCATCAATCGTTGGGTGGAAAATGGCGTATGGGATTTGACGTAACAGCCGACCCTACAAGCAGACAAACAGACGTGGCCTAGAAGAAAATACAAGCCACGATGTAAGGCTGCGGCCGGATATTGCTTGTACGCATCCGGAAATTGCAAAACGACAACCACCAAAAGACAAGGCTGAAGTGCCGACCTTAGCACTTTCTATCCATTCCTTAAAACTCCCTCTGCTTCTCTTTTGTCTAAGCTTAAACAAATAACTGGTAAAGAGTTGGTAATCAGCACAAATTATAAGTCAAAAGAATGCCCACCAATGCCATTGAAGGTTGGTTCTTTCCTTCTTTGTCTTTCTGTGGTCCATTCCAACCAATCAATCTGCAATTACTTGCTCCTTATCCCATGCCAAAACTATAATAAATGACAAAGAGGGAAAGAAATCACAATTTTTTCTCACATTAAAAGGAAGGAAGGAAGGTTGAGGGGAGACAGACGCAACCTCCCATCCCCACTCCGTGATGGGAAACTTTGAAAATGTCACATATTTTTTATAATAATAATTATGTAATACAAGACTGGCTGAACTCATTTATCTGATCAATCTGATAAGTTGGATGTGAGACTATAAAGACAATAGCAAATGACAGAGCAATTAGATAATATTAAATTTCATGAAACTGATTTAACTCTTTCTGGAACAGATATAAGAAGATGAAGAAGGGGATTATAATACATATTATATTCAGTTGAAAACGATTACAAATATAAAACAGATACAAGGTTGAACATCTTCACAACTACATGTTCATTGATGCCTACAAATCAATTGGCCTTGCTCAAGGCCTACTGCTTGATCAAAATCTCTGCTAATCTTGTATCACAGTACAAGTATTACTTCGGGGATTTGCAGACTTTTAGCTTTACTGAAAATGTCTAAACGAACCCAACACAATCCTGCCTATTTTCCATGCCATAAGACGCAGCAGAACAACAACCAAAAAAGACCCAACTGTCATTAATGCCTTGCTGCTCGCAACAGTTCTTTCTGTTGTTTTCTTCACTGCACCTCCCAGTAGTAACCTTAGACAATTTGCAAAATTTCTCCGTGGCAATTAAGATATGCATTAGTTTTTAATTTTAATCCAGCAATATATTTATGATCTACCACTTCCCACATCATCGCTAGGATATTCTCCTCCTCCATAAGATGATGAAACTGGTGCCACATCCACACCACCAGTAATAGACGGAATCAGAGATGATATAGCACTATTGGAAGATGATCCACCAGCTGCCATCCCCAACCCAAGGAAATCAAGAGTGGGCTGCTTAGGACCAAACCTGGAAGGCGTTCCCATCATTAATTCCTTCAATCCAGAACCTCCATCACTGGGCAGCCCTAGTCCAAGCCCTGCTGCAATAGATGCATTCTCAGAATCTCCAAGCCCCAGACTCCATTGCATATTGTCCTGCTGAGAAGATGATGGAACAATTCCTAGACCACGAAGCAATGAAGTGTTACTAGTTGTTGCGCCCATTTGTGCAGCTTTTTGAAGCAGGGCAGTAGCCGACAGAGCAGGTTGTGATGCGGGTGTGCATTGCCTCCACTCTTGTCCCGCATTTCCAAACATTGAAGAACCATGGGTGGTCGAGAGGCACAGTGAAATAGGGTCATTTGGTGATAGAGTCAGGTCAGCTGGACGTTCTGGACATGCGGTGACTCTAAGTAAGTTACTAAAAACATGAGTTTGAGGAGGTTGTAAGCTTCCTGATGCAGTTGAAGAAGCAAATAAGCTTGCAAACACATTGCTGCTGGTAGTTCCAACACTGCTAGAGCTGCTGCTGCTGCTGCTGCAGCTTCCATTTAAACCCCCTGTTCCAGGCGTCTCTTCAACACTTTGAGTGGGCTTTTCTACTAACTCTGTAAACACAATTAAAATTAAAAGTGAAATAAAATGAGTACAACGAGTTACAGTTTCTTTTCCCTAGCGGCCAAGCCCGCTTCTTTAAACGCACAGACATGGAAAGTTAAGGCTTCTCTATATGAACTTTATAAGAATAGACAGTACCAGTAATGGGTTCTCTTTCTCAAAACCTACAACTCTTTTTACTCGCTTTTTGAATCACTGCCCATTCTTTCTCAAAATTGCAATCAATTGAATCTTACAGTTTGAAAGGTACATCTCTAAGAAGATCAATTTTGTCTTGCTTTCTAACTTCAAATCTTAGATCACCGACCGTACTGTGTAAGAAACATGCATCCAGATAACAACAAAGATAGTAACAGACAAAAGCTACTAGGCTCCAAAGATATCTACAAGGAGAGAGAAAAAAAAACAGGGATTTTTGTGACTTATTTTTAACAAAAAGACCAAATCCCAGTCCAACGTATCGCCAACAATAAAGAATTCAAAATTTTCCAATTTCTTGTGTCATATCATATGTTTACCTGAACTCTTAGTCGGCAAAACTAAAGAGGTTATGGCACAAGTTGAATGACCCGGAGCTGGGGCCGGAGTTGCTGGTTCTGGTGCCTCCGCTGCTGATGTAGAAGAATCAACAGCCTGAACATTGGGTTCCGATTCTGATTTTGATTTCACTCCTCCCTTACTCTGATTTTGTGGGTGAGTCTGAGCTCTGGTCTCCTCTGCCAATGCATCGCAGAACGCCCTGTGGGTGATAAAGCTATCCCTCCTTCAAAAAATCAAAAACCCAAATAAATTTCACAAGCCCTTATCTCCCCATAGAAAAATAAATACCCTAAGAGAAAAAAGAAGACTTGAGGGAAAATTGAACATGAAGTCATTAGAAAACCTTGAAAACAAAGTCCCGCAATCGCATTTATACTCTCTTGTGCCACAAACTTTGGCGTGAGCTTTCCAATCAGACTGCACGGCGTATTTCTTAGCACACTTATCACATTTCCACTTCTTCTCACAGTGCTTCCGGCAAAAGTGCTTCTTGATTCCTGTAAGATCACCCAAAGCTCTAGCTGGATCATGATGAACACATGTCAGTTCAGGACACACGTAAACCCTCTTCTTCACTTCTTTAGTGGATCTCTGCCTTAGTTTCCAAGGAAGGTTATGGCCTCGTCGATGAAGCTGCAGATTCTGGTCTCTCTGAAACCCTTTGCTACAAATTTCACACACGAACCGGTTCGTGGCCAAAAGGGTTTTCGGCGACAGAGCAATAACCTCTGCATCTGGATCTGAAAAATAAAAAATTAACAACTCGTGAAATGAAGAAAAACAACAAGTATTTATTATCAGAGAAATATGTTAAATAGTTACCTGGCATTCCAGGAAGGTTTCGCTTCTTCTTGGAGTTGGATTTAGAATTGGTATTGGAAGTTGGCTTCTGGCTTTGATTACCAGAAGAAGAAACACTAGCTTCACCCGAAGCCGTAGAGGAATTTTCCAAGTCGACCATCGTTGTGAATATTGAAAATTTTTCTTAGGGTTTTCTTTAACATCAAACTACGAGACAAAAGAGAGAAAATCTAGAGCATTTATCGAAGAACTTTGACGAAAACTTCTGAAGACAAAAGCTTTGTTTTCACATACATACATACATATTATATATATATATATATATATATATATATATATTATATATACACTAGGGTAATGTTTTAGATTTAGTCTTCTTCTCTCAGCTACCAGTCAATCACCTTTTTTAATTTTTTTTTTCACACACCTGCCACAGTTCTCTGAATCGGTCTAGCTTTCTCTGACCAAAACCCACGTTACCCTGAGAACTCAAATGATTAAGCCCAAGTCTCTGCATCATCTTCAACGTAGCTGCTTCAAATTCACTCTAGATTCCACAAAGAGCCACCACCGTCTAAAAATCCCACCACCGTTAGCGCCACCACGGTCACTGAACATATGAACAGCGTTCGAAGGACTTGACCAGACACCATCAACAATTAAAAGCGATTGCAGAGAGAGCGAGGTTTTTATGGGGTGGGAAAGGTGGCCAGTCTCTCTTTTTGTCGAAACTTTTAAAATTAATAAAAAAAGAAAATTGGTGTTGACCAGTAATTGATTTTTATGTGAGTTAATGAGAAAGGTTAAAATTAAAAGGTAAAAAGTCAAAGTTTTTTTACTTGATATGTAGCTGTCGTTTTATTGCCACGTGTGAGAAGACTACTTGTCGTTTAGCCAAGTCTTTTAACCCCTTTTGTGTTGCTCCTTCTACTTCATTGAAAAGTCCAACAACTTTAAATCTCCAATCAATCTTAATTCAAACGAATAAGCCTTCGCCACGTCCTCTCCTTTCTGAATTTTTTTTTTTATAATAATAACCTTAATTTGGTTAAAATCCATTAAAAATTTTGTATGTATTTTAAACTGTATATTGTATTTTATATAGTATCTATATTTAAAACTTTATTTGATAAAAATTTTCAATAAATATTTAGATGTATTATTTATTTTTTATATTTATTAAATATAAAATATTTTTAAAAAATAATTTTAATATATTTAAACTGTAATATAAATTAAATTAAACTCTTTTTTTAAATTTAATCCGGGTAAATTTTTTAGAAGACATTGGAGCCTTTGATCGTTCTTTCGTCCTTTTTACTGATGGCATTTATGAATATTAAATTTTTTATATTATTATAAGTACTTTGAAATATTTAATAATTTATTTTTAGTTATAATTGGAATTAAGTCAATAAATAGAAGCACTTGCTTCGTACTTGGCAAACAAGTGCAAATCTTTCAATATCAGAAATAAATAAAATAATTAAATATTAAATTTTATCGATTTCCAATAAAACCCACCGCCATGGGAAAGTCCTCTCGATGCTTGTCTGTCCCCTGAAGGCGAAATTCGTATTCATGACTGAAGTTTAAAGAAATAACATTGTCACCCTTTAAATTTAAAAAAATAATTAATAACAATTTTTATTAATTGTATTTATAAAATTATAAACAAACAAAAATATCAACAAACTAAATAGTACTTTATTTCCATAATTTTATTTAATATGTTTTACTCTAATTTATATCATTTAATTTAAAATTATTAAAAAAATTATTAAAACAAATTAATATTATATTCGAATTGAATATATTAAGATTCATTTTTGAATTCAAGTTAAATAAGTTTGAAACAAATTACTTAAATTCAAACACGAATAGAAACTCAAACTATGATTTTAAAAATTTATGAAGATGAATCTGAATATGAATTATATAAACCAAAGTACAAACACGAACCTAAGCTTGATAATTGTTTAATATATTTTATTAATTATAATTTTTTAATAAAATTTAAATAAAAACCATACAAACTGGATGCTAATATAAACACGAATGCTAAATCAAATGCAAATTCAACTCTTAAATCTAAATATAAATTTCATTATAAAAAAATTTTACCAAATACGAACCCAAAGATGAACCAAACCCACAACAAACAAATCGAATGTGAACATATATTTATTTGCATTTAATTCGGTTTGAATCTAATCATAATATAAATATAAATATAAATGTTAATGATGTATGATTGTATGATTGGAGACAATCTATAATTTTAAAAATGTTAAAGATATAAATGAAAATTTAAGGAGGTTTTCATATTCAAAAAAGTTTGAAGCGTTCCTAAAATCTTTAAATTTTAATTTGCTATTAATAGTTTTAAAATTGATAATTCACTTTAAAAATACAACAAATTCGAGATGCAAGAGTCATATGACAAACTATTAAAATTATAATATATTTTAAAAATATATGAATTAAATATGATAATTTCTTAAATAAAAATAAAAAATATTTATTTACTCTTAATAAGTTTTAATATGACTTTTTACACCTTAAATATATTTTTATTATAATATTTAAATCAAATAATATATATTATTTAATTTTTAAAATTAACGATTAATTTTAATAGATAGACAAAAAATTAGTTTTTTAAAACTTTCTTTTTTATTAAATGAGAAAACTCAATTCGTACTTCGTTTAGACCAATAAATCATTCAGATTCAATAGTTTGACTCATAATATGAAGCATTTAAATTAAGAGTAAACTTTATTACATAACATCATGCTTATGGATACAATTCTAACCCTAACCTCCTGGCAGAACTCTTTAATCCTTCACCATGAGGTCATAGTTTGGGGACAGTTTTCAAACTCAAAGTAGGTGAATTAATTTCATCAAACTTTGGGCGGGAAATAGTAATTCTGCTAATAAAATATATAGAACGTAATAGGATGCTGATAAAATCATGCCTGCTCATCATCATGATGACACAGCAAAAGTGAAAAACAAAAAAATAATTATAATAATAAATTTGTGATTATCGATTAATTGAGTAAAGTCTTTATGATTATCCCTTTTATAATTAGACCTCAACCTACACTTTGGCCTTCAATGTGACCATACAAAGATGCATTCTGTCGACACGTGTCCAACATGAAAAATATTTTTTTTACTCATACGATAAAAAGCACGCGGGAATCTTAATTGTAAAGGGCTGTATTATTAGGTTGTATTTTTCTAAATAATATCCCTTGCTATTTAATTTATTTATTTTGTAATTAGTTTTTTCCTTTTTTGTTTTTTTGATTAACGATATATTTGAATCAAATTTATTCAAATTTAATGGAACTAAAGGTTTAGAGAGATTTAATTTATCTAACTCGAGAATTTAAAAATTTTAACTTAAATTAACTAAAATGATATCGTTTAAATAATATGTAAATTAAAACGATATTATTGTCAAATATATTTTACAAAGTTTGCTAAAAAACTTGTTGAAAGACTTACAGAAAACAAAATTAATTTAGCTAGTAAAGTCTCAAACTCAAACTCGTCTTTACTAAACTCGAGTTTGATTCCTTATTTATTGAGTCAAATTCAAATTCGAATCTAGCCCTTGGCTGAAACCCAAAGCCCAATTAGAATTATAGACATTGATAAATGCATTGCTTTAGGAATTAGACGGAAATGTTAATTTCCTGCCCAAAGTTTGACAAACTAATAATCTCAGCGTTTAAATTTGAAAAAAAAAAAATTCACCTGCAATTAAATTTATTAACAAATTCTATTAAGTTTTTTATAAAATTTTTGAAAAAAAAATAAAAAAACGTGTCAAACCTAGATAACCTTTATCACCAACATTTTATTAAATATATTTCTACCATAACTTATATTAATTTAAGCAAAAACAATACAAAATATTTTTTTGATACAAACATAAATAACAGTGTTAATAATGAATAATCATATGTTTAAAGGTAAAATGTAATTTTTTAAAATATTAGGGTATTAAAAAAAATTTCGAAGGGGTTTTGAAATTCAAAAAAAATTTAAAATATTTTTAAAATTTAAATATGTTTCCCGATAATGTCAAAAATAATAATTATATTATTTAGCCTATAGCTATAATTTTTAAATACATGATATGAATATGATATTTTTTAAAATAAAAAAAAATTCATCTCTTGATAAATTTATAAAAAATAACATTTATATCCTATAATAAGTATTTATTATAATATTTAGATAAAATAATATATATATATACATATTATTTAATTGTTAAAATTAATAATTAATTTTATAAATATATAAAATTTTAATTTTTTTAAAATTTAAAACTAGAGAATCAATCATTTTATAAAAGCCAAAGGACTTCTTCCCCCTTGTGGTTTTTCGGAAAGAGAAAATTTCACCTTTTAACTTTAAAACCTAAATATTTACTTATTGACTATAATTCATCAACTTCTTTTAACATTTTTTTAGAAAAATTACTAAATTACCCTTATAAAAATAAATATAATAAAATATAAATTCATATTTAAAAAAAATATACAAATTTCATAAAAATATTTAATATTTAAAATTTAAATTTAAAAAATAAAAAAGTAAAAATTATTGTTGGCAACAGTAATCATTGATAATCGAATCTGAAGGCCTTCTCCTTTTTGGGCAAAGAAGACTAGTGGAGTCAAGATGAACTATTTTCGATCTTTCTTGACTATGATTGATGGCGTTCACTCCTATCAAATGATTGATTATCTTATGAATTAGGAGGTCATATATTTATAATTCATTTTAATATTTTTATTTTTTTATCAAAAAATGAAAATACTCTATTAATATTTAATTGTTAGCCATAAAACTTAACTTTTACCTTTTAGTTAACAGGTAAATATTTGAGTTTTAAAAAGTTAAGATATGTAATTTTGCCTTTGTAGAAAACTTGGGTGGGCATATGGCCTTTGATCTTTTATAAAATGTTGGGTGGGCAACGGTTATTTGCCCTGATTAGTAAATAATAAGATATTAATAATAAGATTAAAGAAATGTATGAAGTGGGAAAACAACCAAAATGCCGGCATGAATTTTTCGGTCCCCTCGTCTATCATCATCCATCATAACTTGCATTGACTTGGACTCCCTTCCTCTCTTCTAGTTCAGAATTTCATTATTTTATGGGACCTCCCTTTGTTTTTTTTTTTTTATGTATTTTCATTTAGTTTTTATTTCTACTTCACCGTTCCAACCTCACCTTTGTCTCCCGACTCTTTCCCTCTTGTTGGCGAGACCATTCTTCCATCAGAATAGAAATAAAGGCAAAAGTAAAAAAAGATTAAAATCTTTATAATTAAAAAAATTTATAATCCATCCCTTTTTTTATTTATATTTTCTTTATACATCCCATCATTTTTATACTAAGAATAAGACGAAGACATATACAAAAATTAGAGTATATTTATAAAAGTATTTTATTATTTAAAATAAATTAATTAAGATTATATTTGAGTTGAATCGATTCAACTCTTTTGATGTATCAAATATTTAAAATAATATTATTTTAATATATATTAATTAAAACGATATTACTTTTATTAATTTAAATGAATTTCATCGGTTTACGAATTTCATAAACTAAATTTGAACTTAATCTCTTAGAAAAATTGATTATTATCTATCTTTTATGTGACAATGACACTACGAAAATATCACAAAATTCATAGTAATTTTATAATATTTTGAGGGGCGGCCATTATAACATTATTTTATAGTTTATTTTTAATTTAAAATTATTTTAATATATAATATCATATTAATATATTTGTGCTTATTAATATTTAATCTTGTCTATTTTAAATACTATTTTTTAATTTTCACCCAGTTTTGACATTAAATTTTTTTTACTGCTTTTCCTTTAAAATGTAAATTAATTAATGGAATTTCAAACTTGTTAAGCCATTCAATAACTCCATGCACATAAATACATAGAAGTTTTGGCAGCTGGGGAATAAATGACATCCTTAAAAAGAATGTTGATTCTCATAAAAATTATTAAGAATTATTATTATTTGTATAAATTAAGTAGGAAGAAATTAATGCTAATAATTACCAACTTTTAATCCTAATAATTAATCAGAATTAATTTAAATGCAAATAATTAATGGAATATTTAAATGTCCCCTTCAAAAAGGGGTATTTATCTTACTGTTTTTGCATTTGGTACTTCACCATCATCAATCTCAAAAGGTGAATGCCATTAGAGATGTTTAAGTCCATCCTTAAAATTAAAATTTTAGCCAATGGACTCTCCAATTTTATGGCTTCCATAGGTTTATATGGCGCTTTGTTCGATCATCTCGTATTTTCATAATTATCTACGTAAAATATTGATGAATAATATCATATAACCCTCTAATTATAAGATATTATATAACTATCGATAGTAAAATATTTATACGTAAAATATTATATAAGCCTTAATATATAAAATTGTTGAACACACCTAATTTATGTAACAAAGTCGTGTTTAAATCTAATTTAATATCAAATTAATCTTTAAAAATAATAATTAAACCAAAAAACTTTGTCAAGTATTAATTATTAAATTATTCTAATAAAACCCATAAAAAATGTGACAATATTTTCTTTCAAAAAGTCTCATTTTTGTCAAATAGAAAGTCAAATTTTCCCTCCATACAAGGATTGACAAAGCATTCATTGGAATGCTTTACTCTTTAATTTGCCAATGGAGAAGTTCTTTTCTAGCATTTTATTTTTGGTATGCAACATGCTTGATAAGTACTAACTTTTTTTTTTTTTCTTAAATCATTCTATATAATTTTCTTTTAGGCTATAATTTGCCTTTACTCCATCGCTTGATTTAAATCTTTCTACAATCATGTAATGTTAGACACTTATCTTGGTTATTAAAATATTTAAGTAAGTCTTTGTATTCTTTCAGTGGTGGGACTTTTACTTGTCTGAAACCACACGTGTGGTGTTATTCTCTTGCATGTTGCAAAAACCACTCGTGTTTCCTCTAATCTAGCCATTAATGTCTTCGTTTTGGAATACGGATCGGTTGTCATCTCCATTTTAGGTTAAAGGATGAATATGACATCCAATACCTTTGATTGAAATTTTAATCCCATGTTATAATGTGAGTCTAAAATGGAGGTGAGGATACTAACCTTTTCAATAATGTCAATAAAGTTTCTTACAAGGCTCTTGTGTCCTCTCTAGTGCACTTTACATTACTATTGAATGTCTTCATGTCTTGATCGAAATGGTCTAACCAACCCTTCATGTCAATTATAACCAATTCAAAGTTAATCTCTTTTTCATGTGGCCAAAGGACTATTTCCCACCCATAGTTTGAGGCGGGGACAAAGTCCCACCCGCAAGTTTTCAAAAACCCAGTTTTTCACCCATTAAAAGAATTTAATATTAAATAAAATACTAAACAGTAACATTTTAGGGATAATTTTATCATTTTATGATCAAAATTTTATAAAATAATAAAATAAATTTTATATAAATTTAAAAAATTTAAAAAAATTAAAAAAAAAAAACTGGCCACAGCCGCCGATGCCGGCGGCGATGGCCGTTGATGGCCGCACTAGGTTGCCGTCTCTTGCCACCTGGTTCCAGGGGAGGCCAGATCGGGCCTCCCCGTTGGGTGGAGGCGGCCAGATCTGACCACCTCCGCCAGATTTGGCCACCGAAAACGGTCGAAGAGGATCGATATTGGTCCCAGACGCCGTTTTCGGCCACGTTTGTCAGGGGAGGAGGCCAGATCTGGCCGCCTCCACCCAACGGGGAGACCTGATTTGGCATCCCCTGGAACCAGGTGGTCGGAGACGGCCACCTGGTGCGGCTATCAACGGCCACCGCCGTCGGCATCGGCGACTGTGGCCAGTTTATTTTTTTAAAATTTTTAATTTTTTTTAAATGTTTAATAATTTTTTTTTAAATTTTTAATATATTTTTTAATTTTTTTATATTTAAAAATTATTTTATAATTTTATTTTAAATTTTTATTTATTAAAGGGCATTTTAGTTATTTCATTTAAAATATTATAAAATAAGTTTGAATTTTGATCCAAGGGTGGGAGACTAGGTTTTTGAAAACTTGCGGGTGGGACTTTGTCCCCGCCTCAAACTATGGGTGGGAAATAGTCCTTTGGCCTTTTCATGTCAACCCTTCATGTCCATATTACGAGAATTCTATTAACTACAAGACTTGTTTTGAGATTAAAAACTATTTTCTGTTCCCTCGTACCTTTAGTCACCTTAGAACATAAAACCTCGGCTCTAATATGAATGATTATAATTCAATTTGAACCTTTCATGATCATAAGACTTTTTATTCAGAAAACCCTAAATAACAAAAGTGACAAAAAGAAATGTCATTGAAAAACATTATTATTATTATTATAGCAAGGTTATTAGGTACGAGTGCTTTACACTTTTTTTTGACAAAGCTTGTGCTTCTCAATCTGTTCCTACTTCTGTTTATAGACAAATGTCATCTCTTCAAGCTATTGAATTGTTGGTCACTAAAGATAAGATTAACTCAAATTAGTTTATCTAGAAACATCCTAAGCATATTATAAGGAATATTTTTTTTTTTACAAAAAATATCTATCTTAACTAAATTTGTGTTGAGAGATAAGTTTTTGTTCTTCTTTGGAAGAGAATCCAATGATCAATTAAGAGTTTAATTTTGATCTAACGTCATTGAAGATCAAATCACACCCCTTAAGTAAGAAGATCATTCTCCTCAACAGTCAAGTTACCTTTTGGATCCTTCCAAATATATAAATCCCTCTGAAATTTTCTAAAACACCCCACTTCTACAGCATTGAATGGAACATATCTGTATACACTAGGGAGGGTGCCAGCTGATAATCACAAGTCATAAACTGCTCAGTCATCAACTTTGAAGGTAGAAAAAGAAGAGAAAACAGTGAACAATCTGAGTCACCCAGCTTTTATCTTGTTCACTCGCTCGGAAAATGGTTCTTCCTTCGATATTTTATTGTCGTGACATTAACAGAGAGAAAAGTTGCAGTGTTTTCCAATAAAAGTCGCAGTTCTAATGATGAATCAGCTACATCTGACTCAATTTTTGACTGTTTCTTAGTGTTTCAAGGAACACTGTTTCGTTAATAAATATGGTGAGGAATTTTTATTTTTTACCGAAAATGTTCCTTTAACTTCATCTCAGTATCTTCTTTTCCAAACTATAATAACAAAGATAAGTTTATTATATGAATACGTGATATTAACTTCACAAGAAGACATATAATAGCGTGCCATATTTATCAACTAAAAGAGGAAAAGTGAGGCAGGATTTCACTTGTACACGGAGATGAATCCATGCAATAAAGAGTTGTAGCAGAAGCTCGAGAAAGTGTTCTTCCAATTGTAAAGCACTTCCTAGAATGACTGAACTATCTTTTTTTCACTTTTCATCCAGCACTCACAAGTTTAGATGCTTTGACTGGCTAATCCTTTCCCAGTTTCGACTCTACGTACTTGCACAACAAGTTTTTTCTTTTCAGGAACGGAACTTCAGCTTCACCACCCACAAGTTTGTACCGAAACCTACAGCTAAACTACAAAAGTGGGTCAAGAAATTCGATTCCAATCACATCAAAGCCCAGGTCAAGGGTGAAATTTTGACGTGCAAGTTAGCTCATCAGTGAGAGTGTCAAGTGACCCACATATCTTATGTACTTAGTAGGAGTTGTCTAATTCGTATTCAATTGCTCCTTTGCTTCTGCGTTTGGGCCCTTGATGTTTCCTTTCGTTCAGTCGTCTTGCTTGTCTACTGAAGTTGCAGAGTCATAAATCTTGTCCGTTCCCATCTCGATTAAATTGTGCATCAGAATTGCACATGTTTTCGATTTCAAGTTTATTGTTTTTATAATAAATTGAAATTGTTTTCGCAGTTATCATTGTTGACTAGTCTTCTTTTATCTCAATTATTTATGCTGTTTTCAGTAGTTTTATTAGACTGACATATAACAGTGCAGTGAAACGTCAAAATAAAGCTTGTACCTTCTCTAAATTGTCACCTGAGACACGAATTAATAATGAAGTGTTAAATATCCAGACCATGATATGTCTACCAGAAATTCAGACTAAAAAAGATGAAGTAAAGAAAAAAAAACGCTAATAACCAAAGTACCCATCAAGATTCACACAGTATGGAGGTCCTTTCGAGCGTATTTTCCTTAATGTTTACTCACTATTCTCAGTCTAACCGCTTATAGTACGTAGATCTTGCTCTGAGTATGTCTAAGAAAAAAAAAAATTATGTGCAAGATTTCAAAGGTGGTTAAGCATAGAACATACTCTGCCCTATATCAATGGATCATCGGATTTTTCATATACCCTAAGCAAATCAATATTGGGTTTTATTTTACCAAGAAGAGAGAGAGTTTGCTTATAGGGGATTTAATAGAGCATAATAAGATATAAAATTTTGATATTCTAAGTCTTTTGTCTTCCTTTGGAAAGAAGACTTTTTATAGCCAAACAAGAATAAAACGAATAACTTAGTTACATCATTGAGTGTTTCATAGGCTTACATGATGTTTTTTCAAAAGCCCACTAATAATATAGTATTTACACAAAATGACACACCTTTTAAATAAATATATTAATTATATAAAATTTTGCCAAAACAAGGTTATATGTAGCATAATTTCAAAGGGATAGAGGAATAGAAATATTGCATCCAGTATCTTCATTATTTTCAATGTATTTGCACACATTTTCTTTCCCGAGATCTATAAGGAACTTTGTCAGTTAAGAGTTATTATATGGATCATGTGAATCAAACAAAAAATGGAGTTGTGGGGACTTTTAAGTCAAACTTTTTGGCATAAGTAAAGGATGATGTGAATTGCAACCATGAAGATAAGGAAGAATCCTGACTATCTTAATTGGTCATGATATCTACATCTTCGTTGAAATGAGACATTTTTTTTTAAGGTTCCTAAGACGCTTCATCTTATGGGGATGATTATATCTCAATTGGAATGATTCTATTCACATTTGCAATTCTATGTTCAAAATTGTTGTACTTTTGTGGATAATCCATGTGATGCTTTTAGAGAATATAGTAAGGATGAACATGTATTTGAATATTAGTTTGAAAAATCACTTCTTAATGGTGTGACAGGACTCGAGTTCTTGTAAAGAATAAAATTGAATAATATGATCTTGGTGATTTGTAAAGGGATTGGTGTTCCAATTGACATTGGAAAAATGTTGAAATCCACCAATGTAAGGGATAGAACCATTTTAAAAAAAAATTTGGAAAGGAACAGATCATGAGACTTAAAGGTTTTTTGGATTTATTTGAGCCAAATAATCATGACAAGAATTGGGAATTCTATGACTATAGTAAATTAACTAAAAATATACCAAAGAAACCATAAAGAATCTCATGCCAATTTTCAATAAATATTGTTAAAGGAGAATAAAGTCATGAAAGGATAATTGAGGTGAACTCATAATTTTCCTAAGATGTAAGGATCTGTCTTGGTAGATGGCCAAAAACTTAGGAGGAAGTCTTGGAAATGAGTACATCATAGAGATAATGGGTATGGAAGAAGTGATACAAAGAGAAAAGATATGAAAAATGGGGGCTTTAGCTTTAGGGTGACTTAAGAAACTGGGGATAATGTTATGGTGTCCCTTTATATGTTGAACCTTGAAGGAATATTGTGAAAGCCATTAAGACCAATGTGCCAATTGCATATATGGCAGGCTTTTTCTTTTAACTCAAATATTTTTGGAAAAGTTGTCATATCTATTTTCACAATGAAATGATGGTCTATGAGATGAAATTCAAACTTTTCAATATCTCGTTTTACTGTCAAAATTTCTCTAAAGGTAGAATGGTAATTCTACTTGGATGGTTTAAATTATCCACTCTTGTAACCATATAATTTTCAAACTCCATGTATTTCTGCTATGAGAATTGTTGACCAAAAATCTTTGCTCGCATTAGATTGGAGTATCCTGGTACCATTAGGAGAATGTTTAATAGGGTCAAGTTTGGAACAAGGACTTTCAAAGCCTGAATTACTTTGGTTTGAGAGGTAGACCAAATTGGGGGGTTTTTCCTTAGTATAAGATATAAAGGCTTGGCTAGGTTATTAAGGTTAGGAACAAATACAGAGACATAATTAACTATAACTAATAATTGTTAAACTTTGTTGTGAGGTGTGAATATGGGAATCAACAACTAAGGAATTATATGGAATTCCTTTTGAAATCTTTATCCCAAGGAATTCCTTTTGAAATCTTCATCTCAAGGAATTCTACAGAATCAATACCTAAGATCATCTTTTTCTCAGAAAGCATTATTCCATATTTTTTTGAAAATATCATGAAAGTTTTTAGAGAAGCTTGAGATGTTTCACTTCTATCTCAAATCTAAAAAAGAGACTTTTTATAGCCAAACATGGATAAAATAGTGTGTCATGACAGACAAGCTTGTATGATGTTTTTTCAAAAGCAAATTTAAAATCTAACTAATAGTACACTCTTTTTGAAAAAATAACACTCCCTTTAATAATACATATTAATTATATAAACTTTTGACAAATCAAGGTTTTACGTGACACAATCTCTCAATAGGATACAAGGGATGAACCATTAGATTTGATGTCTTCATTTTTTCAATGTATTTGTGCACATTTTCTTTCTAAAGATCTTCAAGAAACTTTGCTAGCTAGAAGTCATCATATGGATCTTGTGAATCAAGGAAAAACTTATAGAGCTATGATAACTCCTGAGTCAAACTTCTTGGCATAGTAAAGGATGCCATGGATTGTAGCCATGAAGATAACAATGAATCCTAACTATATTGGCTAGTCAAGATATTTGCAAGTTCATTGAAATGGGAAATTCTTTTTTTAGGCTAAGGCAATTGGGCGTTTATAATGAGATAAAACATGTCCTTATCTTGATTTAACTGTTGCCGATATTTATGGCAAAAAGTTTTCCCAAAGGACTTCATTTTGTAGGGATGACCATATCTCAACTGGAATGATTCCATTTACCTCTGCAATTCTTCGTTCAAAATTCTTATACTCTTATAAATAAACCATACAATTCTTCTGGAGACTATAGTAAGGATGGGCATATATTGTACTATTACGAATATCAATTTGGGAAATTCTTTCTTGATGGTGTGACAAGACTTAAGCTTTCTTAGTGAAGAATAAAATTGAAAATTGTGATCTTAGTGATCTATGAAGGGATTGGTATTCTAATAGACATCGAGACAATGTTGAAATCCATTAATGCAAGGGATAAAACCATTTTAGGAAAATTTGGAAAAAAATAGATTCTGGGACTAGAGGATTTGTCTAGGCTTTTTTGAGCCAATTAATCATGGTAGGAATTGGGAATTTTATGAAAGAAACCATAAAAAATCCCATGTTAGTTCTTTATATATATTGGTGAAGGATAATAAAGTCATAAAAGGATAATTGGGGTGAACTCCAAATTGTCATAAGATGTAAGGACTTGTCTTAACAATGACTTTGGACTAACGAAATAACATTAAATGGTGAAATCTTGTTGTGAGCATTAATGAGGGTAGGTTTGGAATAAGGGCTTTCAATGCCTATATTGCTTCGGTTTGAGAGGTCGACCAAATTAGGTAATTTTTTCTTAGCATGAGATATAAAGGCTTAGTGAGGTTATTGAGGGTGGAAACAAATTTAGAGCCATAATTAACAATGCTTAAGAATTGTTGAACTTGTTTCGTCGTGAGGTATGAATCTGGAAACTCTAATAAATGAGCAGTGATATGAGCTTGGGGAACATAAATTCCTTTTAAAATCTTCATTCCAGGGAATTCTATAGAATCAATACTTAAGATCATCTTCATCTCAAGAAAGCATTATTCCATATTCTTCAACAATGTCATGAAATTGTTGGAGAAGCTTGATACGATTTGCTTCTGTTTAGGAAAATAATAAGATATTATCAATGTAAATTAAGGCATTTTCGAGAAAAAGTTGAAAAAATAATTATCAATATGCTTATGAATTTTAAAACACAATTAGTGGTGGCTATGAACCAAATCGAACTAAGTCTCCTATTTGACTTGAGTTTATTTCGAATGATAAATGGTTTGGTTCAGGTTAGTTCAATTAAAGTTTGACTCGAATTTATAATTTAAATTTGTGGTTCGAGTTATAACTTATTTTTAAAACTTAGATATGTGGTTTAAATTTATAATTCATTTACACAACGATATTGTTTTATTAATAAATCACGAATTCGAGTTATAAATCTAAATCACAAACTTGAACTATAAACTCGAACCAAATTTGAATCACAGAATCACATCACAAATCAGAATCATAAATTTGAATCAAATCAAGATAGACTCTTTCTAGCTTTTAAAAACAAGTCTAGTCTCTTCACTCAAATATAGTTTAAATTTGAATCAAATAAATTTGAATCGAGTCATACCAAACAAATTGACTTTGAAACTGAGTTGACTCGTTTTGAATCCAACCCTAAAGACAAAAACAACTACCTAAGTATATAAATGAAAAAAATGATCTTATAAATTCTTTAATAAGAAAACCAATTCATGTATTAAAAAAAAAAGTAAAGATGTAAATGTAAAGTTTTATGCAGACCTTTTAATATTAATTAAAAATGTTAGTGAAATAAACTTAAAGGTGGGACTCATTATAAATTATAGAAACCCAATAGAAATAGTGTACAATCGAGACATCAACATGCCAAGTTAGGCATGATTCCATCTGACCGTTAGATCGAAACCTCTAAACTCATGGGTTTTTAGATTGAACATATTTAAAAACAATTTTAAGTTTCAAATACAACCCATGCCCTTCAGGTTGTGGCCCTATAGGCCTTTATCGGTCTATAAGATTAGTTTATAATTTAATATATTTTTAAATATAAGATAATAAAATAAAAATAAAAATAATTAAATTCAAGTTCTCGTAAAATGAATTAAACTCAAATCATTTTAGGTATTTAAAATCAAATTAACTCAAATTGAATTAAAAATAAAGTTGATTTTAAATAATATTCAAATCTCAATTCATTTGACTTTGATGTGGCTCTTTTATTTGAGTTAATTTCGATTTGAACCCTTTTCGGATACGGTCTAAATCGGATTCAGTGCTAAGGACTGAACAGCACTTTCTAAATAAATGTATTAAATGGTCCGTCTCAGAAGCTCTCCACTCAATTGTTCTCTAGCATATTTCCTTAAAATCTAAAGCTATTTGAGAAGAGGCAGGCAAACCCGAGAATTTTCTGCGCTCGAATTTGCAGGTGGAGCAAAATAAGACAAATTTTTTTTTAAAGATAAATAATCAACTTGAAAGATGGCTGATTACGAACTCAACGGTGAAGACGTCGACAACAACAATAATTACGCTTTTGATTACTCCCCGCAGCCTCGTGCTACTGATGATTATAGCGACTCGAAGTCTCTGGTATTCATTTTTTTCTCAGTCACATTACATGTGTACAATCTATTTGATTTGTTTTGCTAATTGCTTCAACTTTTTATTTTGTTTCCAAATGTTAGATAACTGTTGTTTTGATGCGTTGAATTCTGGTTTTTTTTATTGGTTCTGGATCTGATTGAGGGTTTTGATAAGATGAGAATGCTTTTGTTACAGATTGAATCTTCGTTTTGTCGTAGGGTTCATGACAACTCAGGTGTCCGTCCTCTCGTACTGAAGTAGGTTTTATTTTTTATATTCAAGTTCGGATTAATATATAACAACGTTAAATGTGTTTTGTTGATTTCACTTGTATGAAACATTTTACGTGGAGCTAATAACAAATTAGTTAATTACAACCGAGCCATGTGAAAGATACATTACGGGTTAATTTATGCAGCTTCTTATGTCATGTCAGTCGCTAGGAATTTATCATTGTCTGGGATTCTGTTTGCTTTACTATTTGTTTAACTTTGACGTAATGTGTTTAACTATTTATCTGGGCTATTTTATCATTTCAACCTATGCTTTACAATTTCTCTGTTTAATCATCTGAGATTAACACATCAAGCTACTTTAACAGAGTTTCATTTATGTACCCTATAGGAGTTACTTACATTAGACCATTTTAGGAAATAGGTTCATTTATATACTTTTAGGATTGTAATTATCCGGTAATTTCTTACTAACTAGTTTTTAATGCAATTTGTCCATTTGCAGCATGGATCTTGTGATCTTGAAAGAGATGCTTCAAGAAGCAGAGAAAAGGAAGGAGAAAAAGGTCATGATAAGGAGAGGGACAGTGACCGGGATAGGGGTCGGCATCATGACAGGGACAGGGATGAGGAGAGCAGCAAAGAGAGGGACAGGGACAGAGATAGGGATAGGGAAAAGGAGAAAGAAAAGATTAGTGATCGTCATCACAGAGATTGACAAAGGGACCACAGTAGAGAACGCAGTGAGAGGAGGGATAGAGATGATGATGATGATTATCACCGAAGTTGAGGTTATGACAGGTATTAGAAAACAGAGTAATCTTGTAAGTTCATTTTGTATTCTAGACATTTTTGACGTTCAAATTAGTTCCATATCTTTAGTTGATAGTTTTTATTTGTAGGTGGAGAGATTATGACAGAGACAGAGAAAGCAGGCACAGACGCTTGATCTTGCGGTAGATCTGAGCACAAATCAAGGTCACGTTCTCGCTCACATTCAAAGAGGTGGTTAATAAGGAAGATGTTATTAAGCATGGATGATATTAGCTTTCATATTCATTTTTTTTCACAGTTGTGATGATATTTGATATATTATTTTCATTTTCAGTCTTCTGTTTTAGGGGTGGTGTAGTTTTCTTTTCTGTAATGTTGGCTAGGTTATGGTGATAATAGTATTACACGTGGTCTCTTTTCTTTCTTTTCCCATCAGTTTAGCATTGTTTTATTGTTGATATACTGACTACATTCACTTATAGCAAAAGGATTAGTGGATTTGACATGGCATCTCCTGATTCTGCAATGTTAGCTGCTGTTGCTGCTGTTGCTGCGGCAGGTATATGCAGCATCCTATATACTTAAGATTGTTATTCTTTTAACTGTTATTTTTTGGTTTTGGTTGATCTAGTGTGGAAAGTATGTACAAAATAACATGGTGGGATTTTGGTAAGCTTTTTTTTCTTTCACTTTGTTCATCATATATAGCCTATTGAAGTTTTGGTCTTTGGATGGGCTCAACTATTATTTTTATATTTTAATTAGTTAATTAATTCTGGAACTGACAGATTTTTGGTTTTTTTGTTGTGTTTGGTGTTTGTTTTGTATGTTTCTATATCTTGTCTTTGTTGTAAGAAGGCAATATTGGGCTACTTGTCCCACTGTGTTGACAATGGGTGTGAGCCGACTTCTGTAGCTTTAATATACAAGAAGGAATCAATGCACTGGTTTGGTGGGTCTTGTCCATCTTCAGTCTTGCCCTTTTTTTTTTGTCATGCAAATATTTCCTTTGAAACTTGTATATGATGTATTTCTTTCATCTATTTTGGTAAATATATTGTGAGAGGTTAAGAAATTCTTAGTGAAATGGGTTTCCTGGGAAAATGTGCTGTAGAAGTCTTTTCCAGTCTTTTAATTGCAATAGAGTAAGATGATTCACGTCCGCACTCTGATTTGGAGACTAATAACCTTTTCAGGTCAAATTCCTGGGACTAATCCAGCCATTCCTGGAATGCTCCCAAACATGTTCTAAATGGCAACTGGTCAGGTATGTGTTTGCTACTATGGAAGGTGTATAATCGAGAATGCTTTTTCATTTCTTATAAATTAATTTTTTGGCCATTTTCTTTTTGTGCAGCAGTTTGGTGCTCTTCCTGTTATGCCAGTTCAGGCAATGACACAGCAGGTTTGTTTGATTTCTGCATACTCTACAATCAATTACTCAAAATTTTATTTTTAACCTGTATGATTTGCTTTCTCTTTCAGGCTACCAGGCATGCTAGGTGAGTATATGTTGGAGGACTTTCCCCTACAGCGAATGAACAGGTTTGACATATAACCAAAATGTTTGCCATCTTTGATGTCCCTTTTATTTATGACCATTCATATTCGACCACAGTCAGTTGCTACTTTCTTTAGTGAAGTTATGGCTGCAATTGGAGGGAACACAGCTTGTCCAGGTGTGTTGTTGTGTTACGTGTACTTATGTGTGAGTATTGCTTGTTTTAGATAGTTGATTGACTTATGCATATTGGTTCTGCTCAGGGGATGCCGTTGTTAATGTTTACATAAACCATGAAAAGAAGTTCGCTTTTGTTGAGATGAGATCTGTTGAGGAAGCCAGTAATGTTATGGCTTTAGATGGCATTATTTTTGAGGTTCTTTTCTTTTCAGTTCTGTTGGTTTTCTTTAATTCCTCTTGGATCTGGAGCAACTTCTCTTTGATCTGTGCAATTAACTATTCTGAAGTAGGCTGTTACTGTGTACTGAGTCCACTGACATGTTAAATTTGCAGGGGGCCCCTGTCAAGGTAAGGAGGCCCAGTGATTATAACCTGTCTCTCGTTGCAACACTTGGTCCCGGCCAGCCAAATCCCAATCTTAATCTGGCTGCTGTTGGTCTAACTCCAGGTTCTGCTGGTGGGCTTGAGGGCCCAGACCGCATTTTTGTTGGTGGACTTCCCTATTATTTCACAGAATCGCAGATTAGGGAGTTGTTGGAATCTTTTTGGCCCTTGCATGGTTTTGATCTAGTTAAAGATAGAGAAACAGGAAATTCTAAAAGCTATGCTTTTTGTGTTTATCAAGATCTTTTGGTTACGGGCATTGCATGTGCTGCCCTGAATAGGATAAAAATAGGTGATAAGACTCTCACTGTTAGGCGTGCGAACCAGGGTGCTAACCAATCTGAACCTGAGCAAGAGAGTGTATTATTACATGCTCAGCAGCAGCTAGCATTGCAGGTAACAATTTAGAGTTTATTCTGATCTTGTCTGCATTTTTTTTCTTTTGGATGGAAAATAAAACTTCAAGATGTCATTCTATCCCAACTATCTTGGTAATTATTTTTCATATCGCTTATTATTCTATTTCTTTCTTAAGTAATTAGTATGATCTATAATTTATCTATTGTTTCCATATCCTATTAATTAACATTTATATCCGTATCATTCTAATTCCTAGTTTGTTAAGTAGTTAGTGTGATTTGTAGGTTAATTTATTGTTTCTTTTTCTTGTGCAGAGGCTTATGTTACAACCTGGTGCAGTTCCCACCAAGGTTATGTGTTTAACTCAAGTAGTTACTGTAGATGAGCTCAAAGATGATGAGGAGTATGAAGATATTTTAGAAGACATGAGAACAGGAGGGAAATTTGGTAAGTCTCTCAGAGTTTGTTTCATATTTGGCCCCTTTCTACCTTGTGAATGTTCTTATTTGTTAATTTTCTTTATTTTCTTTTTCTTGTGTATATGTCTGTTTCACAGCCTTTCGTAGTCCCACATTCTGCTATAAAGAATCAGGCCCAAGATGCACAGATAGAGACTCCATAACCTTCAATTTGTTAATTTTGTCTTCACCTTTATATGTTTTTCTAACAATGTTTAAAGTTTGTGTCCATTCCAAAATTTTCAAACTTGATAAGCAGGTGCATTGTTGAATGTTGTCCTTCCACGCCCAAGCCCCAATGGTGAACTTCTACCTGGAGTTGGAAAGGTATAATGTTTATTTGTGGCTTACTATTACTGTTAAAAGGTCTTCTTTTAGTACTTTGAGGTTAAATATATCATCGTATGTCTTTCCACACTGACATTGCCTTGCAAATACATGAAACATGTTAAAGAACCAAAAATCTCTTGCCCAAATGTAAGTGCTCATGGATGGACATGATTTTGTGGTGTTGGCATTCTTGTTTCTTTTCACCAACCTTGCTGTGGTGATTGTAGGAATCCATGGTGCTGAGTATAATTCTCCTGTTCATTCCAGGTATTCCTGGAGTATGCAGATGTTGATGGTGGTTCAAAAGCTCGGACGGCCATGAATGGAGGAAAATTTGGTGGGAATTAAGTGGTTGCTGTGTTTTACCCAGAATACAAGTTTGCGCAGGGGGATTATAACTGATGATAATTTTCTTCTGAAAATTGCTGCCCTGACATTCAGTGATTAGGTGTAATTAGTATTAGATGGGTTTGCAAGGACCATTTTGAGAGCTTTTGGTTTTACGTTGTTAGTACTTCTAATTGTTTCCTCGAGGGTCATTATTAATATTGTTCAGTAGGTGAATGTGGTCCAACATAAATCTAATAACGATTTTGCTGGATTTGAACAGTGTAAATTTTATTTTCACTAAATTTTATATAGGAATTGCTGGCATCTGATGATTATTCCTTCCATTGCTTGATGCCCGGTCGATGCTGTCGAAAAATTTTATAATGTAATTATGTTTAAGATTAGGGTTATTTTGTTATTTTAATTAGATTATTTTATTAAAAAGATTTTTATATTAATTTATTTAGATATTTTAATTAGGTAAAGATTGATTTAATTATTTTATTTAGTAATTTTAATTAGATAATGATTTAAATTCTTGATGGGACAAGTGTTTAATAGTTTATGTAAGAGATATTAAAAATTCAAATATTATTTAAATATTATTAAATATACTTGAAGAATATTATATTTTTTTTTAATATTGTATTTCAAAAGTTGATGTTGATTGTTCTTTTGCGTATACTTCGTGTCTGACATCACTAATTTTTGTTCTTCGGTTATAAGCCCGGCGTCTATCAATGGGCAAAAATCTCTTTCATTCATTTTAACATAAGAAGTCTATCTTCTATTATTTTCATCGTTCTTGACAATATGACTTCATCTCCTCACAATCTTCATTAACAGCAACAACCGTATCAAAACTAATTTAGGATACGGCCAAAGGACTTACTTCCACCTATACCTTGAGACGGGATAGAATTCCATCCGTTATGTTTCAAAATTTCAGTCTTTTACCTTTGAATTATTTTTTATGATTTTTATAATAAAATTATTAAAATATCTTTTTAAAAAATAAAAATTTATAATAAAATTATAAAATAATTTTTAAATATAAATAATATTAAAAAAATTTAAAAAAAATAAAACAACCACCGTCGTCAGTTTCGATAACGATGAACATTGATAACGGAGCCATATGATCGAAAATGACCACCTAGTTCTAGCCTACCTGTTCGGTGGAGATGACCAATTCTGGTCACTTTCGCCAAAAGCAAAGGTCGAAAACAGTCAGTGGGACCAAAGTTGACCCTTTCTAACTGTTTATTCTAGCGGAGGTAACCAGATTTGGTCGCCTCTACCGAACGGGGAGACCAGATTTGGTCTCCCCTAAAACTAGATAATCGAAAATGGCCACCTGGCTCCGTTATACCGAACGGAGAGCTAGATTTGGTCTCCCCTGAAACTAGTTAATCGAAAATGATCATCTGGCTCTGTTATCAGTGGCCACCACCGTCGACATCCACGGTGGTGACTGCTTTACTTTTTTTAATTTTTTAATTTTATATTTATATAAATTTATTTTATTATTTTATAAAATTTTAATCTTAAAAAAACAAAATTGTCAATGATTGCTATTTATTATTATATTTAATATTAAATTTGGTAAAAGAGTAGGAGACTAGAATTTTGAAACCTGACGGGTGGGATCTATTCCCGCCTCAAACTATGGGTGGGAATAAGTCCTTTGGCCTTTAGGATACATATTCTATTTTGGTCCATTGATTAAATGTGGTGATTAATTTCAGCTTCATAAGCTCAACACATCTAAGCCTCTGGTTTGAGAAGTTAAGGTAATTTTTTAAAGTGTTAATGTAACCTTTTTTGTCTGTCTGCCATTGAGTTTGTTATTGATTGTGCAGTTAATATTCTAAAAGAGAAATGCCATTGATACTGTCTTTGCTCCTATATTTTCCATTGTTATTCTCTCATCCTCTAGCAGATTGCATAGAAGATGTATTTCCCATTTTTTACTAAATTATCCCAAGTTTTTCACCTTGGCTCTTGTATATTTGCCAAGAAAAGAGCAAGAGAGTGGGAAAAAAAATGTTCCCAGCATTTTTTTCTCTTCCTAAATTTTCCTTGAATATGAGCTGAATAATTTTGGTTTTCAGGTAACTGAAGGAAAAGCTTTGATAGTCAGATTTGGTCATTGGTGTTCATGTTAGTTTGCTTTCCTTGCCATCTTTGTCCTTTCTTTCCTCATTTTGTTCATGTCTGTGGCAACAGTGTTAATCCACAGTTTGCAAGACATTGGCAAGCCTATTAGCATAGGATTTGGTATCTAAAGCAGTTCCAGACAAAATAATCCCAAGTAAGTGTTTGATCTGATAACCTCAGTTTAGTGTTATCATCTGGTTTAATTGTAAAGAACATAATTTTATAATCTGGCGAATAGGTTGCTAGTTATTTAGGCAGTTCTGGTATGTCTTATTGGGTGCATGTTTCCTGATGTTTGAAGATGGATTTGCTATACTACAGTAAAATTATTAAAGAGTTAAATGATTAAATGGGTTTTTTATTTGAACAAAAGGAAGCCTAAGTTAGCAGTCATTGTCAGCCCAGTTGCAAAATCTCTTAGTCCCCATGCTCTTGTTCCTGACTTGACAAGACATAGCCATTTCCAGGCAGAAGAACTATTTTCTTATTTCCTCATTTTTTTTTCCCATGCTTATCTAACTTCTTCTATATCTTTTCACCGAAAGCATTGGAAACAGATATCATTCTCTGCACCATTGCTTCAACAAAATTCTTCATAAAAAGATTTTCTTTCTTCACATGCATGAATAAAATGAGATTTATTTAAATTTACTGTCAACTGCGTCTATTGTCTACATCATGGATGTCTTTTCCTGATAGTAGCTATAATAAGAGTCTAGCTTAATGTTCATCTTTGTCTTCAAGCATCTTTCTTGTTGGCTTTCAACTCTGGATGTCCTGAAAGTACCACAGTTGGAGGTTCTAAATTTGAGTGAGGTCTTCCTTGAAAGCATGGCTTGTCACATCCCAAATACCATTTATTACACTTTACATAATTATTTGAAATTATTACACGTTTAAAATGAAATATTAATTATCCTAATCAAGTTGGGTATCTTCAAGAATACTTCACATACTCTTTATTTTTCATTAATCAATGAGTCACAAGAGAATTTCCTTTACCTTCACACTAGTCATATTGATTGAACAAATCATATTTTCATACTTAGAACGGTTTAATTCATTTTAGCAAGTGCATTAAGAAGTTGATGATCTAATACAACATTCTACCTAGTATTTCTTTCTATTTCATCACGTGAATTTTATAGGAAACTATGATTTGTCCAATCATCTACTAGTGAAAGAAAGTTTGCTAATTTGATCTCCCAGGTGTTGGATGGTTCCACTTGATGTCTAGTAATTTGGCCTACATAAATATGGATAATCAGTTAATTAGATTAGACTGTCTTCTTCGGTGATTTAGAACCAAATAATTGATGGAACTTTTTGTAGTACTTTCATATGCCATGCTTTTCTTCTCTTTAATCCTGTATTTTGTTGGGTGTTCAAGCTGAAATTGAAATTTCCTCCATTTCTTGCATCACTCAATTGGGTTGAAACCATGCTGCTTTATCACTTTCCTCTCCCAAAACAATATTGCTTGTGGAGTAAGCTTAGTTTTAGGTTGTTCATAGTTCTAATGTTGAGAGTCTGAAACTTCAGTGCTATGACTTTCCTGCTCCATTAACATTTGTCTAATTGCATTCGCAAAATTTGGCACCCAGTGCCCATGTATGTTCATATAGCATTATGCTTTACCAAGTCATTGTTTCTGAGATTAGGAAAGAGATGAGATTATAGATAGCTAGCGTTTAACCTTCATCACTTCCCCTAGTGCATGCATCAACTTGAGCAGGCCAACTAAGTTTAATCCAAATGTCAATATCAGGGAAGCAGAGATTCCTTCACATCATGCCAAAGATAAAGCAGAGGCATATAGCCAAAGAGAAAGGATTACATCTAATTGTAGAGACGGCTTAAAACAAGAGGGCCAAGAAGTTGGGAAAGGAAGGAGAATAACTAATCACCCTCCTAGATTTATGTTTAACCCTTTAATGATATTGACTAACAAACTTCACAATCCTCTGCACAATGTTTAGGTTTCACGTTCAGCTTAGCAAGACATTAGGCAATCTTTGATGTTTACCTAACAGCATGGAGCCTTGTGCTCAACCCACATAGGTCCCTCCCTCTGCTAATTTGGCTATGTCTTCCTCTTTTCACATTGCTTAAAGTTCTAAACAAAGAGCTAATGACTTGAAATCGTTTTTCATACTTTTTTTCAGTTATATGTTTCTGTTGGAACTGGATCCCTGGAATGCTAGGAGGTTCTCTACCACCTGCCTTTGTCCTGTGTAGTGTGTACCACATAAAAAGCAGACTCTGGTGGGGTTTGCCCAGCCCCTTTCATCCCAGCCACTCATCACAAGTCATCCCAGCCACTCATCACAAGTATCCAAAATGATATAGATACACACGTGTCGACATATTAGTGCAGCTGACATCAGTGTGTGCATAATGCATCACGATTTATGCAGTATCACAGGCATCGTAGATAGGATGGTCAGAAGATGGCCACTGAAGATTCCTCTCTTTGTATTTACTTGGTTCATATAGTAGAAGATAAATCTGAATTCTTAACTTGTATATAATGGTCATGTGCAGCAATAGTAATAAAATCTTAGCTTGTATCAGATTCAGTGAAGCCTAAACAGCAACTCAAAGATACGGCTGGCTCAGGGCATAATCCATTAAAGTCTATGTTTCCTGAAAAAAAAGGTTTTATATATTCACATAATTAGGAGATTATCAAAATAGTTATGGTTTAAAATTGCAGATATTTTTTAAACGACTCTTTCCACCGAATAAATAATAAATCGAAGAACTACAAAGACACATGATTTCTATAAGTTGACTGAGAACATGGGTTTTTTGAACCCAACTAAAATTTTTTCATCTTTTGTTGGCTTTTATCTTCATATCTTTCATAAAAAAGATCCGTCTACTTTTGTCATGCTCTTTAGTAATTCGTCTTCTTTCACTCAATATAGCAGACAAATATTAATTTCTCTCAACTTCAATATCCATGTGCAAGAGATTAAAGCTTAGAAGTGTTTGGGGGAAAAAAAAAGACTTCATTTAAAAAGGAAAATTCGTAAGAAGCGGGCAAGGATATTTCTTTTATGCCATTCATTTTTTTTTTTTCCCTCATGCTTTATCTGACTTCTATATATACCTTTTCACCTAAAGGATTGGAAACAAATCTCATTCTCTACACGGATCTTCTATAGCTTCAACAAAATTCTGCATAGAAAGGTTTTCTTCCTTCACATGCATGAATAAAAAGGATTTATTTAAATTTATTGTCAACTATGTCTATTGTCTACATCATGGATGCCTTTTCCTGCTTGTAGTTATGATAAGAGTCTAGCTAAATTTTCTTTTTAATCTTCAAACTTTTTTGTTTTTTCATCCTGGAAAGATCAATGTTCTTGATTTTACTGTGTTTAATTCTGCAGTCCGATTAGAATTTCCTGAATTGAGTTTCTAGCAAGAAAGTTACGAAATACAAGGTAAAATTTTTCATCTCACT
Organism: Anacardium occidentale; assembly: GCA_026122585.1. Classification (NCBI taxonomy): domain Eukaryota; kingdom Viridiplantae; phylum Streptophyta; class Magnoliopsida; order Sapindales; family Anacardiaceae; genus Anacardium; species Anacardium occidentale. The sequence goes on along the minus strand of JAJEJH010000038.1, from coordinate 348,517 downwards.
GGTTAATTTAAAACTGAACGACTTTACACATAGTTAAACTCAATGAATGATGAAACAGTGAACTCCAAATCCAAAGTTTTCTGGACACCCGGACCAGTTATTATTGGTGCTGGACCCTCTGGGCTAGCTGTTTCAGCATGCCTTAAACAAAGGGGAATACCCTCTTTGATTCTTGAAAAAGAGAGCTGCATAGGGTCTCTATGGAAGCTAAAAACATATGACCCTCTACAGCTTCACCTCCCCAAGAAATTTTGCCAGCTTCCTTATGTTAAATTCCCTTGTGAATACCCAATATACCCAACAAAACAGCAGTTCATAAGTTACCTGGAGGATTACGCTAGCTACTTCTCGATCAACCCCATGCTGGGCCAGGAGGTTCAGTGGGCTAACTACGAAGAAACAAAAAACTGCTGGCGGGTGAAGACTAACGAGCACGAGTACAGGTGCCGGTGGCTCATTGTAGCAACTGGAGAAAATGCAGAACCTGTGATGCCAAGAATTCCCGGAGTATCAGAGTTTCAGGGAACACTATTTCACACCAGTGCATACAAGGATGGAGCTTCATTCAGAGGAAAGAAAGCTCTGGTAGTGGGTTGTGGTAATTCAGGCATGGAGATAAGTTTGGATTTATGCAAGAATGGTGCTAATGTTTCTATAGTCGTAAGAGATAAGGTGAATTCATCCTCTCTGCATTTCCTCTGCTACTTCTGTTTTAATCAGTTATTACCTAGCATGGCATGAACTGGTGTATCTACCAAACTATAATAACTTCATGGTATTAAATTTAACTTTCCGAGATCAGTTCTTGAAAATCTTTTCTTGTGATTCATGAATAAATCTTTCACTTTTTGCCTCTTGTAGTTCCATATATTACCTAAACAGGTCCTGGGAAACTCAACCTTTGCTCTTTCAATGTGGCTGTTAAAGTGGTTTCCTGTAGAAGCAGTTGACTGGTTCCTACTTCTCTGTTCGCGACTAATCATTGGAGATACAGATCAAAGTGGGATCAGAAGGCCCGAAATTGGACCCCTGAAGCTAAAGAATTCTGTAGGAAAAACCCCAGTTCTTGATGATGGAGCTTTTGCAAAAATTAAGTCTGGTGAAATCAAGGTCAAAACAACTTTAATTATCTTCCGAAAGCTCCTATGAAAGTATATGTATATGACCAAAAAGATCATATTTCTACAGTCAAGCCCTCAATAAATGTCATCTATGACAAAACAAAAAGTTAAAACAATTACTTGTTTTTGGCTTTTTGTACATAAGAAGCATAAACCAATTCGTTAAGAGCTCTATTTTCATGTCTGATATTTTTTGCTTTTATGGGAGCACACAGGTGGTTAATGGCATTCGGAAATTCACAGCCGATGGTGCTGAGTTTGCTGATGGAAGGCTGGAGGATTTCGATGTGGTAATTCTTGCAACTGGTTACAAAAACAATACCACATCATGGCTTCAGGTATGGGCCGCTTATTTTAAGATTTACAACATAGCAGAAGTTTTTTATATGTAACCATCTTAATTAAAACTTTTTTGCAACCGAAAGGAGACAAACTTCTTTAATCAGAAGGGTGGTCATCGTGAAGGGTCACAACCCAGCAATTGGAAAGGCGAAAATGGAGTGTACAGAGTGGGTTTCACCTCTCAGGGTTTGCTGGGAGCTTCCATAGATGCACACAAAGTAGCAGATGACATATCGCAGCAATGGAACTCCACAACAGAGAAACTCTGTGTTGATGCTTAACTAAGCACTTCCTTTCTATGTATCAAAGTAAGGATGGAAGAGGAAAAAAATATGCTTTTAGAGCTTAAAAAAAATAACTTGGAGATTTCTCTAAGACTGCATAATTCACTAGAATCAGTGACAGGTATCAGACTTGTGTATCATAGAGTTAATGTCATGGGAATATGAAAGTTGAAAGTTCATATTCATCTTAAAGATAGATCTCTTCCCTTGAAATATCTTAGAAAATTATAACAGAGTCCATGTGAAAAACCCAATTCACATGGTTAAATTTCTGGAACTGTAGAGGCACTAAATGAAACAGTTGTAGCTTTGAAGTACTAACTAGTTCTTTAAAGTCTCCACTAGAACAAGTCTGGTCCCCTCCCACCATAAATATGAAATCTGCAAGAACACTGAGAAAGATTGTCATGACCTTCCAAGCTCAATGGTCCAGCCAATACCTTCTGCAAATAATTGCAAGGCCCACACTCCGGGCTTTGCGGAAATTCTTTATGCCTTTTTGTAGTCAAGTCGTAATCGCCTCTTCCTTTTGATACTGATACTTACTCATTCACCTCTTCGTCATTGCTGGATTCGAGTTGAACTGTTCAAGCTCAAATCATTGCTTGAATCAAATGAACTAAATTTGAGTACAAATAGGATCAACGTCTCAAGTTAAGGATTAAACTTGTTTTTATATACAGGTTAATTCGAATGTTTAAGTTGGAACTCGACTCGAATCAAGTCCAAAATTACATTGCTTTCAAACCGTCTGTAAAATTACTACTAGCCATATTTCCCGTTTGTGCTAATTGAAGAAAAAATATAGAGATCTCTTTGAGAAGCATGTGACCACGTCCAAACCTAATGAAGTGCAGAGTTGCGTGCCAAGTAAGAAATCTTTTATCGTTGTCAAAAGCAGAAACTTCCAAGGGTGGCAATAAAAAATTTAGCTGGGAAACTGTTGAAAATGTAGTAGAAATTGGAGAAGAAGAAAAAAATATAATAGGAGGAACACTGAGCTAAAGGATAATTATTTTTGCTTTTCTCTGAGGTGCAAAGGATTGATTGCGGTTATCTTCCAAGAATACTCAAAAAATGCGTGAAGGGAATGTCTCAGCCATGCAAGTCCATTAGAAGCGAGCTTGGGTGCATACTGCTGCCAATACGACCAAAGAAAGGAATACCTTCGGGACCTGCCTTGCTTATCCCAGTGGTGAAACAATGAGATCACTCATATAGCATGTCTTTTTAGTGGAAGAAAGGCACTTAATCATTGCTTAAAGGAGTGACCATTTCAGGACTGAAGATGACAAACTTGAACACAATAATGTAATCTCGTTGCAGATCTTGTTTTTTTCACTCCAATTTCTTTTTGTGGTAATCCATCACTAACTATAGAAATCAACTTTCTCATTTAATAGAAAACGCACTTGGAGTATGATAATAAAACCAGAGAGCACGCCAAATTTACGTGGAAAACTCTTCATAATGTGAGTAGATGAAAAAGCCACAAGAGAGCAATATTTTATTATATCAAATGAAGTTTACAATTGAAAGTTTTACTCAACGCCACTAGAATCACCAATAACATCTTCCAAAGAGAACATGAATATATATATAAATACAACAACACGATGGAAGAAACATGAAGTTTTCTTCTCACAACCAATCGGACTCCTATTTGTTATCCACACTTGAAGATTATTCTAGATTCCGATTGAAAATCCATGAGGAGAAAGATAAACTCACAACCATCTCCAAGGTTCTACTAGAAGTATAGGAGAAATACTCAATCCACCTACAAAATATGTATAAGAAGAATATGGTAAGAGAGTGGGAGAAAACTCACTTGGGTTTAACTATCCTAAAAATCCTCTTCCCTTTGGCGACTGTTTCTTCTTTCTTTTTACCATTAAAAGCCCTTATTGCTATAGGTTTTTTTTTTATTTTTCTTTCTCTCATGTCTCTTCTGATTTGACATGTTCTCTATGTAATTCTTCTGCTTTCTTTTTCTTTTACGGGTTTTTTAGATTAATGTCTGTTTTACCGATTTCAATTCGTAGTTTCATCTTTTAGTTATCATTTTATCTACTTGATTATATAACTTTTATACAAAATCTTTTCATATATAAAAATGTTTTGTCTTTTTATTTATTTATTTTTATTTGATGTTAGATCCCATCACTTAGGTGGGACTACCTAACAAATCTCCCCCTCATGCCTAAAAGAGAGGATACCACACCCACAACTATTCTATAAACAATAAGGTTCATCATAGGCCATGACTTTGTCACTATATCAAATTTATTATCATCAATATAAATCTTTTTTAAATGAAATTCTTTACTTTTAATCCATCTTGTATTTAATGATATCTTGCGTCAATAAGTTTGATCTTAAAGTGGAATACAAAGTTTTATAGAGGTAATTGATGCTCTTATTATTATAATGCAAGACGTATTTCTCTTGCTAAGACCCAATTCTTGTAAGAGCCTCTTTATCCACAAGAGTATCCTTGCATTTTTTTTTTCCTTTCTCAACTTTGAATTGTACAAGTCTTGGATTTGTCACACTTGTCCAAATTTCGAAAATTTCTTGTTTTGTTTCTTCCTCGCTATTCTGTCATAAGTAAGACTAGATTCTGAATTAAATCGAGCTTAAGTTTGGGTTTACTTGACCTCAAATCAATTCATGGGAGTCTAACTTGATTTAAAACTTGAATCCTTATTTATAGTGGTTGAAAAAAAATTTTGAAGTGTATTTTTCCAATATGAGACTTTTCATATAAAAAGATACACTTCATGTAAAGTACAAAAGTCTTATATTGATAAAATATACTCCAATAACTTGCTTCATCCACTGTAAATAAATTCAAATCTTAACTAAACTTTAAGTTTTTTTAATACCTCGCTTTACTTATTATGTTTTTTTAATCAAAAGCTAAATTAGACAAAGAAGTCTAAAGATCTCCCATGAGTCTAACAGTTTCAGGTGGCCACAACTCTTGCACTTCCTCATCAAATGTGATACCAACTCCAACCAACTAATTGATAATCCCTTGAATGTATTCCTGTGGCATCCCATGATGACTCCATCTTGATATCTTGATAGCTTAAGGTCATTATCTATTTAATCAAAGACAATTTATTGTTCCACTTTTTTTTATAACTTAAAGCTCTTCTAGTTTATTCTATAACATTTGAGAATTTGTCTTTCCACTCAGTTTAAAACATTGTCATTCACCCATTGTCTAATGTAGTCACAAACCTGATTAAGAAACAATATCCAATCTACATCAGTTCTCATATTCGACTTCTCAATAATAATCTTTTATAAAGAATAGATCTTTCATCTTAATTTTTAATATATGTTCAAAATTATCATCTTGCTCATATTGGTTTCTATAATCAACACATAATATACAGAAAAATCCCAAATAATACTTTAAATACTCTAAAATTATTTTTCCTTCAATCTAATAGATCAGTGTTCAAATAGTAAATAATATATCATGATAAAATTATACCCTAATTTAATTAAAACCATAATTGTGGGTTAAGTTACGGTATCCTGAAAACTTGTTAGTTCAAATAAAACAGAGGTTGAATTCCCCGGCAAAAAAAAAAACAACTATTTCTCCTTTATTTTATAGGTTTTCTCATGTTTGCTATGTGTTGCATATAATTTATCCACTTTCTCATTCTTTTATAGGGCTCCAACGTCAATGTCTATCCACTTTCTCTTTCTTTTATAGGGCTTCAACGTCATTGTCCCTTTTCATGATTTCAAGTCGTTGAAGAATTTAACTTGGAAAAGAATCTCAGTGACTGATTTTCTGGTGAAGTGGGCTTTTCGATCGACTATAAAGTCTACTTAACACAGACGCCCACATATAAGCCCGCTCATTTGGCCTTTCAACTCTTTCCTTAAAGAGAAAACCAGAGACAACGTAAACATTGAACTTACCTGGACTCCTGGACACAGATGAATATTAGGCTTAGCATTCTCAGTGCACCAAATCTTATAATGGAGGGTATATTTTGATTTAAAAAGATATTGTAAGCAGATTCTTGGGCCCTTCAGTGTCTTCGTAGAGAAAGGCCACGAAATCTTGCAGATGTCAAGATGAAACAATACATAGCAGGTCTGAAGTAGTTTCAGATGAAGGGAGCTACTGAAACTCAGAACCAAGTACAAGATTCCAAATTCAGCAGAGTAAGTAGACTATTACAATAGCCTCAGTTTAATCAAGTGAAGTACCGAATTGTAGAAATAGTTTCAAGTTCCAACTTTCTGCATTATAAATTCAACATAGAGGACACGCCTCTGGTTAAGCAAAGTACTACTAATTGCAGAACTGGGTTCAGTATTCAAAACTCTACCTCAGGCTGAGTGGAGTACCATATTGCAGAACAAGCTCACAACTTCATACTATTCTCTGAATATTACAGCAAAGAAAAGACAGTTTTTACTGATCTAAATTTTATTCTTTTCACTCAAGGAAAAGCCTGGAATTATCAAAACTATTGTAAATTAGACAATATAGATGATTAAGTCTCTGCTCTTTTAGAACTTGGAGGAAAGTCAAGACTTTGCGAACATGCATGTGGCAGTATCCACTGATTACTTGGCCATTTCTTTTTTATCGAGGAAATCTCACACTCCAAAAAACCGAATTTTGCCTAAGTGCCATTCGGAATAGAGTTGAGAAATGGGGCAGATCTGAAAGTATAGAAAAGTTTGAACATAACCCACTTCAATTATAAATCTTCGATTCAAACAAGGAAGCAATCTAAATGAAAACATTGGTGGACCTGCAAAAAGCTATAGTTTTATGCTATTACCATATCCCTGATCGAAATCTAGAAGGCTATCTCCAAAATCACACTAAGATTATGGAAACCTGACTATTAATGAAGTAAGGAAGTGGGCTATTTCTCTCTTGCTTGCCATTTTTCAGAAAACAAGCGCAAGTTCTGCAAGTTCACATGCATATATGTGACATAACAATAAATCAGGTGAAATAATATACACAAGCTAGGTAAGATTCCTTTGCCATCATCAATTCTCTGGGATAGAGGAAATATCTGAATCGCCAAACACTAATCTGCAATATGTAAAAAGATATATCTTCTTTTGGTCCAATAACAAAATCCTTCCAGATGAAGAAATCCTTGGAGAAGTGATAAACACATATATATGTAAACAATATATCCTCATTTCACAGGCATATCCAAGGGAAAAGGAAAATGCAAGGCAATCCAAAATCCCAACCCTATTCCAGGGCCTAATCTGAAAAAAAATCCATGAAATTACATGGAATTTTTTTGGTGGGTGGGGGTCTGAGCAACTTCCATATCGATGACTGACAAGTAAAATCCTGATGAAGAGATAAGACACTATTAGCGAGCATAGGCTATAGAATACAGTGGATCCAGGTGTCCAGGATTCGAAAGATCTAATCTCTCTAACCCAAAAAAGCTGTCGTTTTCATGGGAAAGGGTGCTCTCTGTTACCATTTAGTCAGTTTCATATGGCGGGTAAAGAATCTCTGATACCGTGTTTCAGCATCCCCCAATGAAATATTACTACTTTCACTTAAGAAAATGTCATTCTCTTTGCAATAGGGTAAAATTTAGCTTTTCTTTTTTTATTTTTTTTTATTTTTTTTGTGGACTTTGCCGTGTTATTTACGGAACTTAACCTTTGGTAACAGTCTATCTTCGTGAGCTCTCTCTTTTTCACTGCCGTGCTTTACCACATGTTCCTGAGCTGACTAATTTTATCAAGGACACTCATCAAATACTGATAACCATAAACATTCCACAACAGAGAAAACCCGAGCTTGTTATTGCTTCTATGGTGGGAATTAGGGCCGGATACAAGATGAACCCATTCGAACTTTTTTTCAAGTTCGCTTCGTTCACCGACGAAACGAGTTGAGCATTTCGTGAATCGAATGTGAATACGAGCTTGCATGATGGTGTTCGGTTAAAATGAATACGAATCTGAAGTCGGTGAGACGAACAGTTTGATTGATCCGAACTATTCGTTCTGTTCCAGAAACCAGAATTTCTTTCATCCTCTCTCTCCCGGAAATCCAGTGTTGACGATGAGGCACACCTTTTCGGCCGGTCCCATTCTATTCTAGAAATCAGAATTTCTTCCATCCGAACTATTCGTCCTGTTCTAGTTTGATAGTCGTCTATTTTGTTCGTTCGCAACAATGGTATCGAGCTTCACGAACAAACCAGTTCGCGCATGACTCGTACAAACGCGAAGCTCAAACTTCTCAACACAACTGTTCGTCGAACATGAGCCGAATACGAATATAGTAGCAGACCCAAATGAAGCGAACTCGAACAACCTCGTGTTTGTGTTTGGTTTGCTTCGTATCCAGCCCTAGTGGGAATTTTATATATATATATATATATATATATATATATGGGCGTAATAGCTAAAGCCGAAGGACATTATAAGTTTGTGTACATAGCCAAAGACCCTAGCTGTTTCCTGATGTAAATTAAAGTAAAAAAACACTGTTTACCTACTTTTACAAGCACCCATTTGGCAGTAAAACTTTCACATTCTAAATTTACGAATCTTTCAACCGAGTTTCCCAAGCCAATAGTTCAGTAACATTGGCACCTTTGGCCCTATACTGCTTACAAATTTCAAAGCACGGAGCCTAGCTGTTGTATACGTTGCTAGCTAGTAAGACATAACATTTAGATGGCTTAAGTACAAATTCTGGTTCTGGAGGACGTTACAAGTACTTGTACATACCCAAAGACTCTACCTGTTTCCTGGTGCAAAATAAAGCAAAGAAAACACTGTTTTACCTGCTAAGCACCCCTTTGGCAATAAAACATTCACATCTATATTTGCAGAATATTCAACGGATTTTTACAAGCCAACAGTTCAGTAAATTTGGCATCTTTGTCACGTTATAGTGCTTACAAATTTTAAAGCATGGGGCCTGGCTATTATACATTTTGGGAGCCAATAAGACTACGGTTATTTAGATGGCATAAAGTACGAATTCTGGAAATCAAATTCAAATTAAAAGGCACTAAACCTGTTCACAGTGAAAGGTTATAGGCTCCAAACAAAGTCTTAATGATGTAGGGTTCCTGTAATTCACAGCACTCCACGTGTAACAGATCAGCGCCTGTCAAGTGATGGTGTCCTGGAAAAGTATACATATGACTGCTTGTTTCTTCCTCATTAGCTGTGGCCCATCGACAAATCCAGCCAAGTTTACATAGGTCCATTTTGGTTCACAATGAGCCTATTTAATCAAACATAAAAGCCTGCAGGTCCGCCAATGACAAGCATGCAAAGTAAGCATAAAAGGATGAGGAAAAGGAAAGAAAGTGCAAGACAATTGCAATGGACAAAGAAAACCCAGAAACTAGCATAATTATGGAGAATGTGCATGCGGGAGAGAGCACAAATAATGTAGCTAGAGTTGGAGTGCTGTAGAAAACAATTTAGCGACCTCCTTAGATTTTGTTTTTTGATCAGGTCAAATACAACCATGATCAACAGAAATGATTATGCTGATCATGATTGCTATTCGGTCAAATGACTTTGATTAATTTCTGATTAAATACAACCCCAAGACGATAAAGGCAAACAGTACATGACCAAAAGAGAACAAAAAATAGTCAAGCAATTAATATGGTCAAAGTAAATAAATTTGAGAGGAAGGGCATCTTATCTTCTATCAATTCAATTTCTTAGGTTGAGCTACCAACTTTGGTATATGATGTACCGGAGTCATCAGTTAAGTTTTTTTTCGTCTTTCTTTTCTGCATAATTTCCAATGTTTGTCGATAATTGGTAGGGTGTAGTGGTGTACGTGAAGAATACTATTGCATGAACTGGAGACTCAGGCTGTTCAAGCAGTAAAACTTAGAATTCAACGGAAAAACTAGTTTTACCAGATGATAACTGGTGAACAATGGCTGCATATATAACCCTTACAATTGAACTAGAATAATATCTTAAATATAGGGTTAAGTAACAAAGTGAAGATAAATCAAACTGGTTCTTCTATGTTTGATCTAATGATTTATTTCAAAGACCACTAGAAACTCTGAAACTACCGGACCTGCGGTAAAACATAGCATCCCATATCTCAGTGAAAGCCTCCACAATGACCCTATGATGCTGCCTGGAATTCAAAGACAAAAAGCAATGCAAGAGTTCTTCCAATTCTCGCTCTTCAAACATTTGCTTCTCCAAAATCATTTCCAACATGGATCCCTTGAAATCCTCGTAAGGATCCTCGGATTTCTTCACCACAGCAAAGCTCTCTCTCACTTTCCCGTCTACAGTACATGGAATCAGCCTTTGCAGAAACATGGACAACCTCGCTGGAGATTCAATCTCCGGAGAAGAAAAATCAATTTTTTTTGAGATCACTTGGCTTGTCTTCAGAGCAGACCGTTTTACCTTCTTGACTCTCTTCTTCTTACGGGTGCTTACAGACCTGTTCAAGGGTATTTCTCGAATGGTTTCGAGTGTGGGATAGAACTCTGAAGAAGAATAATCAGTGGATAAACTTCTAGAAGAGGAAACTAATGTTTCAGTTTCTCCATTGTGTGCATAGTCGACATCATCATAATCATCACTGCTAAATAACTCAGTCTCAGCTGAAGATGTGCTAATGCGGGTCTTCAGTGGTGTCCTTTTTTTCTTTCTACCACGTCGCTTTTTCTTCTCCGTGTTCGGAGGTGGGGGAGGAGGCATCAAAACCTCGTCATCGCATGACGTGCGGCTGGAGGCTGAGGCTGAGGAGTTGTAGATTTTCTGGCGAGGGGTTTCTTCAAAGACTTTGGCCACCACGTGAAAGTTGTCTTCTTTTTCCCAGTGAAACTCTGCGGCGACTGGAGATTCGGACTGCTCCGTTAAAGAGAGGTTCTTAGAGCTGGATCTTGAGGTGCAGCCGCATGCTATGCATGTGATGGCGGCGGAAACGTGGCGTTTGAAAGAAGAGTGACATGTTTTAGGGGTTGGTTTTGGATAATGCAGCGTGATGGGATTAGGACTGACCAAAGAGAATCGGAGGACTGAGGGGACAGGATTTGACGGGAGAGTGGAGGGACTATTAGAACGGCAAGAACCCAAGGATGCGATGAATCTGGATATTCGGAGCTTGAAACCTTTAGCCATTATTTTGTCTTGAAGGGAAAGCCCACCTTCAAGACTAAGCTGTACTCGCGTGAGAAAAAGTAGCGTTTATATAGGCGCTGAGACGAAATAAATGAATTATTTTTTCAAACTCCATGGATCATAGACCCAATAAATGAACTACAAACATCCTTTATTACGTGCTATAGTTTAAGTACCAGATCTTTCCCTACCAAGTTTAGTTTTGATATTTACAGTGAAAGAATTAATATGAAATTGTAAAACAATAGCAGCAATATCAAACTCTTCTAAATACAGAATTTTTACGTATATTCAACTAAATACAAGGCAGCTAAAGTCCCCTTTACCATTAACAAAACAATTCTAGGCAGAAATATAGCTAGGATTGTAGCCAGGATTCCTCACAGCAAGTCTCACTGGCCAACTCGCCTTGAATAGTTTTTTAATTTGGAGGGAGGTTTCCTTACTATATTATGCTTCTGTCGCCGTCTTCCATAAGAGCAGAGAATTTCTGAAAAATATTGCAGGCGAATGATGATTATAATCCAACCTCCACTGCCAGATTGTGGAGCCTTCTGTCCTTTTATTCAAGATCATATTTCGAAGTTTCATTGGCACAAAGTATAAAAATAGATATTGATTTGCAGCAAACACAATCTTTCAAACTCCCAGTTAATAAAATCATGAGCAAGATCATATCAGAAAATTTGGATTCACAAGTTTAGGCCAGTTGGTTTCCCTGGAAAAAAAAGTTGATACAAATCCCAGTTTCATTTTCTTTTTCCTACCTTAACTTGTTCGTCTGACAATGTCTGTCCAGGATCTTTTTTATTAAGAAATTCTACTTCATTAATTGTTTCCATTGGACCTTATGTATATAATTCTGGATAATTATTAGAAGATGATTAAAGTATGGGGTCATTGTTCTTGATATATTGATTTTAAAAAGGGGGAGCCAAGCTAAGATTTGAATCAGTGGAAGCTCTGATATGACATGGAGAAAAGTTCAGCAAATTTGCGAAACACTGGCGCTCCCATGCATTAACTGTATGTACATCTACACTGGGTAAAAATTTATTGCTTTTACGAAAATGGTAAAAGGTAAGTAAAGCAAAAAGATTGGGAAGGGAACTCAAGGATGTAAAAAGTTCAACCTCTGGCAAGGCACCTGACTGAGTGATTCCATGGTTTCTTTCGCTTATAAGAGAAAAGATGGTTAAATAGCGCAGAGGAAATGGAAAGCAAGTGCTGTTTTCTCCATTCTCAGCTTAATATTGATAATTGTATGTAAATTAAAGCATGCAAAAGAGCAAAGCTTTTGTATTAGAACAAATATATATATATATATATATATATATATATATATATATATATATTGGACCAGAGAGAGTAGACTACTCAAAGGAAAAAGTCGATGCAAAGAAGCGCTTCACAAGATGGGTGGGGATCCAAGGAAACAAAATCATCTTTTGCATGCAATTGTCTTTCCTTTTTAGAGACATTGTCATTCGGCCTACTCTCCTTTCTTGTGCCGGGCATCTCACCTCAAACAACCCAGTCAACCACATGCTCCATACGCTTTGCTCCAATCCCAAAGTCTCAACTGTTTTTCTAAATTTCCAAGTTTAAGATAATAACACACATGGGCCAGCCTATAAACATGGCTATTGAACTCTTCTTTTGCTTGTTTGTGGAAGCTTGCGCTTGATTATAGGCCCTAAATTCAGAACTTTCCTGGTTTGTGGGCACTGGAGGTGAATTAAAAAGAACAATCTTATGAAAACATACTACAGTCCCATGGAATTTTAATCAATGAGGTGGGTTCAGGCAGGCTACCAGCATGAATGAGCATATAAAATCTTGGCCCATACCTGTCGACCACATGAACCTCGGCCTGGAAGAGGTCTTATTGTACATGAAACTTGACTACACACTGTTATTGTCAATAAATATAAGAGTTTTATTCTATTCGAATTTAACTCTAATATCCTGTCCATTAGTTTGATTAAATAAGAGTTTTACCTAATAAAATTGGAACAAAAAAGTTGCCCATATTGAAGGCGACGACTGCCAGTAGTCCAGTCCAGTACCAAACATTTGACCTTCCTACCAAAGTTGGCCGACCCAAAATTTCCAAATCCCGGCAACCAGACAGAGACAAAGTTAGGATTCTTATCTAGATTAGCCTCTTTGATTAAATCTAACCTGTCCTTCGTCAGCACGGACCGGTCCTTGCCTGTACAAGTAAATATCCTGGCCTGTACTGTACACATTCCATATATATTAACCTTTTTATATCAATGTTTTTTATTAAATTTATTCCTAATGATATGGACATTTGGACCATCTAATTTGTGTCAATTGAATGCGCTGAACAAAATATAATGGATAAGAGTAACGCTGGGATTGACCTTATGACAATGAAACCAATAACATGGACAGAAGGGCGTTAGATTTGGGACATGGTTTTAAGGGATGTCATAGGGATTGACTTGTCTTCAAATTAGACTTCAAGTCTTAGTTATTATTTTATCTTTAATTTAAAATTATTTGTGACTGTATTTAAAGTACTCTAACTTTTAGAACTAAATTCCTCAAAGAATTCAAAAAAGAAAAAATCTAACACAAATAAAATAATATCAAATTTGACATAATTTTTTAAAATAGGAATTTATTTAATATATATTTATTACAAATAGTATTAGAATCACTTGATAGAGTAAACCATAATGAGGTGTTGAGTCCCATAAAGGGGGTGAATGTAAAACTTTCCAAATAAATCAGATTTTGGGTTTATTCATGCATCCTACATCGTTTGTAAATATTAAGATAAGATTAGTTAAATAGCTTACGAATTCCTTAAATTTTCAATATGTATTTTTCGTTACAAAGCCAAAAAATAAAATCACGATAGAGTATGCATCTTAAGTGAATAATATTTTCAAAATGAGGTAAATATAAATATTGGACTGGAGATGTTACAATACTATTGAAAACTAATAGCTGTTGTTGACTTTTCCCATTGTAACGAGTGGTTCAAAGGAGAGTTTTTTTCTTAGAATTAATAGCTAAGTCACTTTCCCAATCAATATAAGAGAACCCAACAACTTCCAACTCAGACATTGGATAGTATCAGACTCAAATCGAATCAAACGGAAACAAATATATATATTCATATTTAGTTCATTTATTGTAGAATCGATTCAGGTTTGGATTCATATTTATCGAATTTTTTATAGTAAAGTTTATATTAAGATTCAAATACAAGAATTGGGTTTATGTTTAGTTCTTATGGTTCATAGTTATAATTTATTAAAAAAATATAACTAATTAAATATAATTTAAAAAATTTCAATTTAAGTTTATATTTGTATTCATAAATTTTCAAAACTATAGTTCGGATTTGTATTTGTATTTGGGTTTACATAATTCATTTTAGACTTGTTTGAATAAAATTTAAAAATAAATTAGAACATATTTAATTCGAATCTAACTTTAACATTGAACCATCAGTTCAATACATGTCATAAGCAACTTCGCATTAATCAATTACTCTCGAGAATTCTTGATGAAATTATTGCAATCGGAATCTAATACCTTTGGTTCACACTTAATTAAGTGGTCAAAATATCCACATGAATGTTGGAAGTGACCTTATGTCAATGAAATTAAGAATATGGACAGGAGGGCATTAGATTTGAGACATGGTTTTAAGGCGTGTTATAGCGATTGATTTGTCTTCAAATTAGATTTTTTTTTCTAAGCTTAATATAAAAATATTTATTTTTCTTGTTAAAGAAACAATTATAATATTTATGTCACTTATTTTAATGTAAATAATAAAATATCTTGACATTATATTAATTTTTTTAAAAATAAAAAGTTACATACTATTAAAAAACTAATATCCTGTTAAAAAAATAGTCAACATCATTGGTTTAAAAAATAATGATATTGATTTTAAAAATATTTTTATTTTTTTATAATTTTTTAAAGTGTTTGTAGTTTTTTTCTTTTTTTTTTTTAATATTTGAATTTAAACAGTGGGATCCAGACTCGTTTGATTCAGATGAACCCTTCACCAGATCAATGTCAGATTTTTAGTGACACATTTGACCTTTGACTTTCGGCCGTGGAACCTTGGTGGGCCAGATTTAGTGGAATTGACGAACACTCGGCTTGTCGTCAAGCCCGCCGTCCACGTGTACTCCTTCGCCACTACTGTCCACCCACTTAATTTCTTAACAAATCCAAATTTTGCCACGTTACCATACCACAATACTGGAAACTTAAAAGCCAGGCCCTGCATTTCCAGCACTAGTTCTCCACCCTCTTTAACTTCCTTCCTGCCTCACATAGCACCGATCACCAGAAACTATGGTATATGGCATGATTGGAATTAAATTTAAGCTTGGTCCAAATGAGTTTATATTTTACCAATTTGAGTTTGAAATTTATGAAAATGAGCCAACTAAATAAATTTAAATTGATTAAAATGATATCATCATCATTTATATATATTAAAATAATATTATTTTAAATTTTTATAGTATTTAACAAATTAAATTAAATTAAAATTAAATTTAATTGGTATTAAACAAATCAAATTAGTATTCAGAGGAGTTTGAATTGATGAACATGACTCTTATCAAATCATACCGGATTTAAATTAAACTGAATTTTTGAATTTGTCCCATCACACAGGCATGAAAGAGTCATTTTACTAATTTTGATTTGAGCTTTGAAGAGAACTCTCATGCCACTTTGATTATTAACGCACGTGATAAATGTGTTATTACCACTTTTTTATATTAAATTAAAGTAAAATTTGGATAAAAGAAATTTCGTATAAAAAAACCTAAGACTATCATCATCAGAAAAAATCCAATTAAGTTTACAAATATATAAAAAACGTTTAAAGAATTTTTTTTTCTTATTTTTTTGATAAAAATTAAAAAAAATAAGTCCAATTGTTTTCATGCATTTAAATATGTAATATTTCTTGGGTGAATATTCCAAAGAATCAAGAAATTAATTAATATTCCAAATCGGCTCCATAAATTTCCTGTCAATGTCCTTAATTTTCCATTATTATAAAATTTTAATTACCAAGAAAAAATTCTAAGTACAGGTCAGATTAGTTCGGTCTCATCCAAAAGTGCCGAATATTAATGTTACTGAAATCCCAGTTCTGCCTATTTCTTGACTAATTTAAATTCTTTCTTAATTAAGCCGCTGGTTTGCTTTGCAGTCCAACCGAACATGTACTAGTAAGTTATGGCCAAACACAATGCCTCTATATTACGGGCCTGAAGCAACTGGGTTCCACCAGGACTGTTCCCCGTTTACTTTCTCGTAATATTGGTTGCCTTGTGTTCTATATAAGAAGGCTGTGCCTTGGACTCTTTCGGGCACAAAAATAGCAGAAAGATGACTATGGTTTCGACTGATGGTAATGGCGATTCCCAGAAGTTTAACAAGTATGCATATGCCAGTTCCATAGTTGCCTCTGTCATATGCATCATATTTGGATATGGTAATTGGCTTCAATCTGTTCTTTTCTTTTATGGTTAATATTTCGAATGCACCGAAACAAAGACAGGATTTTGTGTCTTAATGATTTAGTTTTTTCGTTTTCAGATACTGGTGTTATGAGTGGGGCTATGATTTTCATAAAGGAAGATCTGAGAATCAACGACGTGGAGATAGAAGTTCTTGCGGGAATTCTTAATGTCTGTGCGCTATTTGGTTCGCTTTTTGCTGGAAGGACGTCAGATTTTATTGGACGGCGTTACACAATAGCTGTGTCCTCCGTAATTTTCTTGGTGGGTGCAGTTTTAATGGGCTATGGCCCCGACTATCCAGTCTTATTGGCTGGAAGATGTATCTCAGGTATTGGTGTCGGCTTTGCCCTCATGATAGCTCCAGTTTATTCTGCCGAGATTTCATCAGCAAAAGCGAGAGGGTTTTTATCTTCGCTACCAGAGCTCTGCATTAGTCTTGGTATATTATCAGGCTACCTATCTAATTATTTCTTCGGGAAATTGACTTTGAAGCTTGGATGGAGATTGATGCTTGGAGTTGCAGCCATTCCTTCATTTGTCTTGGTCTTTGCCATACTAAAAATGCCCGAGTCTCCAAGATGGCTAGCGATGCAAGGCCGTTTAGGAGAAGCCAAAAAGACACTATTACTTGTCTGCAATTCTGAAGAAGATGCTGAAAGGCGCTTTCGTGACATAAAGATCGCTGCGGGATTTGACGAGAACTCCAACGAGGAGTTCGTAAAGCCTGCTCACAACAGTCGTGGGAAAGGTGTATGGAAAGAACTTCTATTGAGACCAACACCTGCTGTCCGCAGGATCTTAATTGCGGCCATCGGAATCCATTTCTTTGAGCATGCCGTTGGAATAGAAGCGGTTATTTTATATGGTCCAAGAATATTCAAGAAAGCCGGAGTCAAATCCAAAGAAAAACTCTTGCTGGCCACTGTTGGAGTGGGAATCACCAAGTTTATATTCATATTGATAGCCACTTTTTTAATGGATAAGGTTGGGAGGAGGCGGCTTCTTCTCTTTAGCACATCCGGAATAGTTGCAGCTCTAGCGGTGCTCGGGTTCAGCTTGACCACAGCAGAAAACTCAAAAACAGAACTCTTCTGGGCACTGATTCTCAGTATTGTTTCTACGTACACATATGTAGCTTTCTTCAACGTTGGGCTTGCGCCAGTGACATGGGTTTACAGCTGCGAGATATTTCCCTTGAAGTTAAGAGCACAAGGAATGGCCATTGGAGTTGCTGTCAACAGGCTCATGAACGCCTTAATATCCATGACTTTTATTTCCATCTATGAAGCAATGACCATTGGTGGAGCCTTCTTTATGTTTTGTGGCATTTCAGTGGTTGGCTGGTTTTTCTTCTATTTTCTCTTGCCTGAGACTAAGGGTAAGCCTTTGGAAGAGATAGAGGCGCTCTTCTCCAAAGGATCTAGGCCAAACAAGTCTGCCGATGTTGAGATCCAGCCCAGAAATAGTGGTCAGACTGCAATGGCGCCTTAGCAGAAACAGAAATTATATTGGGGTGCTTATATAGTATGTAATATAGGTGATTTTCCTATGGTTTCCTTTGTATATTATAATTCTATTTTCAGTTAATATTTGCTGCCATAAAAATCTCAAAATTTTGTTTTTATTTCAAGTGATATGACATTGTACATTATTGCTGTGTCATTTATTATGTTATTTCACATATAATATTTAATAAATTAAAGATATGTCACTTGAGGTTTATAAAAATTGGGATGAAGAGTTAGACGTAGAAAATATTGATATTTTATTTTATATAATATTTATTTGAATATTTTACAAGATTGGAGGACTGCGCTGACGTTTGTATATTTGACCAAATTCTTTTTAGAGTAAATTACATTGTCCCACCCAAGGTTTCGCTAAAAACATTTTTCCACCTTATAATGATATAAATAATACTTTTCCACTTAAAATCAAATTCTGTATGACACAGTATCAGAAAATTAAATTATCATATCATTCCATAATTGTTATATCACCTCAAATTAACAAATAATCACAACAATATTATTAAAAAATTATTTAGATAGTAAATTTACAACAAAATTTCTCTTTCTCTTCTTTGTTTAACCCTTTCTTTCTTGATCCCCTGGTCAACTCCCCCCACCCTCTTAACCCACCCCCACACACATAGCCCTCAATCCATCATCTCTCTTTTGTGCCACCATTTTTCCGCTTTCTGGATAATATGATAATTTTATAAAAGAAAAATAGTTAGACGTAGTATAGTCATTTTTCCCTTTCTAACACTATGTCAGGACACTTTTGTTAATACAGTTAGACTTTGGGTAATAATTTGCAGTTTAAGAAATTCAAGGATATAAACTTGTAGTTTTCCAAAACTTTAGGTTGAAAATTGTGATTTGCAGGGGTTTGTTGGAGTTAAAATATTTAATACGTTTCTAGGTTTTATTGAAGGACAAATGACTATTTTTGACCCATAATTCGAGGTGGGGACAAATTATTCATCCCAAGGTTTTAAAAACCCAGTCTCTCATCTTTGGAAGAATTTTTTATAATTTTTCTATTAAAATGATTAAACTACTCTTTTAAAAATTAAAATTAATAATAAAATTATAAAATAATTTTTAAATATAAATAATTTTAAAAATATTAAAAATTTTAAAAAAATTTTAAAATTTTAAAAATTTAAAAATTAAAGTAGCCACCGCCGCTAGTGCTGGCGGTGGTGGCCACCTATAATAGAACCAGCTGGTCATTTCCGACCACCTAGTTCTAGGGGAGGCCAGATCTGGCCTCTTGATTCGGTGTAGGCGGTCAGATCAGTCGCCTCCGACAGAATTAGAAACCAAAAACAGTCGTAAAGGGTCGGTCTTAGCCCTATTGACCGTTTTCGACCTTTATTTTGTGTGGAGGGGGCCAATCTGGCCGCCTCCACCCAACAAGGATGTCAGATTTAGCCTCTCCTGGAACCAAGTGATCGAAAATAGCTACTTGGTTTTACTATAGGTGGCTACCGCTGCCGACACCGATGACGGTGGCTACTATAATTTTTAAATTTTAAAAATTTTTTAAATATATTTTTTAATTTTATATTTATATAAAATTTATTTTATTAATTTATAAAATTTTAATATTAAAAAGATAAAATGTCTATACATTTTTACTATACATTATTAGTTTTAATATTAAATTTGGCTTGCAGTGGGAGTTTGAGCTTTTAAACCTCCGCCTCAATCTATGGGTGGGAAATTGCCTTTTGGCCTTTATTGAACTATCTTGTTGACAGCATACAAAATTTATAGCCCCGTGTTTACATTTATGCGGACGGGCGTTTCTTAAATTAGAAAGCTAAAAAAAATCAATTGAATCTAGCTTATAAATCGCGCCCACATAACAACTACAAGCAAGGAGAGCCCTAAGGCAACCACCCATTCTGATTTAGAAATTTACCATCCTTGAAACAATCTTGCTTTCTTTTAATTCTTCCCATAATAATTTCTGCAATTTTGCTTGATCAATGAAGTTTTAGTTTACATGAGGAAACTTTGCCTAAATGTCGATAAAGAAGATGGCCTTGAGACGGTTCTCGAGGTGCCAATACCAGAAGAAATGTTCCATAGCATGGGAAGTACTCCTCAATTACGATCCCAAAACATGTTAACTTGGATGAAGGCTCAAACTTCAGATAAATGGTCGCAGCCAGTGATTGCAAGTCGATTCAATGAGCTTCGTTTCCTCCTTTACCTTGTGGGTTCTCCTCTTATCCCTCTTCAGGTCCAATTAGGCCACTCCGTTCACAAGCCTCTTAAAGATTGTTCCATTGTAAGCTTTCTCTCTTTTTCTTCCTGTGAAATCCTGTATAATCTTCAGCTAACACCCACAAATTTCTATGAATTTTCAGCAAGCATCGACGGCGAAATACATTGTACAACAATATATAGCAGCCACGGGAGGACAAGCAGCTTTAAACGCAGTGCACAGCATGTGCGTAATAGGACAAGTCAAAATTGCTGCATCAGAGTTTCGGCAGGGCGAACAAGATCCAAGCACAAATGTAAAAAACACCCAGGAAGCTGGTGGGTTTGTCCTATGGCAGAAAGATCCAGACTTATGGTATTTGGAGCTCGTCGTCTCCGGCTGCAAGGTTATATCTGGAAGCAATGGTAAGCATTCTTGGAGACATTCCTCTAACAGCCAAGCACCCATTTCAAAGGGCCCTCCAAGACCCTTGCGACGCTTTTTACAGGTATCTTTGATTCATTTCTCGACATCACCTCACTTGTTTATCTGTAAAATGCGATTGCCTGTATAGAAATTTTTGTTTTGGTTTTTAGGGTTTGGATCCAAGGTCCACGGCTAATCTATTTATAGGAGCTTCATGCATCGGGGAAAAGGTTATAAACCAAGAGGACTGTTTCATATTGAAGCTGGAGACAAGTCCAGCCCTTCGAGAGGCACAAAGTGGCCCTAACTACGAGATCATTCACCACACAGTGTGGGGTTACTTCAGCGAAAGATCAGGACTGTTGGTTCAATTTGAGGATTCAAGGCTGCTAAGAATGCGAACAAAAACCGACGAAGATGTTTTCTGGGAAACAAGCACGGAATCAGTAATGGATGATTACAGATATGTTGATGGTATTAACATTGCACATGGCGGCAGGACCCGTGTCACCATTTATAGATATGGAGAGCAATCTGCAAATCACAAGAGGGAGATGGAAGAAAGATGGAAGATTGAAGAAGTGGATTTTAACATTTGGGGTTTGGCAAATGGTTACTTCC
Organism: Anacardium occidentale; assembly: GCA_026122585.1. Taxonomy (NCBI): domain Eukaryota; kingdom Viridiplantae; phylum Streptophyta; class Magnoliopsida; order Sapindales; family Anacardiaceae; genus Anacardium; species Anacardium occidentale. The sequence continues at coordinate 327,295 of JAJEJH010000038.1, read as the reverse complement.
TTCCTCCAGAGGACCCCAAACTCAAAGGCAAAAACAATTCATAGAAATTTGTAGAATGAACTGATCAAAATGCGAGAATATATATGTAAATACTAGCTCAAATGCATGGCTTTAATAATGAAGTTTGCATAAAAATTTTACTGGATGCCAAAGGCAGCTAGATATCGTATGTATCATTATCAATAAATATGTTAGCCCTTATCAAAGATAATTACCAACCTGTTAATTTACTTTAAACCCATTTTTGACAATATGTAATAATCTATGATAAATGTTATGCGGGTCGAATTTACTCTTTGATAATTATACCTTGAGGAGCATTGATAGGCAACTGGCAAATCCTTGATGCATGTCTAAGTCTATCAACAATTTAATGCTTTGACATAGATGCATAGACAATTCAAGTAAGAAATGTTAGAATAGGTGTCCTTAACCACCCAATCAAATCATTGTATACTTATAACTGTTTGAATATTAATGAATATATTTTTATTGTTTATTCATTTTTATATATGGTTTATGAATATGAGTGTATAAACAATATGTTTTTAGGGTTATAGAATCAAGTCAGAGAATCTAATATATTAGTCATGTTTTTCTTATGTACTCATTACGGTGATCATTTTAAAAATTGTTAAAAAAATGACAATAATTTGTATGTATTGAAGTTGTTGTTTATAATTTGTTACAACACATAAATGCAGGTTTTGTACTAAACATGTACACTCGATTGACTCACCAAGAAAATTTCATATAAAGGGTGTTCTTTATGTTTATGTAAATATTTTTTAACATGACAAGTATATGTGATCTTTTGATTTAAAGAACACCAGATTGCTTCATACAAAAATAACGTATCGTTGTAATAAAGATGTTATAAGGGTGGTGCTTGACTGTATCGAGATATGTACACGAGTTATGGTAAACTAATAGAAGATTTGTCACTCTTGAGCATAAGAGCGATATCTCATGTGAGCTCGCTAACCAGTATCCATAACAACAAATTTGTGGCCACAATGGGACATAATTATTGCCTAGTCTATGTCATTTGTTATAAATCAATGTTAAATCATACAGAGGATAAACTAAGATAGATATTTTTATCTATGTCTCAATTTTAAGAGATATAAATGACAAAAAGACCTAAATTGTATATCAACCGTTTGATTATTTAAACTTTGAGTTATTTATTGACACTGTATTAGATAGGTGATCATTATGCCTTACTAGAGGCCATTGATGGTCTCTGTGTGGATTTTGTTTGAATCTGAATGTTATCAACTAAGTAGAGAAGTTGTGGGTCACACACATATAATGAGTTTATTGGACTTCAAAAACATAGATTTTGTTGATCTTGGTGAGAGAAGTGTGAATGAGGATGTTAGGACTGACTTGTTGAATTTTTCTGAATGAAGTTGAAAGTCATATTGTGTCTTTGGTCTAATATATAAGTGTGTGCCTTTAGAAGACATGCTTATGTGTTGAATCGCATGCTATTGTTGGTGTGAGGCTTCCATTCACACCCATGCATTTGAGTCAGTGTACAGGACAACTTTCTAGTAAATTACAGGAATACAGGAAATGTTTATGTTCTTTAATAATGAGTTGAAGGCACATGACTGTACACCTTAGAGACACGGCAATGTGTGCATTATGCATAATCAAATGCTTCATGTACATGGTTATATAAATGTCTTAACTATAGAAGGAAAATTTTTTTTCTTCATTCATAATTTGATTTGAGATTTGTGAGCTTTCTCTCTCTTGGGAAATCTCTCTCCCTTTTCTTTAAATTTCTTGTTGTCACACAAGTCGTGCTTGCCCTTCAATTCAATGGTTTGAATCTTGAAGTCTCATGCTTTATGTGGATACATTGAATGTTGTCCTAGGATGATTGAAAAGCTACTCAATTTTTTGGGATCATTGCCATGTAAAAAAATACAAGATCTGTAATACAGTTTTGAATTCTAGATGTTTTGCATATTTTTCGAAAACAAGATCTTGGATGAGATGATTTGAGACATTCTTTGAATTTTAAATAATATTATCACCGTTCCAACCACTCGACTCACCCTAAAAAGAAACATGTAGATAACTTATGTCACTTATACGAGCATAACAACTTAACATAGGTACAAGTTTTTTGAGTAAAAAAATGCTTAAACTAATCAAGATGACTTTATGTCTACTTATAAGCAGAATATTTAAATTGTCAAAGTGAGCAAGTGAAGTGAGTATGGTCATCATCTTGTTGACGAAACTAGTTATTTCGATATTGTCTCAATAATATATTAAATATAAAATGATTAAGCCGAACAAATAATATGCATCATATTTATATGTATTCCTTTAATTTGAAAGACATGCAAACCTAATAAAATCTTTTAATTTTACACGTCTTTTGATGATAATAATAATATTTTATTTATAAACGTATCTTAGAATCATTTCAAACAAACTCTTATAGTGAAATTGCATATTCAATTATCTTGCCCATATTAGATTTTCAATTATATTTTTGGTATTTTTCATCTATTAATTTTAACTTAAAATAAGAAAAAAATAATAATAAATCCTTAATTAACATCGAGTTGATAATAAATCTTGGGCGGGTTTGAAAGATCAGCATGGAGCCCCAGGTCCAATCCAATCCATTCAAAACGGTGCCGTTCTTTGTCGGTTGCCCTTTTAATAAAGTCTACACTGGACGCTGATCTCACATCAAATGGACGGACAAGATGATACCGCCACCCATGTCATCTAAAGCAAAATCGGATGAAGGTCAACAGCCCTTGGATGTGAGAATCGATTAAATAGCCTGCAGTGGGCCACATAACGCATTATTTATCTACCGCCCCTTTCTCTGATCGAATTCATTCGATTTCCAACGCTTTTCAAAGCTCTCAAATTTATTTCAATTTTTAAAGTTTTCGAATCCGTAAACTTGAAATTTCTAGCGTTTTGATTTTTCGAAATGAAGGATGATGACAACCTTCCAACAACAACGCTAAGTGGGAAGAAAGAAAGCTCAGATTTGAGTATTTTGGGCAAGGGTCGTTATAAGGTTTGGGCATTGGCAGCCATCTTATTGCTGGCTTTATGGTCGATGTTCACCGGCACTGTTACTCTCCGTTGGTCGGCCGGCAATCTCAACCGTTTTACCGATGATATTGATAGCCCTATCCATGACGATCTCGACGTCCTTGTTAGTCGCTGTCTTTAATTCTTACTAAGTTAGTAGATACACGTGTGTGAATTTATGTTGATGCGGTCTTGTTTGTGGTGATTTTAGGAGATGGAAGAGAGAGAGAAGGTGGTGAAGCACATGTGGGATGTGTACACCAATAACCGTCGGATCAGATTACCGAGATTTTGGCAAGAGGCATTCGTGGCTGCGTACGAGGAGTTGAGCAGTGACGTGGCCGAGGTTAGAGAGGCTGCAATTACCGAGATCGCTAAGATGTCTATTCGCTCTGTTGATATTGATCCGCCTCCATCCCACTCAACGGTCAGCATTTGCTTTAGGTTTTAATTTGGTATATGGCGAATTGCTTTTCTTGTCAGTGATACATCATCTTTTAAGTATGCGTTAGTTTGTTAATTTTCAATTAAGCTGCTTTCATGATAAAACTACCATAAGTGAAGTATTGTTTTACTGCCGGATCCGATCCGTTTTATTATCTCCATGATGTGAAGAAGCTTTTTCTGCGCTTGGAAAACATAATATATAGGTACTGTGTTAGGCCCTTATCTGCAAATTAAAACTTCAAATAGTTCAGCTAAGCATCCAGCTATGATAAGTGTTTGAGGGTTTAAGTAGGTTAAGTTCCTTTGGGGTATGCTTGACTGATCTACAAAATAGCTGGCCATCAAGTGTGACTCAAGTGTTTCTAGCTTGAGTGAAATTTTTGAATAATAATTTCGTTTACTTAGGCATCTGGATTGCTTAGAGTTTCTGTCTTTTTTTCATAAATCCTGTTGGACAGAAGACATTTACATATAACTGAGAATATTTTAAGTTTGTACATTGGGGCTACATAGAGCTGGGGAAGTGAGTTACAGGAAAATACTTGATGGATCTGATTTTGTATGGATTGCTTAGACATGTTGAGTGTTATGGTCAATTGGAAGAATTTTTAATCTTTATATCGGTGAAGGGCATGCATAAATCATGAATCACCTTCTTCATTGTTTTGCGATCGCTGCAAAGGTTTGGTTAATATTTGGTTGTTGTTTAAGTACGTAGCCAATTCATTAGCCAGAAACATTGATTTAATTGTCCTCAAGTTGGAGGGCAATCCTTTTTTATTTTATTTTATTTTTATTTTAAGAATCAAGTTGGAGCAGATTGAAGAGATTTGATTTGGGATTTATAACTTAATAGTTAATTCTGAATTCTATTTGGTTTGAAGTCTGGGATTTCAAGAAAACATTTTCATGGTCATCCAGGTTTCTTGCCTTAGTTTTAAGGGACTTTTTGGGATTGCAATAAGTTACCAGGTATTTGGGTTTGGTTATGCTGCTGGAGAGTTATTCTATTTGCCCTTGTTTCAGTTTTATTGTGTGTATAAAATTAAAAAAAAAAGTGTTGTTTTACTATAATAGAATCTGTAGATATTAAAACTCATTTGTGAAAGCCAGTAAAAACTCTGATATGTCTAGTTTTTTTATTAGAGACTATAATTAACAGAAAAAGGAATATGTAGGTTTGTCTTTTTGGACCACTTTATTTGTGGAGTTTATCTAAGTTGGAATACCTCTTTGAAGCTATAGACATGCCTGCTATGTTTTTAATTGGTTTGATGCTATAACTTTTAGCTTGTGCATGTGCCTTTTGACCATCCATTGTTTTATTATATTTATCGTTAGACTTCAGCAATTTGTCATGTATGATGAAAGTAATAATTTGGCCTTCCAGATTTTGTAGTGGATCCTGTTCGTTCATGCTTTACCTTAATGAAAGGTGAACCATATGGATGGTCCATGTTTTTCGCCTGTTCATTGAGTATTGTATGTCACAGAGGGGCCATTAACAAGGATTTGAATACTTGTTTTGGTAAATTATCTAAAACCTAATAGTTTGTTATGTATTACTAGAGAATTGGACAAATGTGTCTCTCTGTATTTATACATTGAATTGGCTTGCTTTGATTCTTAATAACATAAATTTTAGGATCAAACCTTCAGCGTGGTATTCTTATCCGCATTGCCTCTGCTTGAGTTAACTAGATCCAGTGATGCATAGAGAAACAAATATATAGCTGTTCTGTTCTTGTGTTTTTCACAGGCAGCAAGACAATTAAGCACGAGTTTGAGGCAAATCGGGAGAGAAAGAGAGACTTTAAGTTCAACCACAAAAGGTGAATGATGTGAAGAGTGCAGATGATCCAAGAATGGTGATCATCATTTCCCCCAGGGTTTTGCAGAGTTGACAAAGAAACAGTGTTTGAACATAAAAAAATCACTCTCCTTTCATGGTTTTTTTTTTTTTTTTTTTCATTTATAATTTATAAACAGGGACAATTTATGTATTTAATTAGGTTATTTTTCCAATTCTACCAAAATTTTGCTGTTACAATTATGTGTAGTGGGGGATAGAGTAAAACAATACTTTGAGCACAGATAAAGTTCAAGTGAGATTTTTTATTTTGTTTTATAAATTCAAGTCATAGAATTCTTTTAAACTTCACTTTCAATGTTCCAAGTAATATTTTAAGCTTGTAGCAACCTCTAAAGGACTGTTAAATTTAATTGTTAAATTGGTATTTTTTCCTTCTTGAAAAAAATTAAAATAATATAATAAATTTTATAAAAATAATATTAAAATATTAATAAAAGTAAATTTTAAAACTTTAAAAAAAATTAAAATTTATAAAAAAAAGGGCAAGTGTCATCAACAATTGTGGTTATTGAAAAATGAATTAAATGATCAAAATTTGTTATTTGGTTTTGGCTTTCTTGTTTGCATGAATTGATTAGATGTGATTGAACACAAGGTAGAAGTAATCAAATGTGATTATTTCTGTAATCAATGATTATTAGAAATAATAAAAAAGGATTAATTTTATTTAAAAGGATCGTTTTTAATTACTATTGATAAAAAAAATCAAATTTGATCACTTTTAAAAAAAATCGGTAATGAGCAGAAGAGGATTGACAGGTGACGTGTCATAAAGTTTGGAGGGTGGATTAAAGTTAATGATAAAAGTATGGTGCTTGCTTATAATGGGGAACCAGCTTTGCTTTTGAAGGGTGGTTCAAATGTGATTATTAAGAGAAACCTTTTCTTCATTCAAGCTAAGAATAGGAGAGGCAAGGCAATCAGAGTTAATGCCCAAAGATCTAATGCCATTCTGGAAATAATGCAACTGAAGCCTTATGGAATTGGTGCACTTTTGAGACTCTTCCTTCAAAGAGTCTTCCTATGTGGCCTCCTTATTTTGCACGGCCCTACTAAAACATGGAAGATGGGATTAGAGGGCTGGGAGTCTGGGCCTGACAATGGTTCTGGATTGTTGGCAGGATAGTTTTGTTTTTGGGTGGGCCAATTTGTCTTAGCTGGAGGATGGGATGTGGGTTCAGGATGTACGCATGGGCTGGAAAGTTAAAAAGCAGGATGGGCTGGATGGTCTGCTTATAGGTTGTACTCCCGAGGTCGTGGGCGCTGGACTGGCTATGGTGGGCTGATCCTAGATTGTGGAGGTGGGGAATGGCTTCAGACTAAAGTGTTTTGCGGGCTGCAGCTTTATTATTGGGACGGGCTGGAGAATCATTAATGTTGGGGCCATGCCTTTGCTTAATCTGTTCTCGGTGGGCGGGCTGGGACAATTTTAATGGGCCTCGTTTTTTGTTAAGGGGCTTGTTATTTGTACTTAGGCTTGGAAACAAGTCTTTCGGCTGGGGATCTTTTCGAGTTCTATTTTGGTTTGTTTTTTGGGATAGACGCTCAAGAGGATTTTTTTGCCAGTTTGTCTCTTTCCCTGGCTTTGTTTGGTCAGGATGCATAGGCATCGCCCTTTTTTTTGTTTTTTTATAAAATTTTTAAGGCCAAAGCACTATTTCCCACCCATAGTTTGAGGCTTACGCCCACTACCACCCCAAGGTTTCAAAAACCCAAACTCCCACCCTAAACCAATTTTAATATTAAAAATAATAGTGTACAGTAATAATGTAAGGGTATTTTTATCTTTTTAATATTAAAATTTTATAAATTAATAAAATAAATTTTATATAAATATAAAATTTAAAAAAAAATTAAAAAATACATTTAAAAAAATTTAAAAATTTAAAAATTAAAGCAGTCATCGCCACCAGTGCCGACAACAGTGGTCGTCGATACCGATAGCGGTGGCCTCCCATAATAGAACCAGATGGCCATTTCTGACTATCTAGTTCCAAGGAAGGCCAGATTTGGCCTCCCCATTCGGTGGAGATGGTCAGATCGTTCGCCTCCAATTTTGGTTAAGGAGACCAGATCTGGCCACTTCCTCTTGAAATAAATGTTGGAAACAGCCAATTGGGCCAAGACTGGCCCTTTACGGTCGTTTTCGACTCTTAATTCTATTGAAGGAGACTTCTGTCGGAGACAATCAGATGTGACCGCCTCCTCCAAAACTGGAGGCGGTTGATCTGACTTTCTACACCTAATCAGGAGGTCAAATCTGGTCTCCCCTAGAACCAGGGGGCCAGAAATGGCCACCTTAATTTTTAAATTTTAAAAATTTTTTAAATATATTTTTAAATATTTTTTAAAAATATTTATAATTTTATTATTAATTTATAATTTTTAAAAGGGTAGTTTAATTATTTTAGTAAAAAAATTATAAAAAATCCTTCAAAGAGTGAGAGACTGAGTTTTTAAAATCTTGGGAGGTTGTCTTTGCCTCAAACTTTGGGTGGGAAATAGTCCTTTGGCTATTTTTTAAATTAAAAAAATATTTGGCCTTTAAAAATATTCTAACAATATATGAATTTTTTAGATCAATTCAGGGTCAAACCTATTGACTAAGGTTTGGTCTGATAGTTCATTTAATTTACATGTTTCGAATTTTATTGTTTACACGGTTGCCCTAATTTTTATTTTATGCATAATTTGAATTTCTTGAGTGTCGTTATGAACAGAATGGGGGTTCTCGAGGGCCCTTTGTCTGATTGGTTTGTTCATTTCTTCACTGAAAAAGTCAAGATCGAGGCTAATTAACTACTCAGGTGGATCCAAAATGAAGTGTCCCTACTGCTCGGCGGCGCAGGGACGTTGCGCCACCACAGCCACCGGCCGCTCCATCACAGAGTGCACGTCATGCGGCAGAGTCGTCGAAGAGCGAAAGTTCCAAAACCACCATTTGTTCCATCTCCGAGCACAAGACAACCCGCTCTGCTTGGTGACCTCCGATCTCCCCACCATCAACCCCTCTCTTCTAAACAAGAACAACGACGACGACCCTTTCGAGCCGACGGGCTTCATAACGGCATTCTCTACCTGGTCCCTGGAGCCAAGCCCACTCTTCTTCCGCTCCTCTTACTCCTTCTCTGGTCACCTCGCTGAGCTTGAACGAACCTTCGAAGTTATCTCGTCTTCTTCAACCACCACGTCATCAACAGTCGTGGTTGATAATTTAAGAGCATATATGCAAATCATTGACGTGGCTTCGATTTTAGATTTGGATAGTGATATATCTGATCACGCATTTCAGTTGTTTAGAGACTGTTGTTCGGCAACTTGTTTGAGGAACCGCAGCGTTGAGGCTCTTGCCACTGCTGCTCTTGTTCATGCCATTAGGGAGGCCCAAGAGCCAAGAACTCTCCAGGTAATTTTTTTTTCCTCTTTAGATTTAATTTTGTTTAGCGGAAGCTTGATGATGTCTCTGAGTTTGCTATCTATTTTAAAACTATAGGAGATTTCGATTGCGGCTAATGTGCCTCAGAAGGAGATTGGAAAGTACATAAAGATACTTGGAGAGGCTTTGCAACTGAGCCAGCCCATCAATAGCAACTCCATTTCAGTTCATATGCCCAGATTCTGTACTCTTCTTCAACTCAACAAATCTGCTCAGGTAACTTCTTCTTCTTGTTCTTGTTTTGGCCGAAGCTTGTGGCGGTTATGTAACTTGTAGCAGTAAGTTTAAAAACTATATAGGGAGAGGAAAATCCTTTGTTTGCGTGTTTATGTTTCTAACTAAATTGTGAAATGATTTTGGCTATGTATCTCAAGAAAACTGTTGAAATATATTGAAATTGAAAGGAATTAAGTGATTTTTATCGTGAGTAATTGTGTTATTTATCAAACAGAATGGAATTTTGAGGAATATATGAACCAACATTGGTGAAAGATAAATTTCAAATTGGATATCTGTCTTGATTATATTGACCACCAAATGGACTGAAAAGAAATTCTGATAGGCTGTAGTATAATTGTTGATGGTATTGTATCTTATTTTAGAAGATTAAACTGTTATACTTATTGTTCAAATCTTGGGCATAATTGACCCCTTGTAATTTTCTCAGGAGCTGGCAACTCACATTGGAGAAGTTGTAATCAACAAATGCTTTTGCACTCGGAGGAACCCCATTAGCATCTCTGCAGCTGCTATATATCTGGCCTGCCAGTTAGAAGACAAACGCAAGACTCAGGCAGAGATTTGTAAGGTGACAGGTCTGACTGAGGTTACACTAAGAAAAGTATACAAGGAGTTATTAGAGAACTGGGACGACCTGCTCCCATCTAATTATATTCCGGCTGTCCCTCCGGAGAAAGCATTTCCCACTACTACAATTGCTACTGGCCGCACATCAACAGTTAAAGTTGATTCAGGTGAAGTGACATCTTTGGACAAAGATAAGCAGCCAGAGACTAAGCCAACTGAGCACTTAGAAGCTGAAAGTAGTGTTGATGTTCATCTTGGGAATGCCTCTATGGTGAATCTGCCACAGACCTTTACACAGCCCTGGCTTCAATTAGCTCCTTCTAAAGTTAAGACAGCTGGAGAGAAAACTCTGAGTGTTCCTCAAGGAGACACGATTGATATGCAGTCTAATTATCACGAATTAGACCAGAAGATAGATGAGGACACAAAGGCTGCTATTTCTTCTGTAAGGCCTAGCCATTTTTCAAGTAGTCCAGCTTCAAACATGAGTTCAATAATGTGGCCATTTAGGCCTCCATCATCTTCCAGGTCTTCTGTGACTGTTCAAGTGTATCCATCGAAGTTCCTGCCAGATCACACTGAGCTTCAGGGAACCGGTAATCAAAATGAACTTAAAAATGACAATCAATATTCAGACACCAAATGATTCTATAGAACAGGGTCCTGCATTCTGGTATATGTTACTGTAACTATAAAAACTATATTAGATTGTTCTGAATACTTAGTTCTTACATATTTTAATAGTTTTTGTATCATATCATGCATCATGCAACATATTTCTTCACATTAGAATAGATATCCATTCTGTGGAACCGTCAGAGATTCCCATGGATGGATTTGGGACAACAAAATATTTATTTGTTTTGATTTTTGATATATCTGTTCTTATATTCTAACCTCTAGATGTGTACAATTGATGTAGTGCATTTGATGAGCTAGAACTAGCTTCTTCTTATATTTTAGGCTTGAGATATGTGCAGTTATTTTGTGGATTGGGTACAGGAAACCTAGTTTAGGTTATGGACAAAGGGGGATTGTAACGAAGGAGTGATTAATAAGTTTAATTCAAATCGAATCAAATTGAACACGATTAGTGATTAATCTTAGAACTAATGGCCAAATCAAGTTGCAGAGAATAGAAGAGCTATTTTTGAAGGGTTTTTTTTTTTTTGAACCAGTGTTTCTATGTGATGTACATGTTTATTTTATGTTCTGCATGTTGAAGGAACAAGCAGTGACCCTGGGCATAAAAATTTTTTTCCCTAATTCACCTTACTAACAAGCCTGAAATTTTTTTCTTTAAAATCTTCTTGTTCGACAGTATCAAAAGCTGTGAGAGCTCCCATGTTATTTCTTCGTAAACTTTTCTCAACCGTTAGATTTAGATCTAAAGGCTGAGGCGGTGAGTATCACTTTAGTAATCCTGCGTCCGTTTACACGTAATCTTTGTGACGATCCACCAAGTCACATAACGCTTCTGTAATCCGTACGTTTGATGATCAAGGCACACCCGTAATTTTTTGAAACTCTGTGGCCTTTCTTAAACTACCACGATATTTACATAGAAATATGACGTGTTAGACTGAGATCCCCAGTCCCCCCTTTCTATCCCATCCGAAAACAAACACAAATTTTCCCAATCTCTACCGTCCATTCGTCCACGTCATCGATCCGTGTCATTTTGAATCCAACGTCCCACATCGCAGCAATAATTCATACGCGCAACCACTTAGCCTGGGCAGTGGCCACGTCCAAACTCTTGCCACGAACCGAGCGACCGCAGGCTTATCCCGAGTCGCTCCCGTCTTAACCAATAAAAGAAGAGAGAGAAAGTGAGAGCAACAGAGAGAGAAAAACAAAATTAGGTTTAATTACAGTTGTGTGTTTCTCTTGGAGCAACCGAAAAAGAGGGGCCGGACATCTGAAAGTATAGGGTTAGGGTTTTAAGAATTTTTAAATTGATAAAACCTGTGAAGTACGCCAGCGATCTCTGATATCTAGCTTACTGCTAAGGCCACTCTTTGGTTCAAAAGGTTGTTTCCTTTTAACCGCGAAATCACTATTTCTTTTTATTTCTTAGGGCTCTTAGCATGGTCCTGAAATAACTGTTCTCTATGCTTTTACTTAATTTCTCTTTAAAAGGGAAAGTAAGTATATAAAGAAATCGTAGGTTAGAGCAATAGCTGGTTGTATGAGATATAGGGTTTCGTTTTTTATGGATGAGATCTGGGAGAGAGCCGTGGAAACAGCTTTAGACGGTCAAACGGACCATAGCGCGGCACGAACGTTAACTCTAGACGGCGCGGTGAAGTGTGTACAGGGGCGGTTGCCACCGCCAAGTCTTCTAGAGAGATATGAGAACCTTGAGCTTCTTTCGATTGCGAATATAGGAGTTTCATCGCTAGAGCAGTTTCCACGACTGAAAAATCTTGAGAAACTTGTCCTCTCTGACAACCGTATCGCAGGAGGCCTAGAGTTTCTGGTTCAAGCGGGCTTGGAGTCCCTTCGCGACCTTGATTTGTCCAACAACCGGATCCAGTTTATTGAAGATCTAGCGCCCTTGGCTCAACTTAAGCTCATTTCTCTCGATCTGTATAAGTGTCCTGTCACCAGAGTGAAAGATTATCGATCTAGGGTTTTTGCAATGATCAAGTCCTTGAAGTACTTAGATAAGATGGATGCAGAGGAGAACGAGAGGCCTGAATCTGATGATGAGGAGGAAGATGATGATGAAGATGATGAGGATGACCCTGGGAGTGGAGAGGTTGATGGTGAGGATAGGCTATTTAGGAGGGACAATGGGCACAGCGAGAATATAGAAGGGGTTGTGGATGCTGAAGAGGATGAAGAGAGTGATGCTGATGAAGAGGAGACTGAGACTGCCCGACAGCCTGATGAGATCAGCCATCAGACAAATGGATATGAGAATGTGAATGGGGGATATGTGGATTTTGAAGATGAGGGGTATGACTATGAGGAAATTGAATCTGGAGAGGAGATTTTTGAGGAAGAAGATGTAGCTGCCATGGGGGAAAGTGATGATGAGGAAGATGGAGTTGAGGATGATGAAGAGGATGACGATGATAATGATAACAATGATGAAGAAGAAGAGGAGGAGGTCGATAATGATGAGATAGATGGGTATTTTGCTTACCCTGAGAGTACAGGGAGGTTGACGAGCACAGAGGGAGAGATTGATGGCCATGAACATGGGGAGGAAGATGGTGATGATGATGGGGAGACTGGGGAGGAGGAGCAAGCTGTTGAGGATGATGGAGAGTTTGAAGTTGAAGATGAAGAAGAGGCTGAAGAGGAGGTGAGAATGATATACCATCTTCTTTGCGCTATTATTAAAATCATAATTTCTCTGAGGATTTTTGGTTGGGTTAATGGACTTTTTGCTGTTGTGTTTGCAGAGGAGAATACTACTTTTCTGCTATTAAACTGCATATGGGCTAATGCTGATTAATTTCTTTTGTTATTGTATATGTTTTTGTTGCAGTTAACTTTCATATCTTTTTAAACTTAAATTTGGTAGCAAAATTAGATCTTTGCAATTGTTGATGTTATTGCTTCCTTTTTTGTAACTGGAAGTGTGTTGCTATAGAGCAAATAAATGCCTTGTGTCATTCAATTGAACACCAAGTTCCTGCATCAAGGGTCAAATGTAGAAGCTGCTGACAGTTATTTATTCTTGGCTTGTGAATTGTGAAAAGCATTGTTTGTATTTAATAGACTCACTATGAAAAGGATCATATGTTTCTATTAACTTATTGTTGTTTGCTTATTTGGTGTTGCTTTGTCTAGAGCCTTAAAAATTATTAAACTCAGAGGATTTCAAATTTGATTCATTGACTTTTTCTTTGAAGTTGTCTATAGCATAAATGGTGTCTGATAAGAAAAGAGTAAACTCCTTTTTCTTTTTTTCCTTTTTTTTTTTGCACATTAGATTTTAGATGTAAGTTTGAAAATGGTTGTTCAATGATTTGGTAATTGCAGTTTCAAATTCTAGCTCCCAGGATGTTTTTTCTTGATAGTTAACATGTGGTATTGCATTGTAAGATATGACAGGACATCATTTCTGGGGTTTCATGTTTCTGGGAAATTTTTTGACTTCTTTTTTCTTAATTAAATGGTCCAGGTTTTAGAGGGAATGGCTTTGTTTGTTTGTTAACATGGAACATGCATTTATAAGAATTTTGTCTTTTAGATTATTGGTGAGGGTGCTTGGTTGTTTCATGTGATATTGTATCATTGAATGCAGTTAAATACATCAAGTAGCTTTTGTCCCTAACCAGCTCAATGACCTGAACCATGAATGTGAGTTTTATCTTAGTTGCTTATGCTGGTTTTATATTCGCACTGTTTCATGCTTGTGTGTATGCGTATTATGTGGTCAGTATCTTGCTAGTGCAGCATTATTTTACTATAAATATTAGTTTTAACTGTTAACCTGTCAACTCTTCTACTTTGCGTGCCTGATTATTATTTTTCATTTCTCTTTTAAATTAAATTTAATTGTCCAAAAGTGTTTCCATGATTCAGGATTTCACCATGATTTTAATTTGCTTTTTTTAAGTGTTTGTTTTGCTTTATTGCTTTTTAGTTTTTCTGTAATCTTGTTCTGTTGTGACTATATATATATTTTTTATTTTGTTCACTGATACTAACTGTGGGAAGTTCTCTGATATGGCAGGAGGAAGACTATGGTGCAGGGTACCTAGTTCAGCCTGTGGAGCAGGCTGAAGAAGATGATGGTGGAGGGAGTGATATGGAGTTAGGGAACGAAGAGGAAGTTGAAGAAGAAGTACAAGATGATGAAGAAGTTGAGGATTTGCCAGCATCTTCTTCACAGCTGAAGAGAAAGAGAGGTGATGATGATGTTGATCAAGATGACAGTGGTGAGGAGGATGATGAGGATGTTGTTGATTCGTCATCAAAGAAGCACCGTTAGCTGTTTTCCATCTCATATGATCAGATGTTTAGCTGATGCCTGGAAAAAAAAAAAAAAACAGTTGAAATAGATTGGTTGGTAGTGATTTTGGCTGTCTTCTTGGACAATGGCAATGTTAAGGAAGATATATAGATACAGAAAGTAACTGTTATCTTCGGTGGAACCTTCAATTCAAAAGGTTGTTAGTACTTCTTTCCCGCTTGCCCCTCTTTCAGAGCCGTTGCTATGATATTTTCAAATGGTGGTTACCATTTAGGGAGAACTCACTCGCAACCGCCCAAACCCAAAAGGGGTTCTAAATGGAGGGAAACCAAAATTTCTCAAAATCTTTTTGTTTTTGTTTTTTTTTTCTTTTTGTTTCTCCAAGCGGGGGTTCTAATAGGGCTTTTGTAAAACGCGTCGTTTTGTTGTAGATAGTTTTCAATTGTCGTTCAAGTTCTGCTGGGCGTTTGACGTGTTCAATACCTTTTATCATTATATAATTGTCAAGCTGTGATTGGTAGCCTGCTTTGTTTATTAATTGCAGGTCCGTTCCCTTCGAAGGATTCTAGGTCATGTGATGTATGGGCCCTGTTAGCTTGATAGGGGCATTGATTGATCATCTAGCGGTTATGTTGCCATGAGCAACTTAATTCAGGTGCTGCTCAGTTGTTTGGAAGAATAATTGCCGCCCGAAGCATTCTCGGCACATGTGCGCGGCTTTTTTAAATGTCGGTGCAGCCAAGCTTTACTCTTCTACTCACTAGGCCCGACCCAGCCCAGCCCATGTTTTACTGTAGCAGCGAGTCGGTGGTCGATATTTACCTCAATTTATTTTAATGAGCGAATTGTAACAAATTTAGAACAGAAATTTATGAGAAATGCTGTCTAATTCTTCTTTTTTTTTCCAAGTGTTTTGAGATTTAATTAAAATTGGGACCTACCTACCCTTCAGTTTATCACAGAGTCAAGGATAAGGCGCTTTTAGAAGCACCATCACTGCTCTCCTCAACCTCATAAGTGTCTGTAGTTTGCTAGATTTCCCACCGTCGATAACATGGAAGTCTCAAAGATGCTGCTATCATCTCTACCATCCGTGTCATTATCATCAACACCACACGGGCGGAGATCAAGGTTGCACAGCCCACCTCCACTCAAGGTATTAAACATGGCGAAGGAGAGCAGCGAAAGCAGCAATGACGTTGTAGAAAAAGCGGCAATAGGTGGCGGATTAATCTCGACCCCAGTGATTGGGTGGTCCCTGTACACTCTGAAGACCACCGGCTGCGGCCTACCCCCCGGACCAGGGGGCTCGATTGGTGCTCTGGAAGGAGTCAGCTACCTAGTGGTCTTCGGAATTGTGGGTTGGTCCTTGTATACCAAAGCCAAAACTGGATCGGGTCTCCCCAATGGTCCTTTTGGATTGCTGGGAGCCGTCGAGGGCTTGTCATACCTGGCGTTGCTTGCCATTCTAGTTGTGTTTGGTTTACAATTTCTCGAGCAAGGCTCCATTCCAGGACCTCTCCCGACTGACCAGTGCTTCGGCTGAGATGCTTACTGTAATATCAACCGTTACAATTCTATCTTCTGTATGTGATGCTGATTCAAGCCGAACAGAGACAATATAATAAAATTTCTAATAAAGCTTCAGTTGATTCATCCAGTGTTACAAAATTTTACCTCGTCACATATAATAGAATGCCAAATCATTATTTCCCACAAATATTTTAGCTTCCGTTCTAGCAATCAATCTTTTAACCGATAAAATTAACTGTAAAAGATAAAATTAAACTTCAATTAAATTAAATTTATTTAGGTTTAAGCTCAAGATCGTTGAGTTTTGCTTGTTAAAAGTATGTTAAATTTAAAATTGATTGAATTAATCAAATATATGAAATATTATATTAATAAAAATGATATTATTTTAATATATAAAAAATAAAAATCTCTTAAAATATGGTAAAAATTAAATGGTATAAATAATTTATATTTTTACCATATTCCTCCTCAAATCACTTTATATCCCAGATTATGATACACTAAAGGGATTTGACTTGAGATAATAAAGGCTTTATGCTTAAAAGGAATAAAATTTGGAAAAAAAACAAAATCAAATTTAAACATGATTTTATTATATATATTTCAAAAAAAAAATATATTATAAAAGCATTAAACCGGTATTTCGAGTTTGTGAAGTAAACAGAGCTGTTCTGTACTGGAACAGTTTTCTCTGTGACTCCGTCTCCAAGTCAAGCTTCAAGTCTTCTCTTAAATATTAAGGAGAGAAGAACTTTTCAAATACTAGCATCCATCTGCTCACAGACTGTTGGTCCTCTTGTTACCATTGCGTATTGCTAGTTCTTCTGGATCGAATCGTACGTTCCTCCGTCTTTGTTTTTAACGATCATCGCCGTTAGCCATGGCTTTTTACCTGATCATTACTGTAAACTTCGTTAATTTTGATTTGCGTTTAATCATTCTATTAATCTTGTTAACTTAATCAATGTGTTTTTTTCGAGTCTTCTGATTATCAATTTTCAACCGTCGATCGTCTGAAATTTATGCGTTTGTTTTAGGTTTTGAGATAAATTAGATGTTTCGATTCGTGTAGCTTTTTTTTGGAAGCGTAAGTGTTGTGTGTTTCTGGAAATTTGAAATTTACTTATTCTGATCATGTGAGTGACTGTAAGTCCAGCTTTTAAAATGTTTAATGTTCTATTGATGTCGATAGATTGAATTTTGCGGTTAAGGATTCAAAGTAGGTAAAAAAATGAGGAAAAAGAAGCTTGATACAAGCATCTTATATTGCAATTGATATTGTGCCTTTTTACCTTAGGAAAATATGTACATTGTTGGTGAAATTGGTTGAACTTTGGATCTCCTCGGAGCTATGTGAGTGGAAATATGTTAATTTGGTTGCGTTATAAAGTGTTTGGTAGATAGTTATATTTCAACAATAAGGTTTAAGCTGATACACAACAGAGGAATCTGATATAGTTCAAGGTGCTGAGTACTTACTTGACAAACTTATTGATTTCTCTTGAATATGTAACTAAAGATTATTTTGTGTTTTGTTTTATTTTGTTTTAAGTAGAGTTATATGTTTGGTTTCTATGTATTAATAATGATTTGTTATCAGAAAAGGTCATAACTGCAACATTTGAAAATAAATGAAGAACTTAAAACCAAAGCTTTACCTTGTATATGAAATGATCTTTTGCCTCTTCTTAGATTCTCATAACTAATCTGATTAACAAGATATTTCCCACTTTTTTCTGTATTTTATATAATTCTGATGGTCATTTTGATAAACGTTGATGTCCAGTTGCAGTTAATATGGATCAGGAGAAGAAACAAAGCTCCATCATCAGAAACAGCAGTAGGAAGATCTACTTGGAACTCAAGGATATTATACGGGAGCATGCCCTTCAATTTCTTCCAGCTAAATCAATTTTTCGGTTTACAGCAGTTTGTCGAGAGTGGAAGTTCCTGATCTCCACTCCTTTCTTTGCACACAACCAGTCAAACTGTTTCCATAATATCTCAGGCTTCTTTTTTCAGTCCTCATCTGGTGATCCATCATTTCTCTCCCTCAACCCAATGGCCTATGGTGTTCCAGACCCTTCTTTAAAGTTTTTGCCTGAAGCTGTTGACATTAGGAGTTCTTCTAATGGATTACTTTGCTGCCAGGGTCGCACTGACTACAATGCTTACTATATCTGCAATCCTGTTACCAAACAATGGCAAAAACTTCCTAAACCAGAAAATTATCATGGCCCTGAACCTGCTGTTGTGCTTATTTTTGAACCGTCAGTGTTGAAATTTAGGGCTGAGTACAAACTGGTTTGTGCCTTTCCATCTGAACTTGATGGATATGAATTTGAGATATATTCCTCTGCTGAAGGATCCTGGAGAACTTCTGGTGAGATTTTCCTTGGCAGTTACAAGATCCAGTCAAATTCAGGCGTTCACACAAATGGTATTATATACTGGTTAACAAGGAATAATAAAATTCTTGCTTTTGATCTCACAATGGAGCGGTCACAACTTTACTATGGTGGTGGGACCTTGGGTGTGATCAACGGAAAACTTTGTGGGTTTTCTGTTTCCCGTCATACTGTGTGTGTGAAAGTGTTATCTAATGCATACTCAAATACAATGCAAATGCGTAGTGGTATCAAGACATGGGAAACAAGCTTTATCACTTTAGACAGTTCTGCTCTTGACGGGGCTGTTTTCGGTCCAGATAGTGTGCTCTGTGCACAAGATGACATTTTGGTGCTTCAGTCTGGGAGAACTCTTTATCTATGTGACATGAAGACAACAGAAACCAAAATTCTCATGAGTGAATCTACTAGCGTCAATGGTAAGATCGTACCTTATGTGAATAGCCTCGTTGATATCTAGTCATTCTCTTTGCTTACAATAGCTTAATAGCATGTTTTTTGGTAATGGTTATTTAGAGCTTTTATGCTTGTAGCAACATTCATCCTGTCGTTTAATTGCTTTTGGGGGGGTGGAAATATAATATTACTGTTATGATTTTTTATCTTATATTGGTGTAAAGTTGTATAAATAACCTGTTGCCTTCTATTTGTTTAAATAGAATTTGAATTCGGACTTCTTAAAGAAGCCATTAACAGCCTGACAAAATAGGAAAATAAGCAAGTCAAAGAGGTTTGTAAGAATTGTTAATGACCTTACTAAATGTTGAAGATTAATCTTTTTTCCTTTCATTCAAGATGAGAAAAAGTCTTTGGGCCTTCAAGCAAGGATGTTAAAACCTTGCAATTTTAAGTACATAGCTCTTGGAAGGAGATTGAGGATGGATGGCTCTCGTCCTAGCCATGGCCCAAGCCTCTAAAAATCTCTGAAAGAGTCGTAGATGACAGCTCTTGGAGGGACATGAGGATGGATGGCTCTCGTCTTAGCCATGGCCCAAGCCTCTAAAAATCTCTGAAAGAGTCGTAGATGACAGCTCTTGGAGGGACATGAGGATGGATGGCTCTTGTCTTAGCCATGGCCCATGCCCTTAAAAATCTCTGGAGGAGTTCAGTGATTTCGAGTCAATTAGACTATTGGACACCATCTGTTTGCATTCATCTATTTCAATTTTACACAACTTTCAGAAAGGCTTGAGAATGAAACTTCCACTCTACTAAAAACCACTAAGTGCTATAATGACTAGAGATGATTAAGTTTGACACGGCAGTGGGTTGTGTCAAATGGAATCCGATATGGTCTTTCATGTCATACCTTGATCTCGCAAGCATGACAATGCCTATGCCATTACCTTCGGCCGTAACATGGCTACAAATTCGTGGATCATGCCCTCAAAGCACCATGCCAAAAAAAGAGCATCATGCCAAAATAAGAGGGTCAAGTTTTGTGTCATAAAACGGCTTAACCTTTTTGACATCTCTAGATTAAATGGTGTTCTAAAGAATTTGGAGCATTTTTTATGAGAAACTTTCGAAGAAGATGATTAAGGTCAAATCGACGTCAAAATGATGTGTTAGAAGTCGAATTAACTTTGAAAGCAAGTCAAAAGTGAGAGTGGGGTGATAGGGAAGTGAAAATGGGGAGAACCGAGATGAAATGAGAGGTGGATAAAATACTTTATGAAAATTATAAAAATTTTTTGATAGCAAACTATTACTTAACATTATTAAAGATAAAAAGTACTTTTATTTTTGTTATTGTTCATAGAAGTTTCAATTTTTTAAAAAAATTACTAAATTTTAATCTTAAAGATAAAAAATTAACGTTTCATCGCGAAAATTAAAATACAATAACCTTTAACTTTGCGAAGATAAAAGAATCAATGACTAGTTATGAGGGGGTAACTTTAAATTTTTTTAATCTTGTGGGGTGAAAAGAATTCAAAATAGTACCCTTCCGAGAGTTAAAAAGACGGGAAATGCTGGGTACTACTAAAACCTAAGGGGGGAATAAAGAATTAACTAAAAATATATTGCTTCGTGTAGAAGGACTGGGGGAACTGTAGTGTAGTCGTCAGAATTCAACCTTGTAATTCGCGCAATATTGACAGTATGTGAACGGCTTGACTTTGTCCTCAATTATCTCCTATCAAAAGAAGCCACATTCCTGGCAGTTTCCCTTCTATAGCTCTTGTATTATGATAATCTAATGCCTTCCTACGTGACTTCGAAAAGCAGGAGTCAGCAGCTTACAAGACACGCTGAAAATTCCGCCATAAGTAGTTTCTCTGTTTCTCCGTAAGCTTGCTACGTTCTTCGATCTTCATCTCTTCGCTTTCATAGGTAGTGTTCTCACTCCTTGAATGCTTATTTTTGTGGAATTTTCTTTTTCTTTGTTTTTTCTGGACAAAGAAAAAATCAACCTTGGTACTTCATTTCTGGGTGTTAAATCCTTCTTTCATTCTTGATAAATCTTGGTTTATGTTTTTGTTTAATTTGTTCTTCTGGGTTCTTATAGTTTGATGCAAAATTTGCTGCATTCTCTGTTTCGTTAGGAAGATTTTGAATTTTCTTGTTTAGGTTTAATGGTTTGGTTGACATGTTGGTGTCAAGCCGGGTTGAATGTTTGTTATTTCGGAGAAAGGATTTGGATATCGAAAAGAACCCGAGTATAGCTAGTACACTAAATTAATTTAATTTCCTTATGTTTTCGTTGCCTTGCGTAGCAAGTAATCTTTCCTTGAATATCAAGATTTTTTTGCTTGTGTTAATTTGTTTTATTCTTGTGTGCCAAGTAATTTTTTAAATAAGTTGCCTTGGTGAGCATCAAGTGACATTCACATCCAATATATTCCTTTTGAACTTCTCTTCTCTGCTCAAAAATGAAATTATTCAGTAAAGGGGTGAGGATTGAGAAATTAAGTGTCTTGGAGATCGATTTTGAAGTGATTCAGTGACTTCAAACTGCAGTGGAGAGTTTTTCTTTGCTAGTCGGTAGAGTAGGATTAGAATCTTTAATTGTTCCCGATAAATGGGTTTTTCTCATTTCAGGAAATAATGAATTGATTATCGATTTCTGATTAATAAAGTTGAATGCATTTTTGTTTTTGATTTAGATGCTAACAGGTCTGATGGGTTCTGATTAGAGCCAAATTTATTTAAGTTGATGTCCTGCTGCATTTTTATTACGTTATTGTGAGTTTGATAGATGAATTTTTTTAATGCACTTAAGAGTCTAAATTGCTAGTCTGTTCAGCAGTTAAATTAGATTGTGTTTTACTTTGACTAATCTGTTCATCTATAATTGTAGTGTGATGGAGAACATAGGGAATATCAATACAGAGGAAGAAGTCTTCCATGATGAACATAAGTCTGATGTTAAATATTATCCACCCATGGAACGAAGGTTCTACCTTGAGCCAAAGAGTTGTCCACTGCTAGGAGAGGTGATAAAACAGCATGCTCTTCCCTTCCTACCGGCAAAATCGCTTTGCAGGTTCAAAGCTGTTTCTAAAGAGTGGAATCGGTGGATAAGCTGTCCTTTTCTGGCTCACATGCAAACTACCCACTTTAAAGAGATCTCTGGCCTTCTTTGTCAATCTCCTGGTTTAGACCCCTCCTTCATCTCATTCAATCAGAATGCTTACAGCATTCCAAGCCCCTCTCTGGAGTTCTTGCCTGAACGGGTTCGTATCAGAGTCACAAGCAATGGATTGGTATGCTGCCAAAGTTGTATTGATGCGTGTGTCTACTACATATGCAACCCTGTGACACAGGACTGGGTAGAGCTTCCTGAGCCAAATGGTTGCCATACTCCTGAAACAGCAGTAGCACTTGCATTTGACCCCACTACACTGAATTTTTCTGCAAATTATGAGATTGTTTGTGCTGTCCCTGTTACTTCAAATGGGGGCCCTGTTACTTCAAATGGTGTCTCAGATTTTTTATTTTTTGAGATATACTCTAAGAGGTCAAACACTTGGAGGGTTGCCGGTACATTTTGCAATGAACCAATTGCCTTAAACCGGCGTTGTAATGGGTTCTTCTTAAAGAACATTGTCTATTGGAAGACACTTTCTGGTGCAGTTCTAGCTTTTGATTTGAAGGACGAGGTCTATGGGATTCTGCCACTTCTTTCTGGCCTCGAATCATGTGGTGATTTGATGCAGATGTATGGGGAATTGTGTTACATTCTTCCACAAAAACAAGACAGAGAATGCATGTTAAATGTTTATGGAAACATGGCTATGAACCTGAAGGATACAATTCCTCTTAAAACTGAAGTTGTGGGTGAAGAAGTTTCTAATTGCCGGGTTTTGACATGCATTAACGATGACATGTTGATAATTTCGCTCCCAAGTAGGGTTATCAGTTATCATGTGAGAAAACAGAAGGTGGAAGTGTTAAGCGAGGAGAGGACTAACGATTTTGAAACTCTCCTGCCTTACGTAAATACTCTTGTGGCTGTGCAGAAGTAGCTGCGAAACCAGGCTTCAGAAGTGACGTCCCACTCCCAAATTTTCAGACCACGAATACCTGGAAATATATACTTGAAACTGAGGATTACTTCTGGAATTCAGATAATGAACTACTTTTCAAAGTTTAGGACTGGATGGAAGTTTTAAGTTTGATGTTGTCTTTATTTTGTACATTGTTAGTGATATTGAACTATGATGTTTCTAAATCTTTTTCATATTGAACTATGGTGTTTCTAAATCTTGTTTATTGGACTGTGATGTTTCTAAATCTTCAGACTTGAGAATGGAATCATCTTCAGATCTTAGGTTCTGTCCAGATCTATTGCTGTGAACTATAAATTGGGGCTGTTATAAATGGCTTCAATATTTCAGCTAATCATAGTTGTTTAGTAAAAAGCAGTTTGACTAATTAGTTAGCATGAGATTGTGTTTGTTACAAGCGCAAAGCCAAGCGTACATGGTGGAGATAAGTCTATATTTGAGAGTCTTATGTGTTTGAATTTGGCCATCTTAGAAGGAAATTAAAGGTTGTGATGGCTTAAGCAGAAAGTCCAGGCAGGAAATGGTAAAAACAATAACAAACTCAAACTAAACTAAGATTGTATTATTACAGAAAGAGAGAGACAGCCCCTGTTTTGTCGCAAGCCACATTGGATTGAGATTGTCTCCCAATTTCCCATCTTGAATAGGAATTTCACGAAGCAAAACCTTTTGTCTTTCTTCTCTTTGGAGAACCCCTTGTATCTTCTTCATTCAGGTAAATATTGTTATTGCATATTGTTTATAGCAAGTGTTTTTACTAATCCAAAATAAAATTCCCGGAAAATAGTGTTGCATGTGAGTGTTAATTGCTTCTTGTTTTCTGTTGTTCATGGTGTTGCTTGGAGGAAGAACTTTAAGTCATCCCATTCTGCATTTGAATTTGTTAATAATATTTCTTTCATATGTGTTTAGGGTGCTCAAGACCTGAGACGGGAAGTTCCGGGAGAGCTGGAGTTTCCTGGGCGGCAGTTCTTTAGCTGAAACCATGAGCGACAGTGCCCCAACTCCAGATGCTCCATCAGACAAAAATTCTTCTTCAAAAAATACTAGTAAAGATAACAACAATAGTGGTAATAATAATAATAAGCCTCGACCTTCCTCGTCGCGGCCACCCTCATCATCGCCACCAGATTCATCTTCCTCGTCGTCAGCACCGCAACGGAGTCCCCCTCGTTCACCTCCTTCTCAGACTGGGAATGCTAATACTCCACATACCCCGCATGCTCCTTTTACTCCACCTCCACCGCTTCTTCGTTCCCCACCACCAGCAGCAAAGAAAGTTTCACCACCGCATCCAAAATCATCACCTTCCTCGTCTTCATCTTTTGACAATTACCTGATATATACTATAGCAGGAGCGATTGGTTTGGGGTTACTTCTCATTGTTTTGATCGCCATTTGTGCTATGAATAAGAGGAAGAAGAAGAAGAAGAAACAGCACCAGCAACAACCAATGCCATATTATGATCATCAGTCGAACGGATATAAAGGTCCTTTCTTGTATAGAAAGAAATTGTTCCTTTTGAATGTATGAATGGAAATGGAGCCCATTGTCATTAAAATTTAATTATGTTTGTATGATTTTCTTGCAGTTGACCCATATTACAATAGTGGACCATATCCAAACTGGCAGGGGGGGAATCCGAACTGGCATCCTCCAGGAGGAGATATTGGTAAAATGGCCCCAACACCACCACCACCACCACCAGGTGGTGCTGGTGGCTGGTATTCATCTCCAGCACCTCCAAATATGTTCAGCAGCAGTGAAATGAGCTCCCAATTCTCTGCGCCAGTGCGTCCTCCCATGCCTCCTCCATCCCCAAATATTGCTCTTGGATTTAACCAAAGTACTTTTACTTATGAAGAGCTAGCAGCTGCTACAGGGGGATTTGTGCAGGCTAATCTATTGGGTCAAGGTGGGTTTGGTTATGTGCACAAGGGTGTATTGCCTAATGGAAAGGAGATTGCAGTTAAGAGTCTCAAGACAGGTAGTGGTCAAGGAGAGCGAGAATTCCAAGCTGAAGTTGAAATCATTAGCCGTGTCCATCATCGCCATCTTGTATCACTTGTTGGATATTGTATTACCGGTGGCCAGCGCCTTTTGGTTTATGAATTTCTTCCCAATAGGACTTTGGAATATCATCTTCATGGTAATTTTCTCTTTCTTTTTTTTTTTCTTTTATTTCCTCTGTTCACCTCCATCATCAAGTTCAATTTATCCTTCATTTTTGACGTGATAGTCTTCTACACAACCCCCACCCCCCTCCTCCCCCCAAAGTTCAGGTACATATAGGTTCGGAAATGCAAGAAGAGACCTTAAATGGAAATTTCAAAGGCCGTGAAAGATAAATTAAAGTGGGAAATATACAATATTTGTCTGAATAACATTGTGCTTTAAGTTTCTGGTGTTGTCACCAAGAAAAATAAGCAGTTGTTAAAAGTTCATTATGCTACTGCCTTGTCCTCATACAATTTCTGGTTGCAGGAGAGGGTCGACCAGTCATGGATTGGCCTACTAGGCATCGTATTGCGCTAGGGTCTGCAAAAGGGCTTGCTTACCTTCACGAAGATTGTAAGACAATCATAGCCTATCTCTGTCTCTCTGCATGTCCTAGTCTCATTTTTTTGTGGCATGCTGCTTGCAGGCCATCCACGGATTATCCATCGAGACATCAAGACTGCTAATATTCTCCTTGACAACAACTTTGAGGCCAAGGTATCCGTTTCCATAACACATCTGAATGTTCTCATAAAGAGATGTTTACTAAAAGGAGCCATAATGATGCCTCAATATCTGCTATGACACTAAATTAAGCATTCCAAGCTAATTAATCATGCTGCAATGCTTCATACAGGTGGCAGACTTCGGATTGGCAAAACTGTCTTCAGAAAACTATACTCATGTCTCTACTCGGGTCATGGGAACTTTCGGGTAAATAATGCCATTTCAAGTTTCTTCATTTAAGGTTTAGTTTAGAGCAATGCCCAGAAATTAAGATGATTGCATTGGATTCATGTTTCTAAAAGAAGATACGGATAATTTCATATATAGAATTGAATATGCTGAAACCACTAAGTTGGAAGCTGATAATGTGCAAATGCAGGTATTTGGCTCCAGAATATGCATCAAGTGGCAAGTTAACAGAAAAATCTGATGTTTTCTCATATGGTGTCATGCTTTTGGAGCTCATAACAGGAAGGAGACCTATTGATATAAATATGATGGAAGATAGTTTAATAGACTGGGTGAGTCCTCTCTTCTGAACGTAGCTTCTTTTAATTTAGAATGAAAATCATTTGGAGCAAAATTTAACTAATGCAAGACATCAAATCACATAACATGCAGGCTAAACCAATAGCAAACGAAGCACTGGAGAGTGGAAATTTCGATGCCTTGGTGGATCCTCGCTTGGAGAATAACTATGTACCTCATGAAATGGCACGCATGGTAGCCTGTGCTATGGCCAGCGTGCGACACTCTGCTCGAAAGCGCCCAAAAATGAGTCAGATAGTTCGAGCACTGGACGGAGATTCTTCGCTAGACGACTTACACGACGGTGTAAAGCCTGGACAGAGCGCCATCTTTGGCGGTGCATCAATGGGAAGCGCAGACCATAATGCAAGTTCATACTCTGCCGACATGAGGAAGTTCAGACAGGTGGCTTTGGGTAGCCAAGAATTTAGCAGTGAGTATGGAGGATCCAGTGGTGACTCCCGTGAACATGCTAAGCCCGTCCAACACAAGTACAATTTATGAGCACCCTAACTACAAGAATGGATGAGCTTGATTTCACTAACTACAGCCATTTTTGTGACCATGTCCATCATTGTCATTCTCTTCAATTTGGTATTTCAGTTTTAAATTATTTATGCGGGATTGAGGTCCATTTCTGATCCTACAAATTTCAAGTTTGTGTTGTTAATGTTGTGAGTGGCCTGCAGCTGCAATCGCAAGCCTGTACATTTCATAGTTTCTTCTACTGCCACTAAAGTTTTGCTTTTCTGTTCCCACTTCAAATATATATATACACACACACACACACACACACACACACAATG
The DNA here is from genome assembly GCA_026122585.1 of Anacardium occidentale. Lineage (NCBI taxonomy): Eukaryota > Viridiplantae > Streptophyta > Magnoliopsida > Sapindales > Anacardiaceae > Anacardium > Anacardium occidentale. Next base: position 300,198 of record JAJEJH010000038.1, on the reverse strand, counting down.
TTTGCGAAATCGATCCGGTGAAAGGGTAGTTTGATCTAACCAACACTTGGACCAATCAATTGTTCAGAATAAAGATTTATAAAAATTTTATGTAATTAATTATTAAATATATATTTTATATTATGGGATATGGGATCAACCTCATTTAATTATATAAAACTTTATAATATTTGAAAAGGTGAATTCATAATAATTTAGTCATTGCATACAATTTCGTGTCAACACATATGATATGCACTTCTCATTATGTGATAATATGGATTGAAAAATGGATGTGAACTAAATTTTTTAAAACTTTTAAATAAATTAAAATACAAATTTTAAAGGAATTTTAATAATTTTTCAATATAATAAGAGGATTGTGGTTAGGTTATTTTTTACATGTATAATTAATATTAAAAAATTATTAATTTGATAAATAAATATATATATATATATATATATATATTGATTGGATACACATAAAAAAGTGATTAAAATTGTTTGAACGGCTAAAATTTGGATAAAAAATTTTTTAATAATAAAAAATTAAAATTTTTTATTAATATCTCTATTTATAATGTATACATTAATAAATATAAATAGTATGATTTAAATTTTTTATGATGAGAAATTAATGTATAAAACTACATTATCTAAACGACACCGTGTCAATTCAATAATTACGATTGAAGAAACAAAACTCTAACACAGTACACAGATTTTGCTTGTGTAATTCTATAAATACCATCACGACCTCTTCATCTCCTTTTAGGCTGCCGCTTACGGGCTCTGTATTTTCACTTTAGAACCGAATCAGAGAACCCGACCCTAATAGACAGGTCCAATTGTTTCACGTTATCTTCTAAATAATCTGACCATCTGCCTCTCGATTCCTTCTATTACCCTAGTTTAGCCCCGATCTCTTTCAACATGGGAGACTACAATGATCCATTCATGCGCAACCAAAACGCCGCCGTTCAGGCGCGTACCAAGGCTCAGAACCGCGCCAATGTCCTTCAGCTTAAGCTGGTTAGTGTTTTTTGTAAACCTCGTTTTTGTTTATTAAAACTCATGAGGTTCGCGGTTTTGATTTTATTATCTGATGATTTTAGGTCACTTTATTTTTTTTAAAATTAATGTGGATTTACATGTTTTATCATGCAATCGTGAATGTTGATAAAGGATTTTGTGTTATATATACATAATTTGATATCGTTTGAGTTTTTATTCAAGTTATTAGGTTTTAATCGGTCCTGTAGTCACATGTGTTTGTATATAGGATATTAAACAATCATGAAACTATTGTTCAAAATTAGGTGACAGGAAGTTGATAGTTTTAGACTAATTTTGATTACATTTCCATTTGGTAATTGGTAGCGTTCTTAAACTGCTTTTCATTTCTACCTAGAGAATATACTGCTTCTAGTTTAGCTCCTGATTGCAGGAAAGTGCTTTTGAGTTATTTCTCTTTCTTTATGGACTTTGTTTGAGGAAAAAAAAAAAAGGTTTTGCTAAAAAATCCACCCTTTCAATACAGGCACACAACCTAAATTGTTTTTTGTTTTCCATGTTCTTGTAATAATTTCCTGCATGGATGTGATCAAGATGTTTGTCTATTTGATCATTTGCTCAGATTGGACAGAGCCATCCTACTGGCTTAACGGCAAATCTACTGAAGCTATTTGAGCCTCGACCCCCACTGGAGTATAAACCACCTATTGAGAAAAGAAAATGCCCACCACTTACAGGTCTTACAAAATTATGATACCATCTGTGATGAGCTTTTTTTTTTTTATGTTGATAGGAAATTATCTATCCAGCCGAGGTGCTGTATTAAATTCTTGTTTTTCTTTTCCAGGAATGGCACAGTTTGTGAGTAATTTTGCTGAGCCTGGAGATCCTGAATATGCTCCACCTGTACCAGTGGCTGAAACTCCTGTAATAAAGATTCTTTCTTTTTTATCATATCATCTGACATCTATGATTGCTCCTATTTATGTTTCTTGTTTTGTATATCAAAGTTAATGCCTGTATGTTGCTTGATTTGAGCAGGATTCTATATAATCAGGCATTTTACCCTTTGTCTGTATATAACTAGTGTTTGTATTCCAAAGTATTTCAGGTAGACAAGGCAACTTCTTACTAGTTGACGGTATAAATGGTGACTAGATCTTAAATTTTAACTTTTATACCGATTGAAGTTTATTTTTCAAATTCAAAGTATTATTTTTTTAGGTTCACCTATTTTAGATATATTTCCTGGCATTTGGTCTAGAAATTTATTATAACGTCGGGTACTCTGCATAAGTCTGTCATTTCTAAAGAGGCTCCTCCTAACAGTTGGTATTAATTGGTCAGTGGAACTAATAGATATAGGTGAGATGAACAATAAAACTTGTTTGATTATTGACCTTGTTCAACTTAAATATTTATCATTTCAGTGGCTATTTTTTTCTCAAGAGAACTGCTCTTTTATTCTTCTTCTTATCTCCTTTTTTTTTTTTTTTTGGTTTTGTTTCTTGATTCATTTATGTGGCTTCAGGCAGAAAGAAGAGCTAGAATCCATAAGTTGCGACTAGAGAAGGGTGCAGAAAAGGCCACTGAAGAATTGCAGAAATGTAATGCCACCTCTCTTTTATAAAATGCATGTGAAGGTGGACTTAATGTTTTCAAAGTCATAAAAGTTCTTTTTTCTCATATATAATATATTCCTTGTTTTTGCAGATGACCCCAATAATGACCCAGATATTTCAGGAGATCCATACAAGACATTGTTTGTTGCCAGGCTTGTAAGTGATAAATATTTTACTCTTTATCTTTCTTCATCCATTTTCTTAATTTTTCCCCTATGAATTATTTGTATTTGTCTACTTGCAGAGTTATGAGACCACCGAGAGTAGAATCAAAAGGGAGTTTGAGTCTTTTGGACCAATTAAACGGGTAGGTATTTTTGAGCATCCTCAATGGGTTTGGTAAGAGGTTATGCTCCACTTTATTCCTTCTGTTTTCTTTTCAAAATGTTTTGGATTTATAAAATCCAGATTTAAGGCTTTTATAGTTGTTTTTGCAATTTTCCTTTTGTTGTTTGTTTTCAAATTTTTGTGATAAAAAATAAATTCTTTTTGTAATACAAAGTTCAACTTTGTGCAATTTTGCCTTTAGTCTCGTCATATCTTTAAAGTGGTTCTTAAATCCACTATCCAAGTACATTGATTATGGTAATAGATGACAGCTGCAAGAATTCATGTATGGTAAGAGTAGTTAGTGATTACTTGAGAGTGTTCTGTCCAGCATCTATATTAATTGTGGGAGAGAGAATGTTAACATCTCCCTGTTCAATACCATGCCATTCAATGGAGTGTGCAAGTTAGAATAGTAGCTAAGGTGTTACTTGGCTCTTAGCCGGTTACTGTTTACGTTATTGTGTTATATTTAATCCTTTACAAGTTTCGTTTGTGATCATTGGATTTAGGAACCATTATGGGACAGGGACTTTCTTCTTTATTTTATTTTATATTTTTTTTGGGGTGGAGGTCTATAAAAAGTAAGGGGGCTTATTAATCTGTTCTGCAAATGAATTTTTGTTCCCATTTTCTTACAATTCCATTCCAAAGATGGTGCTTCATCCAGCACAGTAAAGCTGAAATTATAAGTTGAGCAGAGCATTGATGCATTGTGCCTTTTGGCCTTTATTTTCGAGCTACAAAAGGAGACCATGTGTTCATTTTCCTGCAATGGGTAAAATATGTAGGGAGTATTAGCAACTCTTTCTTTTTATTTGAATTTATGGTATGCATTACTTGCTACTGAATTTTACTTTTGGATTTAAAGGCTATCAAAAACCTATCAGCAGTTGAGAAGATGTACTGGTATTTTCTGTGTTATCTGTATTATCTACCATAGTTTTGTCATTCAAAACATTTATTCCCTGGTAAGGGGAGGTTTAGTCTGTTCAACAATTGGTAAATTTGCTACAATACATCAGTTAATCTGCAACACTAGCAGTGGTGGTGATGCATCTTGCGAGGCAATTCCTATGATAAAAAGGTGAGCACGGCTAATGAGGCAGAGTGCCTGTCTGCCGTGCCATTTAGGATTTACTATTTCTACCTCTGTGTAGAGTTGTCAGTTGGTTACAGAAAGTACAAAGTGTTTGTTATGAATTTATGATCCCTCTCAGGTCTGGTTTCCGCCCATAACTGTGGTTCATATATTTTTTTTCTCTTTTCTTTTGAGCTTCTCAGGTTCGCTTGGTTACTGACAAAGAGACAAATAAACCCAAAGGCTATGCATTCATTGAATACATGCACACACGGGATATGAAAGGTTTACTTCTGTATTATGCACTTGTTAGTTTTGATCTGATATGCTCTTGAATTCTTTTCTAAGAAAGCACAACTCCTGTACATCTCATAGCTGCGTACAAACAAGCTGATGGGAGGAAGCTTGATGGCAGAAGGGTGCTTGTAGACGTTGAGCGTGGTAGAACAGTTCCAAATTGGCGTCCTCGCAGGCTAGGTGGTGGACTTGGAACAACCAGGGTTGGAGGTGAAGAAGTTAATCACAGGTTTTCTGGAAGGTAATTACCCCAACTGCAATCATACATCAGACTCTTGTGCCTGATGACTAATTTATGAATTTTGGCATTAATCATATGATGAACTCTGAAAGTTGTATCTGTACCTGCTAAGCTTTATGTCAAGTCTTATGATGCAGGGCCTGGTCACTTTTAGTTGTCTTGTCCAATATTATTTTCATCAGAACGTGTTTTTGAAAAGATTTTCTTATCTGTTTTTTGGGTGAAACTTGACATGTTTTCCTTAAATTATCTTTAACTTATCAGGGAACAGGAACAGTCAAGAGGCCCATCTCGGTCTGAGGAGCCTAGGATACGAGAGGATCGGCATGGTGACCGGTAAGATTTACCTATATATTTCTGCTTATCTTATTTTTTATTATAGGCTGTATTATTTATTTTGTTTGTAAAATTGTTTCTCTGACAAAAGGCCTTTTTAGTCCAAATCTTTTGGTTAAGATTTTTTCTGTTGATTGAAAACCACTGCAATGATTTTAGGATGGATTCTCATCTTAGGCCTTTGTCGTGGAATCTTTATGTCATCACATTTTTAAAAGCACTTTAGATACTTATGGTTTGGGTGTCATGTTTATGTGATTGATATTACATAGTTCTTTGGATAGAGAAAAATCCCGTGAAAGAGGAAGGGACAAAGAGAGAGAACGGGAGAAGTCACGCGAGCGCTCCCACGATAGGCCAAGGGATCATGATCACAGAGATGATCGACACCATAGAGATCGTGACAGGAACAGAGAGAGGGAGAGGGAGAGGGAGAGAGACAAGGGCCGGGACCGTGAGAGAGAACGTGACCGACTTCGTGATCGTGATCGTGGTCGAGACCGTGGACGTGACCATGAGCGTGACAAAGAGAGAGACCGTGATAGGGAGCGTGATCGTGATCGCCTTCGTGAAAGGGACAGGGATTATGAACTTGGTGACTTTGACCGTGACCGTGGATACTCTCGTGATAGGGATGACTATGATCGTATTGAATCAAAGCAACACGATCGGGATCGACATGGGGAAAGGGAATATGATCATGGTGATGAGGATGATGGGGAGTGGTACGATCACCCTGACCATTATGAACGTCAGCGGGGTTATGCTACGCACGGTGACCATGATCGTTATAATCAATATCATGACAGTGATCATGATCAATATGATCAAATGGAGGAGGATGATTATCGTTATGACCGTGCAGTGTCCGGGTCACGTGACAGCGAGCGTGCTCGAGATGTTGCTCGTGATTACTGAATTTCAGAAAGTTTACCCTCAGGAGAATGGTAGCTACAGAGAGAGTTTTCTGAAACTCAGAAATTACAATGTGTGTAGGTAAAGCTTCTAGGAGTTCAATTGCCGCAATCTTATGACCGTAATGTTTTGTGTTTATTCTATATATGCTTTTATCGTACGAAGGAGTTGAGCCTGCCAGCCAGAATTATTGTGTTGGGCATGACAGTAAGTTCTTGTATTTTGTTCAAGAAGCCGTTTACTTATTTGACATCTGATAATGGTTGTTTTTTTTTTTTCAATAAGAATGTCGAGATATTATTTTATTTAAATAACATAGAGAGATTATAGTAAATAAAAAATTGAGGGCTGTGGAGTAAATAGAAGGGTGTAAATTATAATAAATCAAATGGGAAGGATTGAATAAGAAATAATAGGAAAAGTGTAGAAAACCTTATATAATGGCATGCGAGCATTGTTGTGGAGCTTGATCTATTTGAGATCTAGCCTAAAAGCCTCTTCGTCGAGTAACTCTGTTTGGTAGTTATTGAATTAAACATGAACATATATATATTCGTATTTGGTTTATTTGTTATAGATTCAGTTTGTATTTGGATTTGTATTCGTTAAATTTTTTTATAATAAAGTTTGGATTTAGATTCATATTCATATTTGAGAATTGGGTTTATGTTTGATTCATATAGTTTGTATTTATATTTTATTAAAGAACATAATTAATAAAATGTAATTAAAAATTTTTCATTTTAAGTTTGGATTTGTATTTAGTTTATATGATTCATATTCATAAAATTTAAAACTATAAATCGGATTTGGATTTTTATTTGGTTTTAAATTTATTTAAATTAAATTTAAAAATAAATTTAAATATATTCAATTTGAATTTAATCTTAAGGAAGATTTTTCTAATTTTCAGTTGATTTATTTTAAGGTTTTCTTTCTAGTTTTAAAAATCAGATTATATCAATCAATCTAATGGATTGGACTGCTATTTGCCAAAAATAAATGGTTTTAATTCATTGAAAACCTATTTTCGAAATTAAATTAAACCGAAACTGAACCAAATAAGAAAAATTGAGTTTAACCCAATCAACAAAAAAAAAAAAAAATCAGTTTTTTAAATTTATTTTTTGGATTTAGTTCAAATCTCATTCATCAACTTCAAATATGAATTTCATTAAAATACAAGATCATTTTAAATATTATTTTTATATAATTAATTCATACTGTCAGCTGAATTGAACTTCTCCTTTTACCATTATCTACATCCAATGGCCAAAGGACATTTTCCCACTCATAGTTTGAGGCTGGGACAAATTTCCACCCGCTTAAGTTTAAAAGTCCGAACTCCCATCCATCACTTTTTTTTTATTATTATTTTATTAAAATTACTAAATTACCCTTTTAAAAATTAAAAATTTATAATAAAAATATAAAATAATTTTTAAATAATAAAAAATTTTAAAAAAATTTGGAAACCCAGCAGCCACCGCCGCCGGCACCGGCGACGGTGGCGTCGATAATAGAACCAGGTGGCCATTTCCGACCACCTGGTTCCAGGGGAGGCCAGATCTGGCCTCCCTGTTCGATGGAGGCGGCCAAATGCGGCCGCCTCCGCCCGAAATAAAGGCCGAAAACGGTGGGGGGGCCAAGGCCGGCCCCGGCCATTTCCGACCTTTATTTCAGGCGGAGGAGGCTAGAATGGTCGCCTCCACCGAACGGGGAGGCCAGATCTGGCCTCCCCTGGAACCAGGTGGTCGGAAATGGCCACCTGGTTCTATTATGGGCCGCCATCGTCGCCGGTGCCGGCGGCGGTGGCTGCTGGGTTTTTTAAAATTTTTCCAAATTTTTTTTAAATTTTTTTTAAATTTTTTAATATTTTATATTTATATAAAATTTATTTTATTAATTTATAAAATTTTAATATTAAAAAGACAAAAATACCTCTGATTATTACTGTATATTTATTATTTTTAATATAAAAAATAGGTGAGGGGTGGGAGTTTGGGCTTTTAAACTTAAGCGGGTGGGAATTTGTCCCAGCCTGAAACTATGGGTGGGAAAATGTCCTTTGGCCACATCCAATTCAATTCCAAAAACATTGGATTCCTCGATACCCCAATTGAAATTGAATCCCTGATTTAGAGCGACGACCAATTTGCCTTTGAAGTTAATATAAAGAAAATTAACAAATATTTACTTATCCCAATAGAATCCAGACGATCCAAATTCGTTCTGTAACTGATGTGTGTGTGTGTGTATATATATATATATATATATATATATTTCAAACGTCTATTAAAAAGCCAAATGCCGTTGCCCCTCAGCTCAAATTTTGGACGTTTTCAAGCTGTTTTGTTTCTAAAAACAATGTTGCTTCCGGGAAATTTCCTCGGGCGATAGCCTTGTTCTGTTTAGGTTGCTTGATTTTGATTTTACTCGTCAAGCTGTCGCGAAAAAAGGAAATACTGCCAACAAAAGACATAATAACGAAGAAATTTTCGTTCTTGTTTCTTCACGCATGCAGGTTATATTTCAGGATGGTTATTTGATAATGGCATCTAGGAAACTTCAAGTTGCAGTAAAGAGTGAAGAGAAATGAGAATATACGCAGACAAATAAAGAAGAAAACAGTTCAAAGGTGAAGAAGATTCTGTAATTTGAAAAACAAAACAGTCCTGATTGGACCACACGCTGATATATTCTGTGTCATCAAGATAGAGAGAAAGAGTTTATAAATGTAGAGCCAGGTGTGTAATAAAGAAGAGCTCTTCTCATTTCTCTAGATTCCTCATAGTGAGACTCCGCCTTGTTGTACATTCACTTATTTCTTGCTTAAAAGTTTGAAGCTTTTCTAAATGGTTCAAACTCGGATGAACATCAAAGCTTTAGCAGCTGTTGCTGCATGGATGGTGTTTTTGGTTTTAGTGATGATGGGACACAAGGCGAGTGCAGAGAGATTATTGAAGCGTAAAGAAGACCCAGATCATGCTTTTGTTGATCAGAAAGATATGAGACCGGGACTTTTATTTAGACTAGTTCACTTCTTTTGGCAAGCTGGCAAGTCTTCTCATGAACCCGTTTGGCCTGTGAGTTTTTCACTTGTTTTCTACTTTTCTACAGATTTAATGGTGTTTCATGAGCTACATTTCCCATTGTAGAGCAATATAACATCCTAACAAGGGGACTGCTTTTGTATTTTTGTAATGTAAATTAAGTGAATGAAATTCAATATGGTCGAGCAGGAAATGAAGTTTGGGTGGAAAATTGTAGTGGGATCAACAGTTGGATTCTTTGGTGCAGCATTGGGTAGCGTTGGAGGAGTTGGAGGCGGCGGAATTTTCGTTCCTATGCTCACCTTGATCATTGGTTTTGACCCCAAGTCTGCCACAGCCATTTCTAAATGTCAGTAATACCTCTGAGCTGAGTAAATATTGAAAATGTATGATATAGTTTGTGTCATAATATATATATATATATATATATATATATATATATGTTGTGAATTGTTGTTGCAGGCATGATCATGGGAGCTGCTGGATCAACTGTTTACTACAATCTGAGACTGAGGCACCCAACTCTGGAGATGCCTCTCATAGATTACGACCTGGCATTGCTGTTTCAGCCTATGCTCATGCTAGGGATCAGCATCGGAGTTGCCTTCAGTGTCATGTTTGCTGACTGGATGGTCACTGTTCTACTTATCATCCTCTTCTTGGGTAATTACAGTTGATTTTCAACCATATTACCTTCTGTTCATGGGCATCTTATTGCTTTTTATGTGTCTGCAGGTACATCAACAAAAGCGTTGATAAAAGGCATAGAAACATGGAAGAAAGAGACATTAATGAAGCAGGAAGCAGCCAAGGCGTTAGGATCAGATCAGTCCAAACTCGTTGGTGAGTGTCCCTCCTTCCCATTGAGAGGCCTGCCATAAGCCTACAGTATTTTCAGAGCCTATTTATAAGATCTTCATGGCCTGTTGGTGTCCCACATCGACAGAGAGAAGCAGCGCAGGGCCAAGGGGTGACTATAAATTGGACTGGCTTCTATTTAGATGTCATACCTTTCTCGGCCTTTTGGCTAAGATCAAGTGTAGTATCTGTTCTTATCAGTTTAATATCTGATACGTGGGACAATGTCCCGCATGATATTAAATTAATTTTTTTAGGGGGAGGGTTCACCACAGTGGCTTGCCACTGGAGCCCTCGAGCGTCGTCCTTTTGTTGCACTACAGCTCGGGCCAGGCGCACCCCGCCAAATCTAGTTCAATTATTTTTTAGCTGATTGGAGGACTCCTGTTGACTGTAGATGGTCAAGAACAAGATTATGGGCGATTGCCGAGTGGTCCGGCTGCCTTGCAAGATGAAGAGGTGAATACTTTGACAATGGCAAGATCAAATTGAATAAGTAATTAAAATTTCGTGAATTTTATGTTCTTCATTCAGGTTCCTCTCATCCAAAACATTTACTGGAAGGAGTTATCGTTGCTTGTGTATGTATGGATTGGTTTTCTTGCTGTTCAAATCGCCAAGGTAGTCAATTATTCTCCATAATTTCACACGATGAATAAACTTTCGCAATAAGTTTTTCGGTCGAGGCATTTTTGAATCTCTGTGCAGGAATACGTCGAAACCTGCTCCATTGCTTACTGGATTCTGAACTCTTTGCAAGTAAGTTCTACCAGCTCAGTAGTAATGTCTTCAGTCAAAAAACCGCTCTCCAGAATTTGGACTCTGGATGATGAGGTCTTAATACTCTCCATCCTTTCCTACCTTGATTTAAATGGTAATCATAGCTTAATAGGAATTGGATAACTTAGAGAAGTGCCTGTATAGTCATCCTTTTTATAGTAACTCTCATCATAATAATCGTAAGGAGTGAATATTGCGGACAAGTAAATCATAATATGTTTTGCAATTAATTCACTGCTGAGTTTGAAATATTTTGTAAAGTATTAAGTAGAAACAAGTTACAAAGGAAAAGAAAGGAAAGAAAAAAAAAACGATAAGCAAATAGCTTAATTGGTTGGATCTGTTTCGACAGAGTAAGAGATACAGGAATTAGTTTTTTTTTTTTTTAATAGAACCTTGGAGAGATTTAAGTTAAATTCGATCAAATCGATCGAGAATCTCATCATCTTGCGTTTGGCCACTATCTAACAAAAAGAGTAGCTGTCTTCAACAGCCGCTCCAGGGCCATTCTCTGTGAGCCACTAAACAAATGGATTGATTGAACTCCCAAAGAGATAAAGGGTTTTAAGTCGGGGGATTCACTAGCTCTTTTTTCCTCATCCTTTGTTCTTGTTTTTATGCACAGAGATCAATGGTGTGAGGCGTTTAATTATAAATTTTGTATTGTGCTTTAAGAGGTGAAACCCAGCAAAACATAGTTCTTTAACCTATAGGATATCCATCTGGTTGGGAGAAGTACTTTAATCAAGACAAGTAATGAAAACCTAGGAGATGATATGAAAAAAAAACCATAGGAATGGCAAGTCTGTCTAGCCAAAACAAACTATTCATAATACAGAGGCATCTTTCAATGTTTTAGCCTCCTGGCAGGGGGCTTTGCCGGATTGTAATGAATACATCTTATAAAATTAAACTTTCTACTGCCATATTTCACTTAGAAGCTCATCAAGGATGCATCACCTGAAACAGATGCCCTTTCCTTGAATTGTGCAGAATGCATCAATAGTTTAAAACCAATATTGTCTTATTGATTAAATCAGTTCATCACCAATTCCACATTTTGTAGGTACCTATTGCTGCCTCTGTTACTGTCTTCGAAGCTGTATGCTTATACAGAGGAAAAAGGGTGATTGCATCGAAGGGAAAAGGAACTACAAACTGGAAGATACATCAGATATTGTTTTACTGTTCTTGTGGGATAGTGGCTGGTATGGTTGGTGGATTACTTGGGCTAGGAGGAGGGTTTATCTTGGGCCCTCTTTTTCTTGAATTGGGAATTCCCCCTCAGGTATGCATCTACTATTGTCAAGCTTGTGATGGAAGGAAATAGTCACCAGGAGTAGGTGATGTAGATAGAGATAACATTTTATACTTGCAAAAAGCTTCATATCATTTCCAATAGTCACAAGAATGTTTCCTATCTGCACTCAATGGTTCTTTATGGATGGCTGAATTTAGAATATATTCGCAGCAATACCTGACTTTTAACAGTGTTTTTCATATTAAACGCTAATCAATCCTAACACAACAAACTAATATGTACCAGTTTAGCAACTTGCTATCGTCCAAATCAACGCTGATGGCCACAATTTAGTGGACATGTTCAACCTAACAATCTCCCGAATGCTATGCTCCGCCTCATCCAAATCTACCTGAAACAGGGAAGGGCAAGTGCTTGAGGGGCTAGGTCAGGGGCACGATGCACACTATTTGCAAAAGAATATGAACACCAACTCACAAATATTTGTGCTCTGTTTGCAGGTGGCAAGTGCCTCATCAACATTTGCAATGTTATTTTCATCCTCAATGTCAGTCGTGCAATATTATCTTCTCAACCGATTCCCTGTCCCATATGGTAGGTGATGTCAGTGAAACATAAAAGTAGAATCACTTGCTACAAGAAGTATTCGTAGATCTTTACTGCTGAAACTCAAGTTCAATGTAACTATCATATAGTCTGTTAGATGAATTCTAGCTCTACGTCTTCTCGGCTGTAACAATTTTACCTTTTTGGTCTGCAGCTACTTATTTTGTTTTGGTTGCAACAATAGCTGCCTTCACGGGTCAGCATGTAGTGAGAAGGATAATTGCAGTCCTGGGCAGGACATCAATAATCATCTTTATACTAGCTTTGACAATTTTAGTGAGCGCCATCAGTTTAGGTATATCGGCAGCTTCTTTGATTTAATTCGACAGTTCTGTTTAGTTTTAATTAACTTATCAATTTGCTAATCATATTTCTCAGGTGGAGTGGGTATCGAAGACATGGTCGAGAAGTTGGAGAATCAAGAATACATGGGATTCCAAGATATATGTCACCAATCCTGAATTCTATTGTTAAAGTAGTGTCAACTCAATAAAATCAGTTTCACATTCACCTATTTTGTCCATTTAAAAATTTCAAGTAAAGGTTATGGGTTTGCACATGTAGTAGACATTCATATATTGTGCCTGTGTCTGCTAGAATTTCTTCAGCAAAGTTTCAATTCATAATGTTTTTTTCTTCTTTCTCCCAATTCCAAGAAAATGTGTTAGAGGTCATGTAAGAAAAATCTTTGGGAAAATAATGTTAAGTCTTCAACTGTTCATCTGCAATATTCATCTACTTCTGTAAGGTGCAGAGAAGTGTTGTTCAAGGATACATCTTCTTCTTAACCTGTAAGTCATAATCCTCCTGCCATGCTTACATCCTCTTCTTGTCAGAGAGTTCATTACTTTTGGTCTATTCATCTGGTTATTCTTTTGAATAATCAAAAGAAAATGACCAACATTAACCCTTGCAAAGGGACAGGTGGGTTAGATACAAGTCGGATCAAAACGGGTACAAATAAAATGGATATCAATCAAAAACAGTTCACTTTGTTCGAATAACTGCTATAAAGATCTGAATCCGACCCCTGCAGATACAGTTGAACCCACGGGTGCTTGAGACAAAAATATCTGCCCGTTGTTCTCCTTTGCACTCAAAATTTCTTTCTTCTTGTATTTCCTACTAGAAAATATTAAAAAATATAAAATTTTCTTGTTTTCTATTCAAATCTAGGGGCTTCTCTTCTCCTTTTGTAAAATAGACAAAGTCCACTCATAAAGAGTTATTTGGAATGTATGGTAGTTACCTTTTTTATCATAAAATTAAGATTTCAAACCATTAAAGAATTATTTTAAGATTAAATTCTTAATTTTAATTAATAAAATATAATTAAACTGTTGTATTTATTTGAAGTTTATCAACCTAATGTCCTTAATGACTACTGATTTTGGGTTAAAAAAAAAAAAAAGAAAAAGTGAAGGGAGCCAACTGAAACAGTAATAATATGCATAATGCCCATAATAATATGCATAATCCCCCAGTTAAAATATTTAAATTTGTTTGTTTTGTAATGAATAATTATAAAAGAGAATAAACGCTGGAGGTCTCACACAATCCGAAGCAGTGATCGGACATATCCATTAAGCATGCTCCTTTAATTCGGGACAAACATTTAACACCGGCCAATAAACCAACCCAAATAAACCTCGGTATAACTGTTTTATCCCCAAATTTTGATAAAATGACAGGGTTTGCCTCTTAAATTTAAGAAGTTTCTTTATACACACTCGGTCGGTTACATTAATAAAACCATTTGGCATTGACTCAACCAAAACCAAATCTTTATTCCCTCGCCAGTGTTGTGTTGGAATGCCACCCTCGTCTACAACATTGTAATAAATTTTGTCTATGTTGAATCTTATTAATTTAGTATACTTTAAAATATATTGGTTTTTATCGATATACGTAAATTCATTAACCATAATTATCCTATTTGATAATTACATTATTCTTTGATCTTTACTTCTATTATTTCATACATTTATCTACACTATGTTTCTACCAACATATTTTCATTTATGTGTTTGATATTATCAATTATTTAAATGTAAATCACTAATTCAATCACACGTTATTACGTTATTATGACATTTTTTTAATATTAATCGTGTCATTTAATATTTTTGTTAAAATCATTGAATTTGATATTTTAACAAACTGGGTAAGTCTTTAACCTTTTTATTTTAAAAAATTTGCAGTATCGTGTTTGACTTCAATTTTTTTATTGGTAGATGATAGATGTTTCGATATTTTCTTTTATTTTTAATGATAAATTTTATATGTCTTATAGTTTTTAGCTCTTAAAAAAGAAAATGAGAATAAATCGAAGGATGGGAACGGCTGCTTCTTACAAATTATTCCTTGTGAAGCATCAACCAGTATGTAAAATGACCCTTGTGACTTTTCTTATAGAGGTTTTCAATACCAAAAATTAATAGGGCCAGCAAATATATTTTTCAAACTTAAAGGTGGAAAAATTTATTTATTAAAGTTCAGAGGGGACATGGTAAATCGTATTTTTATACAAAAAATTCCTCCAGGACAACTGGCGACAATCAAATAGTTAAAATTGTAATTAACTTCAAAATTGAGGGTTAAATTAAACATAGTTTTCCCGCCCAAACCAAGTGGCAGTGTCCAATAAACCCATTAAAAATAAATAAATAAATTGTTTCTGGTTTATTCAAAAGTTAAAACCCTTTCAATAACTCTCTACTGTTATTTCTTGCAGACGTCCAGTTTCTTTGGTCCGCTCTGTTGTTTGAGGCGGGGCTCCGTTTCTCTTCCATTTTAACTTACTGGTAAGTGCGGTTCTTTTTTATACATTTCGTGCTTTGATTACTTCAGAAATATCATGTTAATTGTGTTATATGTGGGATTAGTCGAAGCCCTAGGCTTAATGGTTCAGAAAATGATTTTTTTTCTTTTATGTTTTTTTTTTTTTGTTTCAATACGTTTTATGTCATGAGAATCCTATTTTCACGTCGTGTTTGTTGGTTACTGTACCCATTGTTAGGGTTCGAAATGGTGGCCGAGAACGAAATCAACAGCGATGGTGCTCCTGCGGAATCTCCTACTTCGGTCCTTGAGGATGAGGTTTGCTTTTTCTATCTGTCTATTTATTCTTTTGTCTCCATTTGGTTACTTGGATAACGTAGGAAAGTTGAAAAGTTTGTTCAAAGTTACTTTTATGCTGTAAAAGTTAATGTTGAGATTCTTGAGAAACAAAGGAAAAAGATTTGAAAGTATCTTCCATTTTGAAGGCACGAGTACTTTTATCATCTCTATATATATATAATTTTTTTTTTTTGTTTTTTGTAAATCAATATGCTTCTGTCAAGTGTTTTGGATTTTATCTTATGTGTTACTTCCCTAACATAAATCTGTTCGATCTATTGTCTTTTGCTGTTGTATTGTACAGCTTTTAAAGCAAAGGTCTTGGGTTTTGAATCCTCATTGTGTGCTGTTGAATCTGTATTTTTGTCTCAATTTTGGAAATTGTAGGAATTAGGTACTATCTCAGAGAGTTGTGTGCATGTGTGATATCTACTTGCATACAGATCATATCTGAAATTTCGCTTGGCTCTGTTACCTCCTTTTTCCTGTGAACACAGGACATCTGCAAGGACAATATTAAACTCAAGTTAGATGAAGAAACACATTCAAATATGAAAGATAAAGATACCTTTCTGATATCTAAATCCATGTTAGAGGAGGAGGTAATGCTACTAGAATCTCGAGAGGGAGAAGATGGAGAGCAAGAGAAAGAGCTCAAGAATGAAGCATGCCTGAATGACATGCAGTTTACTAAGTTGGATGAGCTTCTCACACAAACACAGATGTACACAGAGTTTCTGCTGGAAAAAATGGAGGACATCACAAATGTACCCTCTCAAGCTTCCTTTATAGATGAATCTTCTTAGTTACGAAATATTTTTTCTGATGGCTGATTAAGTTTTGTATGGATCACATTGCTAGAATGGAGTGGAACAGGAGAGTGAACCTGTGGTGACAAAGAAAGGCCGCGGTTCAAAAAGAAAAACAGCAACCCAGTACAATACTGTAATATTTTTGTTACTTTTAGCGTGTGAATATATTCCATGATATTGCATTTTGGCCTATTAAACAGTGATTTTGGATTATCGTGTCATCTTTAATAAATTTATGTGATAATTATGTGACATCATCAGAGGAAGGCCAAGAGAGCAGTTGCAGCAATGCTAACGAGATCTAAAGAAGGAGGAATAGCTGAAGATGAGAGTCTGACTGAGGAAGAAAGAGTTAATAAAGAGCAAAGAGAACTTGTGCCTTTGTTGACTGGTGGAAAATTGAAATCTTATCAAATTAAAGGTGTTAAGTGGTTGATCTCGTTATGGCAAAATGGCTTGAATGGCATTCTTGCAGATCAAATGGGCCTTGGAAAGACAATTCAAACAATTGGCTTCCTTGCACATTTGAAAGGAATGGGATTGAATGGACCCTATTTAGTAATTTCCCCACTTTCTACTCTCTCAAATTGGGTGAATGAGATTTCAAGGTAATTTTGAATTGTCAATTTTCCATATACCAGCATATGGATCAAGGCAACCTTTTGAGTTTTATTATATTCTTTTGGAAATTTTTTGATAGGTTTGCGCCCTCAATAAATGCAATTGTTTACCATGGGAGCAAGCAAGAGAGGCAGGAACTACGAAGAAAACACATGCCTCGTGAAATTGGCCCAAAATTTCCTATAGTTGTCACTTCTTATGAGGTTGCATTATCTGATGCTAAAAAATATTTAAGGCATTATGATTGGAAATACGTTGTTGTTGACGAGGTAAGTTGTTATAATTAGTTCACATATTTGTTTGCTCTTCCAAATGCATATTAATGAAACCTTTAGGATGAGTAATTTGATGTTATTGTCTTAACTGTATCTTTGCATGAAGGGGCACAGGTTGAAAAATCCAAAATGCAAACTGCTGAAGGAATTGAAACATTTACCTATAGGAAATAAGCTTCTATTAACTGGGACTCCACTGCAGAATAATTTGGCAGAGCTTTGGTCATTGTTACATTTCATTTTACCTGATGTCTTTTCATCCCTTGAAGAATTTCAGTCATGGTTTGTATGCATTTTTCTGTTAACCTATTAGTTATTATATTCCAATCATGTGATCTTTGTTGATATTGTCCATAGAGACTTGAGTGCACCAATTTTGTTACTTTTACTTTCTATTAAGAAAAGAAACAAGCCCCAAGAATTGGGTTAAGTGGTAAAAGCCCTTGATTTTGAGCAAGAGGTTGAAGCATTAAATCTCTTGACCTTCTTTTTCGGATATTAACTGTAGAAGTTTCCCAGCTGTTAATATTGTAAGGTTTGAAAGTAGTTAATCATTTGGTGAATACCAAGGAACAATTAAAGAAATATTGGGTATAAAATAAAAAGAGAAAAAGCATACCTTATGTCCACCTACATTCAATTCAAGTGCATGACTTTGGGCATTCATCTAAGGTGCTATATGTGTTTTTTTGTACTTTACTTCTTTCATTTCTATAAAATAAATGAAATTTACTTGGAGCCAATTAATGTCATAAATGGTTCCGTAATGTTGCAATAGTTTGAATTTTTGCCACCTTTTCAAAGTGGAGTTACCATGGTAAGTTTACTGATTTATTATTATCATATATATATATATATTAATCTTATGCTAGAACAATTATGTGTTCTTTTTAAATTCACCGTATATATTCAAAAGTTATACAAAATGTATGTGTTTAGTTTTTTGAAGCATACTATGGAACCAAAATTTCATGTCATCTATGGTTCCTAAATGTTGTAATCGATTGGGTTTTGGCCACTTTTTTGGAGTGGATTTTCCTTGAGTAAGGTTATCAATTCAATATCATTATATATGTATACTTCTTAGGGGTTGAGTAATCTGGGCCGTTTTCTTTTGAAATTTAATATACAATTTTCTTCTAAGTGAAAGTCTCCATCTATATTCTTGTTTTTCTGACCTGGATTTTCAGTAAATCCAATCACTGAACTGAGAAAATGAAAAATAACTAAAGGGAACATCAAAAGCAAATAAGCAATATGCAATTGGTTATGTGACATAGGTTGTGACGAGTATGAGAATGGCAGTGTATGTCAGAATTCTCAAAAGCATTGTCTTTACTTCTTTTTTAGAACACAATATGGGCACATAAAACCGTTGTTTATGCCCATGCTTGACAAAGCTCTATACTTCTCCCATTTATGGATGTCTCACTGTTGATTTTTAATCTGTATAACGATTACTCATTGTTTTTGAATGGTAAACTCTTAGTTAATGACATCTTTGTATTCAGGTTTGATTTGTCAGGAAAGGGCAACTCTGATGCACTAAAAGAAGAGGTTGAAGAGAAGAGAAGGGCACAAGTATGAGTCCTTGTTACATAGTGTCTTCACTTTTGTTAAACATTCATGAATAATGATTTAGAATTCTATCACCCACAGGTGGTGGCTAAACTCCATGTTATATTACGCCCCTTTCTTCTTCGAAGAATGAAGGCTGATGTTGAGCAGCTGCTTCCTCGTAAAAAGGAGATCATATTATATGCTACCTTGACTGGACATCAAAGAAACTTCCAGGATCATTTAGTCAATAAGACATTGGAAAATTACTTACGTGAGAAGGCGTACACAGGTATAAAATCTCCCTTGATATTGATATCCATATTATGATATCAATTTAAAAGAAGAGAAGGTGCTTCCTGTTATCTAACTTTTTGTGATCAACCTTCCTATTGGTGTATATCTGATTGGAGTTATTTGGCAGAATTTGATATGAATCCATGTTATTACTATTAACGAGCTATAATTTCAGGTGATTTAAGAAACATATTCCTGGAAAATGTTGTCTGATGAGACAATGTATAAATTGTGTAATTGCAAGGGTATTTTTTAACTTCTAACCATGAAAGAATAAATTTATCACTGCATCAATACCTGACTTGACTGAATAAAAAAAAAGCATCACCATGACCATACAATTAAGCATATCTCATCTTTCCACTGAGGGCCGTATTGGTTTGTACTATATAGTTGTCTTGCAGGGTCAGATAGCTTAATTATGGGAATCTTGCAAGAATAGATTCTGCGATGTTGAAGAACGTTTTTCTTAATGCTTTTTCCATTTCGTGGATGCTCTTGATTCATACTACTTCTGACTGTAAATTTCAATCTTCTGCTATCTGTTTCTTTTTCTTTATATACGTACATACATACATACATACATACATACATACATACATACACACATACATACATATATATATAATTTTGTGTATTTTTCCTTTGCTTATTTACAATCTGTAATGTTGCAGGACATGGCATGAAAGGAAAACTTAACAATTTAATGATTCAACTTCGGAAGAACTGCAACCATCCTGACCTCTTAGAGGCAGCATTTAGCGATTCAGGTATCTTCTTCACAATCCATTTAGAGATTTTTCTGTGACTGGTCTACTGCTTGACTCATTCCAACTTTTGGACCCTTCAACAGAATTTTACCCACCTGTTGAGCAGATTGTTGAACAGTGTGGTAAATTCCGCTTGTTGGATAGGTTGATGACTCAGCTATTTGCCCGCAAGCACAAAGTATGGCATATATTGATTGTGAGTTTGTGTATTTCAAGTTGCATATAGCTCTGCTTATTGCAATTTTCTCTTCCAACAGGTCCTCATCTTCTCTCAATGGACTAAGGTTTTGGATATAATGGATTACTATTTTAGTGAAAAAGGATTTGAAGTCTGTAGAATTGATGGCAGTGTGAAATTAAATGAAAGAAAAAGACAGGTTTGTTCCACCTTACTGCAAAACTATTAACTCTGAGTTTTTGATATTTCATTGGAATTATATGACTGCAAAAGTTGACAATTTATATCAATTAGCTGCCTAGTGTACCGTGTTAAAGTATTCGTTTGTTATGTAGAGCTTGTTTTGATGTCCGTTTTTTAATTTTCTGTTGGTTTATACTTCATTGTTGGGAATTGTTTCTCCTTTCTGAGGAAAATGTAAATTTGTTTGATTTTGAAGAACATTTGTTTTAACTTTTACTACCATATTTTTGTTGACAGAGATTGATTTTTTTCCTTGGTGGCAGCAACATGTTTTTTAGTATATTAGAGATAACCGCACTTAATCCATTGGGGAGTCTACTAGTCCAAATCATGCAATTTATACTAATGGAACAGGCCTTCAGATTCTGAAGGACTGTAAGTTGCTTAGGGTTAGAATAAATATTTTTATATATTTTATCTTTTCAGGTTAATGTCACCTTGAGGGCATAGTTTTGTTTCTACATAAAAAAAAATGTTGTTTTAGAGTTAGGATTTAATTGAAGGCGGTTAGTCTGAGGAAGGGAATTTCTTAGTACTTGAATGGCAAAGATGTTGACCTGTGTAGACCAAGGGGTTAGGGTGGATTAAGAGCCCGTTTAGTTGAGTTTATGAATTGTTTCAAAGAGTTATTTAAAGCTATAACACTTTTTCTTTGCCTACAGATTGAGGACTTCAATGATGTGGACTCCAAGTATAGGATATTTCTTCTGAGCACTAGAGCTGGTGGACTAGGCATTAACCTTACTGCAGCTGATACCTGTATATTATATGACAGTGACTGGGTATATATTTCCTTTTTTAAGCCCTGAACTTGAGTTTTCTTCTTTCTTTCTTTGTGAACTTCATCTTCTTTAGTCAAACTCAGCAAGGCTCTAAATGAATTTATCATGTCTCAATGTGCATCCAGAACCCCCAAATGGATTTACAGGCTATGGATAGATGTCATAGAATTGGCCAAACCAAGCCTGTTCATGTTTACAGGCTAGCAACAGCTCAGTCTGTTGAGGTAATTAACTGCTGGTGTCTCAGTCTTTTGGGTTTCAGTTAATGCCATTTTCAGTATTTGTAATGAGTTGAGGACGTGCATGTTAACAGGGTCGGATTTTGAAAAGAGCTTTCAGTAAGTTGAAGCTTGAGCATGTTGTGATCGGGAAAGGGCAATTCCATCAGGAACGGATCAAGGGCAATGGTACAGATGCCATGGAGGTATGTATATATATATTTATATATTTTGTCTTTATCTTTCAATTATGTGTCGGGATGAAGTGCAGAATATTATTTGTTGTGAATATTTATCAGGAAGAGGACCTTCTGAGGCTTCTTAAAGACGAAGAAACAGCCGAAGACAAAATGATTCAGACGGATATCAGTGATGAAGATCTGGAGAAGGTGTTGGATCGGAGTGATCTCGTTGGGGGCGTTCCATCAGACGATGAAGAAAAGCCTTGTAATGTTTTTCCACTTAAAGGACCTGGTTGGGAGGTCGTCATACCGACAGCAACTGGGGGCATGCTTTCTACGCTCAACAGTTGAGGGATTTCGAGGAGTGGCGTCTTCAATTTTCAAAATTTTGGGTGCAGATGAGATGAGCCTAGGAAGAGCTCTTTTCTCTGTTTTTTTTTTGGCTTTTTTCTTTTTGAGATGAGAATTGAAGAGCCAGCCAATTTCTCAAAATGTCTGTTAAGAATCAATTGACGTGTCTCGTCGTGGGATCATATATAAATAATTTATAGTATTTTAATATAAAATTTTAACGAAAAGCAAAGGAAAATCTATCAAAACATATAATTCCGTTGCCGGGAATCGAACCCGGGTCTCCTGGGTGAAAGCCAGACATCCTAACCGCTGGACGACAACGGAATCATGGAGCATGTACTTTATCTATTTAATAAATGTTAATTATTAATTTTAATAATTAAAAAAATATTTGCGTTAATATTATTTTCCCACTTAATAAAGGTCAAAGTTATTATGAATTCTTACCAACTGCTTCTCGAACTGAGAGATTAGGCCTAATACTGTCATTCCAGCTGATGAGAAAGGCGGTTGGAGGGAACAAAAACACAGCAGAGCTCCTCAGCACCTGAAATTCAACGGAGTATAGAAGTGGATGTGATGAAGCCAATTGCATACTCCCCAATTTGTGGACTTCCTTGAAAGCTTTTGAGTTCTGATTGAAACAGATAGCGGACTTAACATTGTGGCCATGTAGATGCTGAAACTGACCGGTAACTTCATTACGCTCCCCTGGTGGTATTGCTGCATTTGTTTGCTTTGAAGCAGTGTAGCGTAGATATAGCTGACGAGTGGCATTTTCTTGATAAACCGTTCCTCCCAAACTAAGAAGAGAAGCTCCCAACCATGAGGACAGTACCCGCCAGCCACCAAGTTAAAAGTGAGACGTCAAGAATCCAAGACCTGCAAACTATTGCCAAGATGAGTATAAATTGGGGAGAAGAGTTCATCCAAAAAATGAATAAACCAGCAAGTGATGTAGCCCGTGATAGCTGTATGAAACATGATGACACTGCAAGAAAACTGTGGAATTACGTCCGAAGAAGTGCCTTTCAACTTTCAATTCTTGATGAACCTTTCATTGGCAGCATAAAAGGTACAGAAACCTTTGAATATGTGCTGTCTACAACCTGAATACTTCTCAAGTTCACAAAATCTGAAGTCCCCACAAGCTGAACCTTTGCTGCTATTGCGATCTTTGAATCTCCTAAACAGTTTGTGGAGCATCATGAGTACACCTTAAATATCCTTTTATGGCAGCTAAGTTCTACAGAATTCCAGTGACAGGCTTGGTTTACTAATTTTAAGGTGGCTCTGCAGCATGGTCCATCATCCTTAATTAATAGCTCAGTTATATGTCATAAAGCGTTAAATAGTTAAAATACTGATAGGGAATCAACTCCGTTGTAGTCTAGTCGGTTAGGATATTCGGCTCTCACCCGAAAGACCCGGGTTCGATTCCCGGCAACGGAAATACTTTTTCCTTTCCTCTATTAATTTTCCAATGAATCTGGTTCGATTATGGCTTCTTTTGCATAAACAGACTGAATTGGAGGAAGCATTACTTTGGAGAATGCCTGCATTGATATATAAGATAGAACCAGAGCAAATTATTGAGTAATTCTTAACAAAAAAAAAAAAAAATTCCTGAAGCAGCTTTTTCTATATTCAATTGAAGAAGGCAAGTAAGAGAATGGGAAGTGACATGGAGATGTTGATCAAGAGACGAGGAAAAGACCTCTTTGCCCGTAGAAGCTTGACGGGATAATGAAGTGATAGGTGAAAGAGCGGTGTGGACGAAACAGAGTCTCCATTATCTTCAACTCCGGACATTCGAATCACTCGTTCCATAATCTCCTGTCAACAGATTTGTCACATCAAAAGTATTTTTTACGTTATTTAAGAAATATTGTTTAAATTTTGAAAGTGAGTGAAGGAATGATAACTCGTTCTAAACTCGTTGAGCAACTCAGAGACTACCAGATCCAATCTCAATACGAGTGTTCAGCTCTCACTGTCTTCTCTTCTAAGCCATTTCTCTCATCCTGGTACTCTCTCTATATCTAATTCTGTATTTAAATTAGAAATCTTAGGCTGATTTTTTACTTCAGCATTTTCGTATTCAAATTTAGCAGTCTTCTGTTGAAACAAAAAAGTTAAGCACATTGATTTGTGAACCGCTGTTTATTTATTATTATTATTTTTTTTTGTTTTATCGTAAGCAGTCAATTTAGATTCTTCTTGGATACAAAAGGATGAAAATCGTGAAAAGCCTTAATAGCCAAAATCGTCTGTTTCGTTCGTAATTTACTATTGCAATCACGGAATCATTGAAATTTTGAGGGAATTAAGTCTACTTTATGCTCAGTATTATTATTTTATGTCACAATCAAGCCTTGTGAGTAGGCATATAAGCTTGCAGGCAACAGGCAAATTTGTCGTTGAACTAGGATCTGAGTTTGTGTCGTTTGAGCGAAAATTTGTGATAAAGAGAGATTGTCCTTCAAATATGTAAAAGATTTGATTTTGGTTCCTGCTTGCATATTGAGGATGCCCTAGAGCAGCCATTTACAAAAGGAAAAACTTTGGCTTGTACCTCAACCTTATAGTGAAGCTGCGTTACTTGCTTTATTTGAGAGCCTTTGATATTCTATTAAATTTTGTATTTTGGTTTTAAATTGCTCTAATATCTATGCCTGTGTCAGTGCAAGTATTGCGCTTGGTTATCTTTTGTTTTCTTTCCCGATTCGAAGTTTTAATCAATATACTTAGAATATATTTTGCTTTAATAGCCACTGCATGAAGGGGCCATGATATGGAGTCCAAATAGTTTGACATGGTTAGCAGATTAGATGATTTGAGCCTTTCCTACCATCTGATTTGCTTTGAGAGATTTAAATAAAGTCTTATTTTTAGCAGCAGAAGGCACAGTTTTGCTGAGTTACACGCTTATTTTCCTATATCGTAAAATCTAAGTTGTGTGTCTCTATTCATTGCTTAGGCCGGTTAATATGGGATTTAACTTTTAGCTGGTTAACTTTGTGATGGATTTTAGTTATATCCTTACGCTTTATCCTTGTATATTCTGGGTTATTGGTAGGCAGTATGTTCCCTGCCAGTGGAGCTGACTTTTGCCTTATCCGGGTATAAAGTCGGTAATTTATCAACAGGCTTTGCATGTGGATTTAAACACAGACCTGCCTTACTCTGAATTGGTACTTGGTTAACAGGCTTGAGGATTCTGGGGTTAAAAGTGGACCCAATGGTCAAACTCGTCCAAAAGCTTAAGTTTGTATTTGAATTATAATTTTTAAACACTAACTAATACATTCACTACTGTACCTTTTCATTTTATGTTGAACATGTTTTGGGAACTTACGAAAGAATTCCAATGCCAAGACCAGTAAAGAAGAGTTTGCATATATGTTCTTAATTTTGTGTAGAGTTCCTATTTGCTGGATATATGAATCTCTTTAATTACCCTTTCAATTAGAGATGGAGCAATGTATAACCAACCATAATTGCCATGGATGCAACCATGGAAATCATGTACAATTGAAGTTATAGCCACAAGGAATATGCATAAACTTGATAGGGGCTATTATTTTAGTTTTCATGGATTCGTGTGTACTAGACTTTTTCATAATAGATTTAAGGCTGCAACTGTTTCCTTACATGACAAAAAGAAAGCCCCAAATGGTAAATTTTCAGAAGCTATTCTGTGGTTGCAGCTTTTGCTAATTTTATTCTGCTTAGAATAATCTTAGGTTTAACTGTCCACTCCCCCTTTCCATTTGGTTCATTTTTTCGCTCAAATATTCCTATAACCTGTTGAGTTCAATACATTACTGCTCCATTTATGACTATGTGTGTGTGTGTGTGTATTCAGATTTAAAGCTGCCTTATTTTAGTGACTGAAGTAATCTAAGGATCTTAATATGATTGTGATGTCAAATGTGAAAAATTTTGTCTTTACTTCATGCAGGGGTGATGTTGCTTGGCTGTCTTTTGGGGCTTATTGTTTAGCATGCTTGTCATATCATCCTATGTGGCTCTTTACTTCAGGCACTTATGGATTTTTTTCTTCATTTTGTGTGTTGCTATTTTCCTTCTGCCACGCTTAAGAAGTTGTAGGCAGGCAGTTGCCAGGAAGAGGGATAGGAGATTATTATTACCATTGTCCATGTGAACCACCTATGGTATTTAAGTACTTTCAGCTATATGATTACGCCAACAAAAGGGTCCATTACTCACTTCAATTCATGTGGCCTCTACTAATCAATTATACGGCATGGAGCACTAATCTTGGTCAAGAGGCCCTAAACTGCCTGTCTGAGACAGATGGTACAGTTCCTTCCTACTCCTTAACCATACACTAAAGGCATGAGAATTTGCAAAATCTCCCGTTTCTGACATGTTTACACTATATATTTGAGCCAACTTTAGAGGAAGTACCTGTTAGTTATTCCTATCATTAGCTTGTTGATTTCATTCAGGTTTAAGAAATTTATGTATCTATTGTTCTGCAGATTGAGCTTTATTTCTTCAGATTTGAGGTGAAGGAGGTGTAATTAATCAGCAGATTAGAATAAAATCTTAAAAGCTTTATGATGATTAAAAATTATAATAGTAACGATAAAATATTAAAATTATTTGCTGTTCTTATCAGCCACATAAAGTGTGGAGTATCTGCTACTTCACATATTCCCTTCCTGTGGTCTCTTTTTCTGGGCTTGAATTCAATTATGTGTCTCTCACCTTCATGGCTTTTGCTTGTTAGTTATCAAAGTGTAAAATTTAGTACATTGTAAATTCCGGAAAGCTCATTATTTGAATAAAAAAGAGCACAATTCTGATGTGTCGATATCTTTTAGGGGTAATATTCATTTTAATAATGCATTGTATTATGTGTGCATGAGAAACTTGATTCTGCAAGTGAAAGAAGAAATCAATTTTCAAAAAATAATATCTAAACTTTCTTAAATGGGGCATCTTTTTTTCTGCTATGAAAAAAAAAAAAAAGGGACCTAGATGCCATTGCTTAATGTTTATTTTAATTTATGCACCTCAAAGTAGGTCTTTCGAGGAAGCACCATTTGAGTTTACTCAATTGTTAACTATCATTTTGTGTCTGTTTCACTTTAAAGGGTGAAATAGAGATTACCTTACTTGATAGTGCTTGACCTTAGATTGTCCAATATACTTAAATTTTCTAGTCATTAATATTTAAATTTAGCATAGTAAATTTTGTAGTTGCCTTTTAGCTCTCTGGTTTTGCTGTTTGGAATATTGGTTGGATGACAGCATTGGGCTTTTAGTTGAGGAATTAATGAGTCTCCAAGAATTATAAGAGCTATTTATACGCTAGGCTCCTGGATTAGTAAGAACAAGATTGTGTGGGATTATTGCTGCATAGCACTGTTTCAGCATCTGTGAATCTATAATTTTTTTCAACACTTGGGTTCATTAAAAATAATGGTAGATAGTATGATAAATTATGTATAATTCCTGTTTTCTTGTGCTGCATATTGTTATTATAGCATTTATGTTTTCAATTCTTTACTCCCAACCAATGTTTTGAAGGCATCTTTATGAAATTATAATACGACCACCATATAATAACTGGATATCTACTGGGTCATTATTACAGGATTCTTAAGATGTTCATTGAAGCATAGTAATGGCGCATGGCACTTGTTTGTGTAGAAAAGGAAATAGTGGCATTAAAAAGTTACCTTTATGAAACATGCTGTCTGCATGAAGTGCAGTCTTGCCACTAGAGAACAAAATTGATGCGTTTTAATTATTATTCTTACTATCATCATTTGAGTACACCGAGTATAATGGTGCAATGGCTTTGGAAAGTAAAGGCTGTAATTGAAGAAGTCATATTCAGATGTCACAGACATTATTATCTCTTTCAAAAACGAATTTTCTATTCGCTTTTCAAGTCTTCTTATCTTAGCTTGTGGCAAAAGTCTAAGTGAATTGATATTAAGTAAGAATGAGTTATCTTTTTATGTTTAGCTTTACTGATTTTATGAATTCTGACTCTGGTTGCTATTGTGTGGCATCAAACCTCGGGTTTTAGACGCTTGTAGTTGTAGCTTTGTGGATCTTATCTGAGTTTGAATCTGACCCTTATGGGGGCCATTTATGTTTTCTTTTATCTCTTATCAGGACTTAGATAATGATAAATGATTTATACAAAAACAGTTCACCATGTTAATATAATATCTCTATGCTTCTTTTGAAGGTATAGTTGTCATAATTTCTCAATTTCAGTTGCAGTACACAGAGACACCTGTACCGAAGGCCAAACTTTGCAGCCAATGAAAGTTTCTTCCACTATAGCTTAAATATAATTACTAGCATGCTTTACATTATATTAGCTTAATCCCATAATGGAAACCTTTAGTTGAATAAGTAGTTATTGTTTAAGCAGAAATTCCAACTAATGCTAGGTTCTGATGAGATGATTCATGAATCTCATCTCAACCGTCAGTCCATGAACATGAATATAATCAGGGGACCGCAGGTCTTGATTCGGTATGGCCGAAAGAAAAAGGTGGAGTCCTAGTTGGTTTTCCCTACCCCGCTGAACAAAAAGGCTAGTAGGTTTCATTAATTATAATGTTCTGTGCTCATAGTTTCACTTTAGGTGGTTCTCTTTTCCTTGCTAATACATGTTTTAGAAAACCAAAATGAAAGGCTTTAGAATTTTAAAATCTTCATAAAGCACTCAAACCTTAAGAGATAGGCCCCAGATTCAAAGATTTTCAAGTTGGCTTGTTTGTTGGCTGTAAACCCTACTCTTCTTTTGACTTCTTATTAAACACATCAACTCTTGTAGGCCTGTGTTGCCTCGATCATTTGGTGCACTCCGGCTCCATGCCCTTTTGGAACCCATTTTGCTTTTCATCTTTTGCTCTTGAAAATTTGGAAAAAAAAATTTTTCCAGTGTCATATTATCTGCATATTTTTAACATGTTTTTTCTTTATTGTCTTTTTTTGACTTGATTATATCTTTCGTTTTTTTCTTCCCCTGATTTTCAGCTTTGCATGATATTGTTGTCGAAATTTCTGTGGAAGGACCAAATCTTCTCAAAATTGACTCAAATAAAAAATAATTAATTAAAGATAGTTTGAATTTAATTCGAGTAAAAAATAGTTTGGTTTGAGTTCAGTCTAGATTTATTATTTGAATTTGTAGTTTAAATTCGGTTCGAATTTAAAGTTCAAATTTATGACTCAAATTTTAGCTTAAATTCGTAATTTGTTGACAAAACGATATAATTTTTTTAATGAGTCATAAATTTGAGTTACGAATTCAAATAATAAATCTAAGCTATGAATTCAAATCAAACTTAAGTCAAACTAAATTGAACTCTTTCTAACTAGAATTCAATTTATTTTTAAAAGCAAGTCGATCCTTTTGGCTTGGATTTAGTTCGAATTTAAATTAAATAAATTCAAATCAAATTGAATCAAATTGAATCAAACCAAGTCAAGTTGGTGTTCAAAATTGAGTCAACTTGATTTGGATTTAACCTTATCTAAAAAAAGAAATATTTTCACTTCAGATCGAATGGTGACCTAGTGAATTCACTGGTAATTTATTTAGAGGTGATAGTATATATTTTGTT
Organism: Anacardium occidentale; assembly: GCA_026122585.1. Classification (NCBI taxonomy): domain Eukaryota; kingdom Viridiplantae; phylum Streptophyta; class Magnoliopsida; order Sapindales; family Anacardiaceae; genus Anacardium; species Anacardium occidentale. Next base: position 270,794 of record JAJEJH010000038.1, on the reverse strand, counting down.
TTGTTCAAAAGTTAAAATTGAGACCAACAAACTTCTCCTAAGTGTGTAAGGATAAAAAAAACACTAGTCTTAGACCAAGCTCTTTTAGTTCTCATTGAGAACTCTTTTTTATAATAAAATCATTTTTTTTATCATTATTTTCTATATCAATTTAATTATGTTTTATATAAATCTCATCGTTTTTATCATTTAATTCGTTTTGGTATTGATCTTATAATTTTTAATATCGATCTTATTATTTGATTTTATTTTAATATTGGTTTCATTGTTTTTAATAAATTATTCTGACCCTAAATGGGTGATTTCTCCTATAAATTAGCGTAAGTGTTGAGCTGTCAAAACCCAATTTGATTTAGGTTAAATTTTTTTTCTCTGATCCGAGTTTTAAAACATTGTAATAAGGAAGCCTGGCTCTTTGCCCATAATGTCCACATTTCAATCTCTAATCATTCGAGTTTTTTCAAAACGTCTTCGTTTTGAAAGTAGAGAAGACTCTAGCAAGCATTGATTTATAAACCGTATGGTTTTCGTTAATTGTGTGGGTGAGAAGGCATGATTTGATAGGCGTAAGTGATTTACAGCTGACGTGCAAATCCAATGGGCCAATAAAAATTTGAGGAATTTAACTAAAAATAAAATAAAACAAAACTGGTCAAAGATCGTGACCTTGTAAGTTGAGCCTAAAACGTCATCATATTGACATGCCTAGGAGCTCATCGAGTATCGTGCAGCCAGCCACTTTTTCTAAGCTCTGCCCGCGCGTGAGCTATGATTGATGTCCCTTCCTGCCTCTTTTTCACAATGATGTGTGGTTTGACTGCCCCCCAAGGGTTGAAAGAAGGTGTGTTTTCGTGCAGGTCATTATTGGTTTTAAGTTTCGGATTCTAAGTCATTATGTTCCATTAAAATTAGGTCTTGAACTAAACGGTCTTTAGACATTTGCAAGGGATTTATTAGGCCGAACGATGTAATTCGTAAGTGAATTGTGTTGGATCGTAGGCTCGAGTGAAAGAACCAATTAGAACCAAAAGAGTGATAGGCTTAAGATTTTCAATGTGTGTATATAAGATTGGATTTGAGTTAAACTAACTTAAAAATAAATTTAAATTCGATTCAAATAGGTTCTAAATGAATTCACTTGTTATGAGTTCGAATCAAGTTTAATTCAAACGAGTTTATCTTTTGTAAACTTAAATTGAGTTCGAATCTTAAAATTAAATTCAAATTCAAATGAGTTTACCTTTTGTAAACTCAAATCAAGTTCGAATTTTAAAATTGAATTCAAATTCATAGCAAGTTTGAACTCGATCTTTTTATGAGCTCAGTTAATAAAACTCGTGTACTGACAAAAATGGTTTTAATTAACTAAAATGACGTCTTTTTAATGAAAAAAATAATATCATTTCGATCAATATGTATCAAAATAATATCGTTTTTTATATTTTAAACACTTGATGAGTCGAACCAAATTGAATTCGAATTTGATTTATTCAAATGAGTTGAGCTAAAGTTTGAAGGAATCAAACTTAGGCTTGACTCCTATAGAGTTAAGTTAAACTTGAATTTAATTCAATTTAAATTTAATCATATACAGAAAAAAATGTTTTGAGTATTATCTAAACAGTAGTTGTATTTTTGGGATATAATCAAAAAGTAATTATGTCAGAAATAATCTAAAAAGTAATACAGTCAAAAAAGAAATCACAGGTTAGCCTTAGGGTAATGTAAGATTCAGCATTCGACATCACAATGAATTGAGCCTCAATTCACAGGGAACAGGTTAAATACCAGATTGAATTTGAGTTTAGTTTGGACAAATTTAAAATGAGTTTAAACTAAGTTTAACTTTGATATTCACAAGTTTCGTTTCATGAGTTTGCAATGAGTTTAGTTTGTTAATTCAAAATTTCGATTCAAATTAATTAAAACGATATTGTTTTAATTAATATATACAAAAATAAATTATTTTAAATATTTAATACGTTTGACAAGCTTGATTCACCCCGATGAAACCGATCCTCAATTTTGCATGTACATTTTGCAAATAAGGCACAAAACTATATTTAATAACAAAATTAACCCTTTTTGTGCAATCATCAATAGAATATTTAAAATAGTATTCAATTTAAGGGTTGATACAGTTGTTGGTTTTATATGTACCAAGCATGGATTTTGATCTAAAGGTGAAATGACTCTGTCCCACCCAACATTTGATGGAATAATGTTCATATCTTTCAAATTTGAAAAAGTCAATTTTCCACCCTTCTATTAAAATCAATAATTAGTATTAACAATTAAAAAATGTTTATATCATTTTATTTAAATATTGGTGTGATTACTATATTTTATCCTGATGTTTAAAATATTATAATAACTTAAAGGGTGTAAATATCGTTTTTCTTTCATAAATTTACTATGAATAAATCAATATTTTCTTTTATTTTGTTTAAAAAATAATCATATATTCTCTTCATATATTTTAAAAATAGTTAATAATCTTAATAATTTATAACATAATATTTAAAACCCATTTTATTGTATTTTGTTCAATTATTTTAGAGTGCAATTTTCTTTTTTTTTTTTTTTAATATTGAGGGATATATTAAAATTTTTACAACATTTATAATTTTTTTAAATTTTTTAAACCCTCTTAAAATTTAATTAACACCCTATTTTTACAAATTATAATTCATCTCAGACATACGGTTATACGTTATCAACATCTTTATTTATAATCGTATTAATAATTTTTGTATTTTTAATTAAAATTAATATAAATTAGGGTTGAAATATTTGATAAAGTTTTAGAGGGTGAAATGTTATTTAGCTTAAAAGGTTTTTTTTGTCTGTACAATAATTTTATAAAAATTAATATATTTTGTTAACAAATTTCACAAATAAATTGAAAATTGATTTTTTTTTTAAACTTAAAATATAGAAATATATGAGTTCATCAAAAGTTGGGTGGGAAATAGTCATATGGCCCTAATTAGAATAACCTTATATGAGCCCAAATTAGCCAACTTTCTAAAAATTATATAAATATACTCAAACATCTAAAATAATGCTAATTTTCTCTTCGATTTTGATTTGGCTAAAATCAATATATCCCATCACTCTGATACTCATAAGATAAAATCAAAGAGTTTTATTTTGATATGATATTATAAAGATTTTAATCCATATTTTAAAGACTTAAAAATTCGAACCCATCTTTCGAAATTATGGAGGTCAATCAAATTACCATGGGGGCAATTTAGATGAGCTTTTTGGATGTACACAATTTGAACTTGTTGCTGACCAGCGTGGATAGAGTATTTTTTATAGGACACACACGTGTAGTCTTGCCACGTGTAAAAAACCCAGGATCGTCTTAGTCCTCTTCAATCATTAGCAAGGCTGGCCACCCGCACGAGGGGTTAGGTTGGCTTGCCCTGCCTTGCTTGGTTTTTCTAATCTCACCTTCGAACAACGGTGCCCTGCCCTGCCCTGGTCTCGCCACTCAAGCTGCCGCTCGGGGGCCAGAGCAGGCGGGTAGGTTGGCAGATGATGATTCACGTGAACGGCAATAATGCACGCACGTGGGTTGGAATAAATAGAAAAACAAACATATGCCCCATTTTATTAGCTCTGGTTTTCCATTGAGTACTGCCCATTTTTACATATCTCCTAATGTCCCACACACTTTTCATTTCTTTACAAATATCACCCAACACACCACCTTCAACTTCTTCCTTTATTATTCCATTTCTGTTGGCCCTTTACTAAACCTTGATATCAATTACAATGACGTAAGATAAACCGAGTTTAAAGAAAATAAAAGAACACAAAAAGTTTTTATGTGATTCAAGTTGATGACAAAAAAATTTATACGTAGAAAAAGTTTTGTGTTAATTTATAGAATAGAAATAAATTACATTCAATAATAAATTTAAGTATTTCTATTTGATGTTGAAGAGGGTTTTTTTTTTTTTTTTTCGACTCAAATCAGTGTTTTTATAGCCTTTTATTCTAAGTTTAAAGGATCATTCTATTTATCAGTCAAATTACCCATTGGAGGCTATCCACTTTTCTAAGCAATATTACCCATTGGAGGCTATCTACTTTTCTAAGCAATAGGTGGATATGAGACGTATATAGCTATAATTATCATACCATAATTGTTCGAACTGAAACATTTCATAGATATGAGTTTACCATATAACATTAAAGTATATCAGAAGAAGAAGAAGAAGAAGAAAGCAGATAAATAGAGGCTTCTGCATTTCTATTTGTTTTAAATTATTATTCCTCCTAGATTGTTGGAAAATGACCAGAATATTTGATAAAGCTCTTGAATTTGAAGTCCTGAAATGGGTTTACTGATCTGTGATTCTTGCATAAAAATTGAGTGGTGGGGGGCCTTGGACTGGTTATGCCCAAGATTTCTCCATGATTAAGCACAGCTCAAATGAGAATGCTGATCAATAATGGCAGCTACTGCTCATAATAATTAATCAATTAGGTGAAATAAATCAAACTCTCTCAACAGTTTTAAATTCTTGTTTCTTGATGAGTCTGTGGTGTCATAATTAAAGAAATGATAACAGCCAAAGACTACATATTAGAATCCTGATGCCTGTCACTAACAGCAACAGGTGAATTCAGATAATTTAAGAAAAATATTAAACAACTCCAGAACACCATGCACAGTTTCTTCAGGATCATATAAAAGAAATGCTTTATCTCGTTGTAAGCTTGTAAACCAACCGTATCTATATGCCTCCCACAATCTTTCGGTTGGTTCCTGTAGGACCCAGAATCTGTTTTTGTTGCAAAACTGTCCTGGCATGGCATGCATGTTGGACTGCATTGGATTGGATTGGATTGGATTCGATTGGATTGGATCTTGTTTATTTATCATGAAATCTCATTGCCAGAACCATATTTTACAGAAGAGAAAGATTCTGGAAAAAGGGCTAATCAAGGAGAAGAGAGAAGGCAGCCTCATTATTGAGAAGAGAGAGCGTGGGGCTGTGCATCTGCCGCCCTTGGTGTCGGTCGATTGTTGTTTTTAAGCCACAGACCAGAGACCACAGTCAGTAATTATCACTGTTTGACTCAGATTGCTTACGCGGGCCAGCCATTCTGGACATCCAAATCCGCCATAGAACACGAGGAAGGACCAATCTTTGCCCTGTAAAGTGTTTATCATATTAATTAACGATATTGACAAAATGGACTGCATGATATTAAATTTATTGCTTTCGTTTTCGGTACAGCCAAAGGAGGTATATTTTCATGAGTATAAATATAAAGGCCAAGTCTATCGGCTTCAAAGTTGTGTATATATATATATATATGGCCCAAGGACTTATTCCCGAGAAAATAAAATAATTAATTAAAATTAAATAAACTTAAAACAAATTAACTATTCTATATTAGAATTAAGTCAAAATAGTTATATTTTTTAATTTCATCAATTACAATATTTTTTATACCAATTTTACCCTTAAAAATATCAAAACAAAAATTTTAACCAATAAATAAATTAAATATAAAAACTATGCATAACTTATATAAAAAAAAAAGTAACAAGTTTAAAAAATAAAGTCTTATTTGAAAAACGGATTGAATATAAAAATTGTGCATAATAACACTTATATAAGAAAAAGTAGCAAAATCCCCCTCAAATCGTGCGACACACAAATCCAAAACTTTTCAAAACTTGCAAAATCCCTCCTGCAAATCCTCTCCACATGACCTTGTTCATGCATTGCATGAACAACCTCGTTATGACATTTCTAACATTTTTCGATAGTTTTTGGCATCAACCGATAACCAGATCGTCAAATGCACATCCACAATTTCAACAAAAGCAACTCAAAACAATTAATTTCAATGCCAAAACTTGTGGACATGCACTGAAATCGATTGTTTTGGACTGCTTTTATTAAAATTGTGGACTTGCATTTGATAATTTGGTTAACGGTTGCTACCAAAAATTGCCAAAAAATGTCAAAAATGCCATAACAAGATTGGTTGTGTGATGCATGAACTAGGTCGTGTGACATACGAAACGGGTCACGTGGGGCGGGCGGGAAGGGGGGATTTTGTAAGTTTTAAAAGGTTTTAAGTTTATGTGTCACATGAGTTAGAGGAGAGTTTGTTACTTTTTAAATTTGTTAGGTTTGTGAGTCACAAGATTTGAAAGAAAACTTGCTACTTTTTAAAATTGCTTTTTTCTTATATAAATTTTATTATGTGTAGTTTTCATATTCAATTTGTTTTTCAAATAAAACTTTACTTTTTGAATTTATTACTTTTTTATATATAAGTTTAATGATGCGTAGTTTTCATATTCAATCTGTTTTTTAAATAAAACTTTTGTTTTCATATTTTCAAGGGTATAATTGGTATAAACAAAAATTATAATTGATAAAATTGAAAAGGTGATCGTTTTAGCTTAATCCTAACATAGTATAGTTAATTTGTTTAACACCTATTTAAGTTTGATTAATTATTTTTAATTTTCCTCTTATTCCCACCCATGGTTTGATTTGCATATTGTATTTTCAAATTTTCTAAAATGCAAATCCAGATATATGGTTGGAGTTGTAATTGGAAATTTTGAATCATGGTTGGATTTTCTATTGTTTGAATCTATAGTAAAGGGTAGTTATAATGACTACAAGTAATATTTTTATTATAAGGTTAGTTTAGTCATTTTACAAAGTAGGGGCAATTTGGTTATATTTTAATTATAGAGCATTTTAATCATTTAACTAGATAAGGGTTGAAAAAAAAAATCATTTATAGTAGATGGTATTTTGGCCATTTAAATAAATTGGAGGAGTAATTTAGTCTTCTCCATTAAAAGGTATTTTAATTATTTAATTAAATAAGGGTAAAACAATCATTTCCATTAGAGGGTATTTCGGTCATTCAACTGAACGGGGATAAAACATCTGTCGCCTTTTTATCACCCGAAGGGTGTGGCACTTTAGCTTTGGGTTTTATATCGTGACTGGTGGAAACAAGGCTTTCTGGCCTTTATATATATATATATTGGTTTCATCAGAAGCCATCTTCATAACTCCGTAAAGAAACTTCCTTTCTGATACATGAAGAAGAAGTTGAGAATAAAGTAGAAATCTAATTTCATTTTTCACAGAACTTCTAAACATATTATGGAGAGAAAGAGTGGGAGTCAGACATTCTTCATCTCTGACTCAGACCATATTCTCTTACTTTTATCATCAATCTTAGCTCTTCTTGTTCTCTTCATTCTAAGCAACAGAAAGAAAACCAGACTTAATCTTCCACCAGGCAACATGGGGTGGCCTTTTATAGGAGAAACCATTGGTTATTTGAAGCCTTATTCTGCTATATCAGTAGGTGAATTCATGGAACATCACATAGCAAGGTAAATTAAAATTTGGTTCGAGTAGCAGAACTAGAGAGACTTCAGACTTCAATCCAATCATAGCATTAACTAACTGTTTTACTTTTAATCATATGCCGCAGGTATGGAAGAATCTACAAGTCTAATTTGTTTGGAGAGCCGACGATAGTCTCTGCAGATGCTGGGCTAAATAGACTCATATTTCAAAACGAAGGGAAATTGTTTGAATGCAGCTATCCAAGAAGCATAGGAGGAATTCTTGGGAAATGGTCTATGTTGGTTCTTGTTGGAGACATGCACAGAGACATGAGAACTATATCCCTCAACTTCTTGAGCCACGCCAGGCTGAGGACTCATCTATTAAGAGAAGTGGAGAGCCATACCCTCGTTGTTTTGAATGCATGGAAGGATAATTCTGTATTCTCTGCTCAAGATGAAGCCAAGAGGGTTAGCTTTTTTCAAAGTTTGAAGATTTCATAAGCTATTTTTTTTTTTTTTCTAAATTAGCTTAACAGTTTAAGAAAATCGGTATTGCAGTTCACTTTCAATCTGATGGCGAAACATATTATGAGCATGGACCCTGGCAAACCTGAGACTGAGCACTTAAAAAGAGAATATGTTACTTTCATGAAAGGGGTTGTTTCTGCACCTTTAAATCTGCCTGGATGCGCATACAGAAAGGCCTTGCAGGTAAATTCATCACTACTATGCTTATATAGAGCAACGTCAAGCTGTTTATAAGTTACTAAATAGTTTCATCTTGTTGGGCAGTCTCGATCAAGCATCCTGAAATTTATTGAGGAAAAAATGAAAGAGAGAATTCGTAAAATGGAGGAAGGAGAAGAAACCATGGAGGAAGATGATCTTCTGGGGTGGGTTTTGAAGCATTCAAGTCTTTCAACAGAGCAAATTCTTGATTTGGTACTAAGTTTGCTCTTTGCCGGCCATGAAACTTCATCAGTTGCCGTAGCTTTATCTATCTACTTTCTGCAAGGTTGCCCTGCAGCCATTAAACATTTACAGGTACTTGAGCATAACAGTGGATTGATTTATTTTGATAATATATAATTAAATGCTTGTGTTCCCTTCACAGGAAGAACACCTGGAGATTGCCAGAGCCAAGAAGCAATCAGGAGAGTTGGAGCTGAACTGGGAAGACTATAAGAAAATGGAATTCACTCAATGTGTAAGTCATAATTATTAATAACTTAATGAATTATTTGGTAGATATAGATGATGTAAAGCATTTCCTAAGTGGGTGAATTTTCATTTTCTGTTTATAAAGGTTGTGAGTGAGACACTTAGACTTGGAAACGTTGTGAGATTCCTCCACAGAAAGGCTCTGAAAACTGTTCAGTACAAAGGTAAAGACATGGAATCAGTTAATTAATGAAGGAAGGCGTTGGTTTGAAGGTAAAAATATGTTAAATATGTAAATTAATATATATATATATAATATATATAGGTTATGACATTCCAAGTGGGTGGAAAGTACTTCCAGTATTAGCAGCAGTGCACTTGGATTCTTCTCACTTTGACCGCCCTCAAGACTTCAATCCATGGAGATGGCAGGTTAGTCAGATTAACTCTATTTTAACCATCTTTCTTTTTCATTCTCAAACCCAACTCTAGAGCAGAATCCATAGGCTTAATTTAGAACACTAAATAGGGAATAATAATAATTAAAAAAAAAAAAGAGAAAATCTTAAGATTGGTCTATGTAATGAAGGGAGTGATTTGCTTTTTCGGTGCCCTGGGGGTTTGCCTATCTAAGTAAAGGACGAGTTGAATTCAAACAAAAAGAAATCCTTGGGTCTTAGAGACCCAAAGTTCTCAAAAATAGGAATTCTAAATAAATGGTTAAAAGGAAGCAAAGCAAGAGTTTGGAGAGAAACCATGGCAAAAGAGGAATCGAGATAAGAGGAATCTAATTTGTTAAGATAATAGTACATGTTGTGATACAACAAAACTCACGATGTAACACAACAAAGATTATGCTAAAAATCAAATTTTACTGAAAGCCTTAAATTCTAATTCAAGATTGATCGTTTACTTTATTAAATATAATAATTGATTTTATTTAGAAAATTGTTTTAGAGTCTGCCTCAAGTCTAAGTCTTAATAGAATAGTTTTATAAAGGATAAAATTTTTCCAAGAGTCCCTAGTTAGATTGTATATCTCATGTAGTCTTAGTATTAATTAAAATAGTTTTCTTTTCAAATTAGAATAAAGTTATTTTATTGTTATTTTATTTCATTAATTTTCCTTAATAGTTACCCATGGGCCTTTTAGGTTTCATTCAATAAGTTGATTTCATAATTCAATTAAGATATTGATAAAGTGTCAGTTTTAAAGAAATATTTGCATTATTTGCTTCTTCTTCTTTTTTTCTATGTTTTCGTTGGACAATATCAAATTTTCACCATCTTAGTGAACAAGACTAAGAGCTTTTTGAGAGGTTAGATTATATTGACTTCTATAGCCTATCTCTATTATAATAGATCTTATCCTAAAGTTATGCACACACTTCTTAGCACAATGGAGCGACTTAAGGAGATACGACAAAACTTTGCGATATATGAAAAAAAAATTCAAACAAAAAGAGAAAATATTAAATAGATTGACAAAATTCTCAAAAGATTTACCTCTGATGAAGAAGTTGAAAAATTGAAGGAAACTCGATATCAAAAAGATATTCTCTTCATTTAAGAAAGTAGGCATGGGTTGGCTTAAGGCATAAGCTACAAAGACCTATGTTTAATGTCACAAAAAAAGAAGGATCTCATATTGAATTTATATAATATATTTATATCATTAGAAGGCCACCAAAATGACTATCATTTAGGGTCTTAGATATTTTTTAGTCGATCTTACAAGAAAGTCCCAAAATTAAGGAAGATGATGAGAAGAATGTTACCTATGGTGATCAAGGTGACCCTCTCTTCGCTTAAATAAACATAAGTATGGTAGGTGACGAGGTTGAAGACTCACCAAAAGAACATCAATTCACATTGAGGGGATATTATTAAAGATGTTATCTTGGAAGATGTGGTGTCTACTTAAAAGGTGCGGAAATTACACCTGAAGATGGATGAATATCCTAAGATTTGTCAGGATTTAAAAGTTATGCACACACTTCTTAGCATAATGGAGCAATTCAAGGAGATACGACAAAACTTTCCGATATATGAAAAAAAAAATTTCAAACAAAAAAAGAAAATATTAAATAGATTGACAAAATTCTCAAAAGATTTACCTCTGATGAAAAAGTTGAAAAATTGAAGAAAACTCGATATCAAAAAGATATTCTCTTCATTTAAGAAAGTAGGATTAGCTCAAGGCCTGGGTTGGCTTAACACATAAGCTACTAAGACCTATGCTTAATGTCCCAAAAAAGAAGTCTTATATTGAATTTATTTGATATATTTATATCATTAGAGGGTCACCAAAATAACTATCGCTTAGGGTCACAAATATTCTTTAGTCAGTCTTACAAGAAAGTCCTAAAATTAAGGAAGATGATGAGAAGAATGTTACCTATGGTAATCAAGGTGATCCTCTCTTCGTTTAAATAAACATAAGTGTGGTAGGTGACGAAGTTGAAGACTCACACCAAAAGAACATCAATTCACATTGAAGGGATATTATTAAAGAAGTTATCTTGGAGGATGTGGTGTCTACTCAAAAGGTGCAGAAATTACACCTGGAGATGGATGAATATCTTGAGATTTGTCAAGATTTAAAAGATGACATCAAGCATAAACCACCATTACTTATGGAATTCCCTTTTTAAGGAAGAAATGATATTAACCTAAAAAGATGTTCTTAACTGTGACCCCTTAAGGAGTTATATGAGAGAGATGAAGACTTCGTGCATATTTGGGCCAAGAACTTACTCAATGAACTGGCAGGTAATTCAAATGTTAATGACTCAAGGGCGAATCCTTTTTCTTTAATACAAGAGTGTGATGGATGACCTAATGAACCAAAATGTGGAAAGGAGCCTAGGGAAGAGCATAGAGAGGAATCATGGAAAAGGAGGATTCAACACAAAAGGAATTCAATTTCTAAAGAGAATAGCCTATGTCGTGACACAACAAGCCATCTTAGAATATAACGAAGTCCATGTGAAAAATCAAGTTTTACAAGTATTGACTTGTAATTCAAGTAGGATCTTTTTCTTTGCTAAAGATAATGGTTAATTTTCCAAAAGTCCTAGTTAGATTGATTTTATTTTGGAAATATATCTCATAAAGTCATGGTCCTAGTTAAAGGAGACTTAGAAACTTAATTTTATTTCCATGGTTATCTTATTGGTATTATATTTCTAGTAGAATTTGTTTTCTTTAATAGTTATCCTTGTGTGTTTCAGGAATTAGTTTTCTATTTATATTAGGAGAACTAGAAGTCTATATAAAAGGGCTATGATAGAATCATTCAATAAATCAATTTTAGAATTCAGTTATGTTATTAATAAAATTTTAGTTGTAAAGAATTGTTTGCATCTTTTAATATATTTTTCATTTTTATTAAACGGTATCAACATCCTAATGTCTTTATGAACAAAATCATGATCTATCTTATAGTTGTCTTGTGTCAAATTCTTTGGGGAAAAAGAGTTCTAACAAACAAGGAGTCACATCATATAGGAGTTAATAACTTATTAGAAAAAGACTTATAATTTAATATTCTCCCCCACAAATTAACGTCAAAATTGCCCTTCAAGTAACCACGATCCATTTCAGGATATTCCAATGATCTCTACCAGGATTAGCCATGTACTTGCTTACTATCCCTAACGATGGTTCATTTCGAGGTCTTATACATGTCATGGCAAACATAAGGCCCCGTTGTTTATGAATTTGGTACTCAAGACATCTTTGCCTTCTTTAATTCTATTTTGGGTGAATATTCACAAGACAAATTGTATTTGATAGGAAGTGGAGTACGAATTGGTTTAATATCTTTCATATATATTGAAGAATTGCAAGATTTGCTCAATAAAACTCTTATAAGTTATCCAAACTTATATGTTTATTCTATCTTTGAACATCATCATCCAAAAGATTTGATTTGTAACTCTAAGTCTTTTATTTTAAACTCCCTAGCCATACGAACTTTCAATTTTGTAGTTTCATTTATAATAGTACTTGCAACTTATATGTCATCCATAGATAACAACAAAATTATGAAATCATTATCATTATAACTATAAATGTAGACCCAATGATCAACATCACATCTTCAAAATCCTAAGCTCAAATGAAAATTCAAACCATTTATACTTATACCAATACCTTCACATTTGTTTCAAACCATAAAGGGATTTGTCAGAGTCAATACTAGATTCCTAAGCATGGCCATTCATAAAAAATTGCCTTATACCTTTGAATATTCTTGTTAGCATATTTCTTCAGCTTGTAAACTTATTTACACCCAATAGTCTTCTTTTTTTATGGGTAACTAGTCTAGGCTCCAAGTATTGTTCTAATGTAAAAACTTTGTGTCTTCCTTCATAATTGCTCTCCATTGACTAGTATCTTTGGATTCACAACTTCTTGATATAAATAGGATCCCACAACTTGTATTCTTTTTATTCCATTTTCAAAGCCAAGAAAAACACATTTCTTGGACCTCAGTAAGTTCTAACTTAGATCTTAGTTTATTCTTTAGGAATTCACGCATAAACATCACATACAAATATGCAATAGGTTGAATTGTTAACAAACACTTTTGAATCATACCTTTTCTAGAATCCTAAATTTTAATGATGTGGTGAGAGATCAATTTACAATAAAGCAATATGAACTATCTTGTCCAAATAATCTACTACAACATAGCATTTTTTAACATGCTCCTCACACAATCCATAAGTGTGCAATTCATTTACTCAATCACTTCATTTTGTTGTTAAGTGTCAAGGACAATCAATTGTCTTTGTATTCCATGTTCATCAACCATAACCCTATCAAAAACTGGTACATAATTTGTCACAACTTTAACAAAATAGACTCATTGACTATAAGCTTTTCCATCAACCAATACAAAACATCTATTAATTCTCTCTTTACAACCACTGATGTTTTTTTAACTATTCTCAATTATTTTTTTCTCTTTATAAAATTTATATTCATCTTTGTCAAACTTTCTCAATAACAAAAACTGTTATGAACTTTTTTAACTCTCATTATTTTACATGTGTTGTTAGCATTCATGTAAATAGTATTTTTTGTTGTTATCAAGCATGTAAATAATATCCGTAGATAACTGATAAGTGTGAAACCAATTTATATATGGTGTTTTATGAAATGGAACTACAATCTTTCCTCAGGTGACCCATCCTTTCACAATTCCAACATTTTCCTTTAGTTTTTCCTTTGTACTTCAATCTATAGTTATTTGTATTTTCATTCACTTGTTTTATAGGTTTATTATGTGCCATGATTGATTAATTGATTTTAGGTTTTCTATGTGACTCTTTAGTGAATAACAAAGATTTTACATATTTATAAGTAAATTTTACAATTTTGCTAATTAATATTCATGACTAAGGAATCTCATGAATCAAACAAAAAGTAGAGCAACAAAGTAACTTTTTACTTTACATCAATCTTTAGGTTTTATAGTTCCTTTCATGGAAAATCCCATTTGATGTAAACTTTCCCTTGTATATTGTTGGCAAATTTGCCTTATAAGCGTTTTATCATAGTTTCTTCACATACCTTGCATAAAACTACTTCATCCAATGTAAGATAAATATTTGTTATGGCCAATTGGCTTTCTTCATTGAATACTTTATTAGACATCTTCTCTGACACCCTAAGGAGTAACCTGAGTGGCAAATTGGTTATCTTGTCGCTAGCAAAAGCCTTACGCAAAGGTTCAAGCCGTTAAGGAGTAATACAATAATTAAGTTTCTAAGTGGCAAATTGGTTGTCATCTTGTCACTAGCAAAAGCCTTAGGCAAGGGTTCAAGCCGTTAAGGAGTAATACAATAATTAAGTTTCTAATCTTACTTGATGGAGTATGATTAAGACAATCCAGTGTGGTTGGTGGTCTGAAGACCTACTATTTGTCTCTCGAATAGACTAAAAAACAAACGAGGTTGCATAGATCGATAGAGTTATACAATAAAAAATTTATAACGGCATTGATTTTAGTTGAATTCTTCATCAACCAAAAAAAGAAAACATCTTCTCCGACTTCTAAGACTTTAAGAGTTAAAAATCTTAAAGAGTAAGAATTTGAAAGATATACATTGAAAAATAAAATCTAATATAAGATAACAGTTTATCCTAATCTTAAGTTGAGAAATAGTCTTAAAAAATAAATATTCACATTTTATTAAGAGTTAATATCTAAAAAAAAAAAAAAACTACTCATTCAAGATTACAATCATAACATTATGCCTTCTAATATACTTTATGTTTAATTATTTATATTAATGTCAAAAAATGATCATTAAAAGTTTAATTATTTAGTTGTTTGCATTCATATTAAATTGTCTTCTAGCATTTTAGCGTATAGTTGAAGATTTAAGCGAAGTGTTTGGGGGAGGAAGTGCCGCACAGTGTGGCCATGTTCCATCAAGGTCCTGATTGTCTTGTCGTATCAGAATGGATAAGGCAAAAATATTAACATGATCTGATGACCCATTTTGCATACTGTACGGACGTCAGTAGGACAACCCCACCCCCCAAAAAAAATCTCTCCCGTGAGCGTGCGGAGGCGTGGGGGTTTGCGATAATTAAAGGCCATGTGAGTGTGGGGTTCTTGCAGTTCTCGTATGCACGTGCATCTCTTCTTTTCTCTTTGGATTCATTAGACTGGTCCAACAAAGTTCAAAACAAAATGTCCCCTACGGGTATCCGGAGTGGTGGAGAGGGGAGTCATGTGTATGATACGAATAGATGTGAGTATAAAATTAAGTTTCTCGGATAAAATTTTTTATTTTTTTGATAATGCAATCGTGAAGTTAGTTGTATCATCCGAAGCTTATGATACAAATGAAATACTGATAAACTATCGGTTCAAATGGTCAGCTCTTTGTGAGCAAAACCAAAAAAGTCTAAACAAAACCTTATACTAATCTATCTTACAGTTGGTTTCCAACCGAGTCTCTAAGGAGTGGCTATGGTGGCAGCTAGATAAGTAACATAGTGTGTGTTGAAGAATAATGTGTGGGTTCAAGTCATTTGGTTGCTATACCAAGTCATATTCTTGAAATTACTCGGTGAACATCTATGAGGCAAGGTGCATTTTTTGGTCTGGTGTGGTTAGAGCTTGAAACTGATTAAGTTAATCACCTGATTAGGTTAAAAATAAAGAGATTGAATAGACCGAATATATGTATAAACCGATTTAGTGTACAATCATAGACTTAGTTTGGTTTCTCCATTATAAAAAAAAAACTTTAAATATAGGTTAATTTGAGTTTGATTTAAATTTTAAATGATTATTTTAATTTGAATTTGTTCGAACTAGTTAAAAAAATTTTTAAAAAGCCATTGATATTAATAAATAGTATCTTTCAAATGAATGATGTATCATATTGAGCTATTAAATTAAAACCTAGCTTGCAAATGACACAACCACCAAACTGTAACGTTAAAAATTACAGAAGACAAACCAAAGCCATGCAATTTTCTATATGATAGACACTGACAATTGCTGGAATACTGGCCATGAAACAAGATATTAGAATCTTCCTAAATTTAATATTGATTTTGACGGTGTATTTATGACTCGAAATTTTACACATTTTTAGAGCTATATTTTTTTTTTTTTATGTTGATATTGGGTTGAAATTGATATGGTCCGGTGATGCAGAAAAGCAGTGGAAGTCATGGGGCAACAAGCAATTATTTCATGCCATTTGGGGGAGGACCTCGGCTCTGCGCCGGATCAGAACTAGCAAAACTCGAAATGGCTGTTTTTATTCACCATTTGGTACTGAATTACCACTGGGAATTGGCTGAACCAGACCAAGCATTTGCTTTCCCATTTGTGGACTTTCCAAAAGGCTTACCCATCAGAGTTAAGCACCAGCCTCTGATATAATCAATCCATGCTCATGCATGCATGCATGCAAATTGATTTATAAAGGAAACCCTTCTCTCCCTCTCTCTTTCTCAACCTTTCATGCTACATACACATATATAGGTGCCAGAAAACTATCGTTTCTACGTGAAGATCTTGAGTATCTCAGATTTTCCAACTTGTTAATATAAGCCCATCTTTTGACATTATTGTCATATAAATATATTCATATATAACTCACATCAATCAAGGGAAGACAAAAAAAGGAGCAAAACAGACATCGTAGGACCTCATTCTCCTCAACCCCCATGTTGTAAATTGTATTATCTTTCTCTGGTCCCGTCATGTTGGGACTATACGTTCTAAATTATTCATTTACATAGTGTATTTTTACTAGATATGTTTTGTATTTTACTTGTTTATTTTTCATTTAACTTAAGCTATTTGTGAACATAAATTAATTAGACGTTAATCCTAGAGTTAGTGCCCGTGATAATTACAAAGTCCATGTGATATCTGAATGATCTTTGTGGGAGTGGGGACTGATTTCGCTGGCTTATTAAGAGGCTGTGCCTGTGATCATTACCAGATTAGGTAACCACTGAACCTCCTGATGTAATTTTCTTGGAAAGTGGGGCTTTCTGGATCTGGGAATGGAGATGCAAGCTAAGACTTTTAAGAGAAATAACAGGCTGTTTTGTCGTCTGTCCCGTTTCTCTCTGAATCTGCCTCCTCTATTATCAGGACTTGGCTGTTCACATTGCCCTTCAGCTTCATTAAGGATGTTTTTTAGCTAAAATCATGCTCTTATATTGCATTAATAAGAGAGACAAGAACTTTCGAAATCTACCTGAAAAGGAAATATGACCTGAAAATGGACAA
Source organism: Anacardium occidentale (assembly GCA_026122585.1). NCBI lineage: Eukaryota > Viridiplantae > Streptophyta > Magnoliopsida > Sapindales > Anacardiaceae > Anacardium > Anacardium occidentale. The sequence continues at coordinate 253,488 of JAJEJH010000038.1, read as the reverse complement.
GAAAGCGTTCAGGCTTGCCGATCCTGCGAGGCCTTATTGATTGATAATTGAAGAAAATCAAAAGGGTACAGAAGGGAAAAAGTTAACTCGTTTTTAACGTGAATTGATGTGTTTGTTCAAGGTTTTAATTTCCATCAATGTGATTTTGATCGAATCTTGCCATCCTATCTGCTTTGAAATGGCCATTTGTCTGTTATTGGCAGCCGACAGAAGAAGCAAACCGGCAACTCTCACATCTTTGGCAGCTTACGTTCATGGATATCCTCAACAAAGCAATATCGCAACTCTAATTTTGAAGGCCCAGTTAAATTTGGGCCTGGCTGGATCCAGTTAATTTAATCATAACAAGTTCAAAGGATTTATGCCGCCTAAGTTTGGGTATTGCTGAACACAAATTAAGTCAAAATTGGCATCATATAATTAGTAGAGATGGGAATTCAGCTTGCAAACTGGGTCTTCGAGCCTTTCCAATTATAACGGGAATAAAATAGGAATAGCCAAATTCCTTGAGGACAAGAGTAAAAACATGTATAGATATTTCTCCGATTTATCCCTCTCTCACCCCATCATCGTCGTGGTTCATTTCTTCTCTTATCTTATATCAAGACATTTAGTAAATATTTTATAAGAAGAAGTTTTCCGATGAAAAAGGAAATGGAGAGGGAAGATAAATTTTTTCTGTGAAAATATAACAAAGATTCTCCATCAATCTTGTATGAGAGACAAAATGGAGATAAAAAAAAGTTTTTTTTTTCGATAAGACAGATTACACACTAAATTCTAAACCCTAAAAAAAACATTAGGGTATTGGACATGTAGCTTCCCTTTCTCGGCTGCTAGGACAATCTAATTTCCTTAAAAAAGGTACACGGGACCAACTCATTTTGATTGCTCCTGTGATGGGCTTTGGGCCACGTAGCCAGCGTCTCCGCCTCCGTCGTGGCTCAAAGACCACCATCACCGCTCAGCAGTTTGGTTTGTGCCACGTGGAAAAATGAGTAAATATAAATGTTATATTAGGTCAATAAGTGACAATCTAAGGAAATTACCATATTATCCTACTTTAAAAGTGTAAAACATTATAACTACCGGCTGCCACAAGTCAAATTAGTATTTTCATCTTGTTCTACACTTTCGCATTTTATAATCGGCTTCTCACTTCGCCTCCCAGCCAAACTAGTCTTTGGCTCTGCCATCTATTCCTGACTTGACAGTAAGAAAACAGAAGACGGAGAAGTAATGTGGCGCTGCGTTTCTCGTGGCCTTCGCTTGCCTTCTCATTCGAAGTGGTCGATCTCCGATGGCTCTGTTAGATCTCACGTTTCCAGATTATTCTCCTCTCAATCTGTATGGTTTTTTCTCCCTTTCTCATTTTGACCTCAATATTAGGGTTTTCTATTGATTGATCGGTTTTTTCTGTTTTAATTTATGCATTTCCTCCTAATTTTGTTCTTAATTTGTGGATTGTATTTTTATAGTACTGATTGGTGCTCGTATTATCCCTTGTTTAATTTCCAATCACTATCTCGGCTTATTTATTTTCCAAAAACAACAATTTGTTTCATTAACGTGTTGCGATTGGTGGGACAGAGTGGGGGATACACCATAGTGGATCATACGTATGATGCTGTTGTTGTAGGAGCTGGTGGTGCTGGGCTGAGAGCAGCCATTGGACTCTCAGAGCATGGTTTCAACACTGCTTGTATTACCAAGCTGTTCCCAACTCGTTCTCACACTGTTGCAGCTCAGGTATGCAAGATTCATTTAAGTTTTTTGCAATGCAACTGATATTGTTTGTTGATTTTATTAATTCGTTTGGTTTTTCAAAGTTTGTCATCGTATCTGAAATGTTTCTACATATGTCTATTTATACTATTTACAAGTGATTGGATTCTATGTGGATGTTCACTTGCATCTTCAAGAATTCGTTATTGCAATTGATATCTGTTTATTTGTGCATTTTGGAAGGGAGATATCTGTAGCAATCAAACCTGATGACACTCTTGTTGTTCTTTTGAAATTCATCAAGCAACTTGTTCTTCCCAATTGCCACATAATTTGTTAGTTTGCTTTTCTTCTTGGATATTTGGTTGAAGGATTCAGAAATGCTGCATAACTTTCATCTTTTGTAATAACTGTGTTAAAAGTGTTATCAACATAACATTGTGATCTCATCTTCATGCTCACGGGCTTGAGTTTTCCTAATTGAGATAGTTAACTTTATACAGGGTGGAATAAATGCTGCATTGGGAAACATGACTGAAGATGATTGGAGATGGCACATGTATGACACGGTCAAGGGCAGTGATTGGTTAGGTATGTCAACTGTGTAAAGTTGAAGCTTCTTTTTCTCTGCATTTGCTAGGTGACAGGAAGTTTTAACATCCAAAAAGTGCCGATAGTTTCCTTACTAGGGTTAGGCTTTGCTTATTTTATGTGTTTATCAGTGTTCTATCCGATTTATTAGCACCTTCTTGGTTAAGAGGGTAGTGGATATTTTTGTGTTATTGTATTTTCATAATATTTTTTATGTTGAATCCTAAATATTCAAATTGTTAAATGAATGAAGCAATATGGATCTTGTGAAGGGCTAGGGACTTGATGTGCACACGGATATATGCTCCTTGTCCATTCGTTGTAGTGCATCTGGTGCATTACAGTTCAAATACCACCTTTAGAGAATTCTAGCTTGTTTGGGTATTAACATTTTAGGGATTTGTCTTTGAACAGGTGATCAGGATGCCATTCAGTATATGTGTAGGGAGGCACCAAAAGCTGTGATTGAGCTTGAGAATTATGGTTTACCGTTTTCTCGAACAGAAGATGGGAAAATATATCAACGTGCATTTGGTGGTCAAAGTCTTGACTTTGGAAAAGGTTAGATGGTAAATTTGAATTTGGAATGACGATTATCAAGTCAGATTATATGCACAGATAGCTTTCTAAGTTTGGATTTCTCATTACTGTTATCATGACAGGTGGACAGGCATACCGTTGTGCATGTGCTGCTGACAGAACTGGTCATGCTTTATTGCACACTCTCTATGGTCAGGCTATGAAACATAATACCCAATTCTTTGTGGAGTATTTTGCTTTGGATCTATTGATGAGCAGTGATGGTAAGTTGGTAGCATGGTAACTTAAGTTTGTATTATTAAATCCTTTCTTCTTCTTGTTTGTTTTGTAGGGGTTAATAATTGGACATTTTAACCAGGAGGTAGAAGCATAACTAAACATATATTGTTTACCATTGATATGTGTTGTGCAGGTACCTGCCAAGGAGTAATTGCATTAAATATGGAGGATGGGACGCTACATCGATTCCGTTCTGCTTCAACAATTTTGGCCACAGGGGTAATATACTTGTGAGCAAAGCTTATTTGACTTCATAATGCAATATCTTTATACCATTCATTTTTATTTCTTTTCAGGGCTATGGTAGAACCTACTTTTCTGCAACCTCTGCCCATACTTGCACTGGAGATGGAAATGCCATGGTTGCACGTGCTGGGCTCCCACTTCAGGTTTGCTTTGCTGCTTCCTGAGTTCATTAGATTTTTTTTTCTTGCCATTATATTTATCCAGAATATATATCTCCTTCAGGATTTGGAATTTGTACAATTTCACCCTACTGGCATCTATGGGGCTGGGTGCCTCATTACTGAAGGTTAGTGCATCTAGTTTATATGAAGATGCTATCTTGGTTTTAGATTTCATACATTTCTGTTTTTTATTTTTTAGATTCAAATACTCTTGTGCAATTGAAGTTGATAGAAGTTCATTTTTATTTATCTGCTGCAGGGTCTCGAGGTGAAGGTGGTATTCTAAGAAATAGCGAAGGCGAACGATTTATGGAACGTTATGCCCCTACTGCCAAGGATCTTGCTTCAAGAGATGTTGTTTCTAGATCCATGACCCTGGAAATCCGAGAAGGTCGTGGTGTAGGTATGGGGCACTGCTAGAATTAAAATTATATTTGATCTTCCTGGCAAAATAATGGTGTTCTATGTTAATCCGTTTACAGGGAAATACAGGTTTTAATTAATAAATTTGTGATCAAATGAGCATCAATTATTTACAATAACCATAGAATCAACCTGTGTATTTTGGTCTTATCATCTTTGTATTTTCCTTCTGTTAAAGTTTTAGCTGTTTCTAGTCTTAGCTCCTTGAATCAATTCTGTGAATAATTTTGCATCTGTGATGCAAGAAAAAGCTCAATTTTTGCTGTTAACATATAGGCCTGATGCTGACAATAATATCATGCTGTATTATGTTTAAAACTAATAAATAGTTTCCCCATTATTTTATTTTGACATCTTCATTGTGTATTATTTAATAAATTTGGTAGTAATATCCAACAGGACCTTTGAAGGATCACATCTATCTCCACTTGAATCACTTACCCCCAGAAGTACTCAAGGAGAGGCTTCCTGGTATCTCTGAAACCGCTGCTATCTTTGCTGGAGTTGATGTAACAAAGGAGCCCATCCCAGTTCTACCCACTGTGCATTATAATATGGGTGGAATTCCCACTAATCACCATGGAGAGGTATAATTGGAAAAAATAGATAGCATATATTGATTTAGTTCTAACAAAAAAAATTTCCAATTTGTATGGTTATAATTCTATCATTTTTTTATGTTAGAAGCAAATATAGTAGTTATCTTAAGATTTAAAGACTCAATTTCTAATATTCAGTAATCTGGGGTGTCACATTGCTATTGGATTTGAAAAACTGGCAGTGGTGTAGATTTTTGTTGTTTGATGATTCTGCTGATTGTATTTCAGGTAGTTGCTATCAAAGGAAATGACCCAGACGCCGTAGTTCCAGGACTAATGGCTGCTGGTGAGGCTGCCTGTGCATCAGTTCATGGTGCCAATCGGCTTGGTGCAAATTCTCTTCTTGACATTGTTGTTTTTGGTCGAGCTTGTGCAAACAGAGTTGCAGAGATCCAGAGACCAGGCAAGCTAATGTATAGAAGTGGCAGATATTTATTGAGATGAATTTATGACTAATTAAAACTACTCCTTCCCATTGTTGTGCAGGGGATAAACAAAAGCCATTGGAGAAAGACGCAGGCCAGAAGACCATTGCCTGGCTGGACAAAATTAGAAATTCAAATGGCTCAATGCCAACTTCAAAAATTCGGTTGAATATGCAACGAATAATGCAGAATAATGCTGCTGTTTTCCGTACACAGGATACACTAGAAGAAGGTATCTGAAAAATTCTGTAGAGTAATTCATTTCTCTGTTTATTTTTCAAAGAATAGTTAGGGAAAATACAAGTAAATATATAGGAAAAATAAGATTCCTTAATATGGCAATTACTTGTCCAAAATAAGTAATGATATCATAGGAAGAAGAATCATTCTATTCTATAATAAGAACTAGGTATTAAATGTTAGAAAATCATAATTATTGACTAAATCATTCCTTAATTCGAAAGAGGAAACTGAGCAATCATGATGGTTGACTAAATCATTCCCTAATATGAAATGGGAAAGTGAGAAATCATGATGATTGACTAATAAGAAACTAATCTAAGTTGATGCAGTGAAATTGATTTCCACAGTATCTTTGATAAATAACTGTTATTCTCCCTTAGACTTCTTTAGACCACACATCTCCTCTCTTTTAATAACTCTTTTACCCAGCCTATTGTGGGATTAAATATTCCAACTTTGTTAGATGGATTTGAAGATCAGACCTCCCTCTCATAATTGACTCTGCTTATTATTGACCATACGAAATTGCATATCAGTTAAGCTTACTACTTGTTTCATAATCCTTTAATCATTCCTTACAAACACAGTTTAATACCCTTTATTTCTGATGTTAATCTTACAAACACTGTTGCTTGTGCAGGTTGTCAATTGATTGACAAAACCTGGGATAGTTTCAATGATGTTAAAGTGAAGGATCGTAGTTTGATATGGTAACATTTTTTGTGCATGAGAATATTGATGGTTAAATGATTTAGTGTAACTTATTTGCATCATGATCATAATTCTAAGATCTTTTGCTTCCTAGGAACTCTGACTTGATAGAGACTATAGAGTTGGAGAACCTTCTGATAAATGCATGTATCACCATGCATTCTGCTGAAGCCAGGAAAGAGAGCAGAGGAGCTCATGCACGCGAAGATTTTACGGTTAGTTACTTTCTTCTGGTTAAAAATGTCAAGTGCCCATTTTTTCTTCTGTATAATGAATTAGTTGCTGTGGCTGTGCAGACAAGAGATGATGCAAACTGGATGAAACACACTTTGGGGTAAGTTACCTAACCTTTACTTGCTTTTAGAGGCAAGAGTTAATGAGAACAATGTATATGTAGTCATTGTTATGGTATGTTTAAAGTTGTTGGAACCTCAAGCAGTGATTGGGGTATTTGAGGACCTTTTGTTTCAAACATGAGGTTGAAAGTTCATTTTCCTAATAATTAAGATGGTATGTCCAAGCGTACTCATTCTGAAACCACGGGCCATTGGATTTAGGTATCCCTATGATAGGATAACTAAAATAGTTTCTAGAGCCTCAGGCAGTAATCTCAAGAACTTCAGTCAGATTTAGATGGTATTTTCGTGTTGGGCTTAGGCTAGCAAAACTAGTAAACAATATGTAATTTTAAATTGCTCGCTCACTTAGCAGTGAGTACTAATTTGTGTTCTAACCTGATTGACAGATATTGGGAGAATGAGAAGGTCCGACTAGATTACAGACCTGTTCACATGAATACCTTGGATGATGAGGTCGAGTCCTTCCCACCTAAAGCTCGTGTATATTGATCCACTGCTCAGCCTCTCTCCAAAATACGGAAAATAATTTTCGCATTCTTCAATGTTTAACTTCCAGGATTGGAAGTTTCTACAGGTATGTTTCTCCAGTCAGTAATAAGCTTTATGATGGCCTAAGCAACTTCATAATCTGTTGTTGATTTCAGAAATAATGTTAAATTTCATAATACATTATGCCTTTTTTCGTTTATTTCTTCTGCGTAATGCTTGAATGGTTCACTCTGAACGCTCTTTGCAATTTTTTCTTCCCTATAGCACTCTCTCATTACAACCTTTATCTCTAATAGCCTCAGATAATAACAATTACATTATTACAATAAGCTCACACTTATACAAAATTCTCATCTGGTCATTAGATAGAACACCAACAGAATCATTAGTGCCCTTCATCTCCATCCTCCATGCCTCTTGCATTGTCCTGTGAGTTTCTACAAGGGTAAAGAAGGTATCCCTATTATAAAGGGATACCTTTGTTATACAATTGGGCTGCTATATGGATGAACCATTTTCACCAAGATTCATGGGCAGGTGTCCAATAACTTACATTCTCTCTATTTACAATGATTTTCGAAATCCACGAATCCTTATGCTTAGAAAATAAACAAAATATATGAAAACAAAACTAAACAAAAGCATTCTAACTGAAAATCCCATTTCTTAAAAATTATTAAAAAAGAAGTGAAAAACATATATTTAAGTGGATGGTGTTTTTATTCCAATGAAGACTTCAGCTTTCCCAACATCAAATTATTATTTTGTTTGCCTCCAATACCTACCTACTTTTTTAGCAAATGCAAAACGGGGGGTAAATTTGTCATTTTATGAGGTTTAGGGGTGACTCGTTAAGAAGGGTTGGTGTACGTTCAAAATTCACTGGCTCCTAAATCCTCCATATTTCAGAAAACTCATAGAATTGGACAAGATATATAATAAAATTATTCACAAATTACAATTAAACCCCCGTGGGAGTCAACACATTCAATCAAACAAGCAAAACTTCCTAACTATTCAAACAATAGTAATTTAAGGTAAAAATATTTTGCATAAACTAAAGACTAGCAGAGTCCATGTGGGGCATTGCAGAAGAAGTCAGTCAATTGCACCCTGGTGACGTTGTGAGTGATAAATACGAGGTCGTCACGTGGACCGCTGTGAACCCATGTCCAATATATATCTAAATTTTAGCTTAAAGTTTTGTTTTTTATTTTTTTTTAATTATATGAGGGGAGGGGGACAAGTACATCAATCATGTACACCAAGTGGGTGTCTCAGTATTTTATTATAGTTCAATAATTTAAACTCTTTTAATTATTATCTTAATGACTGCCAGATTTGAACTCAATGAGTAGTCAATACAGGGTCTTCCATTACCCAGTTGATTTAAACTTGTGCCCATGAAAACACATTGAGAGGCACTAGTCTTCTCACACTCTTAAATTCCACTCAATCCAGTCTTTAGAAATCAATACAGTCCTTTATTGCGCGTTTGACACATAAATGCCAGATTTTTTTCCTTTCTCTTACTAACTTTATGCACTTTTTCCACTCAGAATAGTGCTTCTTCTCCTTCTGCTTCTGCTTCTTCAACTCTCCGGTCCAATCCAATGCAATTCCATTCCGTGTCAAAATGCTCTTATTCGAAACCCACCATCCCTTGCCAGCGTATTGCATCTTCCCTTGTTTTAGTGGCATGCAGAAACAGAAAGATTCTTCTTCACGTAAAATATTACAATATACGGCCCCCTCAATGCCCACTAACCCCACCATTTCTAAATCCTCTATTAAGATTCTAATTTCAAACTTAAATTCTAACACGATTAAACTCAAACCACTTATGAATTGGGATTGTTGCCCATTACGCCGAGCAATCCTGTATGCAGTAGCATAGCACTCTGTAAAAGAAGTGATAAGTCAATTCAACATATATTTTTTATTTAACTCTAAGGTTTAGTTTAAATGGTGAATAGTTAAGAGGATCGTCGAATAAAAAGAGAAGAGCATCTCGAATAACAAAAAAAATTGTCAATGAAAGAATCTAAGTTTGAATTAAGATTAAAGATCTCTTGGATCAGAATAAAATTGACTTTATTTTAACTTTGAGTGATTTATTTATTATACACAAGCAAGGTAGGGTTCCACCCTATATGAAAAAATAATAATAAAAAATTCTAACATGTTATTAGTAATATCAACTCAAAAGTTTGTTATTTTATGTTCTAATTACGAATTTAAGTTAAAACTTACTTGTTTTAAGATAGAATTGCTAATTAACAAGACTTCTTGCTTTCCTTCATTTTCTTACTCTCTCTTTTCTTTCTCCTTATCGCCACACAAATAACACCATCACCCGAGACAAATTTGTCACAACATGAAGATACTAGAGTCATTGTGACGCAATCCAACACCACGAAACAAGCATATCAGATTTATCGTAACGTAGACACACCACAGTCGTTGTGATGTGACCCAAAACCATGATATAAACACACCAGAGTCTCATTGCTAAAGATAGGGGTAGAGGGAGAGCAAATTCGAAGAAAAAGTATTACAATGACTAAATAGGTATGATTTTATCCACCTCCAATAATATTTGTTCATGTATTTTGTGTTTTTGTTTAAGTGAAGGAGGAGATTAAACTAAAGAAAGAAAAGACTAAAAGAGGAAAAAAATCAATCGATTAGAGTAATACAATTGACAAAATTTTGTGAGTTTGGTTCTAAATGATAATTCGACTCAAGTCAGTGTCTTTATAACTTTTTAACAATACAATTCTTTCAGTTCGTCCAATTTCTCATATTTTTTAATCTATTCGAAAAATAGTTAGTTAGTCTCCAGATTACTAACTATTAATCCTGATATAACTTCGTGATGACTTAAATTTTTATCTTACACTTTGTCTAGTAAGATGCCAATCAAATTCCGTAATTTCTATGAGCACGATGATGGCTCGGGAATTTGAAGTAACTTTGAATGGTCATTGCAGTGTCGTTTTCAGCCATGCTCATTATTTTTATATGGATTAGTTAGAGTCATCGAAATTCAAGAATAACGGTTGATTTTGTATAATAATTTGCCACCAAGTTGTAATGTATAGTGCTGGATCTAGCTCAGATTGTTGACTTAATCACTAAGTATTATAAATAAAGTAAGTTCAAAATGCTAGCTTGGTCATATATAATTTTATAATTATGTATGATAATAATAATACTAATAAGGTTTAGATTAAGGATATTAATACAATTAAAATAAAGTATGTAAAAGGCAAAAGTTTTATGTCCTACTCAATGTTTATTAAAATGATAGGCTCATCCTTAATTTTTAAAAAATAAAAATTTCACCCCTCATTAATTTTCATTAATTAGTAAAAGGATAAGAAGGTTTTTTTTTTTTCCTCCTATTTTTCCATTATTTTATTATTTTTATTTTTATTCAAAATTTTATGAGAAAACTATAATTTTTACAAATATTAAAGATGTTAACAAATTTTTAACAACATTTTTAAAATTTTGAAAATAATGAGGAGTATTTTGAAATTTTAAATATTTTAACACTTTTTTGATAGTTTAAAAAATAACAGTTAAACCCAAAAATTAAATAAAATACAATATTTAAAATTTGATTAAAATTTAAATATTTTTTTATAAGTTTAAGTGATAAACTTGTAAATTATTAACGATATATTGGTAATCTTTTATTTATATTAATTATTAATGCTATTTTTATAATTACAATAAAAAAACAAAACATTATTTATAAAAAAATTAATATGTATCAAAACGATATTGTTTTGAATATTTGTAGTATTTAATGAATCAATTCAAATCAAATTTAAATTTAATTCACGTCAAATAAATTGTACTTGATAATCTTGAATTTAAACTCAAACTCAGTTCGTATCTATCTCCATCTTTAAGGATGCATGAATTATATAATAATGTTGTGTTATTAGTATATAATTTAATATTTGATTAAAAATACGCACAATTTTATTAGTAGAAAATTGGGAAAAGAAAAATAGGAAAATAGAGATAAGTTGGATGGGTGGGGGCTCTAAAGATGGACCAGACCACTACGATGTCGTATTTCATCATCCAATTCCAGCCAATGACTGCGATCAAGGCGTCTAATTCTGTCTACCAATTTCCTTACAATATTTCAATAACAATAATAAAATAATAATCATAATAATAGTTCAAAATGTCTTTTATGAAACCTTTGATTTACCTTCATTTCCAGATCGGATTGCACCTTCTACAGATCCCGTATCACATCATGTTCCCGCCAATTCTTATAAATTCTTCCTCTATATTAATTACATCTTTTTTTTCTTTTTTCTTTTTTATATTACATTTATAATCATTAAAAAAAATTAGGTATCGGGAATCAAAAGTCAAGGCTCATGTTCAAATTATCAACGTATGTACGTACGTACGTACATACATACATACATATATATATATGGGTTTTATTTTATGATATAATGATAGTAAAAAATTGCATAAAAATAAAAGCTGATGTTGGGTGGCTGGCTGGCTCCCGTCAAAAGAGCAGCCACCGTTGATTTTCCTCGGTGTTTGGATTTTGATTGGTCTAATGGAGTCCATTTTCGGACCCCGCCGCTTTTACTCGATTACTCCGCTTTGAATATGGGACCCACGGACCGCCCAAAAAGAACGGCCCTGATTGACAAACGCATCCGCTTTATTATTATTAAAGACCAAAAGCGGCCTCACGATTGGGAGCATTTTCAGCTTTCTCTTATCCTTTTTATCCGAACTTTTATTTTACTTATAATCATCCTTTTTCCCCGTTGAACCCAATGAAATCCCAACGTTCATATGTAAAATAAACTAGTGATTATTGCTGATTGTCCTACACAAGTACACTCGTTTGGCTATAAAACGACAACACTTCGATTTTTTAAGATTTTCTAAATTAAAAGTAAAAAAATAATATTATGGCACTTAAAAGACTAATAAACAAGGTTAAATTTAGATTAAATTAAAGGCCAAAGGACATTTTCCCACCCATAGTTTGAGGCGGGGACAAATTCCCACCCGCTTAAATTTAAAAGCCCGAAATCCCATCCATTGACTGTTAACTCTAACAGTCAACAGTAAGTCAAAGGATAAATTAGTTATTTTAGAGTTAAAATTTATAAAAATATAAAATAATATTTAAATATATATTAAAATTTATAAAAAATTTTAAAAAATATTTATTTTTCAAAAAATAAAACCAGCCACCGTCGCCGTGCCGGCAGCGGTGGCCGCAGTTAATAGAACCAGGTGGCCGTTCCGGCCACCTGGCTCCAAGGGAGGCCAGATCTGGCCTCCGGAATAGACGGAGGCGGCCAGATCTGGTCTCCTCCGGCAAAAAAAAAGGTCGGAAACGGCTGGAGATGGCCAGCTTTGGCCCCAACGGCCGTTTCCGGCCAAGGTTTCTGGCGGAGGAGGCCAGATCTGGCCGCCTCCTCCAAAAGACGAGGCGGCCAGATCTGGCCTCCTCCATCGATTCTGGAGGCCAGATCTGGCCTCCCTTGGAACCAGGTGGCCGGAACGGCCACCTGGTGCCATTCGCTGCGGCCACCGCCGCCCGCGCGGCTGCGGTGGCTGGTTTTACTTTTTTAAAATTAAAAATTTTTTATTATTTTATAAAATTTTTTAAATTTTTTTTATAATTTTTAATATATTTAAATATTATTTAAAATTTTTTTATAATTTTTAATATATTTTTATTAATAAGGGCATTTTGGTCATTTCATCTAATGGGTTAATGAAATTGGACGGAAAATTGGATGAAAGGTGGGACTTTGGGCTTTTAAACTTAAGCGGGTGGGAATTTGTCCCCGCCTCAAACTATGGGTGGGAAAATGTCCTTTGGCCTAAATTAAATCTGTATTCGATTCAATTTAAATTTAATTTTGTATTATAAAAATCAAATTTGAATCTACGATTGAGTTCGTCAAGTTTGAATTCAATTCAATTCAACTCAACTCATCAGACATTGTAAATATTCAAAATGATGTCGTTTTTTAATATAAATATATTAAAATGATGTTATTTTAATTAATTTAAATAATTCAATTTATGAGTTTTGTGAGTTGAATTCGTTACAAGCCCAAGTTCAAACTCGTTCGTGAGCTCATGAATTCCAAGCTTGATATTGGCTTGAGATCACAAAAAATAAGTTTGTTTCAGGCTTATTCGAATTAAATTTGAATTCAATCTCAAACTAACTCAGTTCGAATTCTACCTCTATTAACAAACAGTTTTGAATAGGTCAATGTCCTGTACACAAAATTTAAATCATTATTTTGATCCAATTTTTTATTTATAGTAATTTAATTGTCATAAAACCACATTATTAATTAAAAAAATAGACTGAATTCATTTTTTAGTTATATATCGGAATTTTTTCATTTTTTATAAATAAAATTGATATTAGGACAAATTATTAAAATAATATGTTTTTAATTATAAAATACAAATTTAACTATTTTTTTTAGTGCTTGATGCATTAACATGTATTTTTTTTTCATGTGTACTTAATGTGTATTGCATTGTTTCGAAAGAGATCTCATCATCGAAACATAAAAAAACTGCATGTGATAACGAAATTTCATACAAATTTCATCATTGGTATGCATTCTAATAAATTTTGGCTATTAACGATATAGAAAATAGTGAAATTTATTAAAAAAATTATATTTTATCGTATTTAGTTGATTTCAATATAAAAATTTATATATTTTGAATCGATTTATGATATTTTTTATATTCATAATCATTGATATAAAAAATTAAATAAAAAATTTAAATTTCAATATTTTTTTTATTTTTTTGGGTTGCAAAAATATGATCGTGAAGTCATTTTTTTTGAAATTAGTAATGAATTGAAATAAAAAACGACAAAAATTTAAAAGATTAAGCACAATACATAAAGTCTTAGGGATAGGGTGGAAGCAAAAATCAGGTTGAATGCGTTAAAGCTAAAAAAAAGTTAAATATTTTTTAAATAATTTTAAAAAAATTATTTTAAAAATTTATCTTTGACATTATTCTCGAATTTAATTTTTTATTTTTTATTTTTTTTTCAAAATTTAATGTGAATAAATTAAAATTGTATAAACAAGCCCATTATCTCTTGATAATTTGTTTTAATTAACACATATTTAATATAAAATTAGATTAGGATTTAGTTTTTTTTATCCAAATATAATCAGAATCAATTTAAACTCAATTAATCCTAATTATAATTTAATTCGATTTAAATTTAATTAAAATCGAAATCCTAAATATACTAGACGCGAACGTTGATTGGATAACACAAGCTGCCTCCTCTGCTGAATATTTCTGAGAACAAAAGTTTATCTGGCTCCGAAATACGACGAGTTTATGCATACTCATTTCCAGTAATAGAAGACGAGCATATATGAGCCCAGCGAGATCTTTAATCGGACGGCTAAGATTCTGTTTCGGTCAGCCAGAAGATCATAGAGAATTACGTCATTTTAGGAGTCCATGTCGACGTGTCGTTGTTGCCAGTAGGACCCACTCCAATTTCAAGACCCCGTACGGAGCGGGAGAACATTAGAGGGACACGTGTACACTGATGAGGTGATATTTGATGGTCCCACTTTTATATAATGCCACGTCATACGTGCCGCACTGGCTAGTACTGCAACAGCAGAGAAACCCAGATAAGCGCCAAGCAGGGTCTTGTTTGGGGTTACTGTAGGGCGCTGTGGCATGAGCCTAGGCTAGGGTTTTCATCATTTAACTTGATTATTTTATTTGAAAAATGTTGTTTATTAGAAGAAAGGTGGACCCACATGAACGTTTTTGTCCAGCTTCTGGGACTGAGCTTTGGTTCTTTAAAGCTATTCTTCTATACTTGCTCTTTTATCTCTCTGGCTGAAGCAAATCCAAGTTGTGAAATTGGGATCCCGTTATTTCTGGGCCTTTTACTTCTGTATGTACTCTCTGTCTCTGTCTTTCTGTCTATAACTCTCACTTGTTTTAAGTGTACAAATCTAGTATGTTGCAGCGCTTTCATCAGACTCTGTTCGTCTTGCTGATGCTTTTTGTGATAATGTGAGTGCAGATTTATTTTATTTTAATTTTCCGGTGAGATTTGGCCGGAGAATGGCATATATGTGTGCAGATAGTGGCAATTTAATGGCTGTTGCGCAACAAGTGATCAAGCAGAAGCAACAGCAAGAACAACAACAGCAACAACAACATAACCAGCAGCAACAGCAACTTTTGGGTGTAAATCCTTTCTCTTTAAACCCTTGGACCGGCAATCCCATGTCCAGCTCTCCGAATTTGGGTTATGGTCTCGGCGGCTCGGCCTTTCCTGACGCGTTGGAAACTGGAGAAGCTGCGTTTCAGTTTCCTCAAATCGAGCACCACTCCAGTGGGTTTAGGTTCTCTGATTTTGGCGGTGGGCCTGGTGGTGACTTTGACTCCGATGAATGGATGGAGACTTTAATGGACGGTGGGCACTCAACGGATAGTTCTAATCTTCCTTCAGGCTGCGACGCGTGGCAAAACAATGCTGATTTTGGTCTTTATTCGACGGATCCCTTTGCCAGCTGCCCGAGTCGACTCAGCGGGGCTTGTTCTTCGCCGTCCGATCTCAACCAAGTTATCTTCACGGAACCTCAGAAGAACATAATCCCTGCAGTATGGGCACCCACACCGCCACCTTCATCTCCTCCGCATTCCTTGTCAGCGGCCAAAGAAACCGAGCCACCAAGTCCTCCTGTCGTACAGCCAGGTGTTCTAAATATTCAAGCGGAAGGTGCCTCGGCTTCCATCAGCACGCCGGAAAATGACACAGCACAACCAATTATAAAGGCTTTATTGGACTGCGCTCGACTCGTGGAGTCTGAACCGGACCGAGCCATTAAACTGCTGATTAAGCTTAGGGAGTCAGTATCTGAACACGGAGATCCAATCGAAAGAATGGCGTTTTACTTCACTGAAGCTCTTTACAACAAAGTCTCTCTCCAAGCACAGAAAACAGAAGCCACCCTGGAGACAAACTGTGGAGATTTCGTTCTCTCTTACAAAGCCTTAAACGATGCTTGCCCCTATTCAAAGTTTGCACACTTAACAGCTAATCAAGCTATACTTGAAGCTACTGCTAAAGCAAATAAGATTCACATAGTTGATTTTGGAATTGTTCATGGAGTTCAATGGGCATCTCTGTTACAAGCTCTCGCCTCTCGGCCCAAAGCAAACGCACTCAATATTCGAATCTCAGGTATACCCGCTCCGGCTCTGGGTAAGTCACCTGCTGCTTCTCTCATTGGAACGGGTAATCGTCTCTGTGAGTTTGCTGAAGTTCTGAAACTAAAATTCGAGTTTGAGCCCATTCTGACTCCAATTCAGCAACTCAATGCTTCATGTTTCAAAATTGAGCCAGATGAGGTGTTGGCTGTGAACTTCATGCTTCAGTTGTACAATCTATTAGATGATAACCCAGTTGCTGTTGACACTGCTCTGAGAATGGCCAAATCCTTAAATCCGAAAGTGTTAACTCTTAGTGAGTATGAATCAAGTTTGAACCGAGTCGGGTTTGTAACCCGTGTGAAGAACGCATTGCGGTATTACTCGGCTGTGTTTGAGTCGCTAGAGCCAAACATGAGTCGAGATTCAGCGGAGAGACTACAACTGGAGAGGCTAATACTTGGTCAAAAAATTGCTGGTCTGGTTGGAGCTGAAGGTGTGGGAAATAGAAGAGAACGTGTGGAGAACAAGGAACAATGGCGGGTTCTAATGGAGAGTGCAGGATTTGAGCCGGTTCCCTTCAGCCATTATGCAATTAGTCAGGCTGAGATACTGTTATATAATTACAGTACCCAGTACTCAATAATTCATTCTCCACCTAAGTTTCTATCTCTGGCATGGAACAAGGTGCCTCTTCTCACCGTTTCATCGTGGCGTTGATTCATGGTCGGTGCGTTTTCTGACACAATGTCCTTGTAGTTTTCACCTGATATGAATTGATCCCAGATGGATTCCTGGTTTAATTATTTAGTGATGTAACAGGTTGTTGATATAATTAATAGCAATCAAGCAATTTAAAATCACTGCATTAGAATTATTAACCTCGCTGCCTACTTCATGACCATTCTTCCTCTTGTTTTAGTCTTATTGAGTTTCAAGCTGTATTTTGCTGGGCTTAGAGGTGCCTAAAAGTATCACAAATTGTAAAAAATGTGAATGCAAAATCTTATCTGGTGTGTGCCTTAAGCTATTAAATTTCCCTCAATTTTTGCTTTGTTGTTTCTCAAAGTGAACTGATATCAGAACTGTTCTTGATGACAAGATCAATGAATTATTCTGAACATTGTGTCTCTTCTGCAGCTCAAAGCTATGTCGTAGACAGGCCAGTGAAATATTTTTTTCCTTTGCTGCACTAAAAATATTGTATTATTAAAAACAAAAAAACTTCAAAATATGTCAATGTCTCTGACTTGTGATTGATGTGTTCTTTTCTTTCTTGGTTAATACCTGCAAGCTGTGAACAGATTGTGATTGCTGTAGTTGGTGGTTGATGAAGACTAACCACAAAGCTTTCTTTTCCATGCAGTTTACTTTCTTCTTATTATTAAGACGTATAAAAAGCTGTGTGTTTTTGGTAAATATGATCGGCCAGAATCTGTTGCCGTTACTTTCGATTTTATGAATGGATGTGGACCTGAATTTGATTTAATTGGCCTTTGTTGGCTTTCCCTTGCTGGGTATTCACCGCTTTGATTAAACAGCTCTAAAGAATAAATGCATAGTACTTGTCCCTTTCATTAGACAATCGAAGATAAGACCTAGGAGGAGACCCTGAAAATGATAACTCATCTTTTAGCATAATTCAGAAGAAACAAGGATGGAGAAAGCTCCTCCATTCCAGCTCTAGGAGAATTCCTCGGGCCAGAAGAAGATCGACAATGTGGGCAATGGGCTGTGGTGTTTCTTCCTAATCTTCGGCTTAAGTCCTCTTCACCCTAGTACCTTGCAGCCCATTTGATTGACAATGTTTCTCCTTATAGCTGCAACCATGCTTGTTAAATTGACACCTTGAAATATCCTGCTAGACATTGCCATTTACGAACCTTTTAGTTGATAAACATCAGATATCAAACTTGTTGTCTGGATCTGAATCTGGATCTATGAAAGCGGGATTTAATAATGTAGTTTTTGTGTTTAAATCTTCTTCTACTAAAATCTTTTGCCAATCTCCTAAAAATACCAGTCTCTCCTATGGATAGTAGTTTGCCTTTTAAAATATCACTCAACTAATACAGAAAACCTCTTTGGCAATCTAAAACTCTACAGATGGACTCCCAAACTTACTGCTGTGTCTGTGAGTTGGGCCCAACGACCATATCTAGTTAGGAGCTGGACCAGTGGGCCGAATTCAAACTCCGTCCAGATATATAATTAAGAGTAGATACCAATCAAACCGAATTTAAATAAATGTCAATTTAAACTCAGCTCACTTGAGCTAGTAAATAGTAATATCAAAGAAGATGAACAACAATACTAAACAAGGAAGTGTTGAAATTGCTTCGGTTGGAGTTTGACTCGCTCGAGTAAAGCAACATACCCATATTGAACCCGCTCAAATCCAACCCTAATGGTAATTTATTTTTTCCTGTTTTGGGCTAAGTAACTTTATCCAACACCTCTACAAATTCACAAATTTGACCTTTTAGCATTTCCTTCGGTTACCCAAAAAACCCTCGTAGAAGAAATTATATTACATAGTTACCCTTCTTTTCATTTTTTGTCTATGATGAAAGGCCCCTTGTTTAGGCCCCGTGATTCTCCAAGCTTCGAGAATTGAGCCTTTAAGGTCCAGAAAGAACCCTAACATTCTTTCATTCAGCTTCCTTCAGCTCGACACGTAATGTTATAATGCTTCGTGTTATGGCGTGCGAATGGGGATTTCAGTTAAGTACGTAGGAAGACCAGGATCACTCTGTTGAATCGACTGAATATAAATTAGCTTTCGTCTGTATAAAATAGCCTTAACTCAATATCACCGTATACGAAAATGAATTACGCAATCAGATCAGTTAGAGCCAATCAACCAAGTTTTCCATGTAGCATTGGTCCAAAAGCTTCAGTAGTAAAATTTAGGCAGCTGGTTACTCAGTCTAGGCGACCGGAGAATCCATCAAGCATGGATACTTCCCAGAACCAGATGAACCCGAATAACCCGGAAGAGAAAACTGGGTTCGTTGTGGTTATTTCTTATGAAAGTTTTTGTGATTTTTGCATCATTTCTTTTCTTTTCTTTTCTAATTTTATTTTTCTGGGCTGTGTATGATTAAGGGACGTGATGTCTCATTCATTTGGAGAGGGATATGCCACAAGGTCAGATGAAGACGGATTTGGTGGCATCTATGGAGGCAATCAATCCGTTCGTAAAATCGACATAGATAAGTATATTCATGAAAATCACCCAGGTAACTGCTGCCTGCGTGGTCTTCTGTACGAGTCATATTGATTTCCTTTTGCTTATGTATCTTTGATGCTGTGGCTTTTAAAGCTTACGACAAGACCCAAGGAAGCGACGTGAAAGAGAAGGAAAAGGGTCGGCATCAGACCGATGCATCAAGCTAGACAGATGCAGAACTTCGCCCATGATTAATTTCCATGCATTCTTCATGGCTATGTTTTCATGTAATATCGTTCCTCAACGGAACGGACCTGGTTACATAACGGCATCTCTGTTCTTATCAAATCAATAATGGAACATTCTTTCAGAAAATTTACTTGTTACAATAATAACAAAGCACCCAAAAAAAAAATATTCGGTGGTATTTTTTTAATGATATTTTTATTGGTATATTTAGTGTTATAATTATTGATAATATTGATATAAATATAAAATAATTATCATTAAAATTTTGATTATATCACGGTAATTATTTTAGATTTGTTTTATTTTGCAGTTAAACAATTTATTTTTAGTCAATTTTTTTTTTAAATAACAACATATTATCTAAAATTTTTTAAAAATCAAATATTTATCTATTGATTAAAGTCAATAGTTAAACTTAACGATTTACCATTTAGTTTAATTGGTCAAAAGAATTTTTATTTTTTTAAATAAAAAAATTTAAAAATTAATAAAATTAAATTTATACAAATATTTAAAATATAAAATAATATTAATATAATAATAAAATAATAATAATAATAATAATTAATTAAAAATTTTAAAATAACCACTAAAAACCTAATCAAATAGTTAAAAATGACTATCTGATCAAATTGATGATCAAATCTAGTTATTTTAATGATGGAAGCCGCTAAATTTGATAAAAACAGTTAAATATGATTGTCAATCCAACTAAACAAACATTTTTTATTATCAAATTAAGTTTTTTGGGACTATCACCATCAATAATAGTGTCGATAATAATGACTATTTTGTTAAATCCCAAATACAATACGACCAATAACCTAGGGGGGGTGAATAGGTTATCTAAAAATTTTGTCAAGTTTAAAACTTTTTCCTATTCTACCAACTCAAACATTCAAATATATAAATAAAATTAAGCATAATTAATTATACGACTAAGCAAATATAAATAAAGAGAGTAAAAAGAAAAAAAATGCTTAGCCGATTTTAGAGTGGTTCGGAGCTTCTCCACGCCTCCTACGTCCACTACTCTAAGCAACTCTGCTTTAAGATTTTCTTCCACTAACTTTAACCCAAAATTACAATAGTTTTGATTCAAGGGATTTCGCCCTTCACACTAGTTTTGATATAAGGGATTACGCCATTAACTTAGTTTTAACAGGGATTACGCCCTACACTAGTTTCACGGGATTGTGCCCAAGGGTTTGTGGAAATTACAATGGTTTTGCCTCACAAGGCTAATACAACAATTAAGCTCAAGGTTTCTCTCTAAAGGTTTACAAATATGTTTGTGAGAGAAATTTGGAGAAGAGTTTAGAGAATGAAAGAATGAAAGTTGTAGTGCTAATTCTTTAACCCTTGCATCTTCGAATCAGTTTCAATTTATAGGAAATGGAAGAATATAGGCGTTACTTGCTGATTTGAGAGCCGTTGAAGAGTTTCTGGAAAACTGCACGGGCGTGTCACTTTTCTTGCACGGTCGTGCTTCCTTCAATCTGTATTTCCAATGGTCACATTTGTGCTAGCACGAGCGTGCGTATCTGTAACACACGGGCGTGTGTCATTTTTCTTCCATCCGCTTTCAGATTCCAGAAGCTAGCACAGGATGCAGGCACGATCAACACACGGGAAGCACACGACTACATTTTGGCCTTGCACATGGGCGTGTGTTTGTGCTACACGGCCGTGTGTGTCATTCTCCTTTGACACACGGTCGTGTGCCCTCTTTAGCCTTGACACACGGCTGTGTGTCCTTCCGCACATGGGCGTGTGTCTTCTCTTGTGCACAAACACGGGCATGTTGCTTCACTTTTTCTGTGCACGGGAGTGTGTAGCTTTTAATACACGGTCGTGCGCCTGCATATTTTTGCATAAACAAAGCTTTGGGTCCTCTTTGTCATGTTCAACATATGCATGGACCAATTAGATATTTTAATATATATTTTGTATCAATTCAAAATCCACAAGAGTTCACATTTTTTTTTTAAATTTTAAAATTATATTATATTAAAATTTTTTTTAATATTAATAGTATTTTTTTTTATGCAAGAATATTTTGATTTTCTAAAATAAAATGTTAAAAAAATTAGGAAGACCGTGGGTATTTGATTTTAAAAAATTTTAGGTAAAAGTTTGTGACTTAAGCAAACTTTGGGTGGGCCTCATTTTGCTGAAGAGGAGAGTCGTGTTTTCACGGGGCCAGCACGCAAGCTGACGTGTATCCAGCTTATATTAATCGTTCATATCAAGACCAATACAACACACGCTTGCCGAACCACGCACGTTAACTGAATATCAGCCGTCCATCTTAAACCGACCTTTTCATTGTATCCATCCGTTCCATTTTCCAGCCTATATATTAATCTGTTCCCCATTATCCTTCGATATTGTGTACAGTGTTTCCTCTCCTCCGTTATCCTTTTCTTCTCTTTGATCCAGATCTCGTCTTTTTGGCTCCTCATCCATGTCTTCCTTAGGTTCTGTTAGATCGCGTTGCGATCGATTTTCTGATACCGGTTATAGGATCTGTACTTTCTCAAGGTTTGTTTCTCTAGAAGCTTCTTATTGTTATAATAAGATTTATTTTATGATCTCTATAAGCTTGTTACTGTTGTTCTATCGATTTATTTTGTGATGAAATTATACTTACCGCAGGTTTATAATCGCCCTAGGTTTCATGGATGATTATGCACCTCTTTGTCTTTCGAATCTTTGATTCAGGTAACTTAATTTTCTCTGTTTTTCAGTTTGATACGTGTTTATTAATGTTTATTTGCGGATTATATATTTTTATGATTGGTTGCTTGTATTTTGCAGTTTGATACAGATTAATTTGTTGTGGATTATGTGTTTATATGATTGGTTGATTGTTGCAGATCGTTGATGTAGATATGGTTGCAGAGGATGGGAGGCTGTTGAAATAGCAATATAAGAAATAAGATGATATAATTTCAGATGTAATATATATTTTTATAATGTGGATGTTTAAGATGTCGGGGCGAAAAGGCTTCTAGATTGAAGAGGCCGATTTAGTCCTGATTAATCTGTCATCCGACCTTTGCCATGACAGGTGCGCTTGCATGGCAGGTCACTGATATTCTTAATAAAAATTATAATTTTTTGGTTTTGGAGGAGAGATCGCACGGGGATTGCCCGGGTTCTCTCCTCCCTGTGCTGTCTCCTTTATTCTCTTCTTCTTTACTATTCGTATCAATATTTCTTGCTCTTCGGGATGACACATCAACGGCAATTGATTCTCTCTATCACAAGATGCAAGACTCCGAGGTATAATTTACAATTTACATTCGTTGCCTAGTTTGAGAATATGCTGTCATCTTTATACCATTCCTCTCAACTGCTGGGTATTCCTGATATGCCTTAAAATTATATTAATAACATATCTGACAGACCATATATTAATATTTGTCATTCACAGTTACGCTTAGAATTGCAAGGAGGTCAACACAGTGATTTTCAAAGGTACAATGGAATTTACTTTTACTTGTTAAAGTTACCTGCAGGCTATAAGTTATTCACCATTGATGTATAGTTCAAAGCCAAAACGAAATCTTATTTGTTTTGAAGTCCATTATAGTTAAGAAATTTAATGTGCAATATAATCTCACTATTTAATTTGTTCTATTGCACAATTATTGTTACAACTACACTTACATTTTCCGACTTTCCTGGTTTACAAATGGTCTCTCGCTGCTCTGTTTGTTGTTTCCTTTGTATTGGACGGTTATGGTTGCTTGTAGTTTTTGATGGGAACTGGCAGTTCTTTTGGCCTATTTCGGTTATCAAGGAGATTGATGTTGTAGGGTTTGATGATATTTGGTTTCTCATAGTTTTTGTGTGGTGGAATCATTGAAGTCCCTACAGGAGAGCATTTCAACACTATAAAAGAATTTATTAGCTTGGAAGCATCTGAAGATTCCAGATGCTTACACTGCTGTACGAAGTTTTGGAATAAATCAAGAAGATGATAAGGCTAGAGCTTTCTATGTCGTTATTCTTTCGCAGCCACTCACTCTTTTCGATTAAACTTGTAAGGCTTAGTAATGAGGTCATTAAGGTGATGGCAGTCTAATCTAAAACTAAGGCTTTGAGGTGATGCATTCTAATTTCATTCAAATTAGTATATGTTTAACTTATTTCAATATTCAGCATCCATTGATGTTTCTAATTTCTGTTTTAGGATGTATTATATATTTTTATTTCTTATTTTTGTTTTGTTTTGTTTCTTACAGTTTTTTATCATAGTTGTTTGCACTTTTATTTTGGCCAATAATTTACAAAGTTCTGGCGGTTGAAAGGAATTGGCAATATTCCTTTGATCATTATGCTAAATACAAGGAATGAGCATTCCTTTGAAATTAATGGAATCGGATTCCCGGACATATGTCAAGAATCCATTTCAATCTTATCATGAATTGTTAATTTTAGGTGGTGATCTTTTTAGCTGTTATGCGTGTCAAGCAACTTAAATTCCCATTCTGTAACTCGAAGCATGTACATGGATTATATAACAAGGGTAGGGCAATTTTTTATGGGTGGTGGTGATGTCTTTTTTCTCAATATTTTATGGCCAAAGGACATATTTCTACTTGGGTTTGCCAAATTGACAAAATTTCACCCTTGACTCTTTGAAAGCCCAAACGCCCACTTTCAATTAAAGTAAGTTTAATGGTTAATGGTTTAAAAGTAATAGTTAAAAGAGTATTTTTATTTTTTAAATAAAATTATAAATAATAAAATAAATTTTATGAAAAAAATAAAAATATTAAAAAAATAAATTGAAAACTAAAAAGTTGTTGGGGATAAAAATTTTATTTTTGAAATTTTTATTTTTAATTTTCAATTTTTTAAATTTTTTAAATGTTTTTAAATTTATTTTTTTAAAATATTTTGTAATGAGGGTAGTTTAATTATTTTGTAAAAAAATAAGAAAAAATGATGAGAAATAATCAAATGGGTGGGTGCTTGGGTTTTTAAAAATTAGAAAGGGGGATTTTGTTTTTTCAGCCGACTTTGGGTGGGAAGAAAGTCCTTTGGCCATGTTTTATTAGGATAACTCGGTTATCAAAACGTGTTTTCACAAGTTATGCTTTAGGGCGTTTCATTTGGTTCAATTTGGTAAAATGACAGGAGGGCCAGATCGTCTGGAAGATCTGTAAGCTCAAATCGGAAAGAGCGCTCAATCCCTTTTCCTGGGGTTGAGAGGATGGTGGTTCAAATCCGCTCGGATCTGTTGGTTGTTGCCAATCCGCTCAGGCCTCCATTTGTGATTGGTTGGCTATAATTTTGGCCTCAGTTATGTCTTTCTAAATAATAATGTTGTGTCTGTGTCTGTTCAAGTTACAGGAAAAAAATTTTAAAAAAATATTGCTATGCTACAGTAGTACTTCAGGATTTCAATGGTTTTAACAAGGCATAAGGTAGGAAGATGTAATTGATCCTATCATATCGAAATTTGTTTCTAATTCTGCTCCTTATTGACAATACCGTGCTTCTCTATCAGAATCCAATTAGGCTCCAGACTCACTTAAACTCTCCGAACCAACCATATATTTATTTTTTACTTGTTTCTTGCTAACAACAGTCTAGTTGTCATAATGTTGTATCATCTTCTCCTATGACCTTTTTAATCTCTAGTGGCCTCTTTTAATCTAAGATTGATCTTGAATTGGTTATTTTAAATTGTGATGCCAGTTGGGTGCTGTCAATCAAGGTGCATTTGAGAACGTCAACAACAACTTCATTGGGAAACAGGTTCAGCCAATTTTCGTCAACCTATGGGAGCAAAATGCTACATATTTCGATCATTTTGACTGTTGGATTGGGTCAAGTAGCTTTCAATCCCTCTAATGGAGCGGCTAGTGCGGTCTGGATGCTCTCAGTGGCAACATTTGACCATTGTTGGTGGCCAATGTGCAACCCCCATTATCCATAGTAGCTTATTATACAACTGCATGGTATGACACTGATGCTCAGGATTTGTTATTATATTATATGGCCTCTGTGCGAGTATTGATTTTTGACCAAAATATCATGTCGGTGTGCTTAACACGTGTGAACCCACAAAAGTTCATGAAATTATCATGTTGTTTAACATAGGTTATGAAATGCTGCATCGACCTTGTAATGGCTTCGATTTAAATGTTGTTGACCCCTCAGAAGCGTGGAAAATATCATTTTTGTCCCTCTCTCTTTACAAAATATCATATACCCACCGAAAGCGGTTTTGTGTGAACTTATATTGAACCACTGTGGCACAGTTATTGTGAGTGGCCGTACCTGTATAGGCGTACCCGGATTCAGCATGATCCGATCTAGTAAATGACAGCATAAAACGGCAGCGTTTAATTGTAAAAAGAAAGGTCGCTAATTTAAGTAATGTAAGTTATTTCAGAGTCATTATTCTTGTTATTACAATTGCTTGATGCTACCTCTTTTATAGGATTGATGGTTGATTATATTTGAGCAGTTCGGGTTTAAATATAATTCTAATCCAACGAATAAAGTTTAATCAAAATTTAAGTTTGTTTGAAATTGATTTAAATATTCAAATTTAAATCAATATAAATTAAATGTAAAATTTAATTGCTTTGTTAGTTAAATTTAAATTCTTTCTCATTAGTTTCGAATTAATTATAAACGAAACTCTTAAAATGTAAATTGAACTTAGCAGACTAATTTTATGTGAATTTGATTTTATCTTTAATTTATAATTATATTTGTTATTAAGAAATTTTTTTGATTTAAATTATTAAATCACATCAAATAAACCCACTGATTCAAAATAAATAAATAGGAATTTTAATTTTAAATGTTTATGATAAAATTTGAAAAATATCTCATATTTGGGGAGGCAACATCATAATTGGAGGGTATTATATACTATATGGCCAAAAAGACTTATTTCCACTCATAGTTTGAGGCTGAGACAAAATACTACTCTTCAAGTTTTAAAAATTTAGTTTTATTATTTCATCAAATTTAATATTAAATATAATAATATATAGTAATATTTTAAGAGTAATTTTATTATTTTAAAATTAAAATTTTAAAAAATATAAAAATATATTAATTTTTTTAAAAATTAAAAAAAAAAACAGCCGTCGCCGTCGATAACGGCGATGGTGGCCACCTCTAACGGAATCAAGTGACAATTTTCGATTATTTAGTTTTAAAAGAGGTTAAATTTGACCGTTTTTTTTTTTGATAAAAATAATTAGATTTAATTATTTTTATTAAAAAGAAGTAAAAAATAACTAAAAAAAAATCGATTTTGATTTCATGAACTATTTTTAATTTTTATTTTTAACAAAAATAATCAAATTTGATTATTTTTTACCAGTAGGAGGGCCTCCTGGAATAAGTCCTTTGGCCTATAATGAATTGCGGCAGTTCTGTAAAAGCAACAGGCTATGGGGGCGCATCGACACATCAATTTTGTCTGTAGTCTACCGCCGCCTAGGCTAACCCGATGAAATCACATTTAATTACCTTATTTACTTGCCATGCCCAATGAATGGTAAATATTAAGTAAGATAATTAAAATTAAACCATTTATTTCTACCAAGCACTTAGCAATATGGTTTTGTACAGGATCCCTTCCAACTCTCTCAGATCAATTCAATTCTAGAATCCTCCAACCGACTACTTCTGATTTACGGTATGGGAAAAATAAAATAAAATACAATAAAAAAGGAAAAGGAGTTCCATGCGCCCCAACATGTTTGAAAATTAAGCCAAATCCCACCGTCAATGGCATTTAGTCAAAACCATCCCGATGCCCAAATTTTCATCGGTCAATTCTAATTCATTATGTAATTGTAGAAGTCAATTTAGAAATAAAAAATGAAAAAAAAAAAAAAGCATTCTAAAGTTTGAATTTGAGCCAATGATAAGGTTGGTAAAAAACTTTTTGAAAAGAGTTAAAAAATAAAAATATTTTTGAAGAAAAAGAAAAATATTTGTTAAAAAAATAAAAATCGTCAAAACCATGAATTTATCGACTATTTCTTAGCGATTCATTGGATTATAGCCAATGTAGCTTGAATTGTAATTAGAATCATCTTAATTCGAATTTGATTTATTCAAATCAAATATCAAACCTAAGTTTAAATAGGAGTTGAGCTAACTTGAAATCGAACTCAAGCTTGTATTTTACGAACTCAAAGTGGAAATTTGTAAGCTCGGTTTATCAAATTCAAATTTATAACAAACTTAACTTGCAAGGCCCACAAGTTAATAAAAATAGTTCAAATTGATTAAAACAATGTTGTTTTAATTAATATAAATCAAAAAAATATTATTTTAGATATTTGAAACGTTTAACTAATCGAATTGAATCAAATTCAAATTTGATTCACTTCAAACGAGTCAAGCTCGATTTGAGAAAAACCGAACTTGGTTTCTATAAAACTAAATTTAACTCAAATTGAATTAAACTCAAATTGATTTTAATTCAAATATAATTCTATTAAAACAAAAAACTCATGTTAGCCCGGCTAAATTCCTGCCCTAATTGTCCATAATGTTTATTTATAAATTCATTCGGATTTGAATGAACGGGTCCGACAATAAAGCGATACGATCACAACCACCAAGCAGAATGACACCATGAATGCTAAATAAATGAAGCGAGTCTTATTTTAGCTTTTGTAATAATTTCTAAAGCGCATTAGAGGCTGGAGCTGGTGGGAATTCGCTTGGTCCAATCCACGGCATAACATCAATTGCTTTGTTTTGCTACGGCAAGGAATGCATCATCCAAAGAGAGCCAGGCAAAGACATGGCCATGTAGACCAGACCCCATTAAAATTACCTCAAAAAATGCCGAGATTACGGACGCAACAATGCACCAACTTTTCCCAGTGCCCACTAGTAACGCTTGAACGAAGTCTTCATCCTTGAATTCTAGCTTGTGTCGCTTTCTGGTTTCTGCTTTACAATAACTTCCTTGTACTAAAGCATCTATATCTTCCTGTCTCTTTTTCGTCCACCCCACATCACAAAATCTTTTCTTCTCCGTTGTTTCTGGAAGGAAAATATTCACGGTAGATTGCTTCCCTGGGTACGTTTCTCTGCTCAACTTGTTAGTCTCCCACCAACTGAAACTGATACTTTTTTGGCTTTTGTTGTATTGAATGAAAGTTGACTTGTGTGTGCATTATGAATCGGCTTTTTGTGATCAAGTTATGAGTTTGATGATGTCTTAAAAGGCCGGTTTTGATAGTAAGATATTGAGTAAGCGAAGGGGGCGCTGATTTTGATTCAGAGTATGGATGAGATCATCTTCTTCAATAGATAATCCCGTCTATCTCGTCTGAAAATTTTGTCGGTGACTTGAAAGTCTTTCTGAAACTTCGGTCAGGATTTAATTTGCTGTTACTTTCAGTAAGCATGTTTCTTCGGAGAAGGCAAGCTCAGAATTTTCAGGAGAATGGCGCTGAAGAGCGTGAAGTCAAGGTAACAAACAAGCTGAAGAAACCCTTCAAGCTTTTCTTTTTGTATATTTGATTCTGTATTAACCTCTGAGGAAATCCATGAAAGAAGGTGCCAACGTTATAGTTTTACTTGAATGAAGGTGTCATCAGACTGTAAAATAACATACCCACGAAATTTATATTGTAGCAGGTGAAAGAACTCAGAGCCGCTGTTGGACCTCTATCTGGGCGAAGTTTGAAGTTCTGCACTGACGGATGCCTCAGGAGGTATTTGGAAGCTCGAAACTGGAATGTTGACAAGGCAAGGAAAATGTTGGAAGAGACACTTAAGTGGAGATCAGCTTATAAGCCCGAAGAGATTCGCTGGGTATATATTGAATCTAGACGATTTACAATGCCATTTGAAACAGACTTTGTTCTTGTTTTCTTAATATATGTAATTGTACAGAATGAGGTGGCCCATGAAGGTGAGACTGGGAAAATATCCAGAGCAAATTTTCATGATCTATACGGAAGGACTGTGCTTATAATGAGGCCTGGGAAGCAGGTTTGGCTATGAAATATATTTTTTCCTTAGTAAATTGCCCAGTACGTCAACTTCTTACCTTTCTGTGTTATTTTTTTGCAGAACACATCATCTGGGGAAGGCAATGTCAAGCATCTGGTGTATCTTCTTGAAAATTCTATCCTGAATCTGGCCGAGGGTCAAGAACAGATGTCCTGGCTGATTGACTTTACTGGGTGGACGATGAACACCAACATCACCATCAAGACAATTCGTGAAATAATTTACATTTTACAGAACCACTACCCAGAAAGGCTAGCCATTTCCATTCTCTATAATCCTCCAAGGTTTTTTGAATCAATTTGGAAGGTTTGAGCATCTCCCTGAATTTGTCTTTGTGATGGCTGATTTTATGCAGGGCATATGAAAATTTAACATTCTGGGTCTAATTTTTTATGAGTTGAAATCTATCTTTATTTAGAGTTCTCATTAGTTTAACTTCTTGCAACTTTCTTCCTTTTATAGGTGATTAAGTACTTTCTGGACCCAAAAACATCTGAGAAGGTAAAGTTTGTTTACACTGATGACAAAAGTAGTGTGGAGTTCATGAAGTCGTTGCTCGATGTTGAAAACCTTCCGAGTGAGTTTGGAGGAAAAGCCACACTGAACTATGACCATGAGGAGTTCTCCAGATTGATGGCTCAGGATGATGTGAAGACTGCCAAGTTCTGGGGATTTGATGAGAAGCCCTTCCAAGTTGTCAAGAAGAGCCGTTCACAGATTGAGGTGGCACCAGTTTAACCCAGTTCACCTGCTTTGTGATAAATATAACTTGAACTGATATCCAGATTCTTGCTGGGGCAAGAAAAGGTCCATTTGTTCTGCTTATTGCTACCAATGGGACTACAGGGTGTCTTTATAGTCCTGAAAATTGCTTTAGTTTGGTGATGTCTTCCTCCTTGAAGATTAACAAAGTGTCAGGTTTATTTCTGCCTAATGAACTATCGGTTATCAGCCCCGGTCAGCTCTACATTATACATTGAAACGATTAAATACAGTAGCATCTATTACATTCATATTGTCAAGATCCTAATTAAAAGATATAATATTTGAATCACTTATCGAAAAATTTAAACTTTTGGTATAAGAATTATATTGTTTTGTGTTATTAATATTAACAGCTAACTTTTGAGATATATTTATTTCTGTCCCCGTGCTTTCAGGGATTGTTCTGTTTTTGTTTTCAATTTTGCCGGAGAATCTTCTCCCTATACACGACGGGTTGGGAACATTATTTTTGGGGTAAAATTGCCATTTTTGGATAAATGAAATAATCTCCGTAAAAAAATTAAAACAAACTCCAGCTTTGTATTGGTGTAGACACTTTCAACTTTATTCATGATGAACACACTTTAGGTTGTCTAGATCCAAAGAGGAAAACTGGCTGCAATTCGCTGCGGCCTTATCTTTCCTGTCAAGCAGTGCATAATTCTAATAAAGCTTCTTTTGGACCAGATGCACCATAAGAATAGAAAAGACGTTTGACAATCATATTTTCCAGGATTTAACGAGCAATAAGTCAGGATTCTTCATACTTTTTCAAACCCCACTACCAAAATCGATCATTGAAGATTAGCTAGCCAGATGCAAAGGAGCCTTCGTACATAGGTGGTAAACTTGTGCACACTGTAGAGAATTACAGAGAATGATGCCTGCAGTCAAATGTATTTCCCCTACAATCATCAATCATTTACACCCACTCTTACCTTTAAAAAGTCATTGCTCATGATAGGGTTGATTCAAATGATCTCAAGCCAAAGTTCAGCTTGGTAGCTCGATTCACTTGGGCTCAGACTGAGCATTATTGGTTGGGCCGGTTGTACGTAAAATACTTCTGAAAGTGATGTACGGACATCTTTTATTGCTGAATAAGACACCTTCGCAACATAGAATCAAATTAAAACTGAACATTGTTCTTGTTTAAATTGGTTTGAATCCATCCCTCCTATCTAATGACTTGTTGTAGTATCGAAGCTGCTAGGTTAGTAAAAAGAACAACAAAAATTAAGTGTATGTCATGAAAAAATTAGAATTACTGCAATTCCCTGTAATAAAATTACCCATAAGGTATAATATAATATACTCATAATCATCTGATCTCTGCAGTAATATAATCATATACCATATATTTTCTTCCACAGGCTTACACTGCTCATCAGGCATCAAATACAGTCCTGAGGAGAGTAGGAAACCCAATGGCTAAAAACAAACTCCAATGCGGCGTCATCCAATCATCCAAAATACACATTGAAGCTGCAAGTTCCCTGAAAATGCAAGCTGGAAAGAGACTAGCACTGCAAAAATACTCGTCAAGCTGGAAAAAGTTATTTAGCTGCTTAGCAAAATGCAAGGTTCACACTTCAGATCTAACGAAAGATGAATTCTTAGGTTCACACCTAATAACTTTCATCCAAAAACTATCATATATATATATATGTAACCTCAAGTGAGAGATTCGTAAATGCATCATGCAAGCCAACAAGAAAAGGAAGACATACAACAAGGGTAAACTACAGTTCGAGAATCAGATTCATATTACAACAAAATCATAACTTTTTGCATTTGTCCATGACTGCTTACTACTCTGTAGAATGGTATTTGTGCACTGAGTCAAAGTTCATTGAAGTAGAGGCACTCATCAACAAAGTTCATTGGGGTTGACAAGCTCATCGACAAAGTTCATTGGAGTAGAGGCACTCATCGACAAGCTGGCGAAGATTAGGATTCTCTAAAGCAGCTGCAACTCTCTCTTTATCATTCAACTGTTTATTAACTGCACAATTGACAGCTTACAAATTTCAGGGATAGTTTAGGGAGACTTGTAAGAGGAGAATTGCTTAAAAATGGGATGTAATTTCCCTTGTGCTAAATAAATTGATTTAGAATGGTATCACAACAGAGCTGTTTTCTCTATGTGGCAAAGATATGTAATTGCATGACCAGGTGATGAGATCTTGAAAACAAAAACTAAATTGGAAGAATTTATGACAGAAATGGCATGTTCATGTTTTTACATGGTTCAATTAAATTGTTTAGATTGGCGGATGGCAACACAGAAAGTAATCCCTTTTACCTGATTGTTCATCGGCATGAGACCCTGGAGCTACTTTGATATCAAGCTGCGATGTATTAACAAATTCACAAGTAAGTAACCATGATTAATGTATGAAGCAATATGTTGAAAATTCATCCTTTGCAATTGAACAGTTTCCTTTTGTATTATAAACCAAATTAAACACCAGAAATGTTTGCATTCATAATAGTTGAAGAAGGAAGAGACTAAACGAATGAAGATTAAATTTAACAACAGATTCTATATGATGGGCATCTACCTACCTACAAGTAAGAAGACAATAAAGCTTATAGTGTTAGACCCATCTGAGTTCCTATTTATGTGATTGGGTCATGTAATTATTTTATTTGATCTCTACTTCAACATCACATGGCTCAATTTGTTTATACCCATTACTAACAAACTGTTTATCCATGAAGTCTTATTGATAAAGCAGAATTCTTCAAATTATTGAATCATTTCATAATCAACAGAAGCAAAAATGTAAATTAAAAAAAAAAAAAACTGACCTTGAAATTTTGCGGGAAACACTCTTTCAGTTTCTCTCTCAAGCACAGACCAATCACTGTTGCCATACTACAATGTTGAATTGTCGGCGTAAAAGTTATCCTAAAAAAAAAAAAAAAAAAAAACTACATAATCATAAACCAAATATCCTAAAACTGAGAATTAAATTTACATTGTTAAACAAAAATGAAGAACTAAATTAAAACACTCACAAGATTCGCCCACTCTTCTCGTCAACGCTGATAGATTCTTCAGATAGAACACTGAGCTGTTCTAGAGAGTACGGATGCTCTGGATCTCTTATATCTCTCACATAATTTAACTTCATGAATTAAAGATCATCATTTCTGTGGCAATCATCAAATTTAAAGCGAATAAAAGAAGATAAAGTTGAAAAATGTATGTATATAAGGATATCATATATTTCGAGAGGATCGACGAAGTCATCGCTGTGAGGCTCTTCGCTGCGGGGAATCCTTTCCTTCCTAGCGTGGACTACGGGGTTGGCATTGATCAGACCCAGAGTCATCTTTCTTCTAACTCAGTCTGCTCGCTTTGCTTGGCTGCTCTTTCTTCTTTTCAAGTGTTTCAGTTTTCGGACTTCGTGTTTGTTCAAGCCGGAAGAATTGAATGATTGATGTCACATGCCAACCGCAGCCTGACACGTCACTTTGCTTTCAGTGTTTGGTAAAAGTATGTGTTAACGGCGCCCACAGTTTACGCGTCTCCGCTGTCGTGAAATCGCGCTTCCAGATTTTGCCACGTCATCGCATTTAATTCCAATGGCACTAAGCTGCGATTTAACGTTTAATTCCAATTCACATTTTGAAATACTTTCCCAATTGGATTCTGCTGGATTTGGATTTAGTTTTATATAAATTGTGTTGGCCTCAAAATTTTGAACGGTCCCGTAGCTCAGTTGGTTAGAGCGTTGGTCTTATGAGCCGAAGGTCGCGGGTTCGAGCCCCGCCGGGACCATTTTAATTATGTACTTTTAATATTTTCTTTCTGCTGCATACAACATAAGGGGGTAAAGGAGAATCAAATATTATTAATTGAAATATATAATTTTTTTGGAAGTATTTATTTTTTAATAGGGTATGGAAGATGTCTTTTGAAGAACTCATCATGTCTGACAAATTTTAGAATTTTAATAAATATTTGTAATATTTTTTAATATGATAATAATTATATTAATTTACTATTATTAAAAAAAATGTATCTAGTTAATAATACGATGTGTGATACATGAGATATAAAATTGTATTTTTTATGTAATACAATACACAAGTCAAGACTATTATTATTTGTATGAATTTCGAAGATAAATCGATATGTTGGACTTGACAATAAACCTTAGAGCGACATGATAAGACATACTATAAGACACACATAAAATGGCGTAAGAGTACAAAGACGAGTGCATAAGAAGGGCACACATATGAATAATGAGTATAAACATGAACAAGTTGTAAAACTTGATTGATGATAAAATAGATCCGGAAGAATGTTGGGACGTGATGGTGATCAAGGTCAACTAAGCGTGCGAAAGACTTAGTTAACCATGTATGCTAATTGATTGAGATTTTCAATAAAAATGTTGGATTTTGTGATTTTGAATACAAATATAAATTTGTATTCAAAATACAAATAATATTGTTTGAATGAATGTTATTAAAATTAATAGTCAGTGATTTTGAATATAAATATAAATTTTGGATTTTGAATGAATGGTGATCAAGGTTCCACTGACTGTTTCTAACTTTTGTTTTTGACGGAAGCGGTCAGATCTGACCGTCTCTATCAAAATTGAAGACGGCCAGATCTGGTCGTCTCCACTGAACAGAGAGATCAAATCTGGTCTCCTCTGGAACCAAATGATAAAAAATGACCATTTGGCTCCGTTAGTAGCATCGACGACTGTGGTTGTCTTATTTTTTTTTTAAATTTTAAAAATATTTATATTTAAAAATTATATAATAATTTTATTATAAATTTTTAATTTCTAAAAATGTATTTTAATTATTTTAGTATAAAGATTATAAAAAAAAATCTAAAAGTAGGAGACTGGATTTTTGAAACTTTCGGGGTGGCAGTTTCTAGCCGCCTCAAACTATGGGTGGGAACATGTACTTTGGCCATAAATTAAATACAAATATGCGCGTACTGAAATCACTGCGTTCGGCTGCTTAAATAATTATCACTTACAGAGCTGCTCTCACATGTCTGGAGGCATAGTGTCAGAGGTGACTCTATTTTATCGGAGTCACGTGTACCCGTGTCGTTTTTAGGCATGATGAATGACTGAATCACCATGTGGCACCCAAGGTTTGAAGAAATATTACCGAACCCCTTAATTTAAAAAAGCGAATTTCCAGCCCTTCTTCTTATCAATAAATTTTGTTTGTTTTTTCAACTGAATTATTATTTTTTAAATTATAAAACTGTCATTAAAGTTTATTATAAATATTATTTTATTTATTTAAAAACTTATCATTTAAAGTTATAAAAATATTAAATTTCTAACTTAATCTTAAAAGCACTCTTAATTTCTTTTTCAAAAATTTAAAAAACTCTTACAATTTTATTAACAATCTTAATATTTTTAAAATTACATGTAACCTCTTAATATTCATTATTTTGTAAAGAAAGAACAAAATAGAAAAATTTATGCAAAATAAATTTTATGCCCTTTTTTATTTAATAAAATTTATTAATAAAAAATAAAATTAAATTTAAATTGAACCAACTCAGAATTGACTTTGAGCTTAGCATGAACGAATCTAAAATAAACTAGTTGTTCACAAGCTTTAATGCAAGCTTGTAACGAATTCGAATTGTGAGCTTCATATCGTTTAAATTAAATAATATAATATTATTTTGATAAATTTATATTATAATGATGTCGTTTTGGGTATTGAAATATCGATAAGTAGAATTCAAGTTCAACTTATTTCTGAATCAACTCTTGTAGAACGAAATCAAAATTGAGTCAAATTTGAATTTAATTTAATTTAAATTTAACAAAAAAAAAAAAAAAGAGTAAATAAGAGGTTAAAATTTGGTTTTTTGAAACTTAAAAAGTCTACGAGTTGTCATTTAAACAAAGTTTGGGTGGCTTTTTTTTTTTGCTTTTTAAAGATAACCATCAAATAAAATAAATTAACTCAAAAGTGTGGTATCCAGTGTCGCGATTCTCCGTCAGGCCCATCCACCGCCACCACCACCGGTAAAGTCTGATACAGTCCATAATCCATAAGCTCGATATGATTGCGTTTAACGCACCAGAATTGAATAAACTCATACCACTTTAATCCGTGACCATTTTCTCCCCAAGCCATTAAACAAACAAACACAACTTCCGTACTTCAGACGCTGCAAGAGAAATGTGGCGGAGGAGCTTCAGCAGCGCAGGCGTTGCGCGCGAGTTAAAAGACAGAAAATGGGACGCGCTAGTGATCGGGGGAGGCCACAATGGCTTGACAGCGGCTGCTTATTTGGCTCGAGCAGGCCTTTCAGTGGCCGTGCTAGAACGTCGCCACGTCATCGGTGGAGCAGCCGTTACTGAAGAACTCATACCAGGTTTTAAATTCTCTCGCTGCAGCTACCTCCAAAGCCTCCTCCGTCCCTCCGTCATCAGGTGTGCTTGCGAATGCAATCGCCGTGTTGTGCTTACTCAACTATTAAGAACTATTTTTTTTTTATTTAATTTTTTTATAGGGAGCTAGAATTAGCGAGACATGGACTGAAGTTGTTGAAGAGAAGTCCTTCATCGTTTACGCCGTGTTTGGATGGACGTTATCTTCTGTTAGGACCTGACAAACAACTTAATCATTCAGAGATTTCCAAGTTCTCAAAACGAGACGCCGATGCTTATCCCAGGTGCTGTTTTTATTTTT
This sequence comes from Anacardium occidentale, assembly GCA_026122585.1. Taxonomy (NCBI): domain Eukaryota; kingdom Viridiplantae; phylum Streptophyta; class Magnoliopsida; order Sapindales; family Anacardiaceae; genus Anacardium; species Anacardium occidentale. The sequence continues at coordinate 216,525 of JAJEJH010000038.1, read as the reverse complement.
GTCTATTTCAACTTCTGTTCGTTGAGGTTCAGAGAAATGTCTCTGATAACAATCAAGTATTGACGATGCTAACTATTTATGATGTGCCAAATAGTTTAGCGACGTAGGGATTCAACTTCAAGTTACTCATGATAGTCGGATGATGTGTAAGCGTTAGTCTATTTGTTCTCATGTTTGCATAATGTTCTTTTAATCATAATTTACAGGTACGAGGATCAGCTAGAGAGGTTCTGCAAATTTATGGATCCACTTTTGGATTCACCCACTCCTGAATTGTTACAAGGTGTTTCATCTTTCAATGATCGTTTCAAGAGTAAAATACACAACTCAGCCTTTTGGGCTAGATGTCTGCTGCAAGCCCTCTCAATGGGGCAAAAAGACATGCTGTAAGTTCTTTTCTGCAACCTTTGGTAATATTAGTATTGTGTTAACACCTAATGGACGATGATATGAATAATAAAACTAATAATCATGGATTATTGTCTCTGGTTTTATAGTGTGCATTTATTTATTTTGATAGGGACTTCATGGACCTTTTACTGTCCCCGGCTTCAAAGGTTTTGAACAACTGGTTTGAGGTTGTCAATCTTAATTTCTTCTATTTTATTGTTTGATTCCTTGAATTATAATTGTAAAGAATAGTGTCTCATATATTTATCCTTCTGATTTAAGCTCAATGTTGTTATTTGAGTATCTTGCTTGTAGTGGATCTATACTGACTAAATTTATTTTAGTTTCTTAAGAATGTAAATAGATTTTAATGCTCCTTCGAAGAAAAGATTCCCTTAGCATTCTATGCTTGCATTTCTGAATAATACTACAGTTTTGACTATCTAATTTTGCATAACAAGATTGTGCAATATTTGTTATGAGCTCCTCAGAGCATTTATCCAACCATGTAGGATATACACTTTTTCAAGCCATAGTTTTCCAATGGCTATGTTAACCTGTTATAGTAGTACTTAGAGACTTCCATTTTTGCAAGATGTTATTTCTTTTGTGCTCATTGATCTTCCTTCTTGGTCTTCGACATTTACAGGGAGATGTTTTGAAAGCAACTCTTGCCACGGATGCTGTGATAGGGACCACAGTAAGCATCCTTCCAAACTAGTGTGGAGATGGATTTTTGTTTCAAATTATTGATCTATGTAAAGTGGAGCTTGAGAAAGTGCACTAATGCAACATAGTTTTTTCTGAATTACAAAGATGTGATTTGTTTATCTCATTGTGATTCATTTAGTTAAATATTTCCACATTTTGTTTTTCATTTTTACTGGAGCTAATCATTTTGCCTATTTAATTGTCTATTGTAGGGTACTGTCCATACACCTGGGAGTGGATATGTCCTTCTGCATCATGTGATGGGAGAAACTGATGGTGACCGTGGAATTTGGTCGTAGGTATTTCTGTTGCTGGCTTGATGTATATATTGTGCATAGAGAAATAGCAAGCTGTAAATTACTTACCACCCATTTACTATTCTGAAGAATCTTTGGACATAGTTTGTACCAGTGGAAACCTATTATCTTGTATTCCTAATATCTTTGGGAAGTTACTATTGTAACAAAATTTGATAATTAGTCTAACTAAATTCCACCTGGTAGTATCCTGCATGCTTGCCTTGATCCCAGCATGTCTTTATATACTGAATTTATAGATGGTATTATAATACTATATTTAGGGGTTTTTACAGGAGCCATGTTAGAGGGTACAGTGTACACACATGTTTCTTCGAACTGATATTGTTTGCTATTTCTCACTACATTGCTTTTATACTTCTGTTATGTTACGATTACCAGAGTAGTTGATTGCTTGTTAATTTTGATTTATATTCAGTGCTCCTTGATGTTATCAGATCCATCTAATCATAAGCTTTTTCTTACACAACTAGTACCTGATAACTAACACTTCCGTAGGTATGTTGAAGGTGGGATGGGTTCAGTATCCATGGCCATTGGCAATGCTGCTAGGGAAGCTGGGGCTTGTATTTTTACTACTGCAGAGGTTTGTTTGTCTGGAATCATTCCTTTAGCCTTCATAACACCTGCTTCATTACCAATGATTTAAGTGTTTTTCTATTAAGTCATAGGATAAATAAATTAAAAAAAATCATTTTCTCCTGATACACCAATGATAGGCATGGAATCTTAAATTCCAAAACCTAATGAAATTTAAAAATGTGTCAAAAGGTCATAATAGGGATTCTATTGCCAAAGAGGGTAGTAATCATGAGAAATGACAGAATTGTAAACTGGTTTGGGCAAGAGAAGGACAATCCTGGTCTTACATGATTATGGTTATGGGTAATGTAGCTCGGTTTTGTGGAAATTTATTTAGAGGAAGTTTCTGGTTTACTATTAATATTGGTGGACAAGTTAACAGAAAATATTGTCTGCGCAAGTTTTAATTCATGGTTTTGGTAATGAGTGATTTATGAATTCTATCTCATAATTTTTTTATTGGCTCCTTTATATTTTTCAGTTGCTTGACCATCACGAGTTATTATGTTTCTTTTTCAGGTTTCACAGTTGATGATCAATGATTCTGGCAGAGTAAATGGGGTTTGTTTCACCTCCTAAATTCCCTCGATGAAGTGAGCTTTAGTTTGGGTTGAACTAATTAGATATTACTGCCCATTTATATTTAGGTATTGTTAACTGATGGTACACAGGTGCATTCTTCAATTGTTTTATCTAATGCAACACCTTATAAAACTTTCATGGTAAAACTTTATCTTTGTATTTTTATCCTTTTCGTTAAGCTTGGTTATGTTGTTGCTGTAAATGGATTTTAATGATGATCATAGGCTATGCTTTTCTAAAACAGGAGTTGGTGCCAAATAATGTCCTTCCAGATGATTTCATCCTTTCTATCAAGCACTCTGACTACAGCTCTGTAAGCTACCTTAATAACTACATTTTTTTATCACAATTTTATCAATATGGTGTCCCTTTTGTGTTGTGTGATCTATCATATTAGCAATAATTCCGAGTATTTAGTGGGTATCTGTTCATTTGAAAGCTTATTATGTGTTCTTAAAGATAGTTTGTGACATGCAACTAAGTGCTAGTAGGGATTACCATAAAGATAATATTTGGATGATCAGTTTACTGCTAAAGGAAATAATTGCTGAGTTTAATTATATCTAGAAATTTGGATGCAATCAGACAAGAAGCATGGTCTGTTTGTCATTGGTACCCGATTTATGAATTTTCTGTTGAATAGAAACTGAAGTCATACAGTTAACTAGGTTGTTCTTGTATGTTTATTACTCCTCCATTTAACTTCCCATTGTCTTCCACATAAATTTCTTTCTTTACTTTGAACTTCTTAAGGTAAAATTGATTGTGCAACTGTACTAGCTGTGTATCAAGGTGTGAAATTTTGCTTAACTTACCTTTATTATGGGATATCGATTGCTGGAACCACAGTTACAAAATGTTGCAGGACTTCTTTCTTACAGCTAAACTTACCTTTGTTATGTGTAAATGTCTTTTACTGGAACAGGCAACTACAAAGATCAACTTAGCTGTTGATAAATTGCCCCAATTTTCTTGTTGCAAATTAAGTCATCCTGATCCAGGTCCTCAGCATGTGGGCACCATACATATTGGTTCTGAGAGGTATGCTATTATTTCAGGGTTGTTTATTTGTTGGTTCAAGATCCATGTTTTTGCTTTTAGTTTAGTTTTTGTGAGAGGGTTAGTCTCTGTTGGGGTAGAGCACTTTTTTATAAGTCACCTTATTGGACAGAAAATAGCAAGTCTGACTATGACCATTGATTAAAGTATTTTCCTTTAGCTTGCATTGTTTGTTTCTGTTCTTAAGATTTCAAAATTCAACCATGATAAGGATAGTTAACAAGCAGGGTAATAAGATTCAGAGCAGCACTAGTGCTGCTGACTAATAACCATAGAAGTTAGATTAGACCGTAACAATGGAATGATTACTTTGCGGTGGTTACCACTTAATATCACACATAAGTGATACCTGAACTTTTGGCAAATCAGGTATTTTGGTAATATCTAAAAGCATTGAAATCTTTTGGCAATGTTGGGTGCCTAAATTTAAATTTGTTTTAGCACCTTAACTTCTGAAACTATTAAGTTCAAGACTGTGTGCCTCTTCTAAAATCTATTTTGTCACTTTTTTTTAGCATGGAGGAAATTGACTCAGCATGCCAAGATGCTGTCAATGGATTACCATCTAGGAGGCCAATTATTGAAATGACGATTCCTTCTACTCTAGACAGGACTATTTCTCCACCTGGTACTCAATTTTTCTTACTTGAATCTGATGTTTTTGCATGATCTTTTATTCTTCCTCACAGTACTTTATCTTGAAAGAACTAACATAGGTTCCAAAACTCGAATCATTCTTACGAAATTTGTAATCAGAGATTTATCAAATAAACTGTATGAGATATAATCACTTTACTACATTGTAAATTGATTGAGTTTGACTTTCTATTCGTAGGAAAGCATGTTATTAACTTGTTTATTCAATACACACCTTATAAGCCATCAGATGGCAGCTGGACAGATTCTGCTTATAGGGTGAGTAGATCTGAAAATTGAAGTTGGTTTCACTTACAAGCTTATAATTATCCTAAACTTTTAGAAAACTTCCAACTATTTTCTTCGCGGGCTTATCATTTTTACGTCCGATGTTATTGTGAATCTGGTGAGAGATATCCATCAATTTCTGTTTCAGGAATCATTTGCCAAGAGATGTTTCTCCCTGATTGATGAATATGCCTCTGGCTTTAGCTCATCAATAATTGGCTATGACATGCTGACACCACCGGATCTCGAAAGGGAAATTGGTCTGACAGGTACTTGAAAGCCACGACCCTTGTGATAAGAAATTAATTAAGATAAATTTCATTATTCTCTAATTGAAGAATATATTTCCCAGGAGGAAATATCTTTCATGGCGCTATGGGATTAGATTCTCTTTTCCTCATGCGACCTGTTAGGGGATGGTAATTCTATAGCTTAGACAATTGTTTACTATAATTTCTTCCTTTATGCTGGTTTAGATGCAAATGATTTATGTTACTTTACAGGTCAAATTATAAGACTCCACTGCCAGGACTGTATTTGTGCGGCAGCGGGACTCATCCAGGGGGTGGTGTGATGGGTGCACCTGGACGCAATGTTGCAAAAATGGTTATTCAAGATTTCAGAAAATGATTTAATTGACGCTCGAAGGTTGAAGCTGAGGTGTTTCCCAAGGCCATTCTTACCTTATTAGCATCTTTATAATAATATCAAGTGTCTTGTATTAAACAATCCCTTCTCACTTTTACCTGTCTTTTATGCATAACCATATAGTATTGCATCTGCTAAGTATAAAAAGGTCAGTATCATGGACATGGATTATGAAACCATGTACACGGAGGGTTGGATTCGAATTAAATTGAATGCAAACATATGCATGTTTGTGTTTGGTTTGTTTGCTTAGGATACATGTTTACGTTTTATTTGTGTTTGCTAAATGCGAATGGGAGACATTTGGATTTGTGATTGTAGAAAATAATATAATTTGTGTTTGGTTTCGTTTGTATTCATCATTGTACAAAAAAATGCAAACATATTTGTTTTTAGCAAGCACGAACATGTTTGTATTCATACAAAGAGGAAAAATTTTTCCCTTCTTAATATATTAATTATAGAAAGATGTTTATTTCTAAAACATAAGCCAAGCACGGATATACGAATCGTTTGTATAAAATATTTATATTTGCATTCGTATTTGTTCACTAGAAAATTCGAAATTTGTATTCACATTCAAATTCGCTAATTTTGTTCAAACTGAATTGGATAGAGTAAATCTTGAAACTCATAGTCATTTAAACACTCAACTACGGATTAAATAAATTAAAAATATATTTTTAAAATAATTGAAAGATATTTTAAAAGTTTTGAAAACATTTTAAACATTTTTGAATTTTTAAAATTACTATTAACCAAAAATATAATATTATATATTTTTGACACTTATATCTAATTTTTGTTAATTTAAAGTTATATGAAAGTCTAAATCCTTAAAATCCTATTCTAGTCCTATGAAAAATGATTTATAAAATTAAGACTTATAATTTTATTAATAGGATTTTTTTCTATTTAAACATATAATTTTTTATCTATTTTTTTGTTTTTCATATTCTATGAAAGAGTGACATAGGAGCACTCGATTCAATTTATATCTATTTTTTTTTATCTCCCTTGAATCGTATGTTTAGATAAATAAAGATAAAATTTTCTCAATTCCAATTGATTTGGTGTATTTTTTCAAATAACATATCTTGAAAATACCTACTAATTCCTTATTAATACTATTTCAAACCCAACGGATGTTTCCAAAATAACCATTTTTATTCACATTTCAAATATTACAAAGTTGGATTAAGGGGAGCAAGTATTATTTATAGAATTAGAGGGTCAAAAGGGGTTTTTAGGAGAAACCTTGGTGGGAATATGTCATTCACTCGGATAAATAGTTTGACACAAACCCTGAAAATAAAAGGGGAACGATTCATGTAAAATGGACGTTCCACGCAGTGACGGCGTATGGCGACCACTCGGTATCAGGAAGACGACGAAGCCGATATTAATCCCATCAATATGCTGTTTCCGGCCGACGAACACTCCCATCCCAATATCGGAGTGCCGTCTCTGCTACATAAAGTAGGAGAAGAAACTTCATCCAGCCAACATTACATCTCATCGATCAAGTCAACCCTGCTCATACGCCAGCTCCCTTCTCAAGGCCTCTCCTTCCAGCTTTGGCCCGCAGCCAAAACGCTTGTTTCCCTCCTCGATCTCTACCGCACTTCCCCCACTCACGGCCCTCTCGCCCCCATTTTATCCGACGGACTCGATCACCGCCGCCTCAACATTCTGGAGCTTGGCTCTGGCACTGGCCTCGTTGGCTTAGCCGCCGCGGCTATCCTCGGAGCAAACGTCACCCTCACTGACCTCCCTCATGTGATTCCCAACCTCCAATTCAACGCTCAAGCCAACGCCAATTTGTTGTCCCTCCACGGTGGGACCGCCCACGTGGCACCTCTTAGGTGGGGGGAAGCTAATGACGTGGATGTAATTGGGCGGGAATTTGATCTTATATTGGCCTCTGATGTTGTTTACCACGATCACCTTTATGAGCCTCTTCTCGAAACTCTGCGTTTGTTTCTGAATTCTGCCAAGGAGGAGGAGGAGAAGAAGACGATGTTTGTGATGGCTCACTTAAGGAGGTGGAAGAAGGACTCGGCGTTTTTTAAAAGGGCAAAGAAACTGTTTGAGGTTCGAACTGTACACGTGGATCCTCCTTGTAACGGAGCCAGGATTGGTGTGGTCGTCTACTGTTTTAGTGGAAAGACCCAAAAAAGTACGAAGAAAACCTTATAGGTGTACTGAAGGATTTGTTTCCAAATTTGAATTTCCCATGGAATCGACGACATTTTAATTAACCTAAATCAAATTCATTTTGAGCTCAATTAAACTGAATTAACAACTGACCTCAACTCTAATTCGACATTGGCTTGTTTGAACCAAATTGTAAATTCTCTTAGATGTGATGGTTTCCTCGGATTTGGCGCGATATTTCTAGACCTGTGTGGATTTTACCAATTTAGTGGTTCCTGCGTGTGGGATCCTCGTAGGATGCTAATGCAGTTTCTTTTTTTATGGATCCTTGATGATTTCATCCTTTATGAAGCAGAATCTATTATGTCTGCTAAATCCATCAAAAAAGAAAAAGGAAGATTCCATATATGAACGACAGACAATTTCACAATTCACAGGCACCAAATTAGGCAATCCAACACCTAGATTGTGAGAGGAATTTACAAACCTCGCTGCTGCAATTGTATACGAAGACGAGCTCACGTACATTTTTAAAGCATTCTTCTTATGTCTCCACAAGAACTGCAGGCGTCAAAGTTTAGGCAAAGCAAATCAGCTAACTATCAAATATGAAAAACAAAGGAGGTGCATATTGTTTGCGCACAAGGCGAGAATCCTGCCTTCCAAAACATAGGAAAAAGCAGTGACTAGGAGCGATTTAAATGCAGTTAACTAAAATTACATTAACAAGTACAGGAAAATAAGAAGAAAAAGGTACAGCAGGCGGAAATACCAGGCCGAAAATTAAACCAGCCTCTATGAAATTGCTGACATTTTCGGACGAGGCTGTGAAAGTACAAAAGAAGAAAATGAATGCAAAATCAATGAGACAAATTTGTGTTGTTGAAGGCGTAAGAGAGAGAAAAACCTCCAGAAACGCTGCGAATGAGCTCCTGCCGCTTCTCGACCGGCTGAGATCACAGAAAAAATTGATTATTAAACAGTGTCGATAGGTTCGGCAAAAGTTGATAATGTTGAAGGAAAGGAGTGAGGAACCTGCAAATCATAAAATTTGACGTCGAGCCTGCTTTCTTTGGCTTCTCTCCCTCTCCCTCTTTCTATTTTTCTTTTTCAGTTTGTTTTAATATAAAGCGTCGAGGTCCTTAATGAACTTAGTCTTATCCAACCGTATGGAATACCTTTACTAAAGATTGGCCGGTGAATTTGAGCTTAACCCAATCAAAGCAAAAGCTCAGATCCAATTCGATTCAAATTTGAAACAACCAAAATGAGATCAAATTCAACTAATTAAAATTTCTAATTAGAAAAATACTCGAAAAAAAAAAGGCTAGAGAAAAAAAAATCACAAGAATCGATACCTAGATGAACTCTAGCTCGCGCCAAGCCACTCAGATTATACGAGCCGCACACAAAGCAGCAAAATGTATACTGCATTGCCTTTTTTTACACCATGTTTTTACAGGAAGCAACTTGAATCAAATTTAAAAAAGCCTCAACTGATAACTATAAAAGATGGGCATTCATACACAAATACACAATCTACAAACCAATACAATAAGATTCTCAAGCCTTGGACAAACCACCACTCAGCTACATGAGCTTGCTTCAGTTGCAGTTCTCCATTTCAAGGAACCACCACCAACAAGACAACATATTATTGCAAGCTTAGAAAAACTCTCTTTCATGGCACCACTAATAAGACAAGATGCATTGCAGTGCAGCCTTCAAAAAGCTCTTTCGCATTTGATTATTCGCTCAGTGATGGTCATTAATGATCCTCAAAGTTAAGAAAACATTGGATTACTACTAACATTCATATAATAATCATCGCCTCCTTAGCGGTGAGCCTCTAGCCACAGCTTTCATACTCTGTGAATCTCTAAAACAAACAAAGTGCACTAGTGTTTTCCCATTGGGATAGACCGCAAACACACTTGTTCCTAGTTTCTTGTGGCAAAGAGAGCACATACTGTCACTGGTGATCTTCACCACTGTTTTTCTCTGGTTGTAGAGCTCATCTTTCACCTGTTTCACACAATCATTCTTTGAGGGAACTGAGGGCAATCAAACATTAAAAGAGAAGGCCAAGCAAGAACTACTTGGAAGTACTCCATTGCTAGGAATAGGGAGAAAATAAACTAAATGCATGGACATTAAGATAACAAGTTTAAAGCCATAAAAACATGGCTGTGTTATTCGAGTTACAACTATAACAACTCGGATAATAATATCTTTAAGCTAAAAAGATGATCTAATATCCCACTCAAATAAAGTCTGGCAACAAAGATATTTGGCAGAGGGTAACACATAAGTTTATAAAAGCCATAATGACAGACCAGGGGCAACATTCAAATGCAGACACACTTTAGTACAAGTGTGAAGCGACTGCAATGATGAAATGATTGTAACTGAGAATCCACAATAAACTTTCTCAAGAAGTTTAACCTAACTGCAAGTGTTCCTCAAATGGAGACTATATAGCAGAAGATATACTACAATAATCAGATTGCCTACATGATAGAAGGTGCCAACTAACAATGCAACTTCAGCATCTTCATGCCTGCATCAATCCTATTATATATTATTCACTAGTGGTCATTTGCTTCATAGGGTAAAGTTAAAGATGGAATTTCTATTAATGCATTTCCCAGTTAAACTCATGCAAAACATATGTTTACCTGCAGGTTCTCACTCTGCCTCAGACTCTTGATCACTGAAAAATTTCTGTAGGCTTCGCTAGACTTCCTCAAAAGAGGTCCAAGAAATGGAAGCAGATTCTGAATACATGAAAAGGCTTTTCTTCAAGAAGTAGCTCAGGAATGATACACTAATGCTATAACTAACAATGATGAATGAACTTGAGTATGAGTGAATCATTTTAATCATTTGCAGAGACATAAGATTACTTTCTTATCATCTGCAACCTTAACATTCTGTGCTTAAAATACAAACAAACTTTGTCCACAAAACAAAACAATTTAATAAACATATAGTTTCAGTAAAGAATCAGGCACATACAAATGGTAATTAGCAGTTCTGAAATTTCTCTATCAATTAATCAATACCTGTAGTTTAGTTTCTTTAGGTAAGAGCTTGAGAGCCTGAGAACCATTGATTCTATCCCATCTTTGCCTCAAAAGATCAAGGACCTCATCAAGCATTATGGTAGAACCTCCCTCCTCATTAAATTCTTCACCATCAGCATCAACATCACTCCTACCACTGTCAGTGCTGCTGAGACTGAATCGAGAATCTTCTGCACCCTCAATTGCAGCAATTTTCTTGGTTGCACGCCCTCCTCTAGTCTTAACCAAAGTTCCTGATCCAACTTTTGGTATGCTAGGATTCTGAGATGATAACATATTAGTAATTCGCTGTTCAAAGTTCTTGGTTGTCCTACTTGGATTTAGATATATTTGCATAAGAGTGAGATATATATTGCCAGAAGATTTTGCTGATTGCTGATGGGCCAAAGACTCATATATCCGATCACAATAAGCTAGTGCCAGTTCAGGAATGTGAAGCTGAGAGACACAAGAGAATTCAATTAGAAATAGTATTCAGAATGCAAAGAACATGTTCAAGAAAAAGACTAGAAATTTAAAAACAATTGAACACATTAAGTTGAATAAGATTTAAAAACTTGTCTTCAATGGCAACAAATATTTTACATATGCATAGCCTACTATCATTGCTGACTCAAAAAATGGAGAAAAAGTTGCATTATCATGGCAGTGGGTACCCTATAATTTATATGAAACAGATTTTAATTTCCTTCCACATTCCTTAGGAAGTGATTTTAATAAATCAAATAGGTTAACTTTCTATCAGGAAATACCTTATGAACATATAGAGACAAGGCAAGCTCATGTTGGTTCATTTTTCCCAACAAAAGTGCACGTTCTTCATATAATGCATCCGGAGGAAGACGCTTCAGCAAAGTCTCAGGACTATATCCAGAGATACTCTCAAGAGCAGACAACAATTTCTTCCTTGTCGGTGAATAAACCTTTTCATTCCACTTCTGTTGAGCAATAAGGTATGCATACCAATCGAGTACTTCTGAAAGATAGATTTGTATCTATAGTACAAAAAATTAAAAGTGAAATGGGGTAATGTTACAAAATAAATCATATAATCAGCACAACCCAACAGCTATGCTCACTGCTAAATGCATGAGCTCTCCTACAAAAACTAGAGGTTCAAAATCAAGAATCCGTACCATTTCATTTTGTAGGTTCCCAGAGATTCCATTTTCATTCATTGCAAGCATAAGTTCCAAGTATCTACCCTGCATGCTAGGAGCATGCTGCTTCAAGTAAGAGTTGACCAAGTCCGCAGGAATATTCCCAGATAAAAATAGATCAATGGTTTGGGTTGGACAACTTTCAAGAACAAGCATTGAAAACTCGAGGACAAGCATGGGTTCAGTCTCACATAGTGGCTGCAGAAGACAATTCATCAAACCTAATTAGTTATTCAACATATGCCGGCTCTAGACTTGGCCATTTTCTATATCTTGTGTTTCAAAGCAAAAGTTCACCCATTAAGTTGGCTGCAAATAGATTAAAAGCCATATGTGCTACTCAAGATGGATCTCAAATACAGACTTTCAGCGTGAGTACAAGACCTCAGATAGCTTCACCATTTATTTCAACAGTTAAATTTAAAAGAACACAAAAGCAGTAGCGAATGCAGTAAAAGAAATAGCCTTAAATTACTATGGGACATTAAAGGTATATTGTCACAATTTAAATGCTCTAGAGCAAATTCTGGTTGATGCAAGGAAGAACTAAACACCATATGATCTACAAAACTATAATTACTATGATAAAGAAATTATTGTAACAACCTAAAATGCTCCAGAGCAAACTCACAAAGTGGCTGCAGAAGAAAGTCATAGCAATTTAACAAATACTGGCTCTAGTCTAGTAATATTCCAAATCTTGAGTTTCAAAGCAAAAGTTCACCCATTACATTGGCTACCAACAAATTAAACACCATACGTAATAGAATATATCTAATCAGCATCTACAACAAAATTAAACTTACCTTCAGATATTCAATAATTGACTCAGGGTTGAACTTTTGAGTAAGCTGAAGTTGTGACTGGTTGGATTTTGACTCTTCAACTAACTGGTGCAGAAGTTTAAGTGCTTCACGGTGCATTGAATTAGACTTGTAAAGTTCAAGCAGAGCAGCATAGTGATTCCTTTTTAGAAGAATCTCCTCGCATATTTTTACATCACAATAATTTAGACCTTTTAGTAATTCTAAAGCTGCTGAAGACTGTCCAGTAAGAAGCAGAGCCTGGAGTAGGGCTGTATCCAGTATTGCTGCGATCTCCCTGGCGCCTGAGTTAATAGGAGTGGTACCACGCCCCTAAAGTTCAAAAAAGATCATATTACATAGTAACTCAGATTTTGGTTTAAGGTATTGGATTGTTGTAAAAGGATATGCAAAGGGAAACTTATTACAATGGTGTTTTTGAGTTATACCACTATGACTAAAAGTAGATATCCAGCACAATACATGTTATTCATATGCTTACAAGGGTGCAGTTCTTAGTTTTTACCCCCAATCAATGCCTGCTTTGAAAAACGTATCTTGTTTACTCAAAATGTTAAAGCGGCAAGATCAGCTCAGGTTTGATTTCATTCTTACAACTAAATCATATAAACCGATTTAACTAAGGCAAAATAACTGGCATGATGAAAATTAATCATGTGAAGGTAAACAAAAAAATTCATGTTCAATAATGTATAATACAAACTTTATCATCATGAATAACAAAAGTTATACATTAGACTTTGCAAAGTAAATGGAAACCAAGGGTAATATATCACTGTCACATGAAATATACACCCGATACAAGGAAAATTTTAAAAACTCACCTTGTTTGATCTCTTAAACCTGGTTGACTCATAAGATGCAAAGTTATCTCCAACAGCATCTAATACAACCTCATCAGTTCCCTCAGCAGTGGCCTTTTCAATTATGTTGCCTCTCTTCTTTTGCAGGAACTTAATGAGAGCCATGAGTGTGTTATGACTCATTTTCTTGGATTCAAGTGCTGCATTCTCATCAGGTTCTAATAGCTGTTGTGGGGACGAGGATTCCATATCATCTGACACTCCAGATGAAGCCCTTGAGAGATATAAAGCATCCAAAGAACTGTCCAACATCTTCTCTGGTTCAGGAACCATGGTTGTTTTGGGAAGAACAATAGATGGATACAAAGAGAGAACATAGGTAATATCCACTTGAGATGCCAAAAAATGCTCCATGGCCTCCTCATAGCTCCCATTGTCAAAAAGATAGTGAGCATATCTGTAATAGGCAAAACAAGCTAGTATAACTCTAATATCCAAAAATCTAACAAGCATAACTGATTTATTGCCCACCCACTAATTTAACTTTTAAGAATCTGCTCAAGAGTCAATTGATTGAAAATCATCCACATAAGAAATAACAGTTACAAATTAAATACTGGTGACGAACTAATCATCAATATTATGCACCATATTGATAGAACACAATGAATTATGTAAGCCTAATACAACAAGGCACAACGTTATGACGTGTCACCTTATTTTTTATCCAGACAAATTTGTCACTTTTCTCAAGTGGTTAAAATTGCTTATTCTCTAGAGCTGGTAACTTCAAACAATATTAAAGATTAGAAGTCTAATGTTAAAAAGACAGAATATGAATAAACCAATCATCTGGCTAGCTCCAATTCATGAAATCAACTAAAATTTATTAGGCCTTAAACACCTCAGCCCAGCAGGGCAATATTATGCAATCATAATACCCAATGAGAGGATCAGGATGCTTGGGCCATAACATCCCCAGGCTTAGTAGACACCTGTAGTTTTATACAACTCCAAACCCAAAAATTTCATGTGCAAAGATTTTATCTTTTAAATCAAGCTAGACAAGAAAGACAAAGGTCATAAGATGAATTCATGATATAGTGTGATAAACCATAAGACAGAACTTTTCCTCCATAAAAAAGGGGGGTGGGGGTGCAAGAGTAACTGCTATTTAATGGAAAATATCAACCTTATATGAATTGACCCCTCCTTTGCGGCTCGGAGGTTTGAATCTTCTGGGGGAAGCAGTTTACATAAAGCCAATGCTTCCTCAAAATCCCCAGATGCTGTTAATTGTATAATCTGCAATGCACTTACAAGAGAAATTCTTAATGCAATTCCTGAATCATTGTGTCATATTCTTTCTACGTTAGGCTGCTGTGTCATGGCTAAATACAAAATAATAGTAAATATATATTATGAACAACATTGTATCATGATTCATATGGATTAAATTAGAAGTAAATCTAAGAACTTATGATGATAGGTAAAGGACCCACAATAGAATTTAAGAACACCCTCATGTGCTCTAGCATGCTGATTGAATATGGTACAACCATAAACAGAATACGATGTATTTAATATGATATGTATTTGAATTCAAGATCACTGGGCAACTTGATTAATATATCATGTTAAGTTATCGCTTGGCCTAGAAAAGTAAGGGCCCAACATAAATGTTCATGCTTTAACAATCTGAAATCTTAAGACGGGTCAAATGGATATCTTATTTATTCATCCACTAGACCAGAAAGTAATACGCCAACATTAGGGTCATTCAGTACCCATTAGCATTATTTAAAAAAAAGATAACTTAAATACCTGTACACCAAGAGGAACGGGAAAGAGCCCAAAAACAGAATTTTCAGATGCAACAATAACAGCATTGCCACTTGGGATAAGATGTCGAACATTTTGGAGAACAACTGTCTGTATCATTGGATATGGAACTCGAAGAGATCGAATCTGAGAAAAAAAAAGTAAATGAAGGGCAACAATTCACAACTCTCGACATGAATGCAAAAGTAACCAGGAAAAGACTCAAGTTTGCTATATACTTAGGTTACCTCAACACGTCTAGGCAACAGAGCTATTGCATGTGGCTTCCGAATGATAACAGAAGTGGGAGCCTCAGACCAACAAATCCTGTCAGCTTGAAGAAGCTTACCATTTTGGTCCACAAACACCCCAATATTCTCCTAAAAGCATAAAGAAAGCACATGCATTTTTTATCTATCAAGCAACGAAATAGAAATATTATAACAGCAGATACTAGATATCATTTAATTCTTACCATGCAAAACTAGCAAGAACAAAGTTTCAAAACTTTCAAACTTAACTATTAAAATTAACCATACTCTCTCCCTCTCCCACGCAATCACCACACCACACCACACCCCACCCCACCCGCGCCCGCCCCCCCAAAAAAAAAAAACACAGACAGACAGACATACATACATACATACATATATATCATTGATTCTGCAAATTTCAAACAAGGGTAGATCTTGACATGTCATTGAAGTGCGTTTTAACACAAAAAGACCATGAAATCAAAGAGCAAGAGTTGCTAGGCTCAGCTCCAAATTAGACTAAATGTCATGGACTTAGCAGTGAAGATCAAAAAATTTTTTTACATACCAAATTTAATCATCTCAATATAACAACTATGGAAATAAATCATAAGGCAGCACCTAACAAAATGGTCAGCAAAGAAAAGTACCTTCCCAAGAAGAAGTTCGCCAGAAGGAAGTGAGATAACTAATGGCTGTGCTAGTCTGCCTGAAGGAAAAACCTCAGACAATACGCCATTTGTTGAATTCAGGATCATGTATTCTTTTCTGATGGCTATGCATATATTTTCACCACACCAAGACATTGATTTCACTGTATCCGGTACTCCAAAATCTTTTACCTCCACAAATCCACGTCCCCCTAAACCAACACATTCAAAGTAATTAGTGAATGCATTTTTAGAACCTTCGACCTCTAGGAGTACAGCATGTGCCTGACCTTCCCTTCTTTTTCTATCTCACACAAATTAATAAGCATTATTTAGAAGCACACGAGAGTGATACCACATTATGTCCACATAGTTACATATTTTTATTTTACTATTTTTTTAACTTCATGTAACAAAATATCTCAGCAACTTATCAAAACAAATGAATAAAAGTAATTACCATCGTGTCTGAAAATACAGACCCTCTTTTGCCTGGCGAAACACAAAAAGCCTCTTCGATCATCCCAGGAACACACATTAGCACCTTTAGCTTTCGTTAACACAGCAATTGTCTCCAAATTGGGGAGTCTATGAAACGCGATCGATTCCGAGAGTGACAAGAGAAGCTCTCTAGAAGCTAATACTTCCATCAACAAGATAGGCTTCTTCGAGAAGCCGACAACAGTTCTCTCCAATTCATACTGTTCTTTGCGCAAGGTATGATGATCAGATGGCGAACCTCGATCGGTGTCGGAGGATTCCGGTCCGTAAATTTTGAGAGATCCATCGGAACAGCCGAGAAGGAGCTTCGAGCCGTAAGATGCAATGGCATCAATTTTTGGCGAGCAATTGGCGAGGAGCTGGAAAGAATCGTACGCACTGTGTACCATTATTGTTTCTCTTATTTTCCCTTCTCAGTCTGCTTTCATCTCTGGTATTTTTATATCCAAAATATAAAGGTAAAATTAATTTGGGCGGGTGATTTCAGAAACGGCGTCGCTTGACCAGTTTTTGTTAGTAACCGAAGAAACGATTCGCGTCTCTTGTCCTACACTGTTGTCGCGGGCCGGTGCGGTGGCTCGCCGGGCATTCGATTAAAGAAACAAGATCTTGAGAACGGCCCTTTCGTGAGGGGCGCAGGAAAAAATTTTAGCTATAGGAAGTTAAATATTAAACTAATTAATTTGGTAATAAATTATTATTTATTTTCTTATTAATAAGAACAAACTTAATCCATACCATAGATAAGTAAAACTCTCAAATTATAATAATATGTAATTTACAATTTGAACTTTCATCTATTAAAAAATAAATCACTTTATTGACAATTCAACCCAATCCAAGGATTCAATAATAAAATTATTTCGTAAATAATAAATATAAATATTACATATCATTTTAAATACCAGTATTTTTATTACAATATTATTGGGTCAATCCACATACAAATTAAAATTTTACACTCCATTTTAATGACATTATCCAAACTCCCTTTACAATTTTATAATTTTTTAAATTGTTTCTCTCTTATAATTCTTAGTATTATAAATTATCTAGGATCATATATATGTATTTAAGCAGAATTATTTAAATAACACTTTTTTAATCCTTCCCAATGAAATTGGTTTCTTTTTCATGTTAGACGAAACAAATATATAAAATTTGTATTGCATGAGTGATGGACAATTGCTTACTATTGGTGCCACGAGAGACGATTTCCACTAAGAAATCCGGTAAAATTTGACGGTTTCCAATGCCAAAAATAAGATCAAAGGTTCGTAAATCGATTCTAAGTAGCATAAGCCATTTTCCACCAAGATTTGACTTAGAAACAAGTTTCACTTATAAATCATACCACAAAGAATCACAAACCGAGTCCATCAAAACCTCACACAACCAGAAGCTCGTTGGTCGAAGAAAACCCAAATCGGACCGGTTGATGTAGCCTCTATGATGAATATCAACGATGAAGACATTGTAAATTAGTTTACGAGCATCCCTATAAGTCCTCTGACAACCTTAATCAAGTATGCATGATTGTCAAATAATGCAAGGTTCATTAACTGATAACACCACCAAAGATTAAAGGGAAAAAAAATCCAGACCTTATCGAGCTTGCTTCTTGACATCCCGCAGAACAACATGAGCAGCATTACGACCAGGTGCACCCATCACACCTCCTCCAGGATGTGTTCCACTGCCACACATGTATAGCCCTTTTACGGGAGTCCTATAACCTGACCTTTAATTAGAAGGAAAAAAAATCAGATTCTCCTGAGATGATTATAAACCGGATTGACAATTTTTTTAAGAATTACCATCCTTTAACAGGTCGCATCAGAAAAAGTGAATCCAATCCCATAGCACCATGAAAAATGTTCCCCCCTGTCAAGCGTAAACAAGATTTGATACAGGTATTAGCTACAACTATAATGCTTCTTTTATACCTCAGATCGTTTTTCCTTTTTCTCTACATATACCAGGATGTTTACCTAAAAGAATTATGTTATCAAGAAAAGAAAATACCTGTCAAACTGAATTCCCTTTCAAGATCGAGTGGAGTCAACATGTCATACCCAATTATGGATGAGCTAAAGCCAGGAGCATATTCATTAATCAAGCTAAAACATTTTTGTGCATATGACTCCTACAGAGACAGTGATCATTAACTCACAACACATATGGGTTCTGCTCAAAGTCAGTATAAAACTAAAAAAATTCTTTTTAGGAAAGTTCATCAGATGTAGAATATTATATACTACAAGAACAGTTCACTCATAAATCCAACTTACTCTGTACATAGGATCTTCCCAGCTGCCATCTGAAGGTTTGTATGGTGTGTATTGTGTGAATAAGCTAACCACATGTTTACCTACAAGATGATACTCAAAAGCATTATTCTACTAGTAAAGTTCGAACTTTTAAAATACAGGATAGTATGGTGTAACTTCAATGGATAATGAAAGGGTTGATTGCAAGAAGAAAAAGTTGAAGATTAATATCAAACAAAGTCGAAGATTAGTGATGACAAGATACTTGTCTGACATGGCAAGGTTTAATAAAAATGGTAATGAACCCATAATCTGTTCTAGTCTCAGTTGGCTTGATGGCCAAGAAATTGTTTTGAAGACTTCCAGGGACTTCAATGCCACAAAAGTGACTTCCACCTTCATTTATTTATCATAAACAAGGGAAAAGAAAACAAAGAGTTTATTCAAACCCTTTGACCATGAATATATTGCCTGCCCACTCCCACCCCACTGCAATCCAAAAGCATTAAAGAAGAAACTCAATGTAATTAACGTGTATTCTTTCTTCAACTTGCAGAATAATTAACACAACATTGTTTATCATTTAGGTTTTAGACCATTTTATTGCTTACTAATTGCAAAAATACACACTTTAACCTTTCTTCGACTTTGACAATTGGTCATATTTCATCTTTCTCTGAGGAAACCATTTATGATTTTTCCCTTTAAGGAAAAAATAAGTACAAATTAATCAATACCTACTCAACTTCAACACACACATCACTAAAGTTCAAAGAGAACCAATGAGGGCAAAGGAAGATTAAATTCGTTATACCTGGGGGAGAAATAGTTCTGTCCAATGAAGAAGGAATTGTCATCTCCATAACAGGCCTTCGAGATGGTAAACCATTCCAAGCATCTTGACAAGCTGAGCCAATCTCATCCATACTTAACAAGTGAAAGAATAAATCAATCAATTAATGACTTATTTTTCTAAGACTCATGCTTGGAAAACTAGGAGATTGAACTTCTAATATAAAATCTATTTTTGTCTATAGCTTTTGCGCTGATGAATATGTAACTTATATAACTCTTTTTGGATCCCTTTGAGATTTTTGGACAATTTGTCCTTGTTTTTGAAAACAAGTTGTTCACCTCTTATAATCTCCTTAACATTTCAACAGTTTTTTGGCCTAGTAATATCACAAGCTAGTACCAATATAGAAGCACATACAGTCAACTGGCCAATGGTTTTAAAGAAAAAAATCTCAGCAAATATGTTTAAGCATACCTTTCAGCCCCTATGTGAATAGTTGCTGTATGCTGAGGACCAATGTCACGCTGACTTGACTTGTAACAAAGGAATTGCGGCAATTTATCAACAGCAACATTGATTTTTGTAACTCCCTGTTTTTGTGGAAGACAACCACTAAACTGGTCAATATAGCAGTAACCTCTTAATATAAAATAGTCTAAGCATATACACAAAGGAGCTGGTACAGGGAAAGCATTGTTTCTCACATGTTTAACTTGGAAATTGTAATATAACTAAAAGTTATAAAAAAGGATATGCATGCAGCACCAAAGGCCAAAAATCTGATTGAATCTCAATGGCAGGAGCCTTTCACAGATTCCTTAATTTTTCCTAGATAATGATACAGAAATAAACAGAAAACAGAGATTGAAGAATAAAAGAAACATGAAGTTCTACATTCTCCCAGGCATAAAAATGTAAGTTTTCAATACAGTGATCATACAGAGTTGTAGTCAGAGTACTTGATAGCACGAAGAAAATAGTCAGGAAGAACAGCTTGAGGCAGCAATCCCTGCACCAGAAAAATGTAAGCTTGAACTGGAAAGGAATATCGAATAGTGAAAACTTCAAAAGCAAACATAATTCTGCCTTTTGCCTTTCACCAATGTATGTAACCTTTTATATAACAAAGAAGCAGTTTAACCTTCTTACCATGAAAGTCTTATAAGGGGTTGCATTTGACAAAACAATTGAAGAACACACTCGTGTCCCATCAACCAGTAATACCTAGATTATGAATAAGGTACAGTTATCCAGTAGTTCCACTAAAAACTTTTAAGAACACTCAGCTGAGGTCATAGGTGAAAGAATGTTACCCCATCAACTTTTCCAGAGTCTCCAATCATTATCTGTGAAACCTGTACAACATGATGGAAATTTGGAAACTGAGGAATCTGAACTCCATGGAAACCAGAGAAAATGACTCCTTATGATAGATATTTTGTCAAAGAAGAACAATAAATGAACTACTTCACTAATACAAGAGAGTTAATCATCAAAATGTTAAACTTGAATAAACAGAACAGCATAATGGTTCAACATTTACGTCTCTGCTCCACCAACAAGAATATATTACAACTTTGTTTAATGATTCAAGGAATTGGTGAAGAAAAATACTTAGTAGAGTCATTACAGCTTATTGACACGGCAAGAGGAATAACAGTCATCATACTAAACTGACCTCCTCGTTTGTGAGAATATGTACCCCAGCTTCCATGGCAGCTTTACTTACAGCCAAGGATACCGAACCCATCCCACCTTCAACATGCCTACAATGAATATGGTCTAGTTTAGAAGGTACATTCAACATACCATAATATGCAAACTAATTAACCTCTCAGCAATGTTCTTGTTAAATTTAAATTAACGTAAACTTATCAAAGAAGAAATACTTGTTATAATCTAATAAACAATGCCAGCGGTAGCATGTCACTAGTTTAGCCTCAAACAAGAATGATACAAATTGTTTATGCATTCAGAAACAATAAATATCTACTTAATCCTACTCTATAGCTAGAACGAATTAAAAAGTCTCAACCAAACTAAGAAATGCATGGTAAATTCTTAGAATTCTGATTGGATCCAAAAAGAATAAGAATCAGTTTAGTCATTTTACTAAACGTGCTATAAACTTTTGCGAACAATTGAACTATAATAATCCACTCATATATTAGTGACTTAATGAACTCATCAATTTCATGGACTTTGGTTTAGATTTACTAGTGATTTATTAGTGACTTCATGAACTCATCAATTTCATGGACTTTGGTTTAGATTTACCAGTGATTCACTGTCCAATTTTGTGACCCCTCTGATGTTATACAGAATGCTAGACGTGTCATTAGTAGCATATATTGCAGATTAAGTATGAGTTTTTCATGCTCTAATACCATATGAGAAGTCCAACTCAAACATATTACAAGCATATTTGTTGAACCTTACATTGATGTTAACCCATGCTTCAATGTATAAATACTAAATTATCAGAACCCAAAGTTCAGTTATAATTTTCCAACATTCCTTGTACCCTGTCTCAAAAGAGAGAGAGAAAAAGAAAAAAGAATGTAGATCATGAGTTAAAAGCATTGAACCATCATAAAATTCTAGATGCTTTAATGCTGGGATGATTAAGTAGATTTAATTTTAACTTTAAAATTTGTAGCTTTCTAATTTGCCATGTAGATTTCCAAATCATTTACATTAACTTAACAAATGAAATACTTACGACCAAACATTACGATCACCATCAATTTCACCCATCACATGATGCAGCAGAACATATCCACTCCCAGGTGCATGGATACTGGCCTACAAGAAATTTAGAATGGCAATGTAACAGTGCATTAATTCAGCTGAGAACAGCCCACCATCAAATCCCATGGTCTAAGCTGTAATAAAAATTTTAAACTAGCATCTGGTTAGTCAGTTTTAAAATGGAACAGCCACATCCTTACCTTATCATGATTTACTTTAAAAACATCTGACGGATAGACTACAGAGGAATTGAGAACATGAATCATCCTCAAACCTTAATGTTCGACAGAACTTTGACATATAAAAAGTACCAGCAAATAGAGCAGGTTTCAAATTTGTAATAGTATCATCACATTAAATAATATCCAATGTAACATCAAACACAAAAAGTTTAAAGTCTTACCATACTCCCAATAATAGCATCTCCTGCAATTGCTGCCTTCAGTAAATCTGACTATATATAGCACATTAGGAAAAACACCATGATATAAATTGAATCAGTAACTAACTAAACCTTAAAAAACAAGCTGGTAACATTCATACCAAAAAAAATTCAAAATTAAATTGAGCTTCAAGTAAGCAGTTTCATAATCAGAACACTGCCAGAAAGATAATGCTAGAACCATAGTTTTGTAGACTTTCATGCAACTTCGGATCCCTAAATAACATTTAGACAGACACTTTAGCTAACTGAATAGAAGAACATGCATGATTTCAAATCCATTCATGTAATGCTGCTAGTACCTCGAACCACCTATTCAAGATCTTGGATGTTGGGGACAATAAGAGGTCCACAAAGTCCCTATCAGATTGTTATTTAAACTACATTAACAAAGGGGAGACAAATAAAAAGTTTTTAGCATGCAATTATATATAGCAATAACAATTGAAATAGTCTTAGCTCAGTCTATATGCATGTGAACGGCACGTTCATGAACCAACCATCAACGGTGGATGGAGTTAACAAGAAAATAATACTTACACCATATCCTTTTGCCCCAATGAAAAGAAATGCCGCAGGCAATGACTCCAGAAAACAGATTTTTCCAACTTATCCTTCAACCAATCATTCAAAGATGAATACCCATGCCCATACAAAGTTTCAGGTGTACGAGAATCCACAAGAAAATCCATAAATTTGCAGAATTTATTTAGCTGACTTTCGTATCTGTTAACCAGCAAAAAGTGCAATTGAATCGAAACAGGCAAACTTTCCTGATGAATAATTGTCCAACAAATAATAGTCTAAAAGCAGAGCGATGTATTTTCTTTCAATGATAATTTCATCTATAAGCTATAGAGTAGCACCTTGGATAAGCATCCGCATCACGTTTTGAGAATTTGGAAATCTCTGAGTAATTGTGTTCCTCGTCAAATCCTAAAAGAAGGTAACGCCCATCTAGACATGGTGAAAACGAGGAAGCGGTTGACTTTAACAACTTCAAACCATGTCTCTTCAACTCTAACTCCCTTCAAATTCAAAAACTTTTTTGGCATTGTATAAACTTAGAAATTTATATACTAAGCAAATGGTGATGAGATGAGTGTGTATAAACTTGCACCTGATGACGGAGGGGCGGAGCAGGCTTTGGAGGTAGCTGCAGCGTGAGAATTTGAAGCCTGGGATGATTTCTTCAGTAACGGCTGCTCCACCTATGATGTAGCGGCGCTCCAGCACGGCTACTGAAAGGCCTCCCCGCGCCAAATAAGCTGCAGCTGTTAATCCATTATGACCTCCACCGATCACCACCACGTCCCACTTCTTCTCCTTCAACGTCCGTCTAATGCTTCCGCTGCCAAAACACCTTTTCCACATTCCGGCTCAGCTCGTTGCCTTACTTGATTTGACTTGATTCCGATCAAAGTGTTCATTAGCTGCCCTACCCATATCCATTGCGAGTTTTTACGTGGGATCCACCAGTTCCAGAGGGGCTCACTTTGAGAGACCTTTATTAGATTTAAATAGGAGACCACAGCATCGACGGTCCCATGGTCTAGTGGTTAGGACATTGGACTCTGAATCCAGTAACCCGAGTTCAAATCTCGGTGGGACCTTTTTTATTTATCACATCAACATCTCAAGGTCAACGTGCTTCCCCATGAAAAGATAGGGAAATCTTTATAGTTCATTTAGAATCAAAATACAAACTTTTGGTTTTCAATTACTTTTCTTATCTGAAATTACTGGTTGAAAGCCCACTTGCCATAGTTTAAGGATCACTGAAGCTCAGTTATGTCAACTAAATCTCCGATCAGAGATTTTTAAAGTCATATTACAATATAATGAAAACAGTATCAACTGGTTTTTCCCCAGAGCTTCTTCAGCATTTCCAATGTTCACATCTTTGTTTTCCATGTGACCTATAATGTACGAGACAGATAGAGCAGCTCAAAATGAGATTTTGTATTTTTATTTTATTCAGATCATGCTAGTGGGTTCTTTTCTTTCAATAAAGTAGAAAATTCTGTCAACAAATACAAACCCCACATGCACGTTCTTTATAGGAACATCGTACTTTATATTGATAAATTATTTAGACTTGAAAAAGAAGCAACAGATTTACAGAAAGAAAGAAAACATTGAAATTCTGATCCTTGATTTCAGCCAACTTGCACCATCCCATACGTATTCTGGCATGGACGCCGCTGGCAAAGCCTCTTGACTTGAGTCTGCTAAATTTCACTCCATGGAATCGGGTCAGTGTTGTTCTTCTACCGCTTGGACGGCCAGGCAAAATAAATTGTTTGAAGATGCACTGGCAATATATGACAAGGATACTCCTGACCGGTGGCATACTATTGCGAAGATTGTTGGTGGTGGCACAAGCGCCGAGGAAGTGAAAAGGCAGTATGAAATCCTTGTTGATGACATCAAGAACATCGAGTCTGACAGAGTTCCCCTTCCTAATTATCAAGCAAATGAAAGCAGCAGTCGAGCAAACAACATTATTATTAATGAAGATCAAACTGAGCAAAGGTAACCAACCGTTCCCTCATCATCTGCACTGGGATACACCCATCTGCTTCAAGCAAACGTGCTGGAAGTTTCAAGTTTTTAAACCTCATCCAGCAGATTAGGAATATGCTGACATCTTTTATCTTATCAACATGCATGTTTTAATGTTGTCTGTGACATTGAAAATTATAGTTAATTTAAACTCTCCATTGAAAAGATCAGATTTCTTCATTTGCTTGAACTTTGACTTTCTTCTGCAGGTTGAAGCATCTGAAGCTGTAGTTGAGATTTTAACTAAAAGAATATATGGCACTTACTATATCATACAATTGATTGTAAGAATTTATTTTTCTTCTAGACCCATCTATGTATACCTCCATGCTCCATTATTCTACTCTTAATTCGTTAATTTTTAATATCTAGATAATATTCTTCTGTGTTCCCCATCTATGAAGAATCATCTGTAATGAAAGAACAAGACAAGAATTAATTTATAAAAATAAAAAATAAGCCGAAAATCTTATTGAAGCATAATAATGACAGCATCTAAGTTGCACTAATTTGTAAGATCACGAAATTTCTCTTAGTAAATGTTACTCTGCAATTCACAAATGAACTGTTTTGGTATAAATGCTCCATAGTTTCTTGGTTTGAACATTCCAGCAACACAATCTGCCGAAAACTGGATCCGAAAATCAATCTAAAATAGCAAAGAAAATGAAGATCATTTTAAAGTAGTTCAACTTGTTAATTACAAGTTTATGTTCACTGTCATGCTATAAAGTTATTTAATCATAGTTTAACGTAATAATTATAAAATGTTATAATTGTAGAGTAACTAAAAAAAAAAAAAAAAGGGTTTTTCCTGATATTCCATTTACTTTATACCATCCTTCATTTACAAGAAAATTAGATAGAAAGATATTACTCTTAATCCCATTACATTAAATTTCTCGTATTTATCAAAATTAAGGATGAGAATGAATTACCAATCATTACATATTGTTTGCTTTCTTCGGTTTTGCTTCCGTAAGTTTAACGAAAGAGAAATTTTGATGGCATAACAACCACAATTTATATCCAAAATATATAATATATCTGTATATTCAGGTAGATTTTTGGAGAATACAACATAAAGATAACTAGATTTTTAGTATAGAAAAAGGTCACTTCTGTTCAAATGATTTTTATCCAAAATATTTTGTGATTCAATTTGGTATAGAAGACCCCTAGGGCTTGGCCTAGCAGTAAGAGTCTTGGCCAACCCTTGTGGTGGTCAGTGTTCAAACTGTAATGAAACCAATCACCCTTAATTTATCCGGTCTGTGGTTATGGGTCTAGGTAATCACAGGCCTTCGGGTTTAAACTATCCGATCAATTAAGGTTGACCGACTGATATGAATAAGGGTTCTCGGGTTATCAAAAAAAAAAAAAATTTGGTATAGAACAAGATATATATATATATATATATATATATATATATATATATATATATATATATATATATATATATATATATAGGCCAAAGGACAATTTCCCACCCATAGTTTGAGGTGGGGACAAAGTCTCACCCGCAAGTTTTCAAAAGCCCGGTCTCCCACCCTTGGACCAAAATTCAAACTTATTTTATAATTTTTCAAATGAAATGACTAAAATGCCCTTTAATAAATAAAAATTTAAAAAAAATTATAAAATAATTTTTAAATATAAAAAAATTTAAAAATATATTAAAAATTTTTTTAAAAATTATTAAAAATTTAAAAAAAAATTAAAAAATTTTTAAAAAATCAACTGGCCACAGCCGCCGATACCGGCGACGGTGGCCATTGATAACAGCACCAGGTGAGGCCAGATCGGGCTTCCCCGTTGGGTGGAGGCGGCCAGATCTGGCCGCCTCTAGTTTTGGAGGAGGAGGCCAGATCTGGCCTCCTCCCCCGACAAACGTGGCCGGAAACGGTCGCTGGGA